>OY754909.1:3765000-5015000 GCA_963576535.1 Plemyria rubiginata | reverse complement strand
GATGTCGGCTTTTCAAAAATGTTATCATTGGAAGAAAAGAGGTACCTATTATATTATGTGGATGTACTTATGATGTCATTAGATGTTTTGTTCCTATTTGTTTTAAATTATGTTGTAAAAATATTAGGTTCTTAATATTGGACATTCAGTATTAATGTGTTCTTAGAAATTAAAGAAATAGGTAAATTATTTATTTCTATTTACGTATATATTTATGTGCATTGCATTGACTAAAAGCTATGTTCATTAATTTATTTTAGTAGATTAATTACAATCTTAACAGTAAGAAACTTTGGATATTTCCAATTTATGTATACTCGTTAGTTCTCGTTAACAAATAGAATTAATTGTACTTAATAACTTATAAAGTAGGTGATTTTCGGTAGATTTAGAATAATAAACATCATTTCTAAAATATTTAAATATTGTATGTTTGTTTAACATGTTTAGAATTAGACTAACAATGTGTAGAACTAGATTAACATGTTAAATAAACGATAATAGGCCATCAAGTGCGGTAATCAAGTGATACTAACACACCCTACTATTATAAAGGCACATTAGAAAAGATTTGATTGTAGTCCGCTATTAGTATATTGAATGCTCTTTATTTATTTATCAATTAAAAATATTTAGAATATTTAATTTCATGATAATATTCAGTATTTTGTATTCCAAAAAAACTCGCCAAGCAAAATAGTGTCTCACGGCACAGTAACTTCAAGTATTACGTGTACATTCTCTCAAGTATAATCTCTTATTATTAACTACATATTTAAATATAAAATGTAAGGATAGATCGACTTATGTAAATGTTTTTACATTTCTAGATTTCATGTGGTCATTGGGTGCTCTTCCTGACGGTAAGTTTATTCACATATTTTTGTTCTAAAGTCACTACACATTTTATCCGCATTAGATCATTCCCGTGTCTTAAGATGAGATGATGACTTTAATTGTTTGTGCTAATGTTGGGTTCGGTTCGTCGGGTCAGTGTAGTTATTAACCGCTAATTCGTAGTCGAGGTGTCAGTGAACGCCGCCACAACGCGGCTGTCTCGAGTCGAGGGTGTCCACGTCCATCTGCCGCCTGATGGATCGCGTCGCCTGACAGATACACTATTTTGATTGGCAATAATATGATAAACGATCCAGCATAGTAATCATATTAGCCTATGTGGAAAGTTCGGCCATCATTCATTTTACATTTTAAAACGAACACCATTTGTTCAACATAACCGATTGTACAACGTAGTCTTTATTAATCACACATAACTTATGTACTGTTTGGTTGCAGTATAGTTATAGAGTAGTCCATTGATTTGCATTAGCTAAAAAATACAGTAGGTATCTCTTACAGCCAAGGCCGTCGCAGTCCACTTAGCCTGTGCCACATTAAACGATGTTTACAAAATACCGTCCGCTGGACAATGTCCAAAGCGATGTCGCGCTGAACATGTTCGATACACTCGCCTACCTTTTATGTGACGGCTCTATTTTAAAACCAAGCGACGGGGACACGTGTTACATACCGAATGTTAATACCGCCCTCATATCGGTACTGGCGACGCAGTATTAAACCTACGCTGAATCGACACAATGCCAATGAAAGCATGCAATCCAATAATTAACCCCCGCTTTTCATGAATTGTCCATTAGTTATAGTTATTAATGTGTGTTTGTTTGTTGCACAGGTTTTCCCGCAGCGTACGCCGCGTACGCGGCAGGACGTAGCTATTCGGGCTATCCTAGCTTCGGGCTGCCCTACCCAGCAGGTAATCCCCTGGCGAGCTTGCACCACCAACTGTCCGGCAATCACTACCACCACCTGGCAACACTCTTGCCATACCACCCGCTCGAGCTCAGCGGGGTTTACAATGTACATGCCATGCATCTGTGAACTTGCGCCGGCGACAATGCATTCCACTAACTGATAACGAAAACAAACGATCGGCACTCCTTTGATTTAGAACTGACGTGCTCCTCATTCAAACTAACGACACATACGCTAATTTTCCTAATCCGCTGTGGTGACAATGTTCTAACTTCTATTTCGACTAACTCGCCAAGGCGAAAGTTCGTGTGAACTCTCACTAACAACTTTACTAACAAGTTAACACCCCTAACAATGACTGAACCATCTAGATAAATGCCATGCTGTCAATTACAAAATGTCCACGTTTTGGAAAGTACTATTTATTGTTTATCTCTAGAGTTTTGTCGAGACAATCCGGCCAATTGCGAGCGCCTCGTTCCATGTTTGCAGACGAGTCGCCCTAACGATTCTCAAATGCTACGCGTTGAGCGAGCAAACAGAGCGACGCCGCCGTCGCAGCGGCTTTCCACCTCACTCACGACTAAACTCACATTAAAAAAGCTCGCTGCTGTTACTGAACTGTTAATGAACAGTAAGAGATTTAAACAGTTTTACGTAAAAGTACCAAAAACAGACGTTCCCTTTTTGCGGTGACTTCGATGTAAATCTCAAAGCGGGAAAAAACTTCTACTAATTAAAAGTAGGTTGCTGAATCCTGACGAGTGATAACGGAATTATCGTGCGGCTCGCATTTGTCTTTTGGGATTAGTTTGCTGCATGTGCTTGAAAAGGCGACGTCAGATATGTAATAATAAAAAAGGTAGGCTCAATGAAGCGAAGACCGAGTTGAGCTCCCACGGGCGGCGGAGGCGAGCAGCTGCACAAATACTCTGCTCGTTATTTGTCCACACTCAGTGTTTGAGCCGCCTCCCTCCACCGTAATTACGCCAATAAGCTTTGGCTTTCCACTTTTTTCTCGGCGAGAAGAGAACGCCGCAAGAATTTTTGGTTGAACGCAAACGGAATCTAGAAAAGCGAACACCAGATATTGGAAATTCTAATTGAGCTTATCGCACGAAAAGTGCAGCTCGGTCCGTTCGGTTTGCAAGCGATAGACGTTATCGCTATCGAGTCAGAGTCGAGACTCTATTGATATTAGGTTGTACAAATCGTTTTGTGTTCATTACTTACCGGTGATTTACGTCACGCAAGATTAACGTATTCATAAAAAAACTCATCGTATGTGAACGTTCGCTTTATAGTAAATACACATAATTGAACAATGGAGAGACCCAATAATTACACAGGTGTCGGACGAGCCGTTTAAATTAATGGCGTTATCGAACGCGAGTGGACACGAGCTCGGCTAAATAATCCACCCCGAGAAGAAATTTTAAATGCCACTGCGGGATTTGCATTTCAGCTTCAATCCTGTTAGTATGTTCAAATTAACATTTTTGAACAAACAATTCCAACTACCAGTCACCGATTTCATTTAGACGGATGAGTAACGGCGGCTTTACAGAGGCATGCGATGGCTAATGAGCATTGATTAGATTTGTCTAATGGGCATATGCAACAAAGCGGCTCTCCACAATTAACGTGCGTCCATTTCGTCCATTAGCATTCCTCGACCGACGCCGACGTCGGATTGTTGGTACCGTCACCTACATTGCCAATATTTAGTCCCCCAATAAATTATGGGGCTGCAGATACCCGGATAGAAAACGGATAATTAAATTTCATCATCTGAATGTCGATTGGACGCAATGCAGGTATTCTTAGTTCAATTCGAAGTGAGTGAAAAGCGTGCGGGTGCTTTGATGCACCAGATGCCGGGACAAAGTGCTGAGTCGAGAAACTGCGATCCGCAACTTCGTCGCTGCCTTTAGTAATATGGAGCAGTCGCTTTCTCAAACTTGAAAAACGACTACACGTACCCACATTCACGGGGATGACTGTTTTCGAACGTCGTAAACAACTTTGTCAGTTTCGTATGTAAGAGAATTATTCTTCGCAAGTGCTCCCATGTTGCCTAGGCTTTATTAAAGTATGATAATAAAATTTTTGGTTAAAAATTCATACGCGCTCGTTACATCCTAGAAAAGATAATGCCGCTTGGGCATAGTTTACACATAGTTTGAGATACGACAGCGAATAACTCGTGAAAATGTTTCATCCACTACCACGGTATTACAATCGAGTTACGTTCGAGAAAACTTTATTATGTCGTTGACTTCGAAAATACAATGGCAAGACAATGATGTCAAAGATAATCAAGACATTAATCGTTACAAGCTTGAAACAACCTAATTTGCATATTTATTGAAAATCGTAGACCGTATTAAATTTTAGTAGAAAATCTGACTAATAGATTTTTAATATTAGATTTAATCGTAGGCATGTTAACTTCTTCTTCTCTATTAATCTAGGTATAATAATAAAAATAGCGGCAAATAGCATAGAGTTTTCAGAGAGCCAATAGGTAATTATAACTTATATCCTCTATTTAGCATGGTGTAGTGTTTGTAGAGTTTGGATTTTCATAGGATTTAGGCAAACTGAATACGACAGCAGTCATTTATTTCATGAAAAATAAACTTAGACTATACGAAAAAGTTAACAAAACAATCATATTTTTGTTTTCAGAATGTAATCTAAAACCCCGAATGTTTAGGATAAATAATTAATCTCTTTTAATATGTATCGTGGTTGGTTAATCCGGTGTTAACAAATAGTAAGGGACATCGGCATCCCAGTGCATGCATATGATATGATTCTCTGAACCCATCTCATATATAACAATAAAATTATTATAACGTGTAATTTATCCCTGTGTCCGTGTTAACAATACATTATAGTAACTGCTAGGTACACTCACACAATTAATAAAACTTTTACAGCTGTCAACAAGAGTGACAGGTTCATTGCACGGTAAAACGTAATAAATTACTTATGTATTCATAGCTACGAAAGTGAATAAAACAGAAATTTATTGAATTTTCATAATTTAAAACAATGAATAATTGAATGAAGATGTGTCTAAGTGGATTTTACCAGCTCAGGACATAGACCAGTCTGGTGTCGTATTCAGCACAGTTAGAACTTTAAATCTAAGAGTAGATAGGTAATAATCTAATCAATAAAGAATAGCTGGTAACGTAGCTCTATTCATTTTGAATTACTAAGTTTAGAGGATGAATACTTAACGAGACATTTAGATATTCAGTTGCGTAGTCGGTCATTAGCATTAGCTTAGGATTTTTATTTCGTCACATATCTTTCGAAAAAAAAAGATACATCGAGCTTGAAAAATGTTATTTTATTGAATGTTTGCTGTAATTATATTGTAATATAATGTATTCAGTTAAATTATTAAAGTTATTTATCTCTTCTATTTTAAATATATACACTGCTTTAGTAATATTACATAATGTTACATAAATATGATTGTTGTTGTAATATTTTTGGATGCAACCGTTTTACGCTGCTTTTTCGTGTTATTGTTAAAAAGGGGTTCCGTGTTATTTAAACCCAATTTAAAAAAATGAAATAAGGCTCGAGTGCCATAAGTTTGACCTAAGGATTCGTCATAAACAAATCTTTACCATCACACCTCGCAATATTATTTTTCAAAATTATTATCAAAATTGTTGTTTAAACAATTCGTTATTCAATCATGATCGCTGCGTGTGCGACCGTCCTAAACGCCATCCTCTAAACTAGTCATACATAAATTAAGCTTAAATAATGTAATGCGTTGTAACTGTAAGGATATTTACTGTGTGGTCATTTATACTATCGTTAGGTATAAGCCGTATAAACCGTTTTATTTGATAGACTCCATCGAAACAGCAAGCGCCCTGGGAACTGTAATTTGTAATCATATATCAGTTTGGGTGGTATTTGTTTCCCCATAACCGCGTATTGCGTGCTTAGTGTTATACTAATGTCGAATGAATTATTCAGTAAATAACACCAAGTTCTTGATAAATACAGTTTTGATGATCGAATCAATAGTTGGATATGGCACGTAATGACCCTGCGTTCTGCCGGTGCGTGTTACACACTGAGTCTCCTATCTAATACAAAACATTCATAAAACGCCAGTCTATCATTCCGTGCGTGGAAACAATTTCCAATTGTCCAAAAACTAAGGGAACTATCAATTCCAAGTTTCCCCTTAAAGATTCGATGAGGCGTTCGGGCGTTATTCTCCTTAACACTATCCCTTCGCGCAATGTAATTTTTAACTTTTGTTTTTCCTTTTATCTTAATTTTGAACATGACCTGAGACTTGGGGTTCCGCGCGACTATTTACTGTCTGAGTGTTCATTTTTCGAGGCGCGGTTAGGTTAGTTGAACCCTCGGTAGAGTCTGTAGCCGGCTTTTTAGCTTTTTTGTTTTGTTGCCGCAGGTGTAGTGGGAGTAATACCGCCGGAAAATCGGGTGTTGGTGGGTGCGGAGTACGTAAGCCCGGGCATGCTAGGCCAGGGCACATAAACTCTGCGCCACGCCACGCTCCGGTCCGCCACACGCGCGCGCCCGCGCCGCTAAAGCGCTCTCTTACCCGGAACACCCGCTAACGGCTCCCAGAATCTCTTACGAACATAAATAAATCTTTTCTCCAGCGAATAAATGTTTGATATTTCGCCCTCCGCTTTCCCTCTCGAATCTAACAAGGAATGCAATGTCGCAAAGCTAAGTTTCATTTACATTAACATACAGCCCGAATTCGCAGATGCGTGCTACAAAATCGCCCGACTAGGTTCGCCCATATAGCTCGATAAATAATTGGTTGAATGTTATCAATTTCAATATTGAATCAGATTAAATTGCGGTATCCCTCAGGAAGCAATGCCAATAACTTATAAGATACGTACGTAATTTATAAATTAGGAACTTTAATTATTATAATGTAATGTTACTATTTCATAATATTGTACTTAAATGTATTCCATGTGTCAAATTCATATAAGTCAACTTTTATATTTATAAGATTTTAGTATTGTTCTTATCGCTGTTTCGACATATCGTCTTATATCAATATTCGTAAGTTTTATGATATTGTGAAGCCGCTATATTTTAAAATAAAGAAAATTGCCGTTGTATAAACAAAACGTTTATCGTTTATTGTCCGACTGATCGCTCAGAAATGGAGGTCGATCATGCCTAAGTTATTCACCATATCGATTGCTACCGAAATAAACTGGAAGAGATAGTGTGTTAGCGTGGAGTTGGCTAGCGTGCGGGGAAGTTTGATCGTTTCTTATTGCTAGTGCGGCTCGTACACTCCATCGCGGTTCGGATATCTTTTAATGATTCATTTTTCTGACTCATCCAATGCGGCTATGCAGCGTTGTTGAGACACGCGCCCACGCAGCATGTTGGTAAGCTGATAAATAGAGTAGGAGTCCATCAATAGGAAACACTGGCATAGCCTAAAGAGACCAGTGGGGTCAAATAACTGCGTCATAGCTGTGCTACGTCTTATTTTCTCGAGCGCGCGAAGGTCTACCTATCTCTGAGAAAACTTTGAAAACTCTAAGACATGTCTCTTCAGACTATGTCGCAGGTGCATATGCGGTGGCCTGTTCCTACAGGCACGCGCGGCTGCTCGCCACATCTCGCTCCACATTCTCTGCATTCAACACGCTCACCCTCAGAATGCAGCCGCGACCAACAGTCCCGCAAATGCAATTAGTTGTTGCATAGTGATCTTGAAAAACTTGTTTCTAATACTCGAATTCGAAAACATTCACAAGTTACACAAAACTCTGTTGCCGTCGGCTCGTAACCAAATAATTAGATAGAGGCGGTGAGTGGCCGCGTGTTGCGAACGGTGCCAGCTCCATTTGTAATTTAAGATATTTGACCGTTAATTGTGTTAGTAACTATTGCGTTTAGTGCTTGTTGCTTAGGTCGGATCGGACTCACACTACACTTCTTTAAATACCTCCCAGTGTAAATACGTAGGTATCTGCAATGCAATAGTCTATAGCATACCTTAGTTCAGCGGTTCGATGCTGAGTTAGTGTATCGAGTGCTGTGTTTGGATGAGTCAGAACTTTTTTATTTTATTTGTTCTAGATAGATATTTAATGGATGCCCATAGATTTTGACTATTATGGCGCTAGTCTAGCGAGCTCCACTGTCGATAAATTTTTATTGTAGAATTTCATGGAAGTGGCGTGTGCCTGTGAGTTCGTAATGGTCACTATTAGCATACTAATCTCTTCTAGTTAGACCCGTATTGAGCGCCCAAATCCTGCGCCAACGTGTTTGTTAGAACACGCTGTAAGGTCTGTAAGTCTTTCCTCCCCGGACCACTCTGATTGCATCAGCTGCACTACACAACAACTACCTATTGACAGAGCCAATTTCGGACTAATTCAACTGGGGAAAAGGGACTTACATTAGATTTTATGCCACACTATACGTTGTGTCAATGAAGAAAACTACTGAACCGAACGGAGAGTGCAGTCCACTACAGCAATAGGGCGAGTAAATTTGAACATTATAAACATTGAAACTTAATACTTTTGTATTAGAATAGAGTAGGCGTTAAACATTGTAAAATTTTGTAATAAGTGAGTAACAAAAACGTGTGGTAGAGGTAGACTTTTCAAACTAAAGAAGTAACTAGAGCAGCCAACGCAGTGTAGAGAATATTGATAGTCAATAGAATAGATTAAGAGTTAGAAACAAAAATATTTCGAGTAAGCTGAGTTTGTAGAATTATTCTGACCATCTAATGGAATTAAAATAGCGGAATATTGAATAGAACCTCCTAGTATAGTTTCGATTGCGGGCGATTTTATTATTGTAATATTAGTGAAGCTTAAACTAGCCTCAACTTCATGGTATGTGTGTTAAACATTGTATAAGCTGGAGTTCAGAGCTTTCTTACAATAGGTGAAAGTGCTAATAGAATAGTTAAGCGAATTGGTGGTAAAAAAATTGTGATTGGTGGTGCAAACTTTTCATAGACTTCTTAAATGTTGTTTAGTTTTAAGATTTTAATTAGAATAGAATGTTTTGATAAAAATTTGCCTTAGGCAGATTATTATAGTAATAACAGTAGTGTCAAAAGAATTTTCACAAAGTGTTTTAAAAAAATTATAATAGAATAGACTTACATTATAGAATAGAACAATGTAATTTCCACATTTTGGTAGTTATGTGTAGATGTAAAGGAGGTATTCCGCAAGTAATTTTAATCTGATTTCTGATTGAGGGTAGAATAAAATCTTAGAAATTTGCGTAGAGATTTTTCAATTTATACATCTGTGTGTTCGATTCAATCAAAATTCTTTATGCTTCTTTAAATATCGCTTTAAATTTTTATTTAATTATTTCTATGACTGAACCACGTCTATTTTTAAATCCCATTGTGCGCATCGAAGCAGCGATCCGCAATAAAGCCAGACTGGGAGTTTCTTAGATTAAGAAAGAGGGCGAACTTCTTTGAATTACAAATCCGAGTGTGGGGCGTGCGTGCCCGACAACGAACCAACAAAGAAATTCGATTAATTTGCAATGGAGATAAGCCCGAAGGTTGAGCGTTGGCAAGCCCGCAAAAGCGTATCATCTTCGCGTCTAGTTATTGATGGTGCCTATTAAATATACGTTTCCATTGGACGAGTGAGTTTTTCCCGGTGAGCGCTCAAATAAAACATTTCAATCGTGCGGGCAGGAAATGAAGTATTAGGATCTTGGAGTTGAATGATGCGATCCAACTTCAGATACGAGATACGGGTGTGGATTAATCAAACTTATACACGGTCGTGATCCTTTCTGTCACGTGTAACGTTCAAGTAAAGTTGGTTTCAGTTCCGCATGAATTTTGAAAAAGGAAAGGTAAACTCAAAATTTTTAGCTATATTAGTTTATTGGGAGTGGCATATTTAAATAGGTACATCTATGAACATGCTTTTATGTGCATCAACTATCAACATACTAAGTTATGAATCATAATGATAGCATAAGTGTATAATTATAATCCCCAAGTTTTTGTTTTCTAACTTTTTAATAAGTTTCTTACGTAAGAACATAATTTTAACAAAATACTAACCCATCTCGTACCTAATATAGCTAGAGTTGATTTTCAAGGAGTTTGAACAATGTTACAAATAAAAACCCCGCGTGGGAGCCAAGGGTTGCTCCGAGAACAGTACCGTACGCTCTGTGAATATTTCCTTCGACCGTCATCCTACTTCTCAAGAAGAATTATTAAGTTTTGCCGAACTTCGCAATTATGAAAGTTCGAATAGCTCTCGCAAGACGGCCTCTGAATTTATAGATGAATGTGTGATCCCCTCCGTACCTGGAGGGTATTATTAATAAGAGCTTCGGTATTTTCAAATGAATTACGAGCGGAAGCGAACATAAAGTAGCGCACCGCTGCGCCGCCGCGCGCCAGAAGACTTTCCCCTGAGCAGCGGTTCGAATAACATTTAGTCTGACAGTCACTACTACAAAAGTGCTTCGTAGTCACTGCTCATTGTGGAAGTTGGTACAAAGTTACCGACTAGACACAAACACCAGACTAATTTAACATCTTACGAGCATTAATTATTTCCACTTTCTGCGTCTTCTGGCTCCTTGGGTGGATTCAAAGCGTCAAGAAACTTTATACATTACACGCACAAATTACTGTTATGGCATGTGTTAACATGGCTGCGTCGGACCGCCGCCGCCCGCCGCAGGATATCCCACAGCTCGTCCTCACGCCTGCTCGTCTCTTAACTTGATAGTATAAGTCGTATATTATCTGAAGTCAGAAACACACTTGCCTAACTTAGTTGAGCTGTTTTTGACTTTGTTCTCCGTGAACCGCGGGCCGTAGAATGTGATGGAAGTGATAGCTGACGGCATAAGACAACACTAGAAACATTGTGTTTATTAATATTTATGAAATAGATTCCTTAAATAAAATAAAATAACAGATTTATTTCCTGTTAAAAATTGCTACACAGCCTAAGTTTGTTACACAATGTCCATTAAAAGTGATATCATAATAAACCTCATCGCTAAGTGGGTGGCGTCTGCCAGTAATGGAAAAAGAATGGTCTTATACCGATCGACATACTAACGATTGCGAGTCGTGTCCGAGCTTCGAACTCTTATTTATTACCCTGCGACCTTCAAGTAAATAGCCTCTCACATCGCAAAGTAATGTTATTAAAATGTGTCAGCATTTTAGCGCGTCTGGGCGGGCGCAGGCGCGAGCAGTTTGGGCCGCGCGCGCCATCTATCATTCATCCTCCATTACTTATATTGTACTTTTTTGCAAAGTCACTCAAAGGCCGGTAATCACCTGGTGCGACCGCGGCCACGGACCACCATTTTTCACGCTAAATCACAACCCGCGCAGCTGACAAATACAAAATTTGTCGCACAAGCCATGGGGTAGCAATGATGTTACGAAAAACAATGCAGCTTCTATCGCATACCCAAAATGTTTCAGGTATCCAATGTTAGTTTTGATAAACCGAGGGTATGGGAGCATGCAAAAGAATGTGCGGTCATTTATAGTAAATTCCAGATCGAAATCAGTATAAGAGGCAGCCTGCAGTGCGGGTAGTGTACAGAAGTGGAAGGAAGTGGCACACGCACTCGGCCGGCCACGTCGTGAGTCGCAAGACGCTGCGACGTGCGGCGTATGCTAATGTCTTTGCCTATTCAATAAGCAGACCACCGCGTGCCACCAAGAACTCACGTCGGATAATTTACTGGATATTTTGTAAAAGTTTTTTCGCCCTCTGTGATTTATACCCGCGAAACTTCCAGCTCTCTTTTTCATTTGAATGCACGTGACATACGTGATATTTTTTGTTCCATAATCTCAGGCCGAGTCTTCGCCATCCTCATTCGTCAGCTCGGCATCTGTCTCCAACGGCTAAATTATTCATGCATTTACGCGCTTCAACTTTATCCGAGCTGGAAAACTTTAATATTGAGTTGCGATTACACCGATAGTCACTTTATCGTTCAATATGCTAAATTGAGAAAAGATGAGGTGTTGCGGACGCGTCGAAGTTTTAGTTAAATTCGATGGTTCAGTCATGGATATGTGCTGTCGATGAGATACGCAAATGTGTGCGTGGCCGGAATGCGAACCGTGTGTATGTTGCAGTTGACCTGTCCAACGGCCAACTCACTCCGAACAACAACACACCGCTGCTCGCGCAAGCGCTCTCAGGTGAGGCCGCCTTCTGTGTCGTGTCTCCCGCACCACTACATCACTCACATCTCTTCACAATCCCTCGACTATCAACATTCCTATCACTACACTACACCACATCGAATATGCGTCGTCGTACTTAGTTCACAATCCGCGCTGTTTGTTGTACATTAATGTGTTTGTGTGTTATTTTGTGTAAATGGCTTTATGTGCTACGTTTTGATGTAATAATGGTGTTTCAATGTCCCTTCAACTAAACTTTAAACTTGATAGGATCGTTACTGAGATGAGGAGCAGTTGGAATACAAAAAATGTTATATTTGGTGGTTATGCCGTGGAAGTAGTGATAATGTGAACTTTATTACGACCAGATGAAAATCGAATACTTAAATGATATTAGTAAAACTGGTTTTGTTATCAATTAAGAAATAATTTTGGACTTATGTGTGTTTTTAATACTGGTCATTTCAAGTTCTCATTTATCACAGCCTTGTAGGCATGATATTACGCCTTTAAGGCATCCAAGCCCTCTAAATAAAAAAGTTGTCAACTGTGCATACGCAAGAGCAAATTTTGGTCCATCCAATTCACATTAAATGGAAATAAATAGAAAAAACATTTTTTTTTTTTGATGGATTTAAGAGTTTGCACCACGTCAAATTCAAAATTATCGTGAACAATGAACATAAACGGCGTTTTCTGAGGTTAAAACTCCAACTAATGCATTTCTCCACGCGTCCTCAGTGATGAACAACTACCAAGCTGCTGCGGCTGGCTTTGGCCCGCCCGCGTCGCCGCACGGCGCCGGCGGCCGCGCCGGCTTCCCCTCGGCGAGCTCGCCAGGGCCCGCACTGGACGTGTACGGATCGGCGGCGGACAGCGTCGGCTATGTACAAGCTGCCAGCCCGCAGCCGTCCGGATTCCCCGCGATTGCCGTCAGCCGTGCCCCCCTTAATTACACCCCGGTGAGTATTTTTTCAGTCAAGTAATCAAACAAGCGTGTGTGTGTCTCCAGCTTCCTCATATTGAAAATGTAATTTCTATAAATGCCAATATTTAAAGCATAATTAGTGCACTCATAGATTTGAATCATAATTTAGCTGCCAAATAAACAACGATGCTATAAGCTTATAATAGTGTGTAAGCTGGAGTAACATGTCTCCAGCTGCCTCAGTCAGTGTGGGCAAACGGCTAATGATAGAGATATATAGTAAACGCAAGGATTTAGTACCTATTTAGTGCACCTGGTACCAAAAATTTCAGGTCTGTAGCTAAGAAACTCTTCGAGTTATAAGACTTCATTAACGTGTAAGCTGGAGTAACGGTACGTGAAAAAGCATATGCTCGTTCTCTGGAATGGCTGGAGCTAGCAGGTTGCTTTAAGTCTCCAGATTTAGTACCAAACGAATTAGCGAGGTACCAAATATTTGAAGTGTTTCTGTTCAAAACTCTATGAGTTACAAGCTTTTCCAGCTTTTTTTGTTTGTCCAACTTGCACATGTTGGATCTCAGCAACCACAATAGGTACAGACTCGGTTGATGTCTCTGAACCGAGCTATGAATTAGTGCACTCGGTACCAAAAATTTGGAATCTCTAGGACAAGCAGTTCTGTTGTAATCAGCAAAATAACTAATATTATGATGAGTTACAGAATACCAGATAGTTCCATTTCGACCAGCCTTCAGTTGATAGTAGCTCTATCTCTGTCACTACAGCGAATGCGTCACACTCGTACCTACTGATGCAATCAAGGAATTTGAATATATCTGTCTGTATTCAAATTCCTTGGATGTTATTTTGCTGATTACAACAGAACTGCTTGTCCTAGAGATTCCAAATTTTTGGTACCGAGTTCACTAATTCATAGCTCGGTTCAGAGACATCAACCGAGTCTGTACCTATTGTGGTTGCTGAGATCCAACATGTGCAAGTTGGACAAACAAAAAAAGCTGGAAAAGCTTGTAACTCATAGAGTTTTGAACAGAAACACTTCAAATATTTGGTACCTCGCTAATTCGTTTGGTACTAAATCTGGAGACTTAAAGCAACCTGCTAGCTCCAGCCATTCCAGAGAACGAGCATATGCTTTTTCACGTATCGTTACTCCAGCTTACACGTTGATCAAGTCTTATAACTCGAAGAGTTTCCTAGCTACAGACCTGAAATTTTTGGTACCAGGTGCACTAAATAGGTACTAAATCCTTGCGTTTACTATATATCTCTATCATTAGCCGTTTGCCCACACTGACTGAGGCAGCTGAAGACATGTTACTCCAGCTTACACACTATTATAAGCTTATAGCATCGTTGTTTATTTGGCAGCTAAATTATGATTCAAATCTATGAGTGCACTAATTATGCTTTAAATATTGGCATTTATAGAAATTACATTTTCAATATGAGGAAGCTGGAGACACACACACCAAATAAGCATACGGCCCACCTGTCGGGAAACGGTTACCGTTATCTATGGGCGTTTGTAACACCAGAGAGATGTCACTCGCGTTGTTGACCCTACACGTTATTTTGTAATAGAACTATCAATAATTCTTAGGGTTATATTTTGAGTATTGAGGTCAAAGTAAAGTAAAAAAAAAGACCAACCTGGATAGATAATATTCTTTCCAACAAATGTGTAGTGAACGCAGTATCTTAATCGGAGGAATAAAAGTTTCCTATCTACTTATACTTCATGATGAATGGGATAAAGTTATTATCTTCTGATTGTAACTTTTTTCATTTATTAGGTACGTCATGTTCAAAATGCCTGCCTACTCCAAGAAGCGAATGAAGGCAATTCTCAAATTGTCCTTCGGTAGAAAAGTTTCAACTGTCACGGCATTTAAATTAATGTTTGTTCTGTTTTGTTTTTCTAAAGAACGTTTGATTCCCGAAACTTACTTGCATTGTTGCTCGTTTCAATACAAAAAAAAAAATATTCATATTTTTTAATTTTCACGTTGCTCGAGAAATATCGTAAATCGAGTGAGTTGGCTGGAGTAAAAACTTCATTAGCAGTTAGTCACAGGAGGATAATGTAGTAAGTGCAAAATCTCCGTGCCGGCGTCGCGTTGTTGTCGCACGTAAGAGCGCGGAAAGTGCGCCGTGTGACGCCGACCCAGACGCAATTAGCAGACGACTACACTAAAATTTTAGCGAGACGGTCCAATCTCATTACAGAACCGATCTTCCTTGTCGCTCTTAAAGCATAATCACCATAAGTTAGCGAGCGAGTGAAGCATGAGAGATGCGATTATAAAGTGTTCCGAAATATGAGCACGGCGAGCGGCGGCGCAATCTACGCGGTGCAGGGCCGCGGGTAATGGCTTTTTAAAACTGCGACCGAGCTCCATAACTGCTTCCCTGAGATGCCATCAGTCTTCATTGCTTGTCGGCACCCGCCAGCGCCGCCACCGACCCCAACATCTTAACTCCTCACGTCGCACTATCTCAAAAACATTTTTCAAACGCTTCAGCTGAACGTTTAATTTTCGCAATAGGTACCAGTTCCAAATGGTGGTACAGTGGTAGCAGCCCCGCCATTCGATTCGTCGTGGGTTCAAAACCGATGCACCAATGAGGTTTTCTGTTCAAAAAATGTTTGTGCCAGTAAAAGAAAGAAAAGAAAGAAAGAAACATTTATTTGACACAACACACAGAGAACACAGAGAAAAAAAAACATAACAGATATTTATTATTAACAAACAGTAAAAGTAAAGAAACAGATAAACAGAAAAATACAAAAACAGTGTTCGAGGACAGTTTGTCTCCTCTGTGTTGTATGGGCCAAACAGGTCCAGTCTCAGCATAATTGCTTTCGTGGGGAGCAGCGCTGGTTTTCAGACAGGGCCACGGATGACCTCACAAACGTAAAACAATCCGTAAATATATTATACAAAGATAAACTTAAAATGAAACAAAATACCTATGAAGTTGAGTAAGAAAAAAGGAAGGTAATGAGATCATACATATTTAAATATTTTTTAAATATTGCACATAATCATTATTATAATTATTCACATATATAAGATTAATAAATATTAATATGAGTGAGCATAAATAGTATAGAATTATAACATCAGCAATTGATAGACAGATTGATCAGGAATTTGTAACACTAATTTAAATGAGAGGATCGCAACTACACTGCCAGTACTCTCAAACGGTGAAGGAAAACATCGTGGGTAAACCAGCATGTTGTAAAACCTAACAAGTTCTATAACATGTGTCATGTGCTCGAAAAGAAGCCTCTTGAGGCGCACTTAAAATCCTTTCACCACACTGTTTCGAAAGAATTTAGTGACACCATAAGAAGCAAACATACAGTTTCATTTGGAACTTCTTCCAAAAGAAACTTCTCTCGGCGCAAACGGCGCCGAGAGATAAGGCTATCCAGCCGGCCTTCTGCTACTCGAGTCTGCAGATCACTTGTCATTGTTACGTCTATTAAATCCAGTGGCACAACCTCTTGAGGCGTCGCAGTTCAGTGTAATCGGAGCGAGTGTTGGTCGAGGTTTAATTCGAGTCGATCGCTTTCGACTCGGAGAGCCATACTCCGTTTCAGGCGCGTCATATATCAAATGGGATATTAACTCAATCGGCCGTAATCGCCAGGGCAAAACAAATACGTCGCTAATGAGAGAACGAGCAGTAGGTGCTTCGCTTGCCGGCCGCTGCCGGACGGCGGACGGCGGACGGCGCATGTGGTTCCCGGGTGTAAAACGGTCTTATTAGGTAACGGGAATGCCCCCACGGGCAATAACCGTAAATCAAGGAGAACAAGCGGTGTAATTACCGTTGCCGAGCGGTCGCGCGTTGCTCTAACTCATCCTCTAGCTGTTTTTATTTTGTTGGCCACTGAGCCCGCTACCGCTCTATCGACTGCGAACCAAACTTACTACCTTTAAATCTGCCCCCAGAGAGGTTAATGTTCCACTGAACGCTTTATACGTCCATTCAATTATAGCCGGAACTCGATACTCTCCAATTTTAAGGACGCGTATTGTCCTTTTGTGAGTAGAATGTTCGATTAACCGGTTTCTTTTCTTTCCGTTTCAGGGCCCCCTGATTCCTGCGGCTTTCACCAACGGCTATCATTGAAAGTGTTATAGCACAAATATTTTACGTGAGTATTACGTTTTTACACGCTTTTAAGGCCGAGTATATTAAACTGTCGTTATGGCGAATAAAAATGTCCACGGTCTGCTTACGTGTTCAGCGCAGCCGCTGAAATGAATTGCAAACTATTAACATAACAAAACGTTTTTAAACGATCTCATAAGACAAACAACTCTACGAAATTGCACATGAGTTCATTTGTTGAATATTTAATTCTCCGTTCTTAGTTAAAGTAGCGGCAACTTGCAATTACCTACTTGCTTCCATAATGCACTTGTGATGATTGAAAGCGATTAAATGGCAACTTATAGCTCGGTCCCCTACGATCAATATGTGGATGTGGGATTTCACGACATCGATCGCACAGCCCTGTAATGGTTTTGTCTATCTGCTTTTTTTATTCTATTGCTTTGTTTAAATATATAAGGCTATAAACATTAGAGCTTGATTGCCATAATATAAAATATCACTGACATATCCGTTTGTAAGATAATATTATAGTATGTCTGCAGTTATAGCTATCATCTTCTAGAAAAGTGATCGTAAAATATAAATTATTTTGATCTTTAAATACAGAAATAAGCTTAAAACAATTTTACACAAACTAAGCTATTTCAACTAGGTATTTTTTTCGACAGCCCTCATAGATCAGTTGGTAGTAGCTCTGTCTTTTGCGCCTTAGGCTGTGGGATCGATTCCCACTGAGAACAATTGTGTGATAAATATAGATGTTTGTTTTCTGTCTGTGTTATTATGTACTAATTTTTTTTAATGTATGTACAAAAAAACGTAATTAAGTATTATATCAGCTATCTGGTTTCCATATGGACAATCCACACAGCACCATCTAGCCCCAAAGTAAGCTACTTAAAGCTTGTGTTAGGGGTAATAGATAACTGATATGGTTAATACATTATAAACATAGATATATATTTTTTATTATACATAGAAAACACCCAGACCAACGGAACAAATTTCTGCAGATCGTGCACAAATTTATTCCGAGGTGGGAATCGAACCCGCAACCTCTTGCGTCGCAGGCGAACTCTCACCCGCTGCACCATAGAGGTCGTCATGTATCACAGAGGCCTCATATCACAAGCTTTGGCTTAGTTTGGGGCTACATAGTGCTGTGTGGAAAGTCCAGCAATATTTATGTATTTTTTGTTGATTGCAGTTGTGGAAGTGTTTAATTCTTTGATGTGTCCAGGTGGCGAGTGGTGTGGCCCACGCCGGCGGTTTGCCGCCTCCGCCGCGCCGCTGCGGTCCCGACTCCGCTCCGTCCGGACCACGCGCGGAAACTAACACCGCGGCCAACATCCAACGCCTACCCCCTTACCCCCTCCCCGTAACACCTCCCAACACCTCCCACTCTATTGTAAATAACTATAAAATTTTTGTCGTGTGAACGAGATAGTCTAATAATACAACAGGTATTTTTTCAATTTTTTCTCGCTTTCAACTGTACCGTAGATGTGTTGTCAATAATGTTTAAACTACAATAAAAATACATTTCATAATAATAACGCATCTAGACAATTTTATTGCAGGGAGGTATATCTTAAATATTTTATAATTCATAGTTAAATGACAGTTTAAGGTGTAATCGGTCCTCGTTCGGGACTTTTAATTCTGTAGATAGTAATGTATCCATTTTCGTACGTACCCATTGTCAGTCGCGTTTCGCATGTTTAAACGGTTTATGTAGTTGAAGCTTTTACCATAATTTTGTAATCCGGAATAGTGGATCGTTGTAAGTGTATCGTGTTTGCATACGCTTGTCTCGTGTCGGGGACGCGGCGCGGGCGGAGCGCGGCGGCGGCGCGGCATCGTCACGACACCGCCGCGACATCGTTACGACACCGCCATGATATCGTCACGACACCGCCGCGACATCGTTACGACACCGCCATGATATCGTCACGACACCGCCATGATATCGTCACGACACCGCAGCGACATCGTCACGACACCGCCATGATATCGTAACGATACCGCCATGATATCGTCACGACACCGCTGCGACATCGTCACGACACCGCCGCGACATCGCCTACGCCCGCCCGCGTCTCCCCACTCGTCCACCGACACAATATTTTATTCTATCTATTTTAATATTAATGTCAAATATTAACATAATTATTAAACTACTTATGATATGCATATTTTACCTATGAATGTAATTATTTTGGCCTGATTCGAATAGTATAAAATGAACCTTTTGACAGCTGTTCTGTTCAGTAGCGATCAAATTTTTCTATTACTTCCGTATAAGACTATGTTAGCTATGCGTATATATACATTTTTAATAATAATATGTATTATGATATAAATTTTTATCCTAAGGATAATATGATCGTATTTACAATTCATAAGAATGTTTGGGAAGTTAAGTCGGAACATTTCAGAATATCTCTAATTGCGTAAGATAATAATTCGTTTCTATCTTGTACCTTTGACGTAGGTAATGTAATTATTATAATAAATAAATAACAATTTCGTGCATTACGTAATAAATATTTCATTGTTTCTTACGATTATATTTAACCGTAAATTTAAGGCCACTGTTGAGAACATCACACGACTACCAAATATTCGGAGTCGCACTCTAATTAGTTTTAAATTTTAATCAAAAAACGCAGTAAAACTTTCGTACAGTTTGATAGAAGACACGTCACAACATTTCAATAAGTAAAAGCAGGGATAAAAATTAACAGCCAAAGGCGCAGGTTTGAGGTAATAGAATAAAAATATGAAGTCAATTCATCATCATATTCGTTAGGCACTGAAGACATAAAGACATTGTAATTGACCACGAGCATCAAAACATGATTGAAACACGCGGGAAGGCGCGTAGCAGTCTCCGTAGCACCATGCTACGACGCTACGCGCGCGCCGTAGAGGGCGCTACGGTGACGTCAGCGTCCGAACGAGTACGCGCTCGCTACACACGCACTAAGTTGCATTCATTCATTATTTAAATACTATTATTACATACGTACATCAATTAAACATTATTAATACTATAAAATTAGGTATAAAATTTTAGGTAATAATAATAAACAATCTTTTAAAAGCTATTATTATTATAAATATGTTATTAATATTAATGTTTCCTGTTACAAAAAAAATATTGAAAATGATACGAAGTAAATCAATATTCTTTTTCAACGTAATTTATTACTTTGATTGTAGTTAATTGAATACCTAAAGGAATGTAAGATGGAGCGCGTTCGCCGGCAAGCGTCGCGTTCGCTTCGCGTTTTGTTTAGTTCGTTGATCGTTCGCGCTCGCGCCGAATGTTCGCTGATTTGACGCCCCGCGGCAGCACTTCCACTGGACACTCCCGCGGTTGTTTGTTAAACGTTAGCTAGGAAATTGATAATGAAATCGAATGGTGTGAGTCTGTAGGACGTTCGGAATATCATACCTAACAATTTATCGTATTGTTTTATATTTACGGTGTTTTAGGTACTTTAAGACATTATTCTTAGATTTAATTACGATGAACGTTATCGTCAGATCCGGGCTAGTGGCGGAGCGGGGCTCGTCCCTTCGCCGATTGATTCATTCACTCACCTCACTATATTTTCTTACCGACCTTTTGAACTAGGAGAAGCACACGGCGTGTCTCACTCGCTAGAATCGGCAGTGGACACGTTCGTCCGTGTTCGTGAGAAGCCATCGGTTCGCCGCGATTGCATCGTGACGATATAATGACAATTTGTATATAAATAGTTAGCCGCATGTGTAAAAAGACGTTTAGGTAGGCGCCTCATCTTGGCATAGACGCGTGTGACCGACAACGCGGGCCTTCTACGACGCTTTCTCAATTACTAGAGGAGTCCACCATAAGACCAAAAGAGTAGCAGAGCCCTTTGTGAAGGGCTCGTCGGGGAAGTACTACCACCACGCCTTTTTCTGCCGCCAAGCAGCGTTGCTGTGCTTCGGTTTGAAGAGTGTGGTCGCCGGTGTAATTACAGGCACATGAGGCTTAACATATGTATGCCTCAAGTTGATGGACGCAGGGCGGTGCATCGTAAGGCACGTTCCTATCGTGCGTGATTTACGAAGCAATGCTTTGTTGTAGGTGATGGTTACTACTTATCATCAGGTGGGCTATCTGCTTGTTCCATCAGCTAATTGTATAAAAAAAATACGGGAGTGAAACACTTCATACGTATTTGGCCGTTGAAAGAGCAAGAAAGCGTATTAAGGTCTGCAAGTCGTAAGGTCAATACCATCTGGTCGATATTAGATTGATTTGAGCCGCAAATTAGTTATTCGAATATTAGTTTTGTTAAATGCTTTTGTTGATACGGTTTGTAAGTTTTTTTAGTCACCTTTAGAGCGATCACGGGCCATATCCTCGATTGCACGATTTACGTTAAACTCGGTTTAGATCGTTCTTGTAATAGTTTCGTTTCAGTGTAGTGTTGTAAGTTTTTTTTTATTGGTAGAAAATATGTCAATTACTTGTTATTACAAAGTGCAATAAATGGCTATGGCCCGTATGTTCGGAGCTAGGCCTCGCTAGCCGCGCGCCCGCCAGCGACTGTCGGCGTCGCGCGGCGGCCGCGGAGGCTGCGATTGCGCCGCTTTCTCTCGCTTGTTAGTAATATGCGTTAGTTCGGTTACTTCAGTCACCATTTTAGGAATGTGTTCTATATCAGAATAAAGACTACGTACTAATAATAAGCGAGATCTCAAATTATTTTAAAATTCATTATGTAATCCTAATATTGCGATTATCGTATGTATAATTAAATTAAAAAGATAATTTATTATATTTTATATAACTACATTCTATATTATTTTACACTGGATCTACTTTGATTGTTAAAGATAATAAATTAATTTTAATCTAATAACGTGACAGACTGGTAAAGTTCGTAGAGTCGCCGTGGCGGCCATAGATCAAGTAGCTTTGCATATTCGGCAACGGCCAAGTAAACGTTTCATGGACCAAAGGTATACTTATTCGCGTAGAACCGGACGCGCATTGGCTCCGCACGAACCGAACCCGCCGATCGGTGTCACCGCAGCATCGAGCGTGTCAGCACTTACTACGCGTCACGAGTCACCCACGCGTCATCCGCGCGCCTCCCGCGCTCCACCCGCGTTTAATCCGCGCAGTACCCGCGCAACGCCCGCTTGGTTTTGTTCTCGCGGTTACTTCTCGATTGCGTGCTTCGCGTGCTGACTGATTTTCTATAGCAATAAAAAATCAATTACCTAAGATTTTACATTAAAGTAAATTTGGATTTATATACGTTCGAATTTGGTGTCATGTACATTTAAAATATTAGTGAAAGGAGATAGCGATAGGCGAATAACGACGTTTCGCGTCGCAGCGTCGGTCGGCGCGATATTTTCGTCATTTCTTCGTGTATAATATGTTACATGAATCTGTATACAATATGGATATAAATCGTAATGAATGAATAAATAAAATTAGTTTTTACGGCATCTCTTATTAAAATAATGATAATATCAATACGTTTTGTAAAATGCGGTGGTTAAAGTCCGCCGCTCCGATTTCGTGCACCAATGCACTTTCTTATTGGAATATTACATTATATAACGTACATACTATGATATATTTAACCATACAGCCTTTCGGGGCAAGCGTGTATGGCGATGTATACACATTGTGCAATGTACATATACCTATTATAATACAATGATTGAGACAAGGTTCACATCGTGCCGTGTGTATGTGGTAATAAATATAATATGGACATTGTTCAAACAATAACCAGTTGTTTTATTTATAACTTTAACCCACCCTTTGTATAATCCTTTAGTTAAGGCTAAAAGACCATAGCATCAGTGTACAATTACTAAGAGATAAGAGCGAAATAGCATTTTACGTTGGTCTAAACTGAAAGTGTTATTTGCCAAAGTACAGGATCTAAGTATGTAGGTCCTATATTATCTCACATTAAAAGCAGTCCGAATGATTGGGTTCGAATCCCATGTAGAGTGACAGATAAAATACGCATTTTAGTCATATACATTATTAAAGAAAGTAACATCAAAACCTCCGCCATAATTTAAGCATATAAAACCACACATGGTTAAAATATTGCCAGTATATCCGTATTAGATATGGAAATTATAAGAAAAGTCTTAAAATATGGCGGTTAGTATTTGATGAGTGAAGCAACTACATAAAATATTATGGCCCTTACACACACATCTGACAGACTTCATAGTTAAGTTGGTAGTAGCTCTACCTTCTGTGGGTTCGATTCCCACAGAGAACAAACATTTGTGTGATGAACATAGATGCGTGTTCTCTGTATAGATGTTATTTAATAGTATAAGTCAGTATCAGCTATCTGGTTCCCATACCACAAGCTTTGGCTTGGGGCGATATAGTGATGTGTCTACCAATATTTATTCATTGATTTGTGACATAATACCTACATCTGATCGTAGTACTTGACAAGTAAAACCATCGCTGCTATATAGAATCAAAACACTAAGCAGTTCCATTCACTGGCAGCGTCTAGTAAGCTTTGTATGGGTCAGTTCAGGCGTGCATTCTTACTTAAACCAGGCTCATATCACTTCAAATTAGCTACACTAACATAGTTGAAATTGGTTCTACTTGATAATGACTTCATCACTTCGTAGTCTCAACAAGCAAGTATTACCAATGAAAATAAAACAAAATTATTACTACAGTTTAGTTACAATGACGTTTAAGTTTTTGTACACAACCCGACTATATTTTCGTCGAAGAAATACTTCCATGTCACAGTTCCATCTGGTATCGCTTTGGTCAAAAATAAACCATACACGAACGGCATTAAAATCACTAATGTCTCAAGAAATTGGAAACAGATTCACAAGAATAAAAACAAGAACATAAGAAATGCTACAAGAATTATTCTAATAACAGTAGTTACTTCCAAAAAATTATTTGTTGTATAATTTAACCTGAGTTAGCATGTAAACTATTGGAACTAATAGATAATATAGGATTATACGGATAGATTTAAGAATGGGTTTAACATATACTGATTTAATTTAAATATTGCTCGCGTGCGTGCCCCTCTATGACAATTCGAGAGTGAAACTTTCTGTGCTACCAGTACTTTTACATCGCCTGTGCCTTTATCTATAATACGGCGTTCTATACATTACGTGACTCTATTTGCAGAGCAACGGACCTCTTTCTAGCAATTTACCTTCTTGGGGCTAAAATGACCCAATCTGTTAAAGCGTTGTGGATGCCATATATACAATTTGCGCAATAACTTTAGTAGGATTTTCGCAAGGTTAGGTAAGGCTATGATTTTATTTGCATTACATTTTGTTTGCAGATGGATATTAAAATGAGCTAATTTTAATACCATTAGTATAATTACTTTCTGGTCTCTTAGGTACTAACTTCTCTTAGGTAACTAGCACCTAGATTCGCCTAGTTTGGTAGTAGTAAGTAGTAAGGATGCTTTGAAGTGACCCTTGACATCAATGAAATCAAGATACATTTAAATAATCTAGATTTGAGTGGATAAACGAAGTGATTCAACATTGATGAACGAATTAATGAAAAACATTTTATTAAACACTAGCTACCCGCCTCGACTTCGCACGCGTGCAATGCATATGTATTTTACAATAAAGATTCCTCTTAAACCACTCCATCTATTAAAAAAAACCGCATATCAAAATCCGTTGCGTAGTTTTAAAGCATACAAAGGGACAGACGGTCAGATAGACAGACAGAGGAAAGTCACTTTGTTTTATACTTCATTGTTAGTGAAAGACACTGAAAAACTAATAAAAAAATAAGAATAATTTGTTACTTATGTGCACGTAACTTTCCGGTCTTCGAATAGTTGGACTGTAAAGTCAAACCGCAGTTGAATTAGGTCCTCTTGCACTCACAAATACATTGCCTATTTCAAATTTCCACTGAATTCCCCAACGAAATCGATACCGTCCAAAACTCGTATAAATTGCACGATTCACACCGCAGACGATTTTATCAATTTCATTCATGATCTGTTCGCATTCAATAAAGTAATCTGATTTCGCGGATCGCATTGTCGGTGCGTCTGCCTATAAATTAACGTGCTTTAGCTTCAGGTTCCGCTAGGACTGTGTCACTCCAAACCTTGAATAAAAACAACTTCTGCCCCGCACTTTTTAACATTTTTAAAGGTTTTTTTTTTATCTAGTTGAATAACCAGATGGCCCACCTAATTTTAGATGGAAGCCATGGCCTATAAAAAAAGCATTGGTTTGTAGGATAAGAACGTGACCTACGATGCATTGCCCTGCGTCCATCATTTGAGGCATACCTACAGATGTTAAGCCTCATGTGTCTGTGATTACACCGGCAAACACACTCTTCAAACCGAAACACAGCAACGATACTTGGCGGCAGAAAAGTCGTGGTGGTAGTACTTCCACAGACGACCCTTTCAGAAAGAGCTTTACTACGTTTAAAATAGTTACAAAAAACGTAAACAACATAGTTTTGAAGAATGCAGATTTAATGTGCTAACATAATATGAGCGCGAGAAGTTGTTTGGTGGTCGTCTGCGTTTTTACATATGACTTAAAGTCGGCTGCATTATAACGTATCCTAATGTACATGGACGCTTACAACATCAGATGAAAGAAAATATATTTGTTTGCAAATATTTAACTAGTTACAAATTACACGGATATAAATATAATACAAAAAAACTATTAAAAGAAGCAAAAGGGTCCTGTCCCTGACTCAGCATAAAGTTAGTTGGCCAGCAACCAACGCTAGTCTTTCGTCAGGGCCGTGCAGTAATGTCACGGACAACCAACCCACATAATACACCAAAATAAATTCAATATGTAGCCTGACTAACAAAAATCACATACAATGTTATAGATGCATCACAATACAATGATAATACAGAACGTAGCTTCAGTAGTAGATTTTTTATATAATCGTATGTTTGTCGCGTTTCGTATAGGTCCTTGCATTAAATAAATACTTTGTAGCTTCGACTCTGACTTTGTATAACAAAGGATTCATAGCCGTTATGTACGAGTACAATATTTATAAAACTAAGCAGATGGTTTAAGAATAACCAACCCAAGCTAAGCGCATCTTTAACTTTCACTAGGTTTTATTTAACCAGAGAAAGAAGAAAGAAAAAAAAATTATTAGTAACGGACGGTAACAATTCACGGGACACACAAACACTGAAAACAAGTAGCAACATACTTAAACAATAAATAAACTAAAAAGTTAAACAAAATTCCAAAAAATGAAAAATTAACAAAATAAAACAGATAAACAGAGAGAGATAAACAGAGACAAAAAAATGAATATCACCCGGCACCAATTACCACGCTACAACTACGAGTAAGTGTTTCTAAAACAGGTTCACAGAGTAGGTACTAAATTTGATGGTTAAAATAATGTCTCTGCGGCAGTTGGACATTAAGTTATCGACAGACATAAGTTTGCAATTACCCTACAGTATGTCGTTTCCGAGGCTTAGGTACGTGTATAATGTACGAGTACATAGGCAGTTAAGGCGGTTACAGATTGTCCTTATTTTATAAGTAAATAAGGCTCGTTTTGCATCAACATTGGCGACGTTTTCGCTGTCAAAATCCACGTGAAAATTAATAAATGAATCGAAATTCTATTTACTGCTACAAATAAAATAGGAGTTATATAAGTTAAAAGGTAACTTATCTAACTCAAGATTATAAATAAGATAAGATTATTATTAACTAAAGTAATTATTGTGCAATGCGTGGTTTGTTACAGATCCCCCCGATCAGTTGGTAGTAAATCTGCCTTCTGTGCTGTTGGCTCTGGGTTTGAGACAAAAACTAAAAGAAATTTGTCTTTTAGGTGGATATTTCCCCTTAAGCTTGGGTCCCATGGTGCGAAAAATCGCGGACGCACGCAGACCAGCTCGCACGACGCACTGTGAGACCGGCCTGTCCGTGATAGCACAGATACGTCTGTGGCGGTGCGCCGGTATCCATCGCGAGTTGGTAACTTCAAAGGTGCGGTGCATCTATCTCTATATATATATCTCTTTCACTTTGCATTTTGAAATGAAGCTTGAAAAGACGTACACAGACCGACACGCACCGTTGGAACGGCCCTGCCTGCGGTGCGGCGCCGTCCGTGCTCGTCGGCTGTGCGTGGCTAATCCGTAGAATAGCGGACCGTGGGACCCCAGCTTTAGAATCTAACCGTTAGATAGTGCTGTGTGTCAGCAACTCTGCTTGGCGGCAGAAAAATGATGGTGGAAGTACTTCCCCGACGAGCCTTCATAAAACTCTACATTTCAAATTTTGAAATTTGAATTCCACCCAATCTGTTATCGCCCTTACGTAGCAGTTCAGATCGGCACAACTGTTAGGTATTTGCGGAACAAGGGTTTAGTTAACACGTAAACTATGTTAGAATATAATCACCTAATAACAACTTGATAAGACTTTGGTACAATTGGGTCAGGTTTGCAATAGTATAAACGCAGGTAAAACTGAGGCAGTATTATGAAGTCTTGTTGCTTTAATTCCCTAGATTGCTAATCAGTCTTCTTCGTTTTTTTTTATATGGCTCCTGTCTATAGACAATCTTGCCAGTATCAAGTGATAGAGATTATAATATGCTCTTTGTTATGTTTCTAGTCACGTCAGTCGAAAGTCGAGTCAGTCAATTGTTTTGAAGAAAATGGTGGCGGTTTCTTCAAAACATTTGAAACATTTTCGGTCAAATCACGATATCACATAATACACTTTCATTTCAAATGCCTACACTTTGTGCTAAGACCACAAGTAATGTTGGTTAAAATACCACCAAAATTACACAACACAACTCAAAATAACACTAGAAAAACAATTAAAATGAAAATGCTATGTTTCTTCGATAGATGACAGAAAATGATTCATTGCTAATCAGTGTTATTTGTTTATGCCTCTTGTGCATAAGACTGTCTTGCCAATGTCAAGTGATTATATGTAAGTAGCATACTTTGTAGTCAAGTCAGTCCACAGTCAAGACACGTCATTTGTTTTGAAGAAAATGGTAGCGGTTTCTTCAAAACATTTTCGGTCAAATCACGATAATGGTGTCGATTCTGTTGTTGCATTATCCTAAACTAACCTAATTTGACAGCTCCTTGAAAAAATTATAGCCGTCCTTGTTGTTTCGGTCATTTAGAAAGGGACGGCAATATTTTTAGTGCTGTCGAATTCGGTAATTTAGGAAAAGTAAACAACAGAATTGGCACCAATATCACATTACACTTTTATTCCAAATGTACCTTACGCTAAAACCTCAAGTAATATTGGTTAAAATACCACCGAAATTACAAAACAACTTAAAATAGCACTACAAAAACAATTCAAATGAAAATGCTAAGCTGCTTCGAAAAATGACAGATAACGCATCTAGATTGCTGTTTTTGACATAATATATTAAAAAAAAAACTTTTAAGTCACAGTCAAACGGTATTTACGTTTATTCAGTTGAATTACAAGGATGACTAAGATTTTCGTTTCCTGTCATAGATGAACGTTAACGTTAACTTCGTTAGAACGAAGCAACATAGCATTTTCATTTTAATTGTTTTTCTAGTGTTATTTTGAGTTGTGTTGTGTAATTTTGGTGGTATTTTAACCAACATTACTTGTGGTCTTAGCACAAAGTGTAAGCATTTGAAATGAAAGTGTATTATGTGATATCGTGATTTGACCGAAAATGTTTCAAATGTTTTGAAGAAACCGCCACCATTTTCTTCAAAACAATTGACTGACTCGACTTTGGACTGACGTGACTAGAAACATAACTACAAAGAGTATAATCTCTGAATCACTTGACATTGGCAAGATTGTCTATGACAGGAGCCATAAAAAGAAGAAAGAAGAAAAAGAAGAAGGATGACTAGATGACTGATATATTTAATTCATTATATACACACATAGATAGATATTTTTTTAAATATTTTTTCTATGTAGAAAACACCCAGACCAATGGTGACCACAAAAAACTCAAACTTACCGAAAGAAAAAGTATTTCATAAACAACTTACTGCTACCTAATTAAACACCATTATAATCAATTGAAACTACCTTATTAATACCGTTACTATTAATTTGATTCATATCATGAATTTCAAACAGTCCTAGCCTCAATATTTCAGTGTATATCAGTGACTCGAAATTGTTGCTCTCAAGTGTAGTTACTAGTAGCCTAGTAGTAAGTAATAGTTACTAATTCGCAGACGATCATTCATCGTAATCAATTATCGTACAGCAATATTCTATCTCGTTACAATAGAATTGAAATTATCAAAGGGTTTTGGAATGTTGATACAGAACAATGGGCGATTTACGTTTCTTGGAGAGCTATGCCAACAAATGAGGCTTTACGCGGAATTATAGTTTCGATTAGTATGGTCAAGCAGGTTAAAAAATAAACAAACATATTATAATAGCAGATATAAAAACGCAAAAGCCAATAAAAGGTTTTCACGGTTAAGTGTAAGTTAAGGTACATATTGCATCAGTTTTTTTATCAGGGTGGCTTTATCATTCATGCCCGAAAAACTTCAACGGTTAATAAACTTTTGGCAGAATTAATGATTCTATAACTTAAGGAGGCATCCATCTAGCAGAAATCGTCTTATAGCTAATTTACTTAATTCACCAACATTTGATACATACATATAAATGATAAAAAAACAGTAGATACTAATTAGAAAATTTCCAAATAAAAATTAGAAGTTTAAACTTCTCATTTCCTATTATTATATAATGAGCCCGCTTTAGAGTATATTTTTTTAATACAACTAGCTACAAGCAGATGGCCCACCTAACGATAAATGGTAACCATCACCTATTATTGTTATAGGTGATGGTTACCATTGCCTCGTAAGTCACGCACGATAGGAACGTGCTCTACGATGCACTGCTCTGCGTCCATCAACTTGAGGCATGCAGATGTTAAGCCTCATGTGCTTGTAATTACACCGGTGACCACACTCTTCAAACCGAAACACAGCAACGCTGCTTGGCGGCAGAAAAATGCGTGGTGGTATTTAGTGAACCTCTCAGAACACTAGTAGTACTAGTATATATTTTTCAAGCAGTTATTAAAATTTTATGTTTATGTAGCCACTTATCAAATTGGTACATGATAAGCGATCTGAGAAGATATCTACCGTGCCTTATCCTGTCTGACCATTCCCAGATCAAAATACAGCTGTATAAGTTTTTTTATAAAAGTTTAAGGTACCTACAATCGACGGTTATAGGTATTCAAACTCGTGTGAACGTGCCTTACATCCGTATCGAGCCGAAATAAACAAACAAACAAATAAATAATGCTGGACAATCCACACAGCACTATCTAGCCCCAAAGTAAGCTACTCAAAGCTTGTGTTATGGGTACTAGATAACTGATAATATATTTAATACATTTTATACTTACATAGATAGATATTTTTTATTATACATAGAAAACACCCAGACCATCGGAACAAATTTCTGCAGATCGTACACAAATTTGTTCCAAGGCGGGAATCGAACCCGCAACCTCTTGCGTCGCAGGCAGGCTCTCGCCCGCTGCGCCACAGAGGTCGTCAATGAAATATCGCTAATGTGTTTGATATAATCCTATCAGAGCTATTAGAGCTGCCGCAAATCTAAATGGTGCAGTGCTCTTCTAATAGGGCATTAAGGGCTCATCGGTGGAATTCCCGTTAGCGTAACCAAGGAATATATGTTCATATTATATATTTATCTACAGCTTAGAGATTGATAGACAAACTCAGTGGCGCAGCGGGCGAGGGTCCGCCTGCGACGCAAGAGGTTGCGGGTTCGATTCCCGCCTCGCATGGCATTTTTGTTAATGCATGCTATCGCCATGCATTAACAAAAAAGTATGTAAGTAAGCAGAATATCAACTATCTGGTTCCCATACAATCAGCTTTGACTTAGTTTGGGGCTAGATAGTGCTGTGTGGAAAGTCCACCAATATTTATTTAATAATAATTGTTATACTAACCCCATATTAGAAGAGTCCAGGGATAATCGCTATTATCCTCTGCGAACAAAATGCACGGTCAGTTATTATTGCAACGATATTAATTGAGATAAATAAGCCGGAACACGTGGATTTGGATGATAACTTCGTAAGAAGATTACTTTGGACTTTGGACTCGCCTCGGCTTCGCACGGGTGCACATTGTTTCTCCACTACTGTTTGTATACATCCTAACCATCAATCAAACATCCTGACCAAAGAAGAAATGGCGGGATGAGCTGGATGGTTTCCTGACGGTCTGGGCAAACATAGCTTAGGATCGCGGCGCGTGGAAGGAATGGTGAGAAGCTTTTGCCCAGCAGTGGGATCACTATCCCCTTGAATCACTATATCTATGAAAAAACCGCATCAAAATCCGTTGCGTAGTTTTAAGATCTAAGCATATATAGGACAGCGGGAAACGACTTTATTTAATGCTACGTGTATGGTATGTGCTTAAGTATTTTGTCATTTGGCCACAAAACTAAACAAAAAAGTTTTTTTCATTTAATACCGGCAAAATTCATAAATCACTTTAGCAATCTAGGCCATGACTGTTGTAATTATCATTAAACCTTCTCTAAAGTCATACAAATCTGTCAGAAAAAACCGCATCCAAATGAATGTAGCCGGATTATTACGAGTTTTGTTATGAAAAAAATGTTATAATATGACAAAAAATGTTAAAAATAAAACATTTATTAGAAAAAAAACTCGATTGCCTGAACTAAAAGGAAGTAAACAAGATAATGTTTTAAAATACTTGATAAATCCAGTTGTTCACTCTTAACGAACGCAGAATATAATAGTAATAGCAGACAGTCGGAGGCGTCAGAAAGCTGGTAGAACATACACGAGCCACGTGGTAGGTATACCTTACTAAAACTTCATTAAAGGCTAAACCTCTAGCGTTGGTTTACGTCTTTGAATAATTCTAAAAGTTCCTTACTAAAAGCAGTCACTCGGCTTTACTATAAACGAATCTTCAAAAGCATTTTCTATGTGAATGCATATGCGCGATTTCTTCGAACATCATGTATACCCCTACACATTGCGATGGAATATTTCAATGGGGGAGCTAAGGGACCAAAAGATTGTTACCATGGAAATTTAGAAGTTCAATACGTAAACCATTATGATTAAAAAATAAACGTGTTATGTGATATAACAAAAATATAGGTAAATTATATTATAATAGCTTAAAACCATTACTTTATGCAACTGAAAATAAACCATTTCAACCACTCCCACAATTATACAATAATTATACTGGTAAAATATGAAATACAAAATAAATTATTTAAAAATTTTATTCAGTTTCAATAATCAAAAATGCGATGAACCTCGTACTATGGTAATAATAATACAATAACATTCATTGGCGCTCTCAAAATGAAAAATCATTTTTGTTTTGCGGCACTTCCGCTGGCGGCGATGGGTCTAACAGTCAAAAAGTTCGTGTAAAAATAACACCGTAGGTATTCAAATAAAAAAGCCCTTGGCTAATTGTGAACTTTCGGACTCGAAGGTTCACAATTTATTTAGCGAAAATTATATTTTTTGTTTACACCGGTATTCGTTTTATTTATACATTTACTGTTTGATGTGAGTTACGTTGTGCTCATCGCAAATGGTTTTATTCATTCAAGCGAGGCATTTCATCACTTATTTAGGCATCACCCCATCTACAAACCGATTTGAGCGGAATTATGAATTTTAAACCAGTTTTTACAGGATTACAACGGTGGATTTCGGCTGCAGCATTTTACTGAAGCGAGCTTTTTATGAATGTTATTGCTCATAATAAAAAGTTACTAAATTAGTACTGTACCTACGGGGGTTATTGATAACATTTTCTTTTTTTTATAAAAAATAATCATAAGATACTTCTTGCATTTTGAAAATTTAATATTTGTACCTACCTACCTCTGACTACACCTTTTAGACATCCACAGTCTCGAATTCATACCTACTTAGTTTGACCTTTTTTTCAGTAGCTTCCATTTGTTCTATAGGACTGTTACGTCAAAGAACTGTCAAAACTTTTTTATCCCTGCAGTTCAATTGGGTTTATATAGCTTGATAATGAAAAAGCCTTTGGCTAATTGTGAACCTTTGAGTCCGTTTTCACAAAATTAAATCATCCATGTGTACAAGATGGCTTAGGAGGAACCAAAGCACTTACATCGACAAAAACCTGTTTTAAATATAGTCATCGTAGATGGCAACCCTGCCAGAATAAATTTTAATGCTCTACGCTAGCAATATTCTATGCCTAATTGAAACAATAAAGAGCGTGACCTTTCCTAAGTAATTGCTTACGATAAATAACAATTTATAACCTAAATAGAAAATACCTCTACTGAAGACTCTTCGGAGCGAACCCTGAATACTTTAATAAGTTTGATTAACTGCTTTATACGGAATTCGTTTTTCTTACAGAATCAAGACCTCTTATCACCTACTATTGGGACAAGCAGATGGCCCCACCTAATGTGAAGTGGTAACCATCACAAGCAATTGCCTTGCAAGTCACTCACGATACAAAAGTATCCTAGGATGTTTTTTTCTTTTTTTTAAAATAGTTTTAGATAGGCAAAAATCTATCTTTTAGTCTAGCAACGATAGAGCACTCAAACAAAAAAAATCATTCAATTAACTTCATTTCAACTAATCAGCTATATAAAATAACTGTGAAAAAGAAAAGGTACAGGATATTTTTGATTTCTATACGACGCAAGTTAAACTGCGGGCAAGCAGTATTATAAAATAATTAACACTAAACCACCTAGGAACGCAAACAGAATTTTAAGCAATGCAAAAAGTTTAGCAACACAAAGTCTATTGATTAAGGATTTTAATTAATTTTTGATTGCACCATCAGCTCCCAGACAAGTTTGCGCATTCAACTGGATTAAACAACTTCCTCCTGTTTGAACTTAAAATTCCAACATCAGTTTTCGGAATTAAGGGATCTAAAGGAGGCTGAGCGAAATATAAAGGCAATTTTCTTTCTTCTTATCGTTTTACTAAGAAAGAAAACCTGTTCATTCATACACTACATAAAAAAGCTAAACTAACATTACTAAACAAAAGTGAGGTAGTATAGTAATGGTAATTACGGTAGTTATAATAAAATACGTCATAATGATGTGTATTTAACTATAATATTTTTCATTTTCTACATGTGGAAACTTGTAATTAGCCTTCAATATCATAATAATAATGTCCTTCGCACATTAATGCAAATTAACCCTTTCAGTCCCCGTGGTTACATTTGTACACATTAAGGTTTTTCCCAAATAAAACAATTTTAGAAAATTATTTTCAATTTGAGATCGGTTGCAATCGTTTGTACACATTATAAGCTATCGAAAATAGAACTAGTAGCGCCATCTCTTATCGTATTTCAAAAGTTTTGTCGAGTTTATGTCAGTGGCCGGTGAGTTTTGAAGAGTGCAGGTAAGGTCAGTTTTGTTTGCTTCTAAATTATAAGTTTTAGCGTGAAATACGTTTAGCAAAAAATGTTTATCGATGAATTGACGTATTGTTATCATCTATAATATATTTCTAGAGTGGTAGTAGTTTATTTCACTCGAAAAACTTGAAAAATATATATGTGCACATTTGTACACATCAGGCCGAAACATAATTTTCAAAAGTTGTAACCGTTATAAAAACCGCGCGCTTTTTGATTTTGCTGAGCTAATTATTGTTACAATTTTCAATTATTTCGTGTTACAAAAATGTTTTTGTTTATTTATACAGATAACCACAAATAACTATATTACAAAATGTTCCATCCAGATGCATTGGAAGCCTTACGTAATGGAAATTTATCAGATCTGGATTTATCTTCAGACGACGAATGTGTGGATGTAGATCCTGCTAGTCAACAACCACGATCAGTCCGTGTGGGCGCAGATATAGTAAGCCGCCATCAGCGAGAATTCTACCCACCGGAATCTGATGATGAAGAGGAACCAAATCGCACTGAAATTGATTTAGAGAGTGAAGCAATACCAACTCAAGACTTTGCTGATTCTGAAGCTGCTCTGCTCGAGATAGGACAATCCTCTTCAACAGAAAATTTTGAACGTCTCACGCCAAGGTCAAGTATTAGATGGAGACATAGAGAAATAGAAAACCAAACACCAATTGTGAAAACATTGTGAAAAGATGGCCCAAAAAAGAAAAGCGATTTATTGATGTTGAAAGACCAGAAATCGTGAAAAAGTATAATCATGCGATGGGAGGGGTTGATTTACTGGACCAGCTGATGAGCTATTATAGAACATTTATAAAGTCCAAGAAGTGGCGAATGATATTTCAGGCAGTTGTACAAGCTTTCAGAGAGTATCAAATGGATAATGATTTGCTTGGAGTGCCGAAAACTAAGAGACTCACTTTGCTGTGTTTTCGACGACATCTAGCTGAGAGCTTAGTTTTATATCAAAAAATGTCTGGCGCTAAAAGAGGTCGTCCAATAAGCAGCAGTCCCTTGCCAGAAGTTATACCAAGGAGAGTGGGAGAGCTTCGCCCAGGAACTGACATAGCTCGTAATGCAGTGTGTCATTTTCCAGCACATGATGACGGCGGTCAAACTGGGACCCGCTGTAAACTGGTAGGGTGCAAAGGACGGTCACGCATCAAGTGCATGAAGTGCAAGGTACACTTATGCCTTACCAAAGATAAAAACTGCTTCCTAACTTTCCATACGTGAAAGAAACACCTTCTTTTACGTATAGAAAGTATGTGTACCACCAATACCATGTTCCTATTAGAATAATTATAAGAGGTGGTTTTTATAAGTAAGTTTTATTTTTCTAAATAATAAGTGCAATTTGTTGTTGATTTTTAAATTTCAAATAAAAAAAATCCATAAATAACATACCAGTTTACTTACTAAACCTACTAGTTTTTAACAGTGTAGGCCGGATGTACTCAACTGTGTACATTAAGAAAAACTAAAATTTTCCGAAAACTACACACCTTAGATTTTTTTTTTCAGTGTTTTCCTACTCCAATTTACCCCCATTATCAACACAAATTTTATCTCAACTCAATTTGAAAAAAAAATAATTCAGGACTGAAAGGGTTAATATAAATGACAATGTACATAGTTGTAAGTTTTCCAAAGATTTACCCCTGGTTTCTGAGAGCTCGATCAACATTAATCGGCTGTCAAGTCACTTGCTATTGAAATAGCAAGTGACTTGACAGCCGATTAGTGTTGATCACGCTTTCAGAAACCGGGGGTGATAAAATCAAATAATGTTAGGCCTATATATTTTGTTTCAACAACAAACAAATCTACAATTATAGTTACCTTTCTCTAGCCTCTAATCAACCTATATTTTTTCTGATTCTCATTCCGATTGGTTAAGTGGGTAGGGTTTAATTGAGCCTGGTTTTGTTACTAATTCGATGAAGATCCACACAGCTTTATTACCCCTCATCATATCGGGCCCGGGAAAGCGCCCTTGTCCCGCAGCTCATCTTTGTGGCTTTATTTTAAAATATCTTTAGAGAGTTCACACTTTTGCAACATGTGTGGATGAATAGCTCACAAGTAGCGTCATTGAAGGTCAAAATCAAATGATAACCTCCTAGATGAAGTATGTAAATACTTCTTGAACTTCTTGTTCTTAAAAAAAAAGCTGCACTATCAGCGTCACCTTGTAAACCTTGATTTTCCTTTCAGTTTTTATAACAGGTGCAATAATTAGCCACGTATTTTCGCTTACTTTTCCAAAGTTAAATCGTGTTTATTTACTCTTGCTCAATTAGAGGATAAATCAAATAAGTTATTCTCTTTCACTTCACTCTGATTAGGCGGGCTGCGAGATGCGGTAATCACCTAATTATTGTTGAATAACAAATTGCTTTTGGTTTTCTGTGGTAAATTCGTTTTGATAGCTCACAGAATGCTTGTAGAAGTTGTAGGTTTTTCAAATTTAGAATAAATAAAAATTTAAAATTTTTTATTTATTCTAAATTCTAAAAGGGTCGCAGTTAGTCAAATAATACGTAGATATATATCGAGATTTATGATTTTTGATTGGTTTCCACGAAAAATTTGTTTAAAAATCCGAGTTATATTTACCTGAGCCGAGCTTTTATGATCATACTTTAGATGTTACAAGATAGACCACAAAATACTCATACGACGCATATATTTGTAGATGAAGTCATCCGTACCAATAGGAATGAATAAAAACAAAATAAACAAATTAATAAACAAACAGCAATAATATCTAGCTGCCGTAACACGTTCTGAATTCTAATACGTATGCGTATATATATAGGAAACTAGTTTAGCCAGTCATTTTCATACGAGCTCTTACATCTTATTACGTATAATATAATCCACAAAATTCCACCTGAGCTTTTTCACCAAAATTAGAACACAAATATTTGGAATTCTATTACAGAAACCACTAATTTTCAGCAGAGATCCCTCTCGCCGGGGTCGTAAGCCCGTAGGTCTCTGTACATCATCCCGCGCAGCGCCCTGACACGCGGCTTTGCGTTATGATAAAGCACCTGCTCACATATTTTATCGTCCACACGCTGCCGTGAACGTAAGCGATGCGTGGAATGAAACTTCATACTTCGATAATACTTGGGAGGGATCAAGGAGCTTGATGAGGTGTCATCGGACGTCCTCGTTATGGCATCTATTAAAGATCACTACGCTCCGTATCAGAAGGTCTATTCAGGAAAATTACGTTTGTTTGGTTTGCAGACCGATGTACCCCCGGTTTCTGAAAGGTCGATCCACACTAATCGGCTGTCAAGTCACTTGCTATCTCTATCTAATTTGAAGTAAAAGCTGAAATAGCAAGTGACTTGACAGCAGATTAGCTTTGATCGAGGTTTCAGAAACCGGCAGTTAGTCCTGGACATTTTCACATCATCAACCTGTAGAATTTTGTGTTCATTATAGTTATTTTTTTTTATACAACTAGTTGATGGAACAAGCAGATGGCCCACCTGATTTTAAGTGGTAACCATCACCTATAAACAAAACAGTGCCCAATAGGAACGTGCCCTACGATGCACTGCCCTGCGTCCATCAACTTGAGGCATACAGATGTTAAGCCTCATGTGCCTGTAATTACACCGGCGACCACACTCTTCAAACCGAAACACAGCGTTGCTGCTTGGCGGCAGAAAAAGGCGTGGTGGTAGTACTTCCCCGGACGAGCCCTTCACAAAGAGCTCTACTACAAAAGTACCATAAGTAGTTACCATAATATTGTAAGTATAATATAAAAACGCTAGGAGCCGAGCTGTAAGCCTCTTGCGAGTTCTTCTAGGCTTTGGTTGAGAGGGACCGGCGCTCCATGTGATTGAAGAGAATAAAGACTTTTTGACTTGATTTTAGAAGTATATTATGCTGAAGTATGTCCTATGCCTTCCCCATACTTTTCAGGAAGAGCCATGTAGTGTCTGCCATTTATGTCCAGCTCGTGGTAGTCGAACGAGAACTTTTATTCTCCAGCGATTGTCAGTTCCACGAGGTAGATTGCTGTGTCCATTCAAGTTTAACTTGCCAATTATTCTAGATCTTAAATTGCTAGGTAAACGTGGGTAACAGCCAGAAAATTACAATTGATAATATTGAAAGGGTTATTTGATCTCTCGCACCGATACAAACGTGCCACAGAAGATCGTGAAATTCAAAATCAGAGGAGGAAATTACTTCCACGCGCAAACACGCAGTTGTAAACTCATTATTAATGGAAGATTTAAATGCTCAAAACTCCTATAATAATTTCCTTTAAATTGAATTGTGATAGAATTTTAATTCACTCAGAATTGAAAATGAGCCTTGTTCCAACTTACGGCAAAGGTCATCTGAATCTCTAATTTATTGTAGCCTTGGAAGTAAGTGGTTTATTCAAATGTTGGGTTAAATATTTACACAAAATATTGCTACAGCTACGGTAAAAATGGCGAAGCGACAGCGGAACGATAGCGATGCGACTCACATGTCAAACAATTCCGTTTTGCCTCAAGCTGCTGACGCCAAGACGTTCATACTCGGTTCATATGACATGCGTTCCCGCTTCGCTACCATATTTTTCAGTATGATATAACTATAACAGAAAAATGTCCGGTCATGACTTTTTTCATTTTTCAAACATATGATATGAATGTAATAGAGGTGCGTTTTTTTATTAAGGTAATTTGCTTAGTAGTTTTTTTTCAACTAGCTTATGGAACAGCCAGATGGCCCGGCCCGTCTGAGTTAATTGGTAACCCACATAACATCCAGTGGGCTAACTGGTTATGGTATGACATGATGGTTACATCACCAGCGTCTAGTATCTAATCATAAAGTTCTAAATTATAGGAAGCATACACTAATGGAAGCTATAACTTAAGAGCAGATGGATAAAACCGTGCTGTGGTAATTATCCTTATTTGATTCGGAATATTTCCTGCAGGCTTTGAAAAAAGCACCATTTTTTTAATCAAACAGCTGTCTTTACGTATTGATTGAATTAACCAAAACCAGTCCCTCGAGCATGGATCATCAATAGGACAAAATTCTCAATAAATGTTAATAACGAACGAACGTTACAAACAAAAACAGACGTGCAATATTAACTTCTCAAATTTTATCGTATCGATGATCAATACTCCAGGGGCCGATTACATTAATCCACTTGACACTTGCAAGATTTTCCCTCGAAAAGACACAAGCAATAAATGAAAGAAGATTGAAACACATTCCTTAGACCAAACCAACTAGTTATAAGTGGAACTACATGAAAACACAAATTAAACTATAATAAGAACCTTGTTGAGCAGCAACAACAGTACTGCGCTCATCTCGTTATACTAAAACTGAAATCTGCAACCACTTTTCCTCTTAAGTTTCTAATTTTGCTGGTTCTACGAAGTCAGTGGAAGTTTATTTCTAGCAGTTTTACAGAAGTTATTCTTAGACCTTCTTAGTCATGTTCTTACCTGGTTTTTCTTGGCTACTGTTTATTTTACTGTTACGTTTCACTCAATTCTACTGGCACCACACTGGACCTTCAATATTTTATTAAAAATTACATTGTTACAAGGATTATACAAAAGAACTAGGTACTAGGAACCAAGCCGTAAATTTCTCGCCAGTTCTTCTAGGCTTTAGTAACGTGGAACTGGCGATTAGATTCACCTAGTTTTAAGACGTTTCAAAGTGATCTTTTTTATTTTATAGAATGAATACCTTTTGACTTTGACTTTGACTTAGACTATTGCGTCAGGTCTCATCATAACGAGGTTATGATGATGGATTACAATTTTATGATGATACAAAAATAAATATTCAAATATGAATTAAAATTGGTATCATAATTTATACATGATATTTAGACAATAAAATGTCTCAGCAATAAGCACTTTTTTAGACCTATATAGTCATTTGTGCACATATTTTTATTATTAGACATAAAACTGTGAAACAACTACACAACTTTGATAAGCCCTCACGGATGGTAGTAGTATATTCTTAAATCCCCAGATGTTTTGCGTGTCAGCCTACAAGAACAGGCCAAACATTTACAATATTAATGTATTGTATTTGTCACACATTAAACGAATTATTTACATTATAAATAATTAGTCAAATAATAATAAACGAATTATTTAGAGTGTAAATTACACTGTATATAATTCTTTAAATGTGTGATCAAATACATTACATTAATGTTGTAAATGCGTGGCCTGTTCTTTATCTAGTATTTTAAAAATACCCAACCATTCAAAGAGACACGTTCCCGTAGCAAAGCTGAAACGCAAATCAAATCAAAACTGCAACTTCAATTTAATTCTGCAAGTTTACTGCGTACAAAGTTAGGTATATTAGGCAGATGGCTGGAACGTAGAATACGATTGCATTAAACTTGGACTTCCAATATCGAAATATGCCGACTTTGCTACGGATGTGCCAACCTGCTCCGGTGCATGTTACCTACACGTGCATCTGTATGTTGCTTGCGTGTAACTGCTATGCGATTTGATTGCGCCAATTTTGTAAATTAAAGAGTTGGTATTACGTCCACTTATTTTATTTTATACACCTTGATCCTCGATCCTCAACGGCCTTAACGGATCACCAGCGCATGTCATTGCAACTTGCATAAACTGATTTGGGACCATTTTACAACTGTCTTGGTAATAATAAAACAATTTCTTGTGTTTTAGTTTATAGGTGTAATATTTATTAGTAAATAAACTTTTTATTTGATTTTATAGTAGGTATTTTAATGACCAATTACAAGCTTAAATAAAATGCTATTATGTTAGTGCCGAAATCGAAGTCAAGCGTCTTTCAAAGTACTGACTTAACCAATATTTAACGACTAAACACAGAACAGAAACGCTGAAGGCCAGCACTAACAGTAACTCAAAATTCAGTCTAGAGCCTCCACAAAAAGCGCAAGAAAGCTGCGTCGCTGATCAGTAGAGTGCGGGGCAGTCCCAACAGCATCCTGAGGACTGTTGCTGACAGCTGGATGTCACCGTTATGGAAGTGTCTTGTGCTGAGAACGATCATCAATGGAGGAATATATTTCTCCCATTGATCGTCCTCAGAACTTCACTCCACTATGGCATGCCTATTACGGGAAGATGGAAGACTTACTTCTTTATCAGTGTACGTATAGAAAACGGATCTTATACAAAGCGCAGGTCACACGCACGTTCTCATATGAGTCTCGTAAATCAAGCACCTTCGAAATTAAAAGCAAGTATTCGTCGGTGTGCAGGCGGGCGCCGACGGCGACTGATTTCGTGGTATTGTAAGGCCCGTAATTGAGACCTGGTAACACCTGGACTCGTATTGCAGTGGGTGATTTGTACCCTTCATGATGTACCTATACAGTACGAACTGGCTATTTGACTTCTCGTATACGAGCTTGATAGAATTACCGCACAAGTTGTGAAATAGTGAGTGGAGGAAATATATTAAAATCACGTTTCCCCTACGATTATCTTTTTTACTTTTGAGACTGGCGTAACGCACATACATTTTACCAATAAAAAATCTGCAAGTGCATGATTGGATTTCAAATCTAAGACTTTGGAATTGGAAAAAAAGTTGGGAGTTGGGACCTAGATTGGTAGTTTGTCTAGTCCGCTCTTTCAGTAGAATAAATCACAATAATTTCGGCGTCCAAATTATTACATAAAGCAAATAATATTACAATTTATTCTCTAATTACACGCCAACAAGTTCTATAATGATGCAGATAATGGGCATGGACATTTATTAGAATTGATCATACATGATTAATTACAGAATATCAGAAATGAGCTATTCGGTTTTACGTTTGTTTCTTTTGTGCAAAGAGTGCCTTTATCATAAACAATGGCTTTCCCCATGGTGAAATAACAAGAAACAGAATAATAATACAACATCACGAAGGTAGGGAAATTTTCTAGAAGGAGTTTCCAAGAACTTTATTCAAAGTGTATTAGATATCGGTATCAGAGCATCCGTCAAATGGACGGCCTCATTCAGCAAGTCCGCAGGTGGCCGATAAGCGCGGTCGCGCTGCCTGGCATCCATTCTGCTTGATGGAATTGCAGTGTTGTGTGTTGCATAATGTCATCCAATTTCTTTAACTTCAAGTTGGGTAGCTAGGTAAGTCACATGAATGCGTCTTCTCGTCGTCTGTAAAGAAATAAAGGGAATTTTCAATTGTTTTAACATCCATTTTGTTTTTTATCGTCGTTTTTGTCAAGGGATATATTTGACCAACATTCTTGTGGTCTTAGCACAAAGTGTAATTTGGAATGAAAATGCAATAAGTTATATCGTGATTTGACCAAAAATGTTTCAAATGTTTTGAAGAAACCGCCACCATTTTCTTCAAAACAATTGACCGACTTGTCTTTGGACTGACGTGACTACTAGAAACATTTACCTATCTCTGAATCACTTGACACTGGCAAGATTTTCTACAGATAGGAGCCATAAAAAAAACTACACGTATGTACAGTTATTTTTGCACACCAATAAGTCAATGAAATTTCGAAATTGTTAGTAGGTATTGCAGTTACCTGTGTATTTTTGTACACTTTTTTTTCAAGTTATCATTTCCCTAATTACTGCCATTCTTGGGCCAATGGACTATGGTACGCACAAGTAGGTACTCGTACCTATAGGTAAGAGGCTATAATATGTAAGGTAGAAGAAACCTATAGGTTTCAGCAGCCGCTGAAGGCTTTGAATCTATTTCCCTTTATCGTGAATACTTTGAAGTACCTACGAAATAGTTAAAATTTTATCATAGGTATTTCAAAGGTAATTTGAGTGATAATTAGATCAAAACGATCTTTGAGTGATAATCGACGAAGCCTTGTAAATACTTCAATTTCCAGATGTGTGTTCATCAGTGCTTTCATCAGCGTTAAAAACGATTATTCCTCCCAATATTCTCATTTCATTTTTTTGTTGGATTCGTTCGTACTGATCTTTTACAAAATTATCTGTTCAAAGAAATATTTTTTTTATATCTCAAAAATCATCAAAAAAGTATGACCATCGCTCAGTTACGGGCTTTGCGTAGTCGTAAGTGTCACAAGTGCGTGTTGCTTTCAACTTTACTTAAATGCCAGCATATTGTGTTGAAATTGAGGACAAAATATAATTTTGTAGGTACCTAAAATGTTATAATCTTTTTGACCATATCCAGAACACATCTTCAGACCAATCAAAATGAAGACAGTATTTATGTCGGTATATTTTTATTCTACCCGTCTCGTGTTTAATGCCGGAGTCCGAGTATCAATAAGGCCGCTCCACTTCGACACAGTGACAGCAACAATCACGCGAGTAAAACGTCATTAAGTAGTACGCAATACGGCATTAGGTGTTCAATGGCTATTGCTATCCATGATAGCAATAGACGTGGATGGTATTAAAAAGAAAGGCAGTAAAATCTAAATCGCAAAATTGAGGTAATTTTGGTATTTGATTATTTCATAGGTTTTTTAAATTACAGTAAGAATAATAATATCTGGGTGACCGAGTTTTGCTCGGTAGCTTAACAACACCGTGTAGTGAAGTAGCTTAAAGGATAATAGTAGGTATTATTAGGTACTCGCCAATAGATGTCAGTCATATTTATGTTTAAGTTCAATTTTTCATTGCCTGAAAAAATTTATAAAATAACATTTTCTAAAAATGAATCCTAGCTATATTGATTTATTCACCCGAAACATACTAAAATAAAACCGTTGGAGCCGTTTCCGAGATTCAGATGATAAATTAATAAATATACAAGATTGGCTCGTTTAAAAGTGTTTTAAGGATTAATAATACAATAATATACACAATATATAATATATCTAATTTCTAATACATTGACATCGCCATACGTAATAAACCCGAGTAGCTATGATTAATTCCGGCCGAGCGGGTGACTCGTGCTCAATCGCCATCTGTCCTTATTAATTGCCTTGTCAGCTGTAATCGTGAGTCCTACGCTTTACTGTCCCACGCGTCGTGTGTACGTGGCTTACGCAATTCCATGGAATTGTTTTCCGCCGGAAATCGGAAGAGTTTGATTAATTCGAAACTGAAATAGCTGCTCATTAAACTCCATGATAGGCTGAAACTAACCCTGCGGTTATGTATTTAGAGTTCAAAGTTCTAACTGAAGCAAAATGATAGCGAGAACGATGGAGTACTGCTTAACCCCCTAGTGATTCTAGGACTTATTGTTTAGGTTTTGCGTTGATACCATTTAGCGACACAATTTAATTCAGGTTTTAAGCAAACAGACCATAATTTCTTACACCCTTTATTTGCTACAAGTCTACCTTCAGTGACAAGTTGGAAGTTCTACAGGAAATTGAATTTAAATTGAAATATGCGGTGGCACATTCCCTAGCCATGTCATGTTCGAAGTTACATTTGGGTCATCAGTAAATTAATATTAGTGCATATCGATCGAGACATCTCGATCATCGTCAAGGGCCGTCGGTCCCCGTGGGCTGCTCGAGCACTCGCCCATTAATTCAATTAATTGCTTGTCATCTGTTGATTGTGCTTCCCTTGCATAAGTCATTAGTCAAAACGAGCGGTCCATGCCTACAACTGTACAGCCTATATCTATTGTCATGTATTGTCGTGGCTAGTGAACAACCTGTATAGCAAAAATTATATACTCTCGCGTTTTATCCTACTTCCTACTAACATTATAAACGCAAAAGTTTGGAAGTATGGATGGATGGATGCATGTTTAATACCGGGATTTAAAACTCCGCGGGGCGTGGGACTATAGTTTAGTGTTAAATTCTTTCTGATCGACGCATTCACTGAGACACATTCTGCAAGCAATAGCGTTAAAAAATTCGAAATATATAGGATTCACGCATGATAGCATGCGTGAATCAGCAGGTCAAAAAATCCACAAAACAATCCGTATAAGTCAAAAATTTTTTTTGACTGTGTTTTGTCGATGCAGTGATGGGATCCAACTGATCACAAGTGTGGATTGGACATTTGGTCGCACGTCGGCTTTTTGAAGTCTTCCTTAGACATCCTTAAACAATTTGGAGTTGGTATTTGGGGTCATACTTCGGCTTTTTGAAGTCTTCCTTAGACATCCTTAAACAATTTGGAGTTGGTATTTGGTCGTACTTCGGCTTTTTGAAGTGTTCCTTAGACTTCCTTAAACAATTTGGAGTTGGTATTTGGTCGTACTTCGGCTTTTTGAAGTCTTCCTTAGACATCCTTAAGCAATTTGGAGTTGGTATTTGGTCTAAGGAATCTGAGGGGATGTCTACTGAGCCTGGAACTGAATTCATAGAGCTGTTTCAGATTTTTTTTGGTAAAAATTGGTCTTTCTACTGTAAAAATGGAATCGTTTAAAAACGGTTGAGACCTGGCTAGGCTGTCTTTCCGATTATACGACTTTTCCCTTCTTACATAATCTTGCAGTCACAATAAGTCAATATAATTAGCTACTATTACGCGAAGCGTGCGATCGCAAGATTAATAGCTTGAAACACACAGTACTTAGATGATTGATAGAATTAGAGATTGAACCATTTGGTTATAATTGACGCAACTAATTGTAGTTATTGATTCGCTTACCATCAGCCTCAGGAGTAATTATAACTGAGAGCTCGAAATACCAGCTGAGCGATAAACCGAGCAAGTTATGCTTAAAAAAACAAACATTAATAAAAAAAAGATAGTTTAAACTATTTTAGCAACATCCAAAATCTGTCTGAATAAATCTACTTGGACATAGCCTTCTTCTTATTTTTAGGTGGTTTTTGGTGGAACTCAACGTCAAGTTGTTAGTTATTGGAATAAAAACTTGGATTAAACTTTTTATTTATTTATTGAGACAATAACATCATTAAGCCCTAGGACGATGTTGAATCTACTTTATAGTAACTTTCTTATATACTACCTTTATAAAACACTACCTAATTTAAATTTTTTTTCAAAGACATCTTGTATTACATTAGGTTATTGAAACTAATGCAATCCAAGAAGGTCTGCAGCTTTGCTATGCTGACGAAGGCATCCGCAACCGTCTTTCCTATTCCATATTTTGAGAGGACTCCCGCCAAAGCCGTAGCCTCACTTGGCAAACGGATTATTATTATTGATGCTACTCTAAGGAAACACACTACCCTAAGTCACCCCTAACAATATTCACTGAAGGGAATGAATTCAATTAAATGCTTGATTTTCGTGTAAATAGCTGAAAAAATATACTTTACCTAATCAAGGTTTCAGTTCAGGTTTTTCTAAAAGTAAGTAGGTAGGTAAAGCTAATTAATAGACAGTTACAAAATTAGGACATAAGGCCTAAGCAAGATTATAAACTTAAATAACAATAAAGATCAGCTTTTCTAAGCCCATAGCTATTGGTCAGGCCACAAAATGGGTTTTCACCCCTAAAATTACCATTATGAGTTCAATCCTAGAAACCAATGTGGTCAGTTTATCGTAGCATGAGCTTTTGGGGTAATCCAATTGAAATAAATACCAATTTCAAATTGCAAATACAATAATTATTACGATAACCACAACACAGGAATCAATAAAACATTTACCATTGCCATGCATATGAAGCAATAAAAAAAAAATTAGACATTTCACACGAAGCTATCTATAGTAGGTACCAAAATAAGCAAAACATTATACTATGGCAATAAGATACCAAACTGATTAAATGTTCTTTACACCCAGACACAAAACAATCAACTATATTCGTTCATCACAAATTGTTGCCCTCATGTGGGAATGAAATACACAAGGCAGATAAGGCATAAGGCCGAGTTATACCTACTACTAACTGAACTACATACTTGACAGCCTACATAGCTCAGTTGGTTGGTTCGATTCCCACCGTGAACAAACATTTGTGTGATGAACATAGATGTTTGTTCTCTGTCTGGGTGTTATATGTAGGTATAATATTATAAGTATGTATTTACAAAAAAAAACATTTATGTAGTATATCAGCTATCTGGTTCCCATAACACAAGCTTAGGCTTAGGTTGGGGCGAGATAGTGCTGTGTGGAAAGTCCACCTATATTTATTTATTATTATCTATAGGGTCTGAAACAAGTTATATTCAATAGGTTCACAACCATTATTACTCTGTTTACACTTATTGTAGCGACGGCAGCGACATAGGCAATGCACGAAAAGCTACGCGTGCGGTAACGCGAGAGAGAGAGATTTCTATAGAGATTAGAGAGCGTTGACATTCGCTTTGCCACGGACATTAGCTGAGTGTAAACGCAGTATTATTTAGACTAACTGTATTATGGTAGACCGATGTGATATTGAGAGGGACACGGGTAGCGGGGTAAGTATAACATAAATATTTCAATGGTACAACTAGATTCGAATCCACAACCAGTAATTATTGTAATCCAAAAATGTAATAATTATGTAGTTGACAGCTATTGTTTAATGGCTAGTTAAATAATAATAATAATAATAATAATAATGCTGGACAATCCACACAGCACTATCTAGCCCCAAAGTAAGCTATTCAAAGCTTGTGTTATGGGTACTAGATAACTGATATATTTAATACATTATATACTTACATAGATAGATATTTTTTATTATACATAGAGAACACCCAGACCATCGGAACAAATTTCTGCAGATCGTACACAAATTTGTTCCAAGGCGGGAATCGAACCCGCAACCTCTTGCGTCGCAGGCAGGCTCTCGCCCGCTGCGCCACAGAGGTTAATCAGTTAAATGTTAAATGTTAAATAAGCGTTGGCATCGTGTTACCATTGTTCCAGTCCTGTCAGTATAAAATAATGAGGGTGCCACAGAATCCTCGTTCCAGAAGGTAATCGTCCTTTTTAAGTATGGAATGCTTGCAGTTCATATGATATCAACTCTTTTATTTGACAGCCTTCACAGCTCAGTTGGTTGTAGCTCTGCTTTCTGCGCCGTAGGCCGAGGGTTTGATCCCCACCAAGAACAAATATTTGTGAGATGAACATATGTTTGTTCTCTGTCTGTCGTCATTATTTCGTATTTATTTACAAAAAATACTTTATTATTGCCGCAACAAATACAATATTACAATGCACATTGTACCATCTACTCGTATTACCTGTGTTTAATAATTTGTATTGTAATAGCGCTTTGAATGCACCTAATTCAAATAACATGACGAGAGACTGATGTCAAAAATTAAAAAAAAAATTATAAATACTCTCATACATATTTTTTTCAACAATGATATTATATTATGTTCTATTACATTGTAGTTGACGTACTACCTCCTGTGTTTCCGCAAGGATGTCGTAAACACAGTTGTCATCGACAGTATTAAAGTCATTGTACGTGGCTATACAATTATCTAGTGTACTTGACCCCAACTATTGCTAACGATGAATGTTCCTTTAATTATACTGAGAACCTATTACCGAAACTCTGAAATAAAAACCTAAACACCTATAAATACATTCGTGGATATTTTAATGGTACATTCAATTTTGAGCTCATCTCGTTTGGGTCCAATTAAGGAGAATGTATTCAAAAACGTAATGACAAGGATCTTTTCCCAAAATATCTCCAGTATTATTGGAAATTTTTATCGGTACTATCAACTAGGTACGCGAGTAATGGCCGCGTCACCAGTACCAAGAACTTACTTTTTACGTTTTGCTCATTATCTTACTGAAAATTGAAATCCAATAAAAAAGTTATATTTACCAAACCTGCCCGAAAACTACTCTACGAAGTAGTCAGAACGTGATGCACAAAACTGTCGGCAAGTTATACTTAAAACACCTACAATCTGCGATTCAAATCAACTTTATCATCCGCGAAGGCAACAAAGCGTGTGCGACGCCAAGTTTTCCGGGGCCTGCGCCACACCTGCTACTTTCCCACAAATTGTAACCGGTTTTGAACTTGCAAGTCGGGGTCTTCTTCTCTTCGTAATTAATTCTTCATTCGGCAACTTCGACTTGGACAGGAACGGGCCGTTAGCACTGAAATAGTCCAAATTGTGTCCGAGACATTTTTAATTAGTTCAAAGGAGCTCTTCAATTTTTAATGACCGCGTGCCCAAGTTTTGTTGTTAATTAGAGTTGTAATGAAGCGGGTGCCGCGATTGCAACCTTTCATTTTCATAGATACAAGCCGTTTTCGCCGACTTACAGCTGTTTAGCTGAGGTTCATTTTCCGCTCCAGTAATATTGTTCTGAAGATTTCCGCGTCTTACTTTTGAAATGTTAACAAGCGGGTTTTAAATTAAACAATTGATTTACGAGTTCAAATTCTCATTATAAACTTCTAGTTTAATGAAGAGAATGTTTAGCTTTGTTCCGGAACATATATAATCCGGCAGCAAACTATTTCAACACGTCATTTATTTGAAATGGTGCTAAACCAATTCAAATAAATGACGAAACTCTGTTCAAACATCATGCGAGTGAAAAAATCTGTTTCACAAATTGAAATATAGCCATTTAAATTGTTTCAATCTCACACAGGCCTCCATATTGCAAAACAATGCGTCTGACAAATCAATCCCAGAGTTTAGCGCGGGCCTGTCTGCGACAGCCAGTTTGTGTTACATACTGCGTGGAAATAGGGATGGAGAATAGGAATTGTAAAAATACCTTTGTGGGTGGTTGAGAACTTTGAAAATTAGTCACTTACACACAGTCAGTACACTTACAAATTTTACTAAAAGTAAAATAATAAATAAATAAATAATAAATAAATAATGCTGGACAATCCACACAGCACCATCTAGCCCCAAAGTAAGCTAATCAAAGCTTGTGTTATGGGTACTAGATGACTGATATATTTATTACATTAATACTTACATAGATAGATATTTTTTATTATACATAAACACCCAGACCAACGGAACAAATTTCTGCAGATCGTACACAAATTTGTTCCGAGGCAATCATGCACTTATGAAACAATGCAACCCAACTCGTTGACAAAAGTTGAATCGTGATGGTTCGATAATAAATTTATAAAAAATACATTTAATTCAGTTTTGCGCTTTACAATGTCAAGTGAAATCAACGTCAATTCATGCATTTAATTAGTTCTTTGCTTTACTTTGAAATGTCTAAAATCTGTAAATGTAATTCAGTTCCATGCGCGACCAAAACAGGCAATAACTCACGGATTTTCAAAACAATAGAGCTCTATGTAGATTTTTAAATTCTGAAAGTTCTTGAACTATTTGTATTATTTATAACATGAAACGTTTGTATCGATTAAAAAGTTATCATTAAATAACTTCTACACAACCTTAGTTCCATGGCTCAGCTTAAGTTCGTTATGTCCGCATGACGGATGGTTATCCCATTATTCATATTGTAGGAGTAGCGTGATGGCGTTCCGAATATTTGGGCAGCGTCGGGACCGGGTAGATCATTGTTTTCAGCTTTCATTTGTTTAAATGTCCAGTTTGGAATTGTACATTAAATATATCATGACATTGCGTGACCAATAACGAACCCGACCGAATCACGTGGAGCCCGGCGTGGTTTAGAAAGCTTTGACTACATTTAGTATTAGCAAACAAACCGGCTGCACTAATCAGCAACTAAATAAAACAGCACCTGGCTATCGCAAAATCACGTCATTTTACCCTACGCATAATTCACCGAGTGGCCCACAATAGAGCATCGGCACATATACCGCTGGCATTACGCATATTAATCAGCCAATTTCAATGGCTCTAATTAGAGCTGACACTGACAGAGTTACACTAAGCGGTGAACATAGCATACACGCAACGTTTACTATTCATAGAAATAAAACTATTGACTTCAATTATGAACTTTATCGCAAAGAAATAAAACGCAAGGTGAGTCGGGTAAGCATTGGTGACGCCGAAATGATGTTAGTTGATCCCTATTTTCGACTATTTACACAGAATACAAACTAAAATATAAGCTGTGTAGGTTTCTGTATTATCTCGAGTGGAAAATTATGTATGAAATATTCGAAGTTTTGCCATTACCACGTGTGTAAAGTTAGTCAAAGAAACTAAGCTTGTAATAGCGTGAATAAACTTTGATGTGTGATCTGCCTCACACAAGTTTACGCATAAAGTCAAAGTTGTTTTACAATATTAACCACCTCTATTGTCTTTGAAATACAAAATTAAGAGGTTTGAAATAATTACGTTTATAAGATATGAAACTGAGATGTCATATTTTACAGCGTAAATAAAAACGTAAAGATAGATCAACGTACGATATAAACTGCCACATTTTAGGTGCTTGTTAAAGCGATTCTCTTATTTCATTATAGACGTTAAATGTTAAAGGCCTATACAGCGTGATTAAATATTCAATTTTTCTTATTAGAAAACATCTAATTTCCCCAACGCCAGGCAGTTGACGTAAAAGTTCGACCAGAAACACAACTAAACCGTCAATAGTACAAAGCTGGGGCACAATGACTGGGAGACAATACGAGCGGGCTGCACTCGCAAACACTGTTCAGTGCTCTGCTCTGTCACTGTCAGACGTAATTACCGCCATTGAGATTGTCTGATTATTATGCGCATTGTTGCCGTCCGTATCGCACTCGGGTGCATAAACAAAGCATAACCTATTTACTGCTTTTATGAGTCGCCTTCACGCACAAGACGTGCGATTCGCACTCGGTAGGTACCCGTCTAGACACGTACTCCATTGCTAATACCGTTCACATTCATTATTTATGAAAAGTCGGAATAAGTTTACAGTTGAACAGCTTAGTACTCGGACCTACACGCTCACGCGACCAAAGCCTGACAAAATCTAGTTAATAAAACTAGTCTGGTTCCAAAATTACGCTCTGAACTCGAACTTTGTTCTCCCGCAAAAATAGGCGTACATTTTGTACGCAGCACAAATTGATCGACTAAACAACCCACTAAACATTATGCTCGTTTTCGACAAAGTTTTAACAACTCGGGCATTAAGTTCGTCATAACTGACGTTACGAGGAATAGGTTCGATAAAATTACCACTTTTTGTTGATAAATTTGCCCTGTTCGCTGCTGGCTGCTGTTTATGTGCCCATTAACTTGAAATACTTATTTAATAATGAGTAATTTGTTATAATTACAAGTATTGTTGCGTCTAACGTGCGTATTGGCCTTCTCGGACGTGAGTGCGGCGGATACGTGGTGCGTACTAAGCAAGTAATGCTCCAAATACGGCTGTTATTTGAACCACGATGTACCTAACTGTGTATGTATGTGAACCAACAACCGACGGTGGTACAAGACATCGGAAGATAATTTCAACGCATTATTTTAGGTTTCTGTCCCAATGTCCTCTTATGATGTATCTAATATGCACCTATAATATTTCGATTATATTCGTACTGACTTTGGAAGAGGAAGTTAAAACACGAACAAAAAACCACTGGCAGAGTTTTTCCAATGCAACTCACGTAAACTTTCCCTTGAATCTCGTTATCAGTTTTTAATGAACCTGGATCGACTTTGCCCATGGTACCGAGGTGCCTCCTCCAAATTCTATCCTACACGTATCTACAGTTTGTCCGTTCAACTAATCGGATTAGAGTACACCCACCATTGCTCCAAATGCCAGCGTCAAAGGTAGGGTTCCTATAATGCTTCCACAGCTTATGGGATAGCTAGTTCATTCCTACCTAAAACTATGAACAGGTTAGGTCTAGGTATTGTTTTAATATCGTGGTACGGATCATTCCGCGGATACGTTGAGGAGGACATCATCATCGTATTAAAAAACCCTACGAAGAACTTTACAAAAGCTTGAAATTAACATATTATAAAAATGCCTCGCTAATACGAGACCAAGTTTAATTTCTATAAATAATGTACTTATTATTACCGTAAATTCAGGTTATTCTGAAGCTGGTACTCATACCCATACTGAATACCCCAATAATTAATGAATATGTATACAAGGCCAATGATATTAAACTTAACACCGCCCACGGGAAATCAACCCTTATAATCTGTGTGTTAAAGTTACGAATGGGTTTTTGAAATTTGACAGCCAGGCTAAATCAGTTGTGGTGTGAATTGTAAGCACTCCTACAAACATCGGGGGTTGTGAGCGAGTAGTTTACTATAGTTATTGTTCTTATGATCCCAGAAAACTACACAAGTTAGGCATCTAAAGGCGCTCCTTCACTGGGACCATTCACTTGTAATGTACAGGCAGTTGTTCAATATATCAGCTAGATCGCAAGGAACTTTCCACCTAGTTTGTAAGACGTTTCAAAGTGATCCTTGTGATCGTACTGAATAAAGACCGTTTTGATTTTAAAAGCACCGGTGATCTAGTGGGAGCGACCCCGCCTTCCGATCGTAAGGTAGAAGGTTCGCATCCTGTCGTACTCCAATGGATTATACCTATCGAATAAGATATGTGCACAATTTACCAAATGTAATGCTTAGACGTAGCACTGCCTAGCCCTCTTAGACGTAGCTCTGCCTACCCCCTCTACTACCTTATATTTATAGAAAATTATAAATAAAAATTAAAAAAAAAAATTAAATTTAATTAATTTGTCAATTAATTTTTAAAAGCGTAAATTTTTTTACGTAGGTAAGTAACACACAAGTATACATAAGTACATACAAGCGTTAATATATCCGTATTTTTCACCGACTTCAAAAAGGAGAATGTTCATAGAGGTTCTCAATTTAACTGTATTTTTTGTTTGTTCGCTAACGACTTTCGACTGGATGAACCGATTTTGAGAATGAGTAAGATCTGACAATTATTTTAGTTTTTGAGTTAAAGTAGGTAGTATGAGTGTATTTCCAGTGTATTTGATGTTAAAACGTGCCCAAATGATAATGTGATTGAAATAATGTGCATGAAATGAGATTTAAGGCCAAACGACGTATAAATTTAGTTAATAAGCAATTAAAATAGTGCCACGATCGAACCCTTATCATGTAGAGCATACCCTAGTTCATTTGCATGCTAAAGAGGAGTGCGGTCCCAAGAACCTTTCAGCACTTTCAGATACTGCATACGTGTCGACACACTAGCACTCTTTGTTTCGTATTCCTCTTAAGATCTAGTTAACTATATAGCCTCGCCTTGTACTAGATAGAAATTCTATAGAATTGAGAACAACGAGTAGCTACGTGTAAGTCTTGTAAACACTTTGTAAAAATTTCCTACTCAAAACAAACTTAAGGCAATGTATAATTTAATAAATAAAAATAAAAACAAGTATATGTTATGGAGATTTTCAAGGTTTTCAAATAAACATGATATTCTGGTATTCTACGGTTTTGATTGCACTGTCAAAGCTTTGAAACTCGTCTTTATAGTTAGTGAAAGTGCTAAACAGCATAAATGTACACTACAGTTTGAAGAAACAGCCTAGAAGTTCAAATTCTTTGTTTTTGTCTACTGCTTAAACTACACCAAACTTCGTAAATAAATTCAAAACAGCAAAAGAAAATTTATGTGTCCCGATACGGAGACACCCGGAAAAAACGTAAACCCCTTTATATCAGCAAAGATAGCAGGTAAAACAGGGCACAAAATAAATAAATACGACTTCGTACGAATACGTTTTGTGCTAATAATTCACTTTTATTGTATCTTACACGCTCTTTGCTATATTTATTGCTCACCTACGTATTGTGGGTACACTTGTATAAAATATAATGTAACAGGGTGCACCTAATAGGTCATATTTTTACACCAATTGTTACGGGCGCCTTAACTGTGCTTGCTACGCGAACTATATTAATGCCCGTATTACGTTATTAAGCTGTTCGGCCTGGCTTACTGCTTTGTTAGGGAGCCACTTGCTAGAGCTTATGACGTGATTCGTGTTTTATGATACTCCTACATTCAGGCCTGCGTGAGTGGCCTAGCGAGTGGAGCCTCTGGTACATTAAAATGACTGGGATTTTTATTTTTATAAGCAGGTTAAAATCATGGCCGTGAATAAAGATATTAGAAGAATATAGACCTTATAAGAATATAGACCTTTAAACGCAGAATACTAGAGCAGCGGTAACTAGGACGTTTTACTGAAACGACTTAGAATCTTCTGTTGTTGATTCGCTTACCTATGAGTACCCCTTTTAGGAATGTTATGGGAGTAGGTAATAATTTATTCGAGGGAATACCTTCCGACTCGGTGATCAAAATCGTGGAGCTGTTCCTTACTTTTTTTAATTTGTTTACACTGCACTGGTGTTTTGTGACACAATATGGTTAAAAACTACCAAACCGTCAAAACTGGCGTTAGTTTAAAACTCAGAATAATCTATATTTTTAAATTACTCTGATATTGTAAATTATTCTGTAGGTATCTGACTGAACTTTGTCAATCAATCATTTGTGATAAAATTAAATAAATGTTGCCATCGTAAAACCGTAATCGAGAAAATAATTTTCTGTAATAAAATACTCGCACTAATGTAGGTTTCACCATATTAGCCGATAAAAATGTACATTTACAATATTATTTATACTAATTACGAAAATAGGAAGTATTAGAAATAAATCCAAATATTACATTTTTTTAATACAACTACCTGATGGAACAAGCAGATGGCCCACCTGATGTTAAGTGGTTATCATCACCTATACCTATACAAAGCATTGCCTCGTAAGTCACGCACGCTAGGAACGTGCCATACGATGCACTGTCCTGCGTCCATCAACTTAACTGTCCTGCGTCCATCAACTTAAGGCATACAGATGTTAAGCCTCAACATTAGGCACATACCCACGTTTTGCAGTACTTAATTCCATACGTAAAAGGTTGCAAGCCAATCGCCGCTGCTAGAAACTACTGATTTCCGCACGAAATCATTAATCGTAAATCATTTATTCTCTGTGAATCTTTACGACGTTTTCCTCCACCGCGCACATACATTTTCCACAGAACCAAATCTATAGGTACACGACTGGACCTTCCGATTAGAAGGGGTCACTCCCACTAGACTGGCTTGAGAGATACATAGAGCATATTCTAATTCAATCCTACTAATATTATAAACGCGAAAGTTTATTAGTATGGATGGATGGATGTTTGTTACTCTTTCACGCCAGAACGGCTGAACGGATCTGGATGAAACTTGGCAGAGAGATTGGTTATAGTCTGGAATAACACATAGGCTACTTTTTATCCCGGTATTTAAATCTGTGCGGGTGAAACCGCGGGGCGCAACTAGTTTTCTATACTACGTGATCATTTATTAATTTTATATTGTTAAAGAATCTACAACCTACATAGTTTTACGGTTTCGCCTCATGGTCTCAAATTTCCCTCGTAAAATCTCTAGCTGGGTGTGTTTGGGTCATTATTCGGAAGGCAGTGTGTCTGACAGTAGGTCGATTAGCGTGCGGGACATGGGTTCAAAGACTGACGATAACTTGAAGGTATTCTGGACAGTATTAGGACAAGGCCATTGTACGCACTATTAGCCAAAATTCCACTGAAACATTCCTTTACAAAGTCTAAATAACTGCAAAATTGACAAGTGACATTTTTGATCACTTCAGCATAAAAGTGTTGCCATAAACTATGTCAAACCGTTCAGTCCACTTCTAAAGTAAGTGGAGGCTATTAACACGTCCTCTTTAAAAATTCCCGTTAGCAAAAATGACGTACCACTTAGCGCACATTGTCGTTCGATGTAGCCGCGACATTTTACATAAACAGGGTTGCCAGATGAATCATCAAAAACTGGACGCAAACCACAAAGCCGGATATTTATTAAAAGGCGGTTTTTTTCGCAAGGTTTGAATAACATAAATAAGACGTCGTTGTTTCAGTATAAAAAAAGAGACAGTTACTGCTTTCAAATTGAGTCAGTTTAGGATAAATATCTGGGTGACCGAGCTTTGCTTGGTTGCTAAAGAACACCGTAGTAGTAGTAGCGTACAAAATAATAGTATTATTATTCGCCAATAGATGTCAGGAAGTCATCTTTTTAGTTATGTTTATGTTTTTCATTGCCTAAAATCACGAATAAAAAAACATTTATTATTCTAAAAATGAATCCTACCAAAAGCAATACATGAAAATTGTTGGAGCCGTTTCAGAGATTCAAATGTATACAAATAAATACTCAAAATAATTAAATATACAAGAATTGCTTGATTTACTATAATTTAAACACTTTTAGGCGTACTTATTTAGTCATAGCGTAAATAAAATCGAAACTGCCTAGTTTGACGTGACTGTAACTGTCAAGAAAAATACAAAAAATGATGTGCCTTATCTAGTTTGACGTGACTACAGCTGTCAAGAAAAATACTTAAAATGGTGTGCCTTTGACAAGGAATTTGAATTCTAGAAGATCTTTCTTGTTTGACACAATTTTAGTCATTTTAGTTAGCAAGTTGTCAACAGAATCTACATCATTGGTGTCTATTCTGTTGTTGCATTATCCTAAACTAACCTAATCTGACAACTCTAAAATTATAGCCGTCCTTGTTGTTTCGGTCTTTTTGAAAGAGACGGGAATGTTTTTAGTTTTTTTTTTTTTTTTTTTTTATACAACTAGCGGATGGAACAAGCAGATGGCCCACCTGATGTTAAGTGGTAACCATCACCTATAAACAAAACATTGCCCCGTAGGTCACGCACAATAGGAACGTGCCCTACGATGCACTGCCCTGCGTCCATCAACTTGAGGCATACAGATGTTAAGCCTCATGTGCCTGTAATTACACCGGCGACCACACTCTTCAAACCGAAACACAGCGTTGCTGCTTGGCGGCAGAAAAAGGCGTGGTGGTAGTACTTCCCCGGACGAGCTCTTCACAAAGAAAGTCAAATTAGGCTAAGTGCTAATTAGTGCTGTCAAATTAGGTTAAGTTACGAAAATTAAACAACAGAATTGGCACCAATGTCTGGCTACTCGCTACTGGCAACCCTCACGCATCAACAACGACCTTAATTACGTTCAGCCATAGTAATGCAGTTAGTGTTTCGCAAAAATACGTAGGTAACGTTCCCTTTTATGATTATTTGCCCAAGAAGTATTTGTATGGTATTAAAATTTGATTATTATTGCTTTTACAGTTAATTTTGTAAAGGAAAATGCAGATCTGTCTCTTTCACGAACGACGAACATTTTCCTACATACAACTAAGTATGTATTTTGTATGTAATACTATATGAATTATGTTATACATCACCGTACATTGTGTTCGATTGTTTAGTGAGCGTTATGTGGTTAAAATAATCTAAAAGTTATATATTTCGTCTGTAGTTATCATGAGAATGTATGATGCTTCGCACTTTTGATGGACTCCTACTACTTTGCACTGACCGCACTTTACCAAAACTCAAGCTCTTCGTATGAAAAGCATAACAAATTTTCTCTTTCTAACACCAGAAAGATTAATTTCCGAGTAGAACTAGAAAAGCTGTTTATTCGTATAGTGTATACGCTGAGAAAATCTATTAAGAAGGTGGTGGTGACAAATATATCGCCTATATCGTTGATATTGCACAACAATTTGTCAAAGCACGCTCTCGCAAAGCCACACTAATAATGTAGATATATGGCCAGTAATTAAATGTGGACACTTAGCTCCGTAATTACTGGTCTGAGGCATTGCTGATGGATACGGTCGTTAGTACAGTCAAGGGTATTGGAAGAAGATGACGCTGAAGTTGGAACTAAAATCAAACCGGGTGTGGTCATGATTTCTTAGCTAAAACTGTTAAAAGAAGTGTTCAGGTATATACATTATAGTATATATATATTATACATTATAGTATATATATTAGTATACTCATTGTGTGTATCGCATAACAAAACTACACTCCCTTCCCTTTGCCTAATTACACGTTGGAAAATTGGTAGGTTCATAATATAACAAGATTTCATGAAAGAAATATAGTCGACGCTCTAATTATGACTGCGAAGACTAATGTTTGAATAAGCTCAATATTAAAGCTCAATTATTTTTCTTAACTGTATATTATATACCTCATTGGGGTTGACCTCTGAAATTGACTATCAACTCAACCACCGAAAATCAACACCACAGTTTGACTCACTTGAAATAACATCTTTATATTGAAAAAATCTTTTAGTTGAGTCTGAAGTAAACCGCCCGCGGATAGGTATTTCAAATAACAGCAGTAGTATCAGGAATCACTCAAATAGCTTTTATATATATTATATAATAGACTTACTTATTTCTTGACGTCGCTACTTTGGTTAATAATCTGTTCTATAATCAAATAGTTCCCCTTCGAATGCGCGTTTGGAAAATAATAAGTAAAGGCGTAGATGTATGTATCATGCAGTCGTTTCTACTACCTCTTTACAATGTAACTTAGACGGTTACTTGCACAAAGAATCGCCTTGCACACAAACCACCAATTTGAAATAATAACAAGTGCAGTTGCAGACCTTGTCTACATTGTCGTGAATTAGGCGCATTAGGCGACTGGCCTCGTAATACACTGTGACAATGCGTTTATCTGTGATTATGCACCACACCACATGGTTTTCTAATCTCGAACTTCAGCTTTATAGAAATGAGTGTAAGGTTGAGTTTTGCGCAGCGTGGAAAGTAGCCGTAAGGCTTTTAGTTTATGGCGGAGTAGTGACTATTTGTAGCAAGAGATAACAGCACACGAGCCGGCAGTAGGACCTGTTGATGATAAGCGCCGTCGTCGATAAGGCCTTGCGCTGATGGACGGACCGCCCGGCGAATTTCGGCGAATGCATATTTCATGAGTTGATTAAATAGTTCACGCTTTGAATTTGGTCACACATACATATGTATGTGTGGTGAGTACCGCAGCGCGACGCAGTTTCAAGTTAATTTTGTTGGGGTTCTAAATTAGATTTACCTCTAGACTTATGTAAGTGAGTTAGGTATCAGAACTGCGCCGCGCCGTAGTGAAGTTACATCTCGTTGATAGTAAATTACAGGGTTTGAAATGGATTTTACAGCTGGAACTACAAATCTTATCATTGGTCCACTAACGGACAAGCGAATCACTAACAAGCAACGGAGCGCTACTGATGAGAATCGGTTAGTAAGTTATCTGTAAGATATTAATACTTCCTTTTAAATAGGATTATTAAAATTACAATAACATTTACGCGAGTTGAGAACAGAATAGTGGTGGCAAACGTAACGGTTGATCATGCGTATGCGTATCAGTTTGTGAGTAAATGATGTTATTCGTTCATGTTGTGCAAATATCTAAGCAAACTAGGATATAGTCTTATAACTTGGTAATTTTCTGACTTTCTAAATGAACTAGCTGAACTCGCGGCTTCGCTCACGCTCGTTTACTTTGAAACTTTCATACAAACTTTTATCCTCTATCCCCTTTGGTAATCGAATTTTGAAAAATCCTTCCTTAGTGGGTGCCTACGTCATATTAAGAGGAACACGTGTGCGAAATTTCATGCGTTGTCATCAGTCAATCACTTTTGCCTTTAGATTAAACAAAAAATTGCCTTGTTAACCACAACTAACGGTTTAAATCTGTAATAAAATCCGTATAAAAAAACCTTTAAATAAAGTAATCTCAATATCATCTCACTTAATCGCAAAGAGCCTTGAAAGAAAAGAACTATGTAAAAAATATGCATGCTAATGCTTTTAACTAATAGATTTAAAACAACATTGAAATATTTTTGTTGAATTATTTTCGTTGGCCCTATGCCATTATGCCAGTACGAAAGTATCTAGTACTGAACTTTAACGGGCACTTAAGTTTTATCGCGAAGTTAAATTCAGTAAAAGGTCCGCATAGCCCGAGGTTCAAAATACTAGTTCCCCATCCTCGAGCAGTTAGTATTAATCAATAAATCACAGCGTAGCCTTTTTCCAACAAATGGAACAACCGATAAACATTCATCTTCAGTACATAGTTGACTAAACGGCGTTTCTAAAAAAAGAAGTACAGTCTCACTTGAGCGTGCGATTGCTACATATCGTTGGATTACTATGAGCTCTTGTACTAACTAAATCGAGTTTGAACTCTTCTATGCCATGAAATTTATTGCATTTCCCACAGCTTCCATTTCAGTACCAGCTTATTCCTTGATCACTCCAGCTTGACTATGGACAATGTATCTCCATATTGACGACCTCTGTGGCGCAGCGGGCGAGAGCCTGCCTGCGACGCAAGAGGTTGCGGGTTCGATTCCCGCCTTGGAACAAATTTGTGTACGATCTGCAGAAATTTGTTCCGATGGTCTGGGTGTTCTCTATGTATAATAAAAAATATCTATCTATGTAAGTATATAATGTATTAAATATATCAGTTATCTAGTACCCATAACACAAGCTTTGAATAGCTTACTTTGGGGCTAGATAGTGCTGTGTGGATTGTCCAGCATTATATATTATATTTATATTAACTAAATCGAGTTTGAACTCTTCTATGCCATGAAATTTATTGCATTTCCCACAGCTTCCATTTCAGTACCAGCTTATTCCTTGATCACTCCAGCTTGACTATGGACAATGTATCTCCATATTAACTAAATCGAGTTTGAACTCTTCTATGCCATGAAATTTATTGCATTTCCCACAGCTTCCATTTCAGTACCAGCTTATTCCTTGATCACTCCAGCTTGACTATGGACAATGTATCTCCATATTAACTAAATCGAGTTTGAACTCTTCTATGCCATGAAATTTATTGCATTTCCCACAGCTTCCATTTCAGTACCAGCTTATTCCTTGATCACTCCAGCTTGACTATGGACAATGTATCTCCATATTAACTAAATCGAGTTTGAACTCTTCTATGCCATGAAATTTATTGCATTTCCCACAGCTTCTATTTCAGTGCCAGCTTATTCCCTGATCACTCCAGCTTGACTATGGACAATGTATCTCCAATATTACTAGCACATGATTACTTAAGAGTCCGGTGACCCCAGCTCGCAATTTCAATTTGAGACGAGTCCAAAAATCGATCCGTGTATAGCTATCTTTGTTTAGCTGGTGCAGGCGCGTGTGGGGCAGGGACGAGGTACTACGTATACACGCACACACAAGCACCGCTACGGTTGTACAATTTTTCCTACGAAAGGTAGGTAGGTACCATAATCCTCTGCCATTGATAACAATTCGAAAGCGGTAGGTTAGGTACCTACTCACTCACCATGGTAACTATTTCTTTGGGCATGTCATGTGTGTAGTATGTTTATACTGCTTACCTTTTGCGTTTCATAGGTAGGTAGGTGCTTACATTTAGAAAAGTGCACTGTGCAAGTTTGGTACCTACTCCTACCTACCTACCTATTTTTAAAAAATATAAAAGTGAATACCTACCTATAGTTTGCTTTTTTTTCTTCAAGTTAGGTATTTGACAAGGCCTACGCACTTATACCTATCTCAAGAAACCTATCAATCTATCAGGAAATAGGTACTTACCCATGTAGGTAGGTACCTAACCTACCTCTAGTCCAGCCAAATTCGGTGGGACATTTTTGTAAACTAGCCGAATTTGGCTGAACTGTACCTACCTAGGTAGGTTCATCATAATTCGTCAAATTATGATCTGCTTCTAAAATAGGATTATATAGAATACGAGTAGGTAGGTACCTAGTGTACCTACCTACCTATTATTATGAAATTATGATATGACTAGCTGCGCCCCGCGCTTTCACCCGCGCGTATTGTGTTACCAAAATAGCGCAAAAAATATGAAATTTCGATAAAAATATGCGTCGCACTCATCGCTAATGGCGCATCCACACATGCCGCCGGCTTTCAGACCGCCCTGCCGCCGGCTTTACCGGCGGCCAGCAGATACGGTTGCAATTTTCGCAGTAGTGTTGTGACTTATAAAATAAAAGTAAAAAATAAAAGTACTGCACTATCATCCCAGTTAAATTCTGTCATTTCGTTATTTATATGAATACGACAACAATACCACTCCGTATCGAAGCCGCAAGCAAGCAAACTGCCGCCGGCAACGAAAGAAAGCCGCGCGTGCCGCCGGGCATGTGTGTATGCGCCATAAGGTAACCTTAGATCGACTGAGTGGTGGGGATCAAAGTTATGGATCGCGACAGTGTACTCGGGTTTTTCCGATTTAGAGCCGGTGCGTGACGGACGTGTGCGACCACAGAAATATGTTTTCTCTGTTCCGTGTGTGCCACGCTCCGTAAAATTAAATGCGTAGTTATAATACTTTTAATTACTTACTGCTGAACTGATTATTTAGTTCAGTAAGTTATTTTACTAATAGAAAACTACATTATCCCTGAGTAGGTATTCAGTTACCTATAAATTTGAAGTTGTACCGTACCTACCCACCTTGGCGGAGGCGGCGGCGCGCGGCCCGCTAAGCCCCCTCCCCCCCCCCCCCCCCCCCGGCGCCCCACGCTTCGCCAGCCACCGCGCCTTTGACGCCGCTCGCGCATTCCACCCGAGATAAAACCCTAAATTAGTATATTTTTTATATATTTGTGATATAAGATAAGGAAACAAAAGATCGATTTAAAATTAGGTAGTGGTAAGTATAAACAACCGAATCAATTTACTATTGAGGTAAGCCTTGTGGGGTAACCATATCGGTAAAACACTACGACATGTACCTATAATGGTAGATAAAAAAAAATATAGTGTGAGATATTACGGCTTGTTCGTCATCTCGCGGGTTATTACCTATTTTTTTTGTCATCAACTCGCGGGCCCATAAAAGTACAGTCATTATAAAAAATGGATTGAAACCAAAGTAAGTACCAACTATACTTCGTTGGTCTGGCTGTTTATGTATAATAAAAAATATCTATCTATGTAAGTATATAATGTATTAAATACCTATATCAGTCATCTAGTACCCAAAACACAAGCTTTGAGTAGATTACTTTGGGGCTAGATGATGCTGTGTGGATTGTCCAGCATTATTTATTTATTTATATAGACCTTTAAAAAAAATAAACATTGATATGTAGCTAGACTGCATCTACTTATTATTATATAATTTCGATTGAAAAGTACGGAATGAGGCAAGGTTACTAACCCCCGGTTTCTGAAAGCCCGATCAACACTAATCGGCTATCAAGTCACTTGCTATCTCTATCTAATTTGAAGAGTTCTTCTCCGTCACCTGTTGAGTGAAGCAAGATTGCGTGCTTGCGCCAACTTTATTTGCTTTGTATTTCTCTGTCGTGTTCAGAAAGTTACCAACCTACCATTTATTTATAATAATTCGTACCGTCAATCACACTAATAGTTACTTCATTGAAAGAAAAAAATATATTTATTTATCAAAAAATGGAAAATGATATTTGCAGGAAAATGATATAATTTGCATTTCAATCAATCTCTACCTTTCCGAGACACCCTTTAGGTAATAGTAAGCATCAGAACCACTGGACCATGTTTTTTTTTTTTTTTGTACAACTAGCTGATGGAACAAGCAGATGGCCCACCTGATGTGAAGTGGTAACCATCATCTATAAACAAAACATTTCCCCGTAGGTCACGCACAATAGGAACGTGCCCTACGATGCACTGCCCTGCGTCCATCAACTGTTCGATTTTTTATAAAATAAATATAAATATGTATAAATATTGCTGGACAATCTACACAGCACCATCTAGCCCCAAAGTAAGCTACTCAAAGCTTGTGTTATGGGTACTAGATGACTGATATATTTAATACATTTTATACTTACATAGACAGATATTTTTTATTATATACATAAACACCCAGACCAACGGAACAAATTTCTGCAGATCGTACACAAATTTGTTCCGAGGCGGGAATCGAACCCGCAACCTCTTGCGTCGCAGGCGGACTCTCGCCCGCTGCGCCACTGAGGTCGTCAAAGGTTATGTTTGGAAACTATCAATATTTATTACCTTTTTTGAACTATTTAGTACCTCAATTAGACACCCTATAGGTAATAGGGAATTTGACAAATAAAGGTGGAGGGAAATCCGGATCGTGCCCAAGAAGAACTCAAGAATCCAGACATTTCCGCACGAGTCTGATCGCCTGGTGACGCTATGGCTCAATTTTACAACAGAACGGCAACGAAGCGGCGGTGCAGTGTTTCGGTGTAAATAATCGGTAGTTTCGGTGTAAATAATTTTAAACATTTTGCTTATTGCTATAATGCATAAAATCGCTTGAACAGAGCTCAAATTCTCTGACGAATCCGTAGAGCGCAAGCGAAACAGTACTTTATGGCTATGACGATAAAGTTTAAAACTGCCAGCAGCTTCGGTGCCAAACTAAATAAAATAGGTACAAGTTCCAGTCTGCGGCTTCGCACACGTTATTCTGTGTCTTTCTAATCGTAATCTATGCAAAGTTTGGAAAACAATGAAGGGGATGTCTTTGCGCATAGGTACAAAATACTTGCGAAATCACACCCCCTCCCCCTCTATCCAGCGTTCTTTTTGCGTGACGCGCACTATACATAATAATTACCTATGGATGTATCTAGGTAGGTACCTACCTACTTCTCTACTTCACTTACCTAGGAACATAAGTAGGTATAGTGCGCGTCAGCCAAAAAGAACGCTGAAAACAGTGGAGGAGATATGTTTGCACATAGGTACGAGATACTCGATTATTTATTATTATTATATTCTGCAATAGAATAGGTACCTATAAAAGAATAAAATACGAGTATGTACATACCTACCCTACTTGCCTATTATTGTGAAGTTATGAAATTGACGACCTCTGTGGCGCAGCGGGCGAGAGTCCGCCTGCGACGCGAGAGGTTGCGGGTTCGATTTCCGCCTCAGAACAAATTTGTGTACGATCTGCAGAAATTTGTTCTGTTAGTCTGGCTGGGTGTTTTCCATGTAAGTAGGTATAATTAAAAGTATTTATCTATGTAAGTATAATTATAATGTATTAAATTGAATACCTATAATTGTATCAGTTATCTAGGTTGTACCCTTATCACCAGCTTTGAGTAACTTACTTTGGGGCTAGATGGTGCTGTGTGGATTGTCCAGCATTATCCTATTATCCTACAAATATTATAAACTAATATTATTAATATTATCGTCCGGGGAAGTACTACCACCACGCCTTTTTCTGCCGCCAAGCAGCAACGCTGTGTTTCGGTTTGAAGAGTGTGGTCGCCGGTGTAATTACAGGCACATGAGGCTTAACATCTGTATGCCTCAAGTTGATGGACGCAGGGCAGTGCATCGTAGGGCACGTTCCTATTGTGCGTGACCTACGGGGCAATGTTTTGTTTATAGGTGATGGTTACCATTTAACATCAGGTGGGCCATCTGCTTGTTCCATCAGCTAGTTGTATAAAAAAAAAATTGCGTGTACGCACTATACATAATCTAGGCACCTACCTACTTATCCTACTATGCTAATCCCGTGGGAATACCGGTATATAAAACTACGTGGGTGAAACCGCGGGGCGCTACTAGTCCTACTAATATTATAAGCGTGAAAGTTTGTAAGTATGGATGGATGGATGTTTGTTACTCTTTCACGCCGGAACGGCTGAACGGATCTTGGTGAAAATAGATACAGAGATATAATATATCTAGTCTGGAATAACACATAGGCTACTTTTTATCCCGTGGGAATATCGGGATTCAAACCTACGCGGGTGAAACCGCAGGGTGCTACTTACTGGTTTATTACAATAATGGATGTTTTTTTGTTATACGTAGAAAACACCCAGACCAACGGAACAAATTTCTGCAGATCGTACACAAATTTGATCCGGAGCGGGAATCGAACCCGCAACCTCTTGCGTCACAGGCGAACTCTCGCCCACTGCACCACAGAGGTTGTCTTATTTTTCCTCTCCTCCTTCCAGCGTTCTTTTTGCGTGACGTGCACTATACATGTAGGTACCTTCTACCTAACCCACGGATTTTCTCTATTCCGTGACCTAACCTACCTAGGTAGTAGGTAGGTACTTCCCTTATTCACATACCTATACAAACAACATGTTAGATAGATAGGTACCTACGTAAATACATATTTACTCTAAATATGAAAACAACTAGGTAAGTAAATTATGTAATAAAGTAGGTACCTAAGTAAGGTAGGTATAATGAGATCCCCCATACGTTCCGAGTTCATAACAAGAACCAAACGAACTGAAAAATATCGAAGTCCGTAAACAAAGCTACAAATAAACAGGTCGTAGTACCTATGTAGGTACCAATTGTTTCCAACAACCAAAGCGGGAAATCTCAATCCAAGCCAGCGGCACAGTCAATATATTACTGAACAAACAAATACGCACGCACGCACAACACAGTAGGTAGGTAGCTTGTCAGGACACTGATTTAGAAAATAACACATAACAATAGCCTCTCATACCACAGTACCTAGGTGTAGGTACCCCTACGATGACCTCCGAATGAGCCCCGCCGCGCTCCAGACCCTGAGCAACGCGGCGGCGGCGTGGAGGCGGCGCGGCGGTGGCGCGGCAGGGCGGGCGGCGCATAAATAGACACGTTTCATTCAGACGCTTCAGTCTGTGTGTGCGTGCGAACTTGTCATGTCCGAGCGATCACACACACAACCATAGTTTCCCGTCAGCGTACGCCTCCTCGTGCACGGTGCGATAGCACTAATAGAAGTTTGAAATTGGCGTGATTTTGGTTGTATTCCTTAATACCAAAAATGATGACTGAAAACTTTTCGTATTCTTCACATAGTATTTTTTTTCTGTAACTAGACAATGTAAGCTATGTTCCTTTAGAATCAATATGTGAGATATTGTTGTTTTTGATTCGAAATAAGTAGGAAGAAAACTTGTAAATTTTAGCATAAAACAGTGCAAAATGCGATTGGCTTTTATTTCATTTCAGGGAAATTATTTGAAAAAATAACTATGTAGTGACACGCATAAATACTATTCGAATACAAATAATACAATAATATAAGGGAAATATGCTTGAATCAGAAATCATTTTGGTATTAGGTTTGTATGGGAAATGGCCCTCCGCTGGGGCCTTAAATACCACAGTTAAAATATTATGGTAAGACGAAAGAAAGCACAGAAAAGTAGTTTATACAACACTTATTATTGTTGAATATGATCTGACTAAATATATATTTAGCATCTACCTTTTCTCAATAGGCCAAGACAATGATACAGATGGAGATAGAGATTTCCATCTTAGCTTGTTGTGTGGGGCAACTCTTTACCGGGCAACGTTTGAATATTAATGTGCTCACCTACTTATGCAATTTTGCGAAATATATAATCTGTATCTAATTTATTGGGTTGCTATTTATTCTATCTATGCCAAGATCACACAGAACACTAAATTCAAAACAGCAATGTGATCAAGTCTGTGTGGAAGAAATCGCTTTCAGCGATAAGACCGCCCATTGTACCTAATATTTTTTTATTTTTAAGTTTTTATTTTTTTGTTAATTTTGGTGTACAATAAAGAATTTTTCATTCATTCATTCATTCAAAATAAATTCATGTTTAAAACCTCGTATCGAGCTCGAAATTTTCTTGATTTAACGTCATTTTACGCCAAGAATATCAGGGACTGGTATTTACGTCATGTCGTATATTTCACATGCCTGGGTGTCAGCGTGTGAAGTATTTTCTCATAGTAAATGTGGTATACTCTAGCCTGCAGTACGCTTGTGTGGACCGTTGTCGTAGTGTTCGTAGCTAGTAGCGCTTTGGGCCACGCCAGACTACGTGCTAACATTACACCGTTTAAACACTCCGACACCTTGCGAGAAACACCATTATTATGTTGAAGACATTTAGTAATAGTATTACAGTATGAACGGGGAATGAGGTGCTAAACGATTATTATACCGTTTATGCATGCAACATGACTGGTGGTCTGGAACTGGTATCTAGATGCACCGTGATTCTTGTGATTCAATTTGATCAATATCTTTTGAAATTGGCTCATTTTACCTGCGCGATTTTATAGATGCAATTTTTACGAAAATATATGAAATCCAGAATTTTTGCATCCAGCGTGAATGTGTTCTGCAGATGAGTTCAAAATCATGTCAACGAACACTATCGTATATACTATATATAGTCGTGATTTTTTGGGCTAAAGTAGTTATTTTTTCGTTCTTGTTTTAATCCGCTATCAGTTGGTGGACTATAGAGGCGGATGAGTGGATGGGCGAGTGGCGATTAGGGTCCAGATGCAGCAGTATTTTACCCCCTTAATTTTTTAGTTAAAATCGTCCAGTATGTGGCCTGTGCTTGTTTTTGACCTCCTAGTGATGTTAGGATTTTCTACCAGAGCTCTTGCTAGTGGGTTGGCGTGATTCTAGAAGTATTTACAAAAAAGTATTTGAGTTTTATATCAGCTATTAGTTCTCATAATCAAGCCTTGGCTTAGTTTTGGGCTTGATAGTGCTGTGTGGAATGTCCTTTTTTTTTATTATTTATTATTAATATTTTTTGTAAAAATAGCGTGTAAGGCATCGGTCGTCATACGAACCGCGTGTGCAATAGGTAAGCAATGAATAAACGACCGAGCGGAGTGCGAGCGATAAAAATGATATATGCTCTCTGACGTGGACACCGTATGACTACTACTTTATTTGTTACTTGAACGGCATCTACCAATTTTTAAAACTATATTTTATGAGTTCGACTAATGGTCGTAACATTTCATAATGGTGGAGCGAAATGTGATTATTATGTAGGAAGTGACTCGGGCGTTTTTGTTTTCTCATTGTGATGTTTAGACTTGTATCTAACTACCCTCAATACCTAAAGGTCTCGTCTCTCAAGTAGTCCACATTTACAGTTAACAGCCTGCGTACCATTGTCTATTAATACAGTTTTGTGCGATTATTTTCCTCAAGAATGTCTGCAATATATTTAAAATCAATAATATTGTTCTTATAACTCACAGAAATGCCATAATTCGTAGTTCGTTATTGCAATACGTATTCTAAATAGGTATGTAATGGTCGCGTCACGTAAAAAGAAATCAGGAAGGAGGGGGAAGGGGTGTGATGCCGCGAGTGTTTTGTATGCGCAAACACATTACCTCCACTGTTTTCCAGCGTTCTTTTCAAATGACGGGACCTCTACGTTGAACTAAATAAGATAAGATAAGATAAGAAAATTCTTTATTGCACATAAATGAAGTACATTAGGCGAACTTAATGCTAATTAGCATTTTCTTCCAGTTAACCTTTGGGTTTTGTGGAGTGGGGGGTAGTGCTCTTTGGAAATAGAAGGGAACCGCTTTTAAAAAACAAAAAGTGTAACGTAACATAAAATTATACTAAATATTTAATACTAAATAAAGGAAAACAAGCTTGAATTCAGTAACAAACATCATAAAATCAATATGGAGTCTAATAATAGTATTACTAGTGGCTCTGTGAGCTAGTAGACCTCGCGAGCACACTAAAAGTGAGAAATTCAGATATAATTTTTCCGATTTTTGATTTTATTGATTTTTATTGTTTTTTTTAATCATCTTGTGTAGAATGAGGTCCTTAGTGTTTCTCTCAAATTTGATTGAAACCCGTCGATTTTTTGATGAGCTATCCCGTTCATCATGCTAAAGATCCTCATCAGATCTTCACCAAACTTTTATGAGACCAATTCATAGTTACTACCTTTCAAATAAAAAAAGAACAATCGAAATCGGATCTCATTTGGTGGAGATATTCAGTATATCAAATAGCCCCTTTTTTTGCCCCTTTTTGGGGGAAGTACCCCTCCAATCAAAAATCCCCGACGACAAAAAAAATCTAATAAGTCATATAACCTGTGTACCAAGTTTCGTCCAGATCGGTTGAAAAAAATGCGACCTGCAGAGGAGAACAGACAGACATCCGGACAAACGCATTTTTGGCCAATGTGGAAACTGAGACGCTTCGCTCGCTCGGTCAATTATTTTATTTGTCATTCAAGAGGCCTAAACTAATTATTATTAGGCTAGAGCGAACCTTTTTCAAGTATTTTTTTCAAAATAATCGTTTACTTTTTCCCTAATGACCCTTGGCCTGGGTTTCTCAGAGCAAAGGGCTGAACACTTCCTGCAGATACGAGAGGTTAAAAAGGTTAGCTTTTCAGAGCATAGTTCCAAAGCAAATGTCGTGTATCATTGTATTTTCTTGCTACATACACAAGAAAATAATAAAAATGTTCAGTAGGTACCTACCTAGTTGTACTATTTTCGTATTTCGTAGCTAGCTCTGGTGACGTCATAGTATAAGTTGCTAAAGCTAATTGTTATGTTTCGATAACATTGTTGTAAAAAATTAAAAATATCATCTATTCTTTGTATGTTATCATCATCAAGTACTTTGTATTTGATGACACATTTAGAATTAACAATTTGGATAGAACTTCATTTAGGAACTAATTTAATGCTTGAACATTCACATTCAAATTATTAGTTTATTTAAACATTAGTTAAATACGAGCTATTTGGATACATTGAATCTAAATGTATCAAGTAACTGATCCGTCTCATTTGTTCTCATACCTCCAAAGAATTCCTCAAACCAAACTGCAGGCACCTTAATATTCAAAGATCACAATAAAATATGAGAGTGGCGGAGTACAAAAGGCATCGTAAGTTTAGCTTATCGCCTTTCGTGGCCCGTTAGCCACAACCGCACAATTGATTCTACTATTCTAGCACACCCAGTCGGGGACTTTACTAGGTAACCCCGCCTTTTGAATATTATCATATTTTACACTGTCAATTACAGGGTTTACCTGATTTTGTTTACGACGATAGTGTACGGCAGTGAACTAAATCTTTGAGGATTTTTACCGACTGCGCAGATTTTGATTTCTAATAGAATTAAAACCATTAGTCATGCTTCCACATTTGTGCGTAGCTATGCTACGAGTAGTGCTCACTGCGTAGCGTACGTGCGCACGTATGACGTAGAACGTAGTCAGTTTTTTAAACCAATATGGCCGCAAGCAACCATGTTTAAACTTAGAGCTTAGCTTGCTCTTATTTTACATACTGTATTACTGTTTGTTAAATAAAAAATAAAATTATTAGTGAAGGACTCATCCAGGGAAGTGCCACTATACTATTTTATATCTTGGCGATATCGCGTCTTGCATCTTACCATGATCTTACATCTATCGTATACATTTATTTTAACATGGGATTCAAACTCACAAATCACGATGTAGATATTACATTTTAAATATCTATCGTATTGTTTTATAATGAGTCGACTTTATGAGGCTAGTACCGTGCGGCTATCACATTGTTTTGTTTGCCACAGAAAACGGCACCGCAGCACATACTAAAGGAGCAAGTCGGACCACCGACAGAGCAGTATAAAACCTTGATTCATTCAACAAAGCCCTGCGGCCGTGTCTAGGCCTTAGCTTTCCGTATATTAGAACAACATTTCGCAAAATCATTTCCATCTCCATGTAAAGAAACATTATTACATTTCTTTGGAATTTGAATGGTGCCGCGCTTTGCGCTGTCGATAAAACAAATTGATGTCGGTCTCTCGTCAGAGAGTATTATGATGTTCTGTGGGTACAACAGAGACGAAAAACTAAGATGGCGAACAATGAGTTGTGAAAAAGAGGATTGTGAAGTGAAAAAGATTGTGCGAATATAAACTTTAAATGTCGTTTCTTTGTTTTCGGAGCAACACATGATTGTTTAAATTTGTTCGAGCAACGTTTTTCAAGCCTAAATAAAGAGTAAAGAATAAACTTGTTATAAAACGACATTTCTGTTTATGAAAAGTGAGAATGGAGAAACTTCGATTTGAGTTTGCACTTTTACCTGGAAGCGATGGGAAGTCTAACATATTTTCGATAACTTCAATTGTTACAAGTGAAAATAAAATTTACAAGATACCAGAAGGGTTACAATCGGCTAATCTTCATGAAGAGTTAATGAAAACAACTGCATTTGCTAAAGCTAAAAATAGCTTGAAAAAACGGCATCAGATCCGAAGAGTGTGGATTAAAATGACAGAACAGCTCACTAAAACATACATAGATGATGATGGTAATTTGCAATTTCGTGACCAATTTCTTGAAGAAATAGATCAAGAAGAATATGGTGCCACTCATAAAACAGAACCAGGTACATTAGAAAGATTATTTGAGAAGTTGGTAGAAAATACGCAGAAAAATAAACAGCAGAACCTGAAAAATATTTCCGAGAGGTTTGTGATTGATAAATTTACAAGCAAAAATTCAAATGCTAATCAGTGGATTGACATTTTTGAACAAGAGTGCATCCGTTTTGATGTGACAACAGATGAAAAGAAAATTGAAATATTGCGCTTATTTATGGATAAAAGCTGTGTAGATTGGTATGGTTCGATGATGATTAAACTAACAATCAACTCGGAATGGTCAACGTGGAAAACCAGATTCTGTGAAACATTTGCAAATAAGGGATGGAACCCGGTCACATATGCACTCGCATTTAAATACAGAGATGGTTCACTGTTGGATTATGCTATGAGAAAAGAAAAATTGTTACTAGAAATGAGAAGAACTATTGATACTGGTACTTTGATAGATCTTATTGCAGCTAGTTTACCAGATTTCATCCTCAATAAGATTGATAGAGAAGAATTGAAAGATACAGTGGATTTGTTTAATGAAGTGAGCAAATATGAACACATGGTTAATAAAAAAAACTCTATGTCGAGGAGAAGATATGAAAATCAGAAAAATGATCAGAAAAATGAAGAAAAAAAGCCATGTAAGATATGCGAAAACATGAGTAAAGGTACTCGGTACCATCCCGAGACAACATGCTGGTTTAGAACAAGAGAAGATGATAAAATAAAGAAAAACACTATTAAACATGTAAACAATTCCGTGATTGAAGCCGAGTTGAATGAAACCGATCAAAAAAACGAGTTGTAACACCATTAATAAATGTCAAGCTACTATTGAATGATGAATTACAAATAAATGGAGTTTATGATTCAGGTTCAAATGTTTCTCTGATTAATTCAAAGTTATTGAATTTAAAAGGAAAAAAAAACAATTTGAATGAAGAAAATTTAGTAACAATTAATGGTGTTAAAAAGACAAGCGGTTTGACAACTTTAAAAATAAAAATCTTCGACTTGGAAAAAAATGTTGATGTTTATATTATTGATGAACAACATTTTAAATATGATTTTCTGATTGGTTTGGACTTGATAAAAGTGTTTAAACTAATTCAAAACGAAGAATTGAAAGTTATTCAAAAAAATGATAAAAAAGAAAATGTAGAAGAAATTTCTATAAAAACAAACACAGAATTCAAAACCAAAGAAGATTACAAAATAAACTTTAATGAACATGTTAAAGAGGAAGATTTTGAATTAAGAATAAATCATTTAAATCAAAATCAAAGATCAGAAATAAATACACTGATTGAAAAACATAAATCAGTTTTTGCAAAAGATAAATATGATATTGGTACTGTTAATGGATATGAAGCAAGAATAGACTTACTGGTAGACAAGTATTGTAGTAAGAGGCCTTACAGGTGCACCATAGAAGATAAAAAAGAAATTGAAGAACAAATATCAAAATTATTAGATAACAAGCTTATAGAAGAATCCTACAGTCCATTTGCTGCACCGGTTACATTGGCATTTAAGAAAGATGATAACAAAAGATCTAGGCTTTGTATAGACTTCAGAGACTTGAATAAAATAGTGGTACCTCAAGCCCAACCCTTCCCATTAATTGAAGACTTAATGTTAAAAACCAGAAATTGCAAGTTTTTTTCAACGCTAGACATAAACTCAGCGTTTTGGGCTATACCCCTACGAATTGAAGATAAGAAAAAAACAGGATTTGTGACACAGGAAGGACATTATCAATGGACCTGTCTTCCTTTCGGGCTTAAGACATCTCCGGCAATTTTTCAGAGGATTTTAAGTAATATACTGAGAAAATATAAACTCTCTAACTTTGCTGTCAACTATATAGATGATATACTTGTATTTAGTGAAACATTTGAAGATCACATTAATCATCTAACACAGTTACTTAAAGCGATCGAAACAGAAGGTTTCAGGTTGAAATTTACAAAATGCACATTTGCATCAGATTCAGTCAAATACTTAGGCCATATAATTCAAAACAATTCTATCAAACCAGTAAAGGATAATTTAATATCAATAAAGAATTTTCCTACACCAACAACACAGAAGAATGTGAGACAATTCCTTGGAAAAATTAATTTTTACCATGACTATATATCAAAAAGTGCAATAATACTTGATCCAATGCATAACTTACTTCGGAAAAACCAAAAATTCATTTGGTCTGATAAATGTCAAAAAGCATTTGAAACAGTAAAAAACTTACTATGCTCACAACCAGTTCTAGAGATATTTGATCAGAATTTACCAATTAATATTTATACTGATGCTTCCTTGGAAGGTATAGGGGCCATTTTTAAGCAGACACAACCAGATGGAAAAGAAAAACCGGTTGCATACTTTTCTAAAAAACTAAATGAAACCCAGAAGAAAAAAAAAGCAATATACTTGGAATGTTTAGCTATCAAAGAAGCAGTTAGATACTGGCAATACTGGTTGATAGGTAAATCATTTACAGTTTACTCAGATCACAAACCATTAGAGAACATGAATTTGAAATCTAGAACCGACGAAGAGCTTGGTGATTTAACATATTATCTATCGCAATATGACTTTAACATTAAATACGCCCCAGGAAAACTCAATTTAGAAGCAGACTGCTTAAGCAGGAACCCAGTTTTAGAATCAGATAAAAACACAGATGAACAACTGAAAATAGTTAACATGGTGGAACTTCAAGATATTTTAACGGACCAAAAAAGTAATGATGAAATTCAAAACAAGAAAAGCAAATTCATTGAAAGGCACAGTGTATACTTGAAGAAGGTAAAAAAGAAAGAAAAAATATTTTTATCAGAACAATTTAGTATAAAACTCATTAAAAACATACACGAAAACCTATGTCATATTGGAATTGGACAAATGCAGAATACTATCAGCCCACATTACACTGCAAGAAATTTGACTAAAAACATAAAAAAAGTATGTGGAAGTTGTGAAATTTGTATAAAAAATAAAACTAGAGGACAGGGCATTTATGGTTCTATGTCTCATCTGGGTCCAGCCAAGGAGCCTTTCGAAATAATCTCTATAGATACGGTTGGTGGTTTTGGAGGTTCAAGATCAACAAAAAAATATCTTCATCTATTAGTGGATCATTTTACAAGATATGCATTTATACTAACTTCGAAAAACCAATGTGCAAACGATTTTATAAAACTGGTTAAAAAAATTGCAGACACTGAGGATGTTGGTATGCTTCTTACAGATCAATACCCAGGGATTAATTCAAAGGAATTCAAGAGTTTTTTAAATGAGAAGCGCATTCAAATGGTCTTCACAGCGGTTAATGCACCATTTTCAAATGGTTTAAATGAAAGATTAAATCAAACAATAGTAAACAAAATCAGATGTAAAATAAATGAAGAAGGAAAAAAGAGAGCATGGACAGCAATTGCTCAAGAATGTGTGAACAAATATAATAACACAATTCATTCCGTAACCGGCTATACACCAAGTTATCTCTTAAATGGTACAGATGTGGCTATTTTACCAAACGAGTTAAAGCAAGGAAAACCAGTTGACGAGTGGATTAAAGACAGGAAAACAGCATTTGAAAATACAATTAAATCACATAAATACAACAAAGCATTATTTGACAAGAAAAGGAAATATCATGAATTTAACGTGGGAGACATGGTATACGTGGAAAATGGAAATAAACTTAATAGAAAGAAATTAGATGAACTGAAAATTGGACCTTATGAAATTATAGAAAAAGTTTCAAACTCAATTTATAAAATTGATACTGGACACAAAAAGATTGAATCAAACCTTTTTCATATCACAAAACTAATACCAGTACCTTCATTGAATTGAAAAGGTAGAATATTTAAAGATAAATATTCTTACCGGAGGGGGGAGATGTAAAGAAACATTATTACATTTCTTTGGAATTTGAATGGTGCCGCGCTTTGCGCTGTCGATAAAACAAATTGATGTCGGTCTCTCGTCAGAGAGTATTATGATGTTCTGTGGGTACAACAGAGACGAAAAACTAAGATGGCGAACAATGAGTTGTGAAAAAGAGGATTGTGAAGTGAAAAAGATTGTGCGAATATAAACTTTAAATGTCGTTTCTTTGTTTTCGGAGCAACACATGATTGTTTAAATTTGTTCGAGCAACGTTTTTCAAGCCTAAATAAAGAGTAAAGAATAAACTTGTTATATCCATATAAAACTGGTTTCACCTACTGAATAAAAGTAATTAGCCTTTATGTGCACGTACATTACTCCCTGATGCACGTCACAATGTTTCAAACGTTGACAACAATACAGCAGAGTTTCTCCCTCGGGTGTACGTACGTACGTACGCTGTAATTGTGACAACTCAAAACCATAGTAATAAAATAAAATACACTGCAGCATTGCACAAAGTAAGGGATTTTAAAATTGAGCACTGGCATGGTTATTCGAGATATGAATGCAACCTTAATGAAAGAGTGCAGTCAGCAAGTAGTTATAAACCGGGATATTTTTAATTAAATTGTCTATTTAAGCTAATTAATTTTGCAATTTAACGCTAGTCATAAATGCAAGTTAAATAATAGGGGGTTGTCAAGTAGGGATGCTATTTACCAGGAACTCGTTTTGTGTCTTTTATTATTTACACTAGCGATACGCACCGGCTTCGCACGGGTGCAATACATAATACATTTCTCAATTATTATTATATATAATAAATTCTCTATACCTATCATTAAACCTATCTATGTATCTACTATCGCATTAAAATCCGTTCCGTAGTTTTAAAGATCTAAGCATACATAGGTACAGACGGACAGACAGACAGCGGGAACTCAGGAAGTGACTTTGTTTTATACTATGTAGTGATATACAGTTTTATTTTGTGCAACTATGTATACCTAACTAGAGTGACCCATTTCGTCTGCATTTTTTTTTATTCTCGTAGCGGCTATGGGCTTTCAACCTGGCTCATGAATATCAACTACTGCAAAATGTGCCTAATGTAAAATTTGGACGTACCCCTGTCTTACCTAAAAATCCTCAAAAATCTTATATTGGGACTTCAGGGGCCAAAATCGTGAATCTCTTACTTTTGAAACATAGTCCTTTGACCTACAACACGACATTTGCACGGTTTAATAATAATATAATAATAATATTATCAAGTGGCTCTCGCTAGAGGGTTGGCTCAAAGGTCGGATGCAGAAGGCAGTGATCCTTGACACGGCTCGCATTGTTAGGAGGTTCCTCTCGCTGCAGCCCTAACCACCGGTAGCTTGGGCCTAGCCCCGCTGTCGGTGGCACTCTAGTTTTTAGGTTTTTTATAATATAATGTTTTTTATTTATTTATTTTATATTGTAAAAAACTTATAAATTATGAATATAAATAAATAAAAATAAATATGTAAATTATAGCATTAATCGATTTTAAAAACTCGATTGTAACAAACTTGGATACACCTACAACCAGGAGCGTCATAGGCCCTGCTACTATCATAACTATGCCTTATTTACTCAGCCTCAAAACTAGAATACTATTTTTAAATTATTTTAAATTTTAAATTATTTAATAGCTAACCGTTTGACTGCTAACTCACATGTAAAGTGAAGATGCACTCTAAGGTGGAATCAACTACTTACTAATCGTATGACAACATCACACTAATATCATAAATGTGAATGTTTGGATGTATGTATGGATGTTTGTTACTCAATACCGCCAAAACCGCTGAACGGATCTGAATGGAATTTGGCAAAAAGATAGATTATAGTCTGGAATAGCATATAGGCACGTTTTATCCCGTGGGAATACCAGGATTTAAAAACGCGTTGAAACCGCGCAGCGCAGCTATATAGTTTGTCTTTATATGTTGAATATATACGACCTCTGTGGCGCCGCGGGCGAGAGTCCACCTGCGACTCAAGAGGTTGCGGGTTCGATTCCCGCCTCGGAACAAGTTTGTGTACGATCTGCAGAAATTTTTTCCGTAGGTTTGGGTGTTTTCTATGTATAATAAAAAATATCTATCGATGTAAGTATATAATGTTTTAAATATATTAGTCATCTAGTACCTATAACACAATCTTTGAAGCTTACTTTGGGGCTAGATGATGCTGTGTGGATTGTCCAGCATTATTTATTTTATTTTATTTGAAAAATGCTTCTTCTTTAATCGTTTCTAAGTTAGCGCCTGCACGCCTCATGGTTGTGCCATTTCTTTACGACCTTCCTCATGTCCTGAGTCCTGTATAAATGTAGATATCAGTCATTTCTATGATCCTACTAATATAATAAACGCGAATGTTTGTAAGTATGGATGGATGGAAGTTTGTTACTCAATAACGCCAGAACGGCTGAACGGATCTGGATGAAATTAGGCACATAGATAGATTATAGTCTGGAATAGCACATAAGCTACTATTTATCCCGTGTGAATACCAGGATTTAAAGCTACTCGGGTGAAACCGTGGGGCTTATTATTATTATATTATATTATTATTATTAAATACTAGCTATTCAATACTTCTTCTACAATACCTTATCCTCGATTCTGTCCAAGCACACGCTTACCGTCTAACCAACGCAGTAGTACTCTTACAAACGCGCGTCGTAATATCCCTACGGTCTGCAGAATGCATGTGAAAAGGCACAATGTCGAGGCTAAAGTAATGAATTTACAGACGTGCACATCTCGTTTTCACTTATACTTTCATACAGTGTAGTTTATAAATGGATAAAGTACTTCAGTAGAAACTGGACCTAAGTATCGGAAGGCGGGGTTACTAGGACTAGACCACCCGTGCTTTGAGATTACAGTATTGAACTTTTTTCCTGCCTACATTTTATTATTTCTAGTAATCCTGTTTTTTTTTCGCTCGGTCGATCGTTCCACTATAGGTAATGATAAAACAAAATAAACATTCCTTTGTTTATCTAACGATTGAAAAATCGGCCCTAAATCATTTTTTGTTTGTGAATAATTTATTATAGCGTAGTTAACAGAAATAAAAGAAAATTCGTTTCGTCGATTTGCTCGATTCTAAATGTTATTTATAATTCTACTCTCACGCCGTAAGTACCTCGGAAATGGTTGAGTCCATGAAAAATATAATACGAGGAAGGGAAGAGAGCCCAATACGCCATTTATAATAATAATAATAATAATAATAATAATATTTATTCAGAACTGTATGTACAGTGGACAAATTACAAAATAACGATGAGACTGCAATAGTTAAAAACTGTGGTGCAGTCTCAACGCCCACCTCCTAAACCAATGAGTATTAGCTCTGCTATTTAATTAACTAAAAAGCTTAAAATTACGTAAGTATATAAATCAAATCAATAGTTACAGAAATATACAAAATAAAAACTTAAGGTAGGATTCGTTGTGTGAGGGGGTATCCTGATTACACAGCAGGGCACCCCATGAGTGTGTGTGTGTGTATGTGTGGGTGTATGTGTAATGAGTATGTGCGTGTTTATGTATGTGCGTGTGTGAATGTGAGGTAGTTAGGGAGCGAAAGAAAAAAGTGAAGTGTGCGGGTAGGTAGTTTTGCGTAGGAAATTTAGGTGTGTACTACCAATCACACCAGCCTCATGAGAGTCTGGGTTCATGGAAATAACTTTTAGGTAGATCTAGGTACCTATAATAGTAGTGTATGTTGTAATAAGTGTTGCGATTAAACTAAGTAAGTAGTATTTAAGCGGAAGAAATGAGGAGATTCTCAGTTTGTTCGTAAGAGAGAGACAGAAGCCAGGTTAGGCATTTAACTTTGCATTTATATAATGGGAGGGGATATATATTAAGGACTTTGTTAATTTTATTGTAGAGTGGGGGGCTTAGATAATGATAGTGACGGCCTGCGACTGCTGTTCTTCGTGTTTCGATTTTGCAAACTATGTCAGAGCGACGTTTATTGATAGCGTGAGATGAGTCATAGCACAGGTCCGAGTGCTTACGAAGAACAGCTGCCAGAACGAAGAGCTGTCTAGTAGTGAGCACTTTACAACGAGAATACAATAGACTAGTCGAGTAGCGTCGTGGTTCAGACAATATAACTTTTAAAATGGCCCTCTGTGCTCGCTCAACCCTCAACATCTGAGTCTTGATAGACCCACCCCAGACAGTAATGCAGTAGTTGAGTACTGATTGCGCTAGAGCGAAATATACTGTTTTCAAGCATTGGAAATCAGCAACGCTCCTTAAAGTCTTGAAAACAAAGATGAGCTTGCGAACTCTAGCTACTGTGCTGTCTATATGAGGTGTCCATGCTAAGGCATTGTCTACGAGAACACCAAGGTATTTGATTGAGTGTGTACGTTCCAGGGACTGGCAGGAGCAAGGGCAAGTACCTGGTACTAAGCAAGAGTGGGCACTGAGGGAGAAGGAGGTAGGTTGGGTACGATTAGTGGTAGAAAAGGTTATATATTTAGTTTTAGTTGCATTAAGGGTTAATAGATTTAGTGAAAGCCAACTTAACGTCACTCTCATGGCAGTATTAGCAAGAATTTGTACTTCCTCCCAATTTTTACCATCAACAAGAAGCGCTGTATCATCCGCGTAGGTAATTATTTTACAATTTGGAAGAGACAGGTTGCACAGCTCGTTGATAAAGACTAGGAACAGAGTAGGTCCAAGTACACTTCCTTGGGGGACGCCATAGACAATCTGTTCCTCATCACTAATGTTGTCATTTATTACTACAACTTGAGAGCGTTGGGACAGGTAGCTTTCAAACAGGGTATTAGCATTGCCTCTTATTCCGACTCTCTCAAGCTTATTTAGTAGGATAGGTATAGAGACTGTGTCGAAAGCCTTAGAAAGATCCAAAAATATTCCAACTGTTTTGAGCCCTTTATCAAAATTCCGAATAATTGTTGTTGTTAGCTCAGTTACTGCGTCCTCGGTGGACCTGGAGCTACGAAATCCGAACTGGTTATGTGATAAAATATTGTTTTTATTAAGATAACTAACAAGCCTTCGATTTATGATCTTTTCTAGGACTTTCGACAGAACGCTCAGCACAGATATAGGTCTATAATTATTTAGATTCTGCCTGTCCCCAGATTTATAGATAGGGTGAACTAAAGCCTTCTTAAAGGCGGTAGGGAATGTACTAGTAGAGAGGCAAAGATTGAAAATGTGAGTTAGGATAGGGATAAGGCAATGCCTGGCTCCTTTGATGACAGATGTAGGTATGCCATCCCACCCCACGGCACATCGGTCCTTAAGGTTGAGGACTATGTGTTCAATTTCCTCGTTATCAGTAGGAAAGAGAGCCATAGATCCAAGAACTGGTAAATTTATTTGGGCATTTACTTGGGGACTAATAATGGTGTGATGAGGTTTTAAAAAGATGGTAGACTTATTGAGGTTATCTATTTTTGACGCTAAGTCCCTTCCCACATTGGCAAAGAAGCTATTAACAGAATTTACTGAGATTTGCGGTGTGTTAGCTAGTTTGAGTAACTCCTCCGAAGATGATTTGTTGTGGTTAAGGTTAGCAATTTTTTTTATAAGATTCCAGGTCGCTCTAGGGTTATTCCTGGCCTTCTGAAGCTCATTACGTTCGTATTCTCGTTTTAATTTTTTTAACAAATTATTACAGTAATTGCGATATCGAGTAAATGTTAATTTAAGAATATCGTTATTCACGTTATTTTTGTATTTTTTGTAGAGCTTATCCCTATGTCGAATACACCTTAGAAGGCCAGGCGTAATCCATGGCTTTATTATACGTTTTTTACTAGGGATAATTACGGATTGGGTATGCTTTTTAATAATTATCTTAACAGCATCGATTAGAAACTGAGCTGCGTAGTCTGCGTTGCTTGATAACATAATAGGAGAAAAATCTGTTTTATTTATGTCTTTTATAATGTTAGGTAGGTCTAGTTTAGGGATAGAAGATTTAGTGGGCCTGGGTTTATTAAAGGTATCTAAGCTACAGATGATAGGGGCATGATCGGTGATAGCAGAATCTAAAACCAAAGATACAGCATAATAAGGGGACTTTAAAATAAAATGGTCTAAGCAGCTGCTTAGGCGAGTTGGCAGAACATGGGTGGGTAACATACCGTGAGAAGCCACTAAGTTCAAATAATCGTCTGAGTGTGTGTCGTTAGAGTTCGGGATAATATTAATGTTTATGTCACCGGCAATGACGATGATAGGGAAACTTTTTAATTGCGTTAAAGAATCGTCGAGGCTATTAAGAAAACCACTAACATTTTTGATTGAAGGGGAACGATAGAGTGCTAGAATAGCAATTTTTTCATCTAGTTTTAACAAAAGGCTATTAGCATCCTCGAACGACAATGGAACAGCTTTACATTCTAGATCGAGTCGTACATACGCAACTACGCCATCGTTCTGTGTCTTGTAATCAGAGGAAAAAGATTTAAAGCCAGGCAAAAGAGGAAGACATGGACACTTACTCAACCAGCACTCGGACAGTATAACAATGTCTATGTTGGGTTTAATTCTATGCATAAGTAAAGTAAGACTATCGAAATTACAGTTTATACTTCTAATGTTCAGATGTAAAATTTTAATGGACCTGTTGCCACATTTAAGGTACCGGCTAGTTTCTTCGGGAGAGCAGAAAAAAGATTCAGATAGATTAAGGCTTTCGATATCAGTGGATACTTCAACAAACTTATCCATAATGAAACCCAGGTTTTAACAGAGGTACTAGGCACAGTTGATCATTTGTTGAAGTTGAATCTATAATAGACAATTTGTATAACGATGGGAACCGCAAAAATAGTTGTTTAAACGAGCAGAAGATACTTAGGAGTGTGTTAAATTGTTGGTGAGTGTGCGTGGATGTTGGTGTATAGTGTGTGAGTGTGAATGTGAGTGTGAGTGATGTTTTATTTTTTTCGTGTGTCGACATATAGGGGCGAACAAAGGTAAAAAATGAAGTTAAAAATTGAGTTAACAACCTACTATAACAATGCCCATGGTCGGGTCTTAGTCAGTTATTATTAGATAAGGCTGTGAGGTCCGCCTCTGTGGTTATCCTCACCAGAGGCCCACCCTCCCGTTTGCGAAGAAAAACTCTGCCATTCGATGTCCAGCAAAACTTAAAGTCATTTTCTTTAGCGTGCTCGCGAGCCATGAAAAATAACTTTTTCATCTTAGTTGACAGGTTTTCAGATATAAAAATCGGCCGGGGGGGGCCCGCAATTCTAAGTTTTTCAGTAGTAAGTTGGTTATTCTCTTTATTGCACTGCTTGTACTTTGTGATAAATTTCTCCTTCAGAAGTACACTGGTGAAGTCGACAATCACAGTTCTGCGGGCTGGATCCTTGGAGTTGATCCTGAAGATATCTTTGACTTCCAAAGTCTGCATTGGTACATTCAGCACACCAGCGATTTTAGTGACACTAGCCACCAAGGATGTCTTGGTTTCGGGCTGAAACGACGGGAGGTTTCTAATTTCAAGGCATGTGGATCTTGCGCTCCGCTCGAAGGAGTCCAGCTTGTCCTCCAAAGAGACAATGTACTTCATATTGGCCGTCCTTTCGGTTTCCAGTTTGTTCACCTGCGTTTGCAATGACTCATTCTTATGGACCAAAAAGTCCACAGCAACGCGAAAGTCCTCAACAACTGCAAACAACTTATCATACTTCGAGTTTTGCTGACTTTGGAAGTCTGCCATCATTTGCTTCATATCACACATGAATGTATCAAAAGTATCGAAAGTCGCTCCGTCATCGTCACGCACACCGCGCCTACGCTTGGAGCTTCTAAATTGAGGTTGGATTGGCGTGCTGCCGCTAGGAGTCCCGAATTCAGGGATAAACTCCGAGGTAAGGGCCGGTTCTGACGAGCTATGTTGTAGGAGCGGCATAGCGGTACCCGCAGGCTCTGTAGGCGGAGTGCAATTCAGTGGCATTTTGTTAGTGTTAGTGGCATTTTATGAAACCGTTAATGACCTCGCTGATAGACCAGAATGGTTTTTGTCGGGTTTCTTGTTATTTTGCGTTTTCTCTATATGTTTTGTTAGTAAAAGTTTAAAGGAACTATTTAATCGCAGTTTTATTATGTTTCATTTGTAGGTATTTTTTTAGGCATTATTTATAGGTCGTTTATTTCAATTTTAGGTTTCGTGGGTTTAGTTTTTTTTAATTTTGTGAATATTTAAGATGCAGAGATTACAAGTAGGTACTGCAATGAAATTAACAAATTCTATTACAACTGTTCTACATTGTACATAGTCATTGAGGAACGACCAAGCAACCTTCGTCACAGTTCTTTTTCCAGTAGCATTCTAATCTAGAATAGACTAGAGCTAATCTAGATAGATTTATATATAAAGAGCACCGGTGGTCTAGTGGGAGGGACCCCGCCTTCCGATTGTAAGGTCGCAGGTTCGAATCCAGTCGTGCACCAATATGCGCAATGCCAGTGCCCTTAAACAGTGAAGGAAAACATCATGAGGTTAACAGTTAGTATTCTAACCGCGGCAATGGGCTTGCGACCTGTCACGTATGGAATACTAACTACTGAAAAATGTGGGTATATGCCAAAATATATGTTTAGACGTACCTCTGACTACCCCCCTCAGACATCCTCAAAGAATTTTGAGTTAGCACTTGGTACTGAGATATCTGAAGGGATATCTACCGTGCCTAGGGATCAAATGCGTGAAGCTTATTCAGTTTCCATTTATAAGATGTGATCAATCTACATCACAATTTACGAACTCAATATTCCTAAAGCCAGGTACACAAAGCCCGAAGATAGTGCCAGCTGAACCGTGCCGTTTGCTCCGTTCGTTATCCTCGCTCGATAGAGGCTTCAGAATTGCTTCTTGCTACAAGTGGTCTGATTAAACCACCTGCATTCCTTACAACTGTTACACAATTGCACAACTTTTAACAAGGTCAACATTTACTATGTTCAATGTATATACGTATATATATACATTGAACATTGTACATTGGTAGTAGTAGTATTACTACTACCAGGTGTACGAAAAAAAATTATCGTTGTTCTTTATTATTTACCTACTAGTTGCGCTCCACGGTTTTACTCGCGCAGATTTAAACTCCACGGGATAAAAAAGGCCTATATTCCGGTATTCCCCCGAGATAAAAAGTAGCCTATGTGACTTCAGACTATAATCTCTCTCTGCTAAGTTTCATCCAGATCCGTTCAGCCGTTCCTTTTCTCAGACAGAACCTGCTAAAACTTTCAACTCAAGATTCTTACGAGTAATTGATTACCATTAGAATGAGAAAGAAATAGTACTATTACTTTTGTACCTTTTTTTATTATATCTTCTTACTGTTGCAAAAAGTAACTTTTTTTGTTGTCCGGGGAAATCTGCACGTGAGGATGACGAAATCGTCGACTCACTAACACCACGCCTCGATGTAACGAGTCAAGGGGCTCCGTCAACTCTTAAAAGAACATATCGGTGCCCTCTCGCAAATGGCCTGAGCAATTCCCAGGAATGCCTGTAACAAAAGAAATACCCCGCAAGTCACGCACGATTGGAACGTGCCCTACGATGCACTGCGTCTATCATCATGAGGAATAACAGATGTTAAACTTTCAAACCAAACCTTCAAACCAAAACACAGTGTATTTTTACACGCTATATAATTTTGAAAAGGACGCTAGAAAACCATACAATTATTAGTTTGCATTTTACTTGCATAATAAAATAAAACAAACAAGAGTTTGCTTAGCACTTAATTTGTTACGTGTCAGTATGAATAACCACAGTTCACTTTGAACGACCCTGAACACACCTGAACAACCAAACTCTACTTGCGCTAGCCAGGGCTAGTCGTAACTGAACTGATCCTCGTAAGCATATATCCTGCTGCTAACTTCTGTTCAGGCTTTGTCTAATTCAAATGTCACCGAAACTGTCCTAACCTCGACCATCTGACCATGAATCCGGAGTTACGAAGCGAGCAGCCAACAATGCCGACATACTTGCGGCTTGTACCTACTTGCGGCGCGTTCCGACGTGTTTATACATCTCTGTGTTGTAGTTTTTGCGAAGGACACAGACTAAATCATTGCAGAATATCAAGATGCTCTCACATTAGTATGAGAGTATCTTGATATTCTGCTTCTTTTGTATTTAGATACCACTTTTATTCTACGGCCACATGCACTATCTCTGCCTATCGTGTGAATACACTTATCGCGAAGTTGCATATTCATTTGCAGCCCGATTGTATGGTTTCTATCGTGAGGTAATACCACTGTGAAGAGTTGGAACATACAAAGATTCACAAAGAGAAAGATTAAGGAAGATTCCAAAATGATAAAATGAAATCGTCAATATCCGTCAGTAGTGATACCTAGTGGTTACATTGTTGCAAGAATGGTAGTTACTAAGCCTGTATTTTTTCTGTTACCACTATTCGTATATATGTATATATATATAGTAGTATATATGCTATACTATATATGTATAGTAGTATATATATAAAGTTTACAAAGCACTTGTCCTTCTGATGCCACTGTGCCTTGTTGTAGCGGTGACGTTTTTCCCACTCAGACCGCAAGAGTGGCACTGAGTGTGGCAATTAAAACTTGCGAATGTCAAGTGCGGTGCCGAGACCTTTATTATTTTTTATTTTATGCAAACAATAAAGCAACCGTAGTGGACTGTATCTCACAACTTTGGTCACTAGTGCTGTTGTCGACTAGCTAATTAAATGGATTTGGTTTACTTAAGTAATTGCAACCAGTAATTTTATTTTTCGACAGAGTTTGTTCAAAAGTTCAAATGTTTGCTTTCACAGTTATTTCAAACTGTCCCTCAAAAAGTATGTTACTTTGACGGATACGAAATGAGATTGCAATTCACTTTCGAATGCAGAATAATCTACAGATCGAAGTATATTATATATATATGTAGTATTGAGAGAGCTAGTCAACGCACGTGAGCCATCGAGAATATTGGACAAGAAATTGAGGCAACAGAAAAAGATAAAGTTAATCGAACGTCGCACCTAGACATTGAGTTACTGCATCGTTCCTATCACCCGTCCAGTGTCTACCTCCAACAAAATAAACTACGAAGAAAATAAAAGTTACTTCAAAGCGTCGATATAACATGAAACTACTAGGTCCGAGGCACGCATTTTAAAAAATAGCACAGCTTATGTTCCCCTGTGAGACCGGAAGGGAGGGGGTGGGGAATCAGAGTCGTTGGGGGAACGTAGTTTATGGACCGAACTGATACCGGCACCCAGGAAAGCGCTTCAGCTTACGCTTAGGATTTGTAGGCGAGATATTTACATGGAATCATATGTAGGAAGTAATGCGATAAATTATTGCAATTTACCTGGTTTATGTACGTTTTTTTTGTTATTTTACGTGGCCTTGAAGATTTATGTAAAAACTGAATATATTGTGTTTTCCTGCTGCGTAATAAAACTGTCACAATACTTCTACCGGCTTTAAGGAAAATAATAAACTTCTAAAATAACGCGAGGAAAAATTATATAAAACAGAATAGTTAAACGACATTTAATTTAACAAAAAATTTATAGCACTTGCTATTGGATCAACCACAAATCACGCATGGTCGAGACGTGCACTATGATGCACTGCCCTGCATCCATCAACTTAAGGCATAATACTTGCTAATCCTCAGATGCCTGAAATTTTACACACCCTTCTAATACCGTTGCTTGGTAGAAATGTTTGTGTGGTGCTCCTGTCATAAAATGGGAACTCCTTGATCACCGCCCGTGAATGTCGTAAGACGTGGCTTTAGGGAACACACTAGGCGATCAGCAGTATCTCCCAAGGACGTAGGACTAATACTGGACTAGGAAAAAACCGCCCAAAACATGAGATTTATATCCATGCAGCAGCGGACTTTTCTGGCTGATGACATGGATAATGTATAAATAGATAGACGTTTACAAATGAAAACCAATCGTCGGAATCTTGGCAAGTCACTGATTAATGCAATCAGCTTTAGCTACTTGAACGTTAAATTGACAATTGATCATACTTAGCGCGCGATAATCTTCAGGGTTGGCGAGAAATGGTACGATGTGAGCTGAACTATTCAGATACTTGTAGCTAGCTCACTCTACACTCCCACTACTTTACAACAGACTTATCACTTATACGTGACAGCGACGGACGCAATCCAATGCTATAGGGATCGTCCTCCTTTGACGTGCTGTTTTAGGTAAAGTAATTGTCCTATAACTCAGGAGAAAGACAACATTAGAGGACATTATTGTACTAAGTTGCCTAACAATTTTTTTATAAGAATAATTTTTACTGCCACTTTTACGTTTCTTGGCCGAAATACGTAAGTAACATGAAACTAGTACAAATGGCCTGATTTAAGAATGTTTATGTACACGACGTATGTAGTGATTGTCTTGAAGTGACCTAGCTTCGTTGCGTTAGTTTCGTTCCAGGGCTGGCGTGAAATAGCGCGGGATGTAGGGGGCGAAGGGCGGACCCTGCGGCAGACATGACTTATTACCGCCACCAGGATACAACCCTATTTCGGTCCTAATGACGCCGCTTCGTATAGGAGCCTTAATTTCGACGCCCCACGATTTTTATTAACGCATTCAAGTGGCCAGCAATTTGGCTCGGTGTCTGGTTTTTTGGATGGATTGATTCGTTTTTGTTTTGGATACAGCCTTTGATTAACTTTGTGATGGGTGTTAGTGTTTTCATATTAGTAAAGTCGTTGGATGTGACAACGCTAAGCAATTATCTAACTAATATTAAAAGTGAAAGTATAGATAGATGGATGTTTGTTGCTCAATAATGCCAGAACGGCTGAACGGATTTGGATGAAATTTCTATGCCAAATTTCATAGATAGGATAGATTATAAAAATAAATAAATAATGCTGGACAATCCACATAGCACTATCTAGCCTCAAAGTAAGCTACTCAAAGCTTGTGTTATGGGTACTAGATAACTGATATATTTAATACATTATATACGTACATAGATAGATATTTTTTACTATACATAGAATACATTCACACCAACGGAACAAATTTCTGCAGATTGTACACAAATTTGTTCCAAGGCGGGAATCGAACCCGCAACCTCTTGCGTCGCAGGCGGACTCTCGCCCGCTGCGCCACTGAGGTCATCAATTATATTATTATAGTTTTAAATAGCACATAAGCTACTTTTTATCCCGGTAAAGTCCCGAGGGGGGGTCGCGGTTGGGCTCGGGAGAGGACATAGAGGAGAAAGGGCATAGGGTAACACCGCGGGGCGCAACTAGTTGTAATAATACATTTGAGTCTCTACGAGAACAACGTTTTCGCCGTGTAGCGTGCAAAATATAACTTAATTCTAAAATAGTTATTTGTTATACAAGAGTGCAAAGTTGCTTTTTAACCGCGTGCTCAATTTTGATGACCGAGCAAGCGAAGGATTCTAAAATTTAATCACGAGCGCAGCGAGTGATTCAAAATTAGAATCCTGAGCGTTAGCGAGGGAATCAAAAGAGCACGAGGTGAAAAATCTTTGCACTCGAGTGCAACACGTAACTTTTCATTCCACCTCAGCGAGGAAATGACTAAATGCAAAAAAAAAAAACGTTTACAATCACAAGATAGGTACTTTTATTTCAGTTTAGGTATTAACTACTACATTTTTACAGGTAAGTATTACATAATAATCTTCAAATTATAACAAAATAATAGTAAGGTATAATTAAGAAAATTTGAAAGTAACGTTGCTACAGTTATTTAAATTGAGTGTAATATTTTTGTTTGGTACTGTAATATTGGTGTTAGTCACTTGTGTACTGTTTTTCGGTAAACTATCTGTCATACTTAATAGTTGTACCGATTCATCGGATTCCCTTGGCGTGAATGTTGAAGAGAGAGGGAGATGGTTAGGTGTTTCATAACGGCTTATTTTTGATGTAGAAGGGCCAGTCCAAGGATCTGATTGAGGCTCTTTCAGTGTAATGGCTCCTACGATGCCTTCACATATTTTAGACTTATTTTGGATGGAATCCTCTATGTATCCCTCTACAACTGCATTGGACTTCCAGCCTCCGTGGCGCTTAAGGGACAGGAGATCAGCTCCGGAATCAGCCAAAAGTGTGGCTGAAGTTCGTCGGAAACAATGACCCGTGTACAACAGGGGTTCTGGAAGTTCAAGAAATGTTGCTATTTCTCGTGGGATACTGCCAATTTTATTAGTACCCATAGGCTGTCTAACACACTTTCCATTGCGATACTGTAGAAAAAATCGATTGATTGGAGTGTTAGGCGGGCGTAAGGCTTGATATTTCTCAAAAATCGTTACGTATTCCTTGCGAATGACGAAGTTGCGGTCTCTTTTTGTCTTTGTATTAGGTAAATTAATTAATAGTAAGTCATCTGAATGTTTCTCAATGTTTTTGACATTAAGTTGTGTTAGTTCATTAGTTCGACATGCTCCGTTTATTCCAATAATAAGAACAACCTGTAACGTAAAGAGTATTGTAGTAGATAAATTAATAAAATTGATATGAACGCATAATTATGCCTATCAACATCTACTAAGTATACTATTTAATTAAGATTAATATACTTAAGTAGATACTGAATGTGCAACTGACTTACTTTTGCCGCCAAATATACGGAATCGGGTGCTTCGTTAAGAAACTTTTCAATATCAGATACTGTGAAAACCTTCGATTTTTTTGGTTGATGACCAGATGAGGCTCTTTTTAAAAATGCCACTAATTTAGGATAGGTATCGATATGTATGTCTTTTTTCATCTTTATTGTTGCTTTTAGCATCGAATACGTACTCCATAGAGTGCTTGCTTTCTTGTTCTCGGATAATTCTATAAAATATGCCAGCAAAACGTTTTCTGAGAAAGTTTTGGCTCCTTTTGCTAGTCGCCACGTGTTGAACATATCGTACTGTTTTAAATACTTCTCGCGTGATTGTTGAGGGAGAAAGCTCATTTGCGCATTATTAACAGTTTCAGTCAATTCTGTTGGCGTCAAACAAACTTCCTCGTCGCTAGAATCACTCATTTTAGTTTTTTCACTTGTTTTCAAGTTTCTTGTTTTTAATATAAGGTTTAACAATGACGTGTAAAAATGCCGCGTAAAGAACCGCGTACAAAGCAAATTGAAAAAAGAACACCAAGAAGGTTCCGAGTCTGAGTTTTTAACAAATTAAAAAAAAGTTGTATGATATATTCGGCACCATAGAGGTAGCAGTAAATAGGTTTAATGTTTTTTTAAATTCACAAATTTAGTGCACACGATGTTCTAAATTCAATTTACTTTATCCTCTAGAGAATAAAAACGGCTTTTGCACTCAGATATTGAAGAGCAAAATTACTCTTGCCGAGATGGTGGGATGAAAAAATGTTTGTTGTTGAGTTCATTTGTAATACGGGTCAACTTCTAAAAGTATTGTACTGACTTCAGTTTACCAATTAATGGCAATAATAAGGATAATTTTTGGAAGCCTCTCAAAACCTTTACATAAATAAATAAGTAAAATAAATAATGCTGGAGATAGCATCATCTAGCCCCAAAGTAAGCTATTCAAAGCTTGTGTATAAGGGTACTAGATAACATATATTTAATTAATTATATACTTACATAGATAGATATTTTTTTGTCATACATAGAAAACACCCAGACCAACCAACCTTTGGTAAACTTATGTCAATTTTTTGTGTCCCGTAATTAAATATATAAAACTTTATAATCGATTCATTAAAAGTACGCAACCCTGTTCACGGCACCGCATTTGAAATCATTTGAATAATAGAAATGTTACTTTTAACATACAAACAACAGACGACCTCAGTGGCGCAGCGAGCGAGAGTCCACCTGCGACGCAAGAGGTTGCGGGTTCGATTCCCACCTCGGAACAAATTTGTGTACGATCTGCAGAGATTTGTTCCGTTAATCTGGGTGTTTATGGATAATAAAAAATATCTATCTATGTAAGTATATAATGTATTAAATTTATCAGTCACTTAGTACCCATAACACAAGCTTTGAGTTGGTAGCATACTTTGAGGCTAGATGGTGCTGTGTGGGTCGTCCAGCACTATTTATTATTTGTGTGTGTTACGGATGGGTGTTTGAGTTATTCAGACTTCTAAATAATAATGCCTAAATAAAACGGCATAATAGTTATGTAGATGTGATGTGCTGTGCCATAAGAAACATTGTTTATCAGGCAAAACACATTCGGATTAGCACGTACTCGTATTCCATCTAAAAGGGTAATCTACAAGAAGCTACGCCTGGAGCCCAACAAACTTATGTAAATAGAAGCCTTGCGATTTAAATTCCGATATGTTAAAGAAGAATAATGTATGTAAACTTAGGACAGACTTTTAGATAAAGATCCATTGTGACCTTCCTATAAGCTCGAACAAAGTTTGAAAAGACAGAAAACAAGACCCTTCCTTCGTAAGAGTACAGAGAAAGTTACGTATCGAAAAATATTTTGCCTACTGTGGATATACAGGGTATAGAGATAAACAGGGTGTATGTAATGGAACTACTACCGAAAATTTAAACGAGTCTGTTGACTATAATCTTCGTCGATAAAAAAAAACATTGTTTGTCGTTCCAGAGTATTAAATTTTCTAAATGATAGCTACTTAAAGACGTTAAAACTAGTATTTATAGTAGAAATCAACTTATTAAAAAAAACCCCCATTTTTAAAAGATATCTTACTAATGGGTAGAACGCAAAACAAGCCACGGTAGATATCTCAGATCTCTTACTATCAAGTAAGATGATTTGAGAACAGGTTGCAAGTTCTTTGCTGCGGCCAAAATACAAAACGAATTAAAGATAGAGACAAAAAACAAATTTGTGAACATACCTAAACAAAGAAATTGATAATAAGAAAAAATACAATATCGGAATGTGTGTGTTATGTGGTTAGGTTAATGACAAAAAAGTAGGGACGTTACATTCTTATTCACCTTTGATTCTTAAAAGCTCATTAGCATAATTGAGTCCGCACAAAAACAAGAGCGACAAGTGTGAGCCCTAATTTCACTTTTGCACGAAAAGTTCATCAGCGAATGTTAGCTAATGCATGCTTCTGAACTCCTCATTCGCCTTTGACGAACTTAGTAATCCACACCCTGTTTAAGCCGTCCAAAAACAATTTTGCCACTCACAAACTTTTTATAGGTCACAGAAATGTTATTCGAATTACAGGCCATTTTGCTGTGTTCCTTCATACACTCGAACCCTTCATAAAGGGCAGACAATGAGGGAGGCTATACTTCCATTCTTCGTAATTTGAGCTCCATAACCGACACTAAACCGTTTATGATGCGGCTCTCGGAAAGGTTAAAACCGGCCGGAACGGACACAACGTAAATCAGTTACAACAAGCTCAATAAAACGGTGAAATGAAAACGTTTCGCACCACTACTGTTTGGATTGTGGAGCGCGGTTTAGAATATCGTTACATGTTGTCAAACGTTTTTATAGAGTTCATGTTTGGTAGATTTCATTTATATTTTACAAAAAGTAAATTACAACCACATGAGGCTTAACATCTGTATGCCTCAAGTTGATGGACGCAGGGCAATGCATCGTAGGGCACGTTCCTATCGTGCGTGACTTACAAGGCAATGCTTTGTTATGGGCGATGTTACCACGTAACATCAGGTGGGCTATCTGCTTGTTCCATCAGCTAGTTATAAAAAAAGTAATAATACATGTATTTGAACATCCCCTTGGATCTTTTTGTAATATTCTGACGAATTTAAATGCGATGTAAAAACGGAAATAAATAACAAGCCATTTTTTTATGGAACCACAAAACTTTAATCCTATTAAAAATAGAGGTTGGCTGCCATCACAAAATTGTGCTGTAGTACTTTCAGTCCAATTTTCTATCACTATCTCACAACAACCAAAGAGCTCACTTACCACATCGCATTAACAAATTAAAATCCATTAAAGTGATAAGTTTTTATTCGCGAATTTCTTTTCGTATTTTGCAGAATTTAAGTATAAAAATGTGTGTAAATATATCCGAGGCGAAGGGGCTTAGACTCGTGAAATGGATTCTTGAAAATTCCAACCCGTGGTCAAGTGCACACTACAAAATTTCGAGTCTTCTAGTCTCGAGTTCGAGTCTCGTTTTCACCGCAGCTACACAAAATGCAAGGACTAGTTATAGCTATATAGCAATAACTAGACCTTGCATTTAGTGTAGCTGCGTTATATATTGCGCATACTGCGTGTATATTTTGTTGGTAAATTCTCTAGGGTATGTTTTAAAACTTGCGTCATCCTTTTTTTATGCTAGCTAAAAAATGCTTCTTTTCAACAAATCTTTTACAAAAACCTTGCTAGTGACACCGGATTCGAAATAGAAGTCAGTCTAACGAATCAATATATTTTCTAAAAATTATACAACAGAATAATAAAACGGAGCAACATGGCCTTGTTCACATAATTACCACAAGTAGCTCCATGATGAGCCACTAATCCGAAATTAGGATAAATTTGCATTGCTAACCGCGTTTGCTGGCATGCATGCGTGCTAGTTATGTATTCCATAGCATACTTGTATGCAGATACCCTATGGTGTAATAGTGAATAGGCACTCAATAACTAGTAGCATGCTGCTTATGCATGCTGGGTCCAAGCAGATCCACTATATTTGGAACTATTATATTATATAACTATTATACTATATTAACTATTATAGCACAACAGCTTATACATTATGTAGATGGCTCCTGAAACAGTATGAACCAGTTCGGGAACCTATGGATTTAATATCGAACTGTAAATGTTTTTGTTAAAGTTATTTAGCTAAAAAAAAGATACGAGTTGCAATTTTACATTTGAAAAAAAATTGTTACTCAAACTTTTAGGTACGACAACTTGTTTGAATTAATATTTTATTTTTGCTCATCTTTTCTATAGTGCTATTCTCAGTTTTCCAACTGAAAAATTAACTTTTTTGAAACGTGCGAACGAGAAGTTCGTTAACTCGGGTCTTCGCCTTAACAACCAATTAGAAGGCCTGAACCTTCAAAATACCAAAATTTTCTCTTGGAATAAAATTTTATTTTGTAACATTTATTACATTTAATAAGTAATCTTTAATTTTCTTGCAAGTGACATAATTCTGTTTATAAATATATATTTAACTTTACTTTTCCTGAATCCATTTCATGCAACGTTTATGTGCAAAGTTCTACCAGTAGGTAGGTAGTAGGTAGTATTAGAATCAAACTAAGTGTAGGTACAAACTACAAGTTTCCAGTAACTGGTGCAAGTTGGACGAAATCGTAAGCTACCAATAACTGTAGTTCACTAACCTAAGTTTCTGTTCAATTACTGAGTAACAGGTAGGTATGCAACGAATGCGCGTGTAACACACACCCTGCAATTCTGTTACGTAACTAGCTACGACGTTGTTTGTATTGGAGTGTAATTGAATTTAGGTCTTCAGTTTTATGCAAAGTGTTTGCATGATGCAGCACAAACATATCTATCTCTACTGTATTGATCAGGACCCATATATCTACTGCTATCTTTCTTCCTATTCAATAATGCGGGATTTATAAAATGCTTTTTTAGAGGTGATGGTTATGTTAGGGCCATCTGCTTGCTCCATCAGCAAACAGTCTAAAAACAGATATAAAATGATCAATGTCTTGTTTTTTATATTAACTCTTTAAAAAAAATTACCGACTTCAAATACACTGGAAAATACACTCATACTACTAATACTCGATAGGTAACTCAAAAACTAACCATCAGATCTGGCTCAATTTTAAATGGGACCGCACACGAAACAGAAAAAACCCTAATTTCTGTGGGACCGCATGACAAGCACTAGTTTTCAATCAAAAATAAGGATCAAAATCGATCCACCCAGTAAAAAGGTATGAGTAAGAAACATAAAAAAAAATAGAATTGTGAACCTCCTTATTTTGAAGTTGGTAAAAAATTAAACACGCTACGGTTTTTCTTATGACTACGTCGCATTTAAGTAGACGCGAAATCTCTTTACAACGGGCGCAAAGAAACGCGTGCGTCGTGTGGCAATGCTTTAATTGCTACTGTTTATCGTAGCCATTACTCTTTGGGTAAGGCTTAAATAGCGCTCGTATGTCACGGACACCATGTAATTATTTCACGTGGAACTCTCGAAAAACAGCGCAGCATCTTTGGAACGAGACTCGTTACTCTATGGGGACGGTTTAATTTGTCTATCACCCACCTTCATTAGAGCATACGTTTACTGAGCTGCGTGTTTGTTAGGGAGGAGGTATTTGAGTATTGATTGCTGCTTTATTTGTGCTTATTCAGGCGTGATACGTGTCAAGAGGTTATGATCTATAAACGACACACAAGCATCGAACTTCTCGATGGCTGGTTTTAACATTTTTGAATGGTAAACCTTTACAACGGTTCTGGAAAAGTATATTTTTATACAACTAGCTGAGGGAACAAGCAGATGACCCGCCTGATGTTAAGCGGTAACCATCATCTGTAACAAAGCATTGTCACGCACGATAGGAACGTGCCTACGATGCACTGGGCTGCGTCCATCAACTTGAGGCATACAGATGTTAAGCCTCATAGTGCCTGTCATTACACCGGCGACCACACTCTTCAAACCGAAACACAGCGTTGCTGCTTGGCGGCAGAAAAAAGGCGTGGAACCGCAAAGAAATACTGCATGATAATTTATGAGCTGGAGCTGCAATAGGGTCTTGGCTCAGCGTGGTGTCACGGACCAGCTGGTGTCATGAAAGACCAGCGCTAGGCTGCCTGTCCACTAAAACGGAGCGAGGCTGCGGAGCGGAGAAATATTAACCAATAGGATTGCATAAAATCTTCGCTCAACTTCTTTGGACAGGGATTATTGATTAATGTTTTTCCGTTTTTCCGCTCCGCAGCCTGGCTCCGCTTCAGTGGACAGGCAGCCCTATACTAGCATATGCTGCTATAGCATTTATGCTGAGTGACGGCCAATTTATGTCATTTATAAAATGTTGATGTATTTTTTTGATTTTTTTATAAACTGTATTTACGTGAGACATGAATAAATGAGTTGTTACTGTATTGTATGCCTCACCATTATCTAGTACCAGGCGCTGTTTTCTGCCAAAATTTTCATTGTAACCAAAATATTTCATAAAATATTGTCGATAAGACGTTTCTGCTGTTAAGCTTTGTACATAATACAACAAACTCTTTACTTCTTAACAGTCGATACTCGTTGGCCTTTATTGCAAAACTTTTGCGAGCATTCCTCTTTTATTACGCCAATTTTGTACGAGTAAGCCTATCCAACGAGGGATGGCTCGCGATCTTTATTATTTAGATTTCGATCGTTTGGGTGCAATCACGTACAAAGCAGGTAAGGCTTTGGTTTTTTGAGAAGCGGTCACCTTCTTAGAACGAACGTAACATAACAAAAATGTTTAGACAAGTAACCTAATTACATGCACGCTTATTTTATACGCAAGTATACTGAATAAACGATTTTTTAGTCTTCTTAGTTTTCTTTTTCTAAATCAAATCAAAAGTAGAATCAAAATGGTGTTTATTTAGTTTTTTTTATACAACTAGTTGATGGGACAAGCAGATGGCCCACCTAATGTTAAGTGGTAACCATCACCTATAACAAAGCATTACCTCGTAAGTCACGCACGATAGGAACGTGCCCTATAATGCACTACCCTGCGTCCATCAACTTAAGGCATACTGATGTTAAGCCTCATGTGCCAGTAATTACAATCACAGGGATCACTTTGATACGTGCCACATCGTCGACCGCATCATCACTTAACATCAGGTGAGATTGCGGTCAAACGTTTTTGCCTATAAGTTATATAAAAAAAAGATACGTCTTATATACTAGGTGAATCTACCGCCAGTTCGTCGCGACCAAAGCCTGGCCTAGCCAGTTCTTACTGGCAAGAAACTAAGCTTGGTTAAGCTAAGCGTTTTTTATATGATCCTCTTTACAAAATAATATGATCCTACATAATTGTTTATTTTGTAATGAGTTGGAGCATAGTTCAGTCCCAAGCTTCTTTGCCATCTACTTATTCAGATATTTTTATAGTAAGATTTTTTTAAGAGTAAAATGGCTGTCCGTGGAAGTATCTACTATCTTCTTCTTCTTGGTCGTTGCACTCTTGGCAGAGTGGTCGCGATCGTCATATCGGGGCAGTGGCTCGCTTGACGATTCTTCGCCACTCCTGTCGCACCACTGCTCTCCTGGCGCATATATTATAACCATGTCTATTATCTACCTGTTATCTAGACATGGTTATAGTACCTACTATAACCATGTCTACTTCTGCCGTCAAGCAACGTTGCTGATTAAATTACTGGCACATCAGCTATAAGCATGCTTCAAATTGGGCAACCTTCGTAGGGCACGTTCTTATCGCGTGTGATTTGCAAGACAAGACTTTTATCAATACGTAGTATAAAAAAAATACATGTGTAAGAAAGGAGTGAGTACCGAGATGACGAATGATAGAGGAGAGTGGAGGAGTAGAACTTGTGCCGACCCACTTAGCGTGGAATAAAGGCAGGAAGATGATGATGAGTATAAAAAACTAATCACTACGTAATATAAAACAAAGTCGCTTTCTCTGTCCCTATATCCCTGTCCCTATGTATGCTTCAATCTTTAAAACTACGCAACGGATTTTGATGCGGTTTTTTTTAATAGATAGAGTGATTCAAGAGAAAGGTTTAAATGTATAATACATGCATGATATAGTAGAAAAACGATGTGCACCCGTGCGAAGCAGGGGCGCGCGGGCGGGTCGCTAGTTCAGATTATAAAATCTGTAAGTCCAAAGTCTATCCAATAACCATTTCAAAAATAAAGAAACGCCCGCCTGCCAACACTTTGATACCGGCTTTGTATAAAAACACACCCTTCATAGGAAGGGCCTACTCGATGCGTGGCGTGGGCTTGTGGGGTATCCCCTATGGCGCGGTTGAGCGATACTATGAGCTTAGCTGATTCAAGGCAGTCTGTGTCAACATTATGAATATGTAATACCGGTAATACCGAGTCAGTTACACGGATGGAAGGATGCAACAACATATTGAAGTAATCTGAACGTAGGTTCGGTGCGGTATTATTTTGTGATATGAAGTTATTTTTTATTGTATTGCTTGTGATGGTCTAGTGGAATTACGGCTTTTCGTCGTAGGTTCGAATCCTGTAGAATGCCAATGGATTTTAACCGACTTCAAAAAAAGGAGGAGGTTCTCAATTCGACAGTTTTTTTTTATATTTGTTACCTCATAACTTTTTACTGGATAAACCATTTTTGAAGATTATTTTTTATATTTGGTGCTTGTCATGTGGTACAATTTAAATTTGAGCCAGATCTGACGAGTAGTTTTTGAGTGATAGTAGTATGAGTATTTTTCTAGTGCGGTTGAAATCTTTTTTTTTCTGAAAAGAGTTATTCCGAGAGTTGTTCTGTGATAAAAAATTATGCCCGCAATGTCAGAGAAACAGCGTGAAACCAGTTTGTTTTCTAGCAGCGGCGATAAGCTGTAAAAACAACTTTTTAGATCAAAATGATTCTGAAACTTGGTTGTTTTGCGAATTTTCAGAATGTAGTTCGTTATTGATTTTATATCTTTATATTAAATGCTGAAATGTGCGATCGAAAAGTTGTTCGACGGTTGCCAGTTCCTTGATTCGAACTCAAGCAGTCTAGCCATGACGGAGGCTAAAATGTCAGTTAGCAGATATGAAAAGCTCGTATGAGCTAGTCACATGAACTTGCTTGCTTGTTTTTTTACATTTTTACTAAGAATCATTTTTTTACAAAGAAAATTACAATTCATAGCTACAATTATTTACAAAATGTACAAAATACATACAAACAGTTGAGCTATCTATAGATCGTTTGCAACGATCTATAGATAGCTCAACTGATCCAAATCAGTGTCAATCGGAAGCGTAAGATAACAAAAAATTCTTTATTGCACATAAATAAAATACATAGGCGAACTTAAAGCTAATTAGCATTTTCTTCCAGTTAACCTTTCGCTTAACGTACCCAAGACACTGGCTGCATTGCCGCACGCTGAATGGCAATGCTGATGACTTGCTTGCTTGTTATGAATACGTGACAATGAAAATTTGTTATTCCATATTATTTTTTTCCAAAAATAGAACTTCAGTTCTGGCTTCAGTTTTATCCCAGTATTGAGGTCAGGCATCACCAGCTTTTCATACAATTTTCCTGGAAAATAAATGCATTATAAACCGCCGTTACAAACGCAAAGCTCTGAGTAAGTATTGTAGTTTTAATGAGCGAAACTTTGCCTGATGACTATTTTATTGAAAATTCCAAGCGTATTTTATAATTCTCAGTTTTATTTTTACTTTACATTACTTGGAAATGTCAAAAACTAAAAACTTCTAACACTGAAGTACTATTATGTTTTGAGTATTTTTTCATTAATACAGACATAGGTAAAAGTATTGAACTAGCAAATCAAAATGAGGGTGCAGTTGGAGTGGTTTAATCACCTAGGGTACATCAAATCGATATCACGTTGATTCGCATCGCTTGTTATTAGATGCGAAAATGTCTGTCTGCTCGAGTTGCGTCGTCATGTCAATTTCAACCTAATCGTTATCGTAATAAAGAGCACCGTTAGTGGCAAAAATGCAAGATAGAAAACTTGAATCACATTACGTACTTTGCATCCTGAGGAAGTTCTTCTTCTTTCTTCTTTTTATGGCTCCTGTCATAGACAATCTTGCCAATGTCAAGAGATTATACTCTTTGTAGTTATGTTTCTAGTCACGTCAGTCCAAAGTCGAGTCAGTCAATTGTTTTGAAGAAAATGGTGGCGGTTTCTTCAAAACATTTGAAACATTTTCGGTCAAATCACGATATCACATAATACACTTTCATTTCAAATGCTTACACTTTGTGCTAAGACCACAAGTAATGTTGGTTAAAATACCACCAAAATTACACAACACAACTCAAAATAACACTAGAAAAACAATTAAAATGAAAATGCTATGTTGCTTCGTTAGATGACAGGAATATAAACTAGCCAAAATATGACAGATAATGCACACAGACATAGCAGACCATTTCTAAAAAAGTTGTTAAAGTAGCGTAAGTAGTAAATAATAGCGAATGTTATCGGTTTGGTCCAGTCCATTCAAAAGTGACGTTATAGTACAGTGCCATCAACTTATCTGAACCGGTCTGAAGTTAACCGTTTAGGGCTTAATCCAATCGCTATTGGCCATTTATGCAAAAACGGCTAGAAAGCGCTGCCATTTGAAAAAAAAATCAGTCGTTTCTCTTTTAACTAAAAATAGCATAAAATGTTTACAGAAATGATTTCACTGAAAATGATTACCGGCAATCTTCTACGAGCATGTGTTTCAAATGGTAAATTACGTGGAATCAACTTAAATTATACCTTTAATAGCCTTTGAGACAGTTATCGAAATTAATTTGAATTCTATCAACATCAGGACAGATACATTTAGAGTTGAAACTCGTGTAGGTAGTTAGTGTGTGTGTCAGCAAAGGTCCGAGTGTACCATTACCCAATGTGCAGAGTGCTTACATAGAATCAGTGTTACATCTTGGTTGGTCATCTTCACCTCGATTAACAGAACCCTCACAGCTTAGTTGGTAGTAGCTACGCATTCTGTGTAGGCCGTGAGTTTGATTGCACCGAGAACACTAATATGCACATAGATGTTTTTTGTGTCTGGATGTTAAAGTATTTATGGTATTTTTTTTATTTTTTTTATGGTATTTTTGGTTTGGTTTCAAGAAAGACTGTCAAGGCAAACTGTCACCTTGTTACTTTTTGTTGTAAAAACAAGTATCAAAATCAAAGTTGTTGCGATACTATTTCCAATCCACTATCTCCAAGTAATGGAGAGTGAACGACGCAGTTCCGCCACAGTAGTCGAAGATTGCACTCCCAAGCCGCTTCGACTTGAATCGGGCATATTAGATTAGGGTTGTCCGCTGGTACGAACTATTTAGTGATCTACTCGGATCCGAGGTATGTGTGACGGTATAACGGTGTGGAAACAGCTTTTCTGACAGCAAAATTGGATCAGTCTGACCTTGCTCGCTCTACCCACGCAGTATTAGTCCGATACAACTCGGTGGAGGTATAAGGAAATTACAAGAATAAAATAGTTTCTTCTTTTTACTATCGTATCCTTGAAGGTAATATGTATAAATCGTATACGGCATACAATGTCTACGGCGTAGCGCGCTTCGAGCATGACTTTGCTCTGTATATTCGGCTGAACATACCTGACTATTATCAATGTAGCTATCTAAAAGGGGTACCAATTTCACATAATGTTAGAGCTATACAAAAAGGGAGCGGAAGGAACGGTGCGCACGAGGGATGATTTCAAAACGAAAACCTTTTTTATGAACGAAATGCTAAATTCACTTTTACGTTATCAATTTAAAAAGTATTGCTATTTGTAAAGTTAGCACTGGTTGTATTTTTTAGGAGCGGGGGTTCTGGCATTTTATTAAATGTAGGTAATTCAAGTTTTAAGTCAAGAGAAACAGTTATACAGATGATGTTAGAATTCGCTGGCCGCTACCGCATTCCTGTATGGAAAAGGTTGTGGGTTCAATCCGGTCTATAACTTTTGGGATATTTTATAATGATATCAAGTTGTTGGCAAATTATTTACCAATGTCGCAATAGGCTGTGCTTGTTGTTGTAACTGTAAACTTTTTAATTTGACTGTTTGGTATTTCCAATGAACTTGCTGGCTAGGGATATCCATTGCTATTGAGTTCAAAACAAACACACACACATACGATATCATATCTGTGTAGTTCGTGCTTAGTAGTAACAAACTTCAATAGATAAGTCAATCCTTCTGCCTAAGAGTAATCTTCCAATCAGATTGGATGTGGTTTTATGGTGAATTAACAAGCACTTTTTATGAAGTAGTTTTTTTTCGAGGTTTTAACAATATTGTTTATTTAAATAGTATGAAATATGAGCTATATAGGTCCTTAGTGAGAGAAAATTTAGTGTATAGTAAGTAAATTATTAATAGCAAATATGTAAAACAATTGAGTGTTACAAACTGTTTGGAAAGACGAATTATATTAGTTATCAGTCAGATGTAACTGCTTGAGAACCTGTTTGCAAAAGCCGTGTCCACAATGTGTCCGCATTGTCCGAGCAGGTATATGACATTTCCTTCAGACACTGACAAGGGTCCCTCACCCCACCCACCACCGTTGATTATGATAAATGACTTATGAAATTAAAACGGTCTCGTACAACAAGTTGCCATTCAAATGAATACGGCCTTTGTTGAAATTCATTCCCTTGACAAATCGCCGCTCTGCACTCTGTATACATTGTCTGTTAAATTAAATGGGTCGACGGCTATTGAAATCGTTTCTACGAAGGCTATTCCGAGACAAAACGATAATACGTCTATCGTGTTCGCGTGGCGTGTCCGTTCAATTCTAACATTTCTAACCTGAAATAGGCTGGTGAATATACAATGCCCGCGATATATCGATCTGGTGTACGAGTAGAAGCAATCTTACAAATGCCCGTCCTATTATAGCTCTTTCTTTAACAGCCTTATACTGGACAAAGGATTCGAGAGGACGGACTCAAACAGCTTTCCAATGAAATGACTATGTTCCGGGTTTTGGGAAAACGTTTTAAATCGGCGAACTGGATAGAAATCTGTTTCATTTTCCAATATTGCCGGAGAGTGGCGATACGTAAATTGATCGTTTCAAATTAATTTTGACTATTAATATTCTTGAAGATTTACCAATTAAAGCACTATGCATTACGATCGTCGGGAAGCTTTAATTAAAAAGCTTTTAAAGATGTTATAAATTTTTGCAGTAATCGTGCGGTGGTAACTTGAAGTTTTATATGAGAACCTATTACTTAAATGGTCAAAGTTTTTCGCAGATAGGAAGGATTCGTAGATTCATGCGCTTTTTTATTAAAATATATTTTGCTTCAAAGAAAGAAAACAGTCGAAATCTACTTCTTGAGACTATCGAATAAATCTCGCCCACAGGCGCGATCTAAGCTCGCGTCCAGACGCGCAATCTGTTTGTCCTATTGTAACACGTAGCTAAAACGTAAATGTCACTAAAACGTTAAGTAAAAACGTAATGTAAAACGAAATCGCAGGACACAGAGTTGCAGAACGCGCCTGTGGAGTAGGCTTAATGGGTAGGTTTTACCATGTCAGAGAAACGCTTTCGTACTACTAATATTTTTAACTACTATAGCCTATCTTATCGTAAATCATTTTGATCTTCTAGGTACCACTTGAAGTTGTTCCAAAAAATGTGTTGAGTTTATCTTTGTTTTCGATATGTTTATAGTAGGTATGTAGAAGCGGAATTATTTTTGTCTGACGGCTAGCGTTACTCAGAGTTGGTCAAACCACCCTCAGTCTGACAATAAACGAGGAGGGAAGAGGGCGAAAGGTAGATAGACATCCGCAACGAACGATCTCTGACATCGTTCCAATAACTTTGACAGTGGCACTATCTGCACCGCTACCGCGCCCGCGCTCGCTCAGTTCGTCTCGTATATCTCGCTCTCACTTTTCGGCCAAAGCGCGCTGTAGTTTGTTTTCTCTGTCATTTCCTTATCGCTCCGTGCCAAAATACGTTCCATGACCGTTACGTCACTGAGAACAAACTTCAGGTAAAATCATACTCCGTCTGAACAGTTTTGATTATTTAATGCATTTAATCATTGCATCGAAATAAGTATTTGCTACAGCAGTGTTACGTAGATAATGACTATTTTCAAAGTATGTACCTATTTTTATTTATACCACTTCTGCTTGTAGCAGGTAACCGCAATATTACCGGAAATATTTTATGCCGTTACAAACCCACTGAAATCTTTTCGCATAATATTTTATAACAAACCATTTACCATTTCATAATTTAAAATTTATTTTTATGCTTTTACTGCGATCGCGCAAATTGAATTTATTTTAATACTAGATGCGCCCCGCAGTTTCACCCGCGTAGATTTAAATCCTGGTATTCCCACAGAATAAAAAGTAGCCTATGCGCTGTAATCTAACTTTCTGCCAAGTTTTCAGTAGTAAGATTTTCTCATAAGAGTAAAGTGATGTGTGTCGCAAGTCTGAGTACCGCAAGTCACCTTGACAGAGTATGAACAAGTTACTCAGAATTAGTGCGTGTCGTGATGTATATTTATTAAACCTACATATAATAATAACACACGGTCTGTATTGCTTTTACTTTGTTGTGAATTAACAATGTTGGGAGTGGCAAAACGACGAGATGAAATGAGTCGTAAAATGTTAGTGTTCGCGGTGAATATTCTGCAAGTGTCAAGATATGCTAGTTAACTGTCATCACGTGCATATGGTCGACAAGGCTCCATGTAGCGAAACAACATCTATTTGATTCTTATCTCATCTCCCCTCCCCCATGCCCTCCCGCAGACAACCGAAATATAAACAGGTAAAATGTTTTCTTTGTGGAGAAAAAGTCCATTTCAGCGACAAGATCGTCTATCTTTTTACAAATATGAGATAGTGGGACTCCGTGGAACTTTTGCAACACTATGTACTTCTATTCGGGCTAGTTCATGAAATTAAAAAAATTCTGTCATTTGAGTTTTTTTAAATGATATTGTGATGACTAAAATGTAAGATAATGAAACATCGCCCTAGATTAGTACGGTTCTCTGCAATGAAAGTCAGTTATCTAGTAGCAGAAAAAAATACATTGACAAAACAGACACAAGTTATTTTGACCGGGAGGAACTCAATTTGAATGACAGTTCTTAGTCGTCCATCAAATCGAAAGGACAAAAGGTTAAGGAAAAATTCCATCGCGTCCATGGTTTAAAGCTTTCGAATGTCGATAAAGTCGAAGAATTTCTTTCTCGAAGTTAATAAATTACGAATTTTATAGAAGTAATCTCGAAAAATGGTTCGAAAATCATAGACAGTAAAAGTTTTATTAAGGCGGTATTGTCTTTCAGAGAGGTCGAGATGAGGACGCAGGAAGCGAGCGACTATCGGAGCGCGCCCAAACTTATTGCCTCTCTCCACTGGACACAGAAAACTTGTCTAATTTTTGCGACAAACGTCTACTGCTACTGCACCAAACTGTAAGAACCGTCGAACAAACGCGGAAAACTTTTTAACAATCTCATTCCACTTTAAAAGTGAACACCCACATCAACTCAGTACTCACGATACAGAACGCAACACGAAACCCACAATCAGAAGCCATAATTGTATGAATGCTGCATAGAAATAGATAAGCAGAAGAGATTGCACCGATATCTGTATTTCTCCATGCGCGAGTTGAAAGAAATCGAATCTAAATTCATTGAATACAAATAAAAGTGCTGGAACTGTGAAAGTTCCGCCGTGCAATTAAACCGCACTTTACTGCTACAGTCCCTTGAAATAAAGAACTTTAAAGGAATGTCCTTTTTGTTCTGGCTCCTTTATTTCTTGCAGCCGTCGGACGGTGGGAAATAGTGCGCTACTTGCAGCAAAGGTGCCTGGACTTGCATGATTGCACATGGCGCGACCTCGGCGCGGTAACCCGAAACTTACATTTTATTAACTTAGTAAGAACGTTACAAGTGACACTATTTTTAACTTATGCTGTTCGTTTTCGCTTGTGAAATCATCTTCTTTCTCTATTTTTTCTGCTTTCTGCTTTTTATCGTTAGCAACAATCTTGCCAAAAGCAAGACAAGTCTGACAAAGTTAAGTCAGCTGTCATATTTCGCCTTCATGTCAAGTGTCAAGTGAACGTGACTTGACTATGGAGCTCAGAACAAAGAGTATATAATCTCTGAATCACTTGACACTGGCAAGATTGTCTATAGACAGGAGCCATAAAAAAGAAAAAAAAGAATAGCTGATGTTTTTAGTGTTAAGTTATATAACGGAAGCCGCTTTATTAGAAAACGAAAACAAATAGTGCATGAACAAAAGTACAAAAGATTTTTCTTTTCACTGTAGAATTTTCTTCTGTTATATCAAATCTCGATTTCACCATTAAATTCAATGCGCTCTATTGATAGCCGTACAGAATTGCTGCTATTCATCGAATATACATATTTGAGTCGAAAGAAGTGGAAAGACATTTCCATTCTATTGTAGCAGTAACAATGCGAGAGACCCTCACGTCTTCCGGCGTTTAGCTGGACTCGTACTTAAGCAGGGTTTCAGGGTTCGAGTGTGTGCCCCGCTTTATACATTGTATTGACTTAAACACGACATGTAACAGTAGCGTCGTGCTGGGAATTAGTAGATATTAAAGTACAATACATTACCCTTTTTTTACTTCATAATGGAAAAATACTAAAAAAACTGAAACAGCTTCACGACTTTGATCCCCAGGCACGGTAGATATCCCTTCAGATCTCCCAGTACCAAGTAGGTACTAATTCAAGATTCTTTGAGGATGTCTAAGGGGGGTAGTCAGAGGTACGTCCAAACATTATATTTGGCACATACCCACATTTTGCAGTAGTTAGTATTCCATACGTGACAGGTTGCAAGACCATCGCCGCTCTTAGAATACTAACTGGTTTCCTCACGATGTTTTCCTTCACCGTTGCACTGGCATTGCGCACATAAATTTTTCGATAGAAAAATCCATTGGTGCACGACCGGATTCGAACCTGCGACCTTACGATCGGAAGGCGGGGTCACTCCCACTAGACCACCGGTGCTTATGGAAAAATAAAAGTCAGGTATTCAGTTAAATCACAAAAATGACTTTGTAACGTCTCAAAGCTAGATGAGTAGATGCCTGTTCCGCGTGTGCGTAAATATAGAGCCAGAAGATCAGCAGTAAACTTCAGTTGAATCTGGAAAAGTCACGTAATCCTAAAACAGATTTATCCTATTAATATTATAAACGTGAAAGTTTGTAAGTATGGATGGATGGATAGATGGATGGATGGATGTTTGTTACTCTTTCACGCCGGAACGGCTGATCGGATCTGGATGAAACTTGGCAGAGAGAGATGAAAATAAAAAATCTGGAATAACACATAGGCTACTTTTTATCCCGTGGGAATACCAGGATTTAAATCTGCGCGGGTGAAACCGCGTGGCGCAACTAGTGAACCTATATTTGTTATTGCAATCAATATGTAGCTTTTGTATTTGATGCACGATGCTTACTTCACGTATCTTTACATCGTGTAGTCTCGCTATATTATGTATCTATGGTCTACTAGATGCGCCCCGCGGTTTCACCCGCGCAGATTGAAATTCCGGTATTCCCACGGGATAAAAAGAAGCTTATGTGTTATTCCAGACTATAATATAACCCTGTGCCGATTTTCACCAAGATCCGTTCAGCCGTTCTGGAGATATATATATATAGAGTAACAAACATTCATCCATCCGTACTTACAAACTAGCATTTATAATATTAGTAGGATGGTCTGCTGTCTAAACTTAAAGCTAAATGTTTTTTCCCTCCGTACACGTGTGCGTGTACGACACAATATTTACGTGTTCCGTATAAAAACTCCGGAAACTCTTACAAGCGAAATTAATTAAATTCATGAAAAGTTTTTACACTACCTTGGAGCTTGGAATGTTAGCTTTTATACCTCGAATTTTAGGTGCAAAAGTTTTCGATTTACGCATGGTAGTAATTTCACATTTTTTGCGCAACATTTTTAAAAGCACGGTAATGCTGAATTCACTTGGAAAGCCGGTTGCCGGTGTCTGGCTACAGATAATTGATGATTTTTTCTAAGGTATAAATTATACCATAAATTTAAATCGTTATTATTGTGCTAAAAATAGCACAATAATAACGATTTAAATTTATGGTTCTTGATTGTCTGACGGTTTTCAGCAACGTAACAACTATTGACAATCAATCATACCGCAATACCTAATTGAAAATATAAAAAAACGTATTTCAATCTGAGAGATTCTCAAAGGAGATTCAAGGCTTTTTTGTTACTTTGGTAACGATTTGTTTATCAATTAACTTTCTCGAATACACGAGAAATACCTACCTTGGTGTCGGTATTCTAACACAAATGTACCAATGAGACACCCACGGGATTAATACCCGCGTCTGTAGTGTGTAAACCAGAGTTATTTCTTTCAATCGCGCAGCAGACTCAATGGCAGACGACTAGTCTACGGTATTGTTACAACAATAGATTTGGTACACGGCTACAGCGGTTTGTTACTCGACTCATAACTTTCGACACCAGTATCGTGCTGGCGTAAGAAGCTCTCAAGAAAACAAGAGAGAGCAGCTCGCATAAATATCACATAATTACTACTCTCCATGGCCAGGGTTGTACTCTTGGGTTCAGAATCTGTTTAATTTTAATTTATATTCGTGATTGCTTTGGTAACGTCCGGAGTGGTAAAAATGTAATGAAATGGGTAAAAGTGCCCATAGAAGGGTCATTATGTTTCGTGTATTGCCTTTAAACAGGTCAGCGCTACAGATGAAACCGTTATTGATAATAAAAAAACTTGGACTGTTAGATGATTTTTTTTATCAGATTGGATCCAACACCCTTGGTTACAAACATTATTTGGGAAGGTCTAATTGATACTAAATAATTTGAAGATCAAAATGAAATTTGATACATGGATCAGTCAACTGACAACGAAATTAGTGTTTTTAATGATATCCCGAAAACCGTGTTAAGCTATCGAAGGTTTCACTAAGTATTCAAACGAAGCGTTCTTCAAAAACTAAATCTCAGCAAAGACTTTAAAAAGCACATAACCAACACTCATAATCGGCTCGCGCCGGGAAAGCTTACAAAAGATCACAAGTGCGACCCTGCCTTAGACCCTAATCCGAAGGAAACATCGCTTGCATCCGATACAAGTGCTCGCAAGTGGCTCCGCGGTACTCGGCATTGTTGCCAGTGGAACAAAGCGGAGGGTGCTTGCGACCTCCCTCCCTCTAGCCACGACACTCTTTGTGCACGTTTTTAGGCCGACAAGGTTGAATTGACGATAGAATAACCCTTAGATATTTTCGGTCGAGAAATAATAAAACAAATAGCTGCGGCCCGCGGCCTCGCTCGCGTGTTGATTGCTATCAATAAGGCGTTGAAAACACCTAATGTACCTCTCACTCGCACGATTCGACATTTTGAAAGATATAAAATCATTAATACCAATTTAGAAAAATTGCTATCAACCATTTTGTGTGGAACCACATTGCACATCGTTTGGTAAAAATTTCATTTTGATCGATGCAAGTTTTCCTACTCAAAAGTTCTAAAATTAGTAAAGCTAACTTTTGGGTAGGTAAACTTGTATATATTATAATGATTTTTTTACTTATCTGTGCGCAATGTGATTACAGACAAAATGGTTGTTCGCGGATTTTTCAAAAATGGATTTAATCAATTTATATCTTTCAACATGTCAAATCGTGCGAGAGTCACTTTAACTCTTGTATTCTCTTCTAATATTTAAGCCCAAGACGTTTTCGGGATAAAATGGCTATTTGCTAATCCAGTTTATGGACTATTCTATGTTTCCCCTATCCGTTTTTTTTAGGGTGTTATTGAGCCACAAATACCACATCATTTGTAGATTAGTAGAAAATGCAAAAGATGGTTTGTCAGTATATACTAGTAGTGGATTTCTAATGTACTCTTAGCAGAATATTTTCGATTTTTAACTAAGTTTGCGTAGATCACGAATAACAGGAAACTATCACGTGATAAACCAGAAAAATACTAAATATAAAAACTAAATATAAAATACGTGATGCATTAGTATAGTTCTCATGATTTTAAGCCCAAAAGTTCTAAATAATAATTGCAGCATCGAAATAATTTCAGCCATTTTCAGCACATTCTCCATTTCTCGCGTTGTTTTTGTCCCGCTAGCAGTCATCCGTCCGGATAAACACCATAATATTGTTTATCCGAGTCGCATTGTTAAATTCTTTCACGCGTTGTCAAATAAACAGGTCAGCAAACAGACTTCGAAACAAAGACATGGTTGGCAAGTACGCCACGACCACTCGACGCGGCGTCACTCCCGACGCCTCTTCAACTTACCTTACCAAGCCACTACCACTACCAAGCGATGATAATGTAAAATATGATTTATCTTTCTAGCTTTGAGATCTAAAACAGAATAAGGTAAATCATTCATTCCCAATCAATGTGTAACCAAACGGTTTCTTTTCATAGTAACACGCAACACTATCTTTTTGCACGCCCAGATGGTAGATAATAAGTTCTAAAATTAGTAAAGCTAACTTTTGGGTAGGTAAACTTGTATATATTATAATGATTTTTTTACTTATCTGTGCGCAATGTGATTACAGACAAAATGGTTGTTCGCGGATTTTTCAAAAATGGATTTAATCAATTTATATCTTTCAACATGTCAAATCGTGCGAGAGTCACTTTAACTCTTGTATTCTCTTCTAATATTTAAGCCCAAGACGTTTTCGGGATAAAATGGCTATTTGCTAATCCAGTTTATGGACTATTCTATGTTTCCCCTATCCGTTTTTTTTTAGGGTGTTATTGAGCCACAAATACCACATCATTTGTAGATTAGTAGAAAATGCAAAAGATGGTTTGTCAGTATATACTAGTAGTGGATTTCTAATGTACTCTTAGCAGAATATTTTCGATTTTTAACTAAGTTTGCGTAGATCACGAATAACAGGAAACTATCACGTGATAAACCAGAAAAATACTAAATATAAAAACTAAATATAAAATACGTGATGCATTAGTATAGTTCTCATGATTTTAAGCCCAAAAGTTCTAAATAATAATTGCAGCATCGAAATAATTTCAGCCATTTTCAGCACATTCTCCATTTCTCGCGTTGTTTTTGTCCCGCTAGCAGTCATCCGTCCGGATAAACACCATAATATTGTTTATCCGAGTCGCATTGTTAAATTCTTTCACGCGTTGTCAAATAAACAGGTCAGCAAACAGACTTCGAAACAAAGACATGGTTGGCAAGTACGCCACGACCACTCGACGCGGCGTCACTCCCGACGCCTCTTCAACTTACCTTACCAAGCCACTACCACTACCAAGCGATGATAATGTAAAATATGATTTATCTTTCTAGCTTTAAGATCTAAAACAGAATAAGGTAAATCATTCATTCCCAATCAATGTGTAACCAAACGGTTTCTTTTCATAGTAACACGCAACACTATCTTTTTGCACGCCCAGATGGTAGATAATGTTATCAGTTCTTCTACATTTGTGCGTGAAAGTTTTTAAATAAAAATAAATATTCTTTAATAAGATTAAAAACTACAAATGAATACAACGTACCTAGTAAAAGTAAAAAAAAAGACGTAACTGTAAAAAACTTCGCATGAAATTTCTTATGTAATTTGGAATAATTGGGGAGAGGCACGTCCTTTGTGATTTCTCTGGTACGAGTATTGCAGGCGGTCATAGGTTACGGCAACCGCTTCCCATTAGGCGGGCTGTAAGCTTGTTTGTCTACATTGTTGGATAAAAAAACTTCTCTAAGACTCTTTTTTCTTGGGGGAATAAAGGTACAATAGTACCATCCACGAACCGAAAGATAAGGCATAAATAGAACGACGACCGGCGGGAAGTTGGGATAGAGAGATATTAAGGCTGATGATTTATTTATTTATTTAAAACTTTCACACAAAACAATATAGTGCTAGGAGGACTTAATGCTAATAGCATTTTCTACCAGTCATCCTGGGCGTGCAAAAAGATGGTGTGGCGTGTTACTATTTATGAAACTGTTTGTTTAAACATTTAATAGAAGTTTAATAGAAGTATATATATATATATATACATAATATACATAATGTCTATATTTATACTAGAATAAGAAGGAAGTTAACTACTTACTATAAAACCTAAACTATTAAACTTTGTTAACAAACCTGCTCTCAATTTTGGCGCGTACATTGAGTCAAGGGCAAAAACTGCTTCCATGAAGCTGGGCATCCTTAATAGGGTAAGGTGGTACTTCACACCTGGACAGCTTTACAATCTCTACAAAGCACAAGTCCGGTCTGGTATGGAGTACTGCTGTCACCTGTGGGATGGCTCGGCTAAGCACCAGCTTGCTGCCCTGGACTCAATAGAACGCAGAGCTTTCAGGATGGTAGGTGAACAACACATGGCGGAGACTAAAGTCCAGAGTCTCGATCACCGTCGTAAAGTTGCTTGCCTATCGATCTTCTATAGGTTACATTTCGGGGAATGTGCCCAGGAACTTCACGATATTATACCACCATCACCATTCCACCACAGGACTAGTAGACGCACGGCCGGGTATCATCCTTACCTGGTTAGCATACCACCTATTCGCACTAAGCGGTTTCCTTCTAGCTACGTTATGCGAACTGCTAAGGAATGGAACTCGTTACCGTCGTCTGTTTTTCCTGAACACTATAATCTAAACCTCTTCAAGGCTCGAGTGAATAGGTGTCTTCTAGACCGTTCTGCTCCAACTTCGGCTACATCGTCGCTTACCATCAGATGAGATTGTAGTCAAAGGACGGTTTATTCTTTATAAAAAAAAAAAACAGAATACAATACATAATATGATAATATACCTACTTACTATAAGTAGGTAACTGAAATATAATTGATTGTAATAGTAGGTACCTACTTAGGTAGGTAAGTTATGCTATTTTAGCTTTTTAAAGAGATGCTCTCGAACCAATCTTTTAAAAGAGTCTTTGGAATCAGATTGTTTTATAGGTAGTGGCAGTTCATTCCAGAGTCTTACTGCCACAACTGAAAATGAGTTTGACATAAATGAGGTGTGATGAAGAGGAGTAAATAGACAAAGATTGTCGGCAGACCTAAGCTGTCTGTTATGGGCATCGGATAGAAATTGAAAACGGTTTTTTAAATATTTAGGGGTGAACGGACATTTCAAGACGGAGAAGAGTAGACACAAGATTCTTAGATTTCTACGCTCGCGAATGGGTAGCCATTTGAGTTTAGCCCGAAACTCGCTGACGTGGTCATACTTGCGCATATTAAAAACGAAGCGTATGCAGGTGTTGAGGAGACGGTCAAGCTTATTGAGAAGTTCTTCAGTTAGGTCCAGGAAGGCGACGTCGGCGTAGTCTAAAATCGGTATAAGAAGTGAATTTGCAAGTGATATTTTAGTAGAGATAGGGAGAAAGTTTTTGAGTCTTAAAATAGAGTGCAGAGTGCCATAGAACCTTCTAGACAACTCATTAACGTGTGGCAACCAGCTTAAATTGGTATCGAAGATAACTCCGAGGTTCCTAACCGTTGATGAGAGAGGGATTAAAGAGGAATCGTAATAAAGGTTAGGAACATTGAAGGCATCTATTTTACCGAGCTGACGAGAGCTGCCGATCATGATGGCTTGGCATTTACTCGGGTTAACCTTAATGCCAAAACGAGTCGACCACGAAAGCAAATGACAGAGATCGTCGTTGAGAAGACGGGTTGCATTGTCTATGTGAAGCAGAACAGTAGAGTTGGAGGTCATCAGCATACATATGGAAACGGCTGTGTAGGTTTGGAGAGAGTAAGTCAATGAAGAGAGAGAAGAGAAGTGGAGATAAAATTCCTCCTTGAGGCACTCCGGCCTCAATTTCTCTCCATTCCGAAAAGTCTTCGCTATCACGGACTCTCTGCCGACGATCATTTAAGTAAGAGGAAAACCAAAATACAACTGAAGGTGAGAAATTGAGACGAGGAAGAAGGGCTAGTAGGAGGTCATGGTCGACTGCGTCAAAAGCACTACTAAAATCAATAAGAACTAGGATGGTAATCTTAGAATCCTGCATGTTTGCGCGGATGTCCTCAGTGACGTTCAGTAGTGCCGTGGTAGTACTATGTCTTTTCCTGAAGCCTGATTGAAACGGATTGAACATTTGGTTGTCCGAAAGATACTGTGTTACCTGACTATGCACGACTGATTCGACCAGTTTAGATAAGAAGGGAAGTATAGATATGGAGCGAAATTGGCTGAGGAGAGTAGGGTTGGGGATTTCAGGAAGGGGAATTACATGAGCCCTACGCCATTGTTCGGGAAACTGGGAAGATGATAAAAAGAAATTGACAATGTGAGTGATAGTGGGGAGAATTTGTTGAATGACGTGAGAGATCATGATACGCCCAACGTTATGATGATGATGATGACTCTGATTGTCAGTAATGAGCTGCTACTCAAGATTCTTAAGGATGTCTTAATAAATTCTCGTAATAGTTTCTCTTAATTCCCTTAATTAAGCTCTTTGTGAAGGACTTCGTCTAGAGCTGTACCTTCACCGTAGATACCTTTATCTATCAGTTCTCATTGGATGTACTTTGTGATAAAGCACAAGTACCTAACTGTAACAAATCAGGTGGGCCGTCAGTTTGATCAGTGTCTCATTGGTGTTATTAAAAAACGAATACACATTTTGAATGAAAAATCTGCTAACACTACTACTCCTTCTACGCCACACCTCCTGCAAAATTCCAGTTTAAGTTTTTGGCAGATTCGATCTCTAATATTTTCGTAGCACGCCGAGTTACAAACTCAATAACCTATCTATGATATATTCCCTTTGTCATAAAACAGCTATTTGAAACTAAAGTCAGGATTCAATTATTTTTTCTACGTCAGCTTTTCCCAGTGCTGTTTGACAAATGAACATCGAAACGGTAAATGAAATAAAATGATTGATAGCTAGAACGCTAAAGAAAATAATAAAACTTGTCACTCGTGAAATAGTTTTTATATAAGCTACTTTATAGTTACTGGTTGCCATTAAGTATTCAATAATGTTGGGTAGTTATTGTCTATGAAAGTGCCAAACTGTTATTTAAGTACAAAGAAATAAATTCAATGCTCAAAACTTTTTTATTATTCGCAATTTTTTTTTTAAACTTGTCGTTTTGAAAATTTGAAATGTGACTTTTTTGGTTGCAGACAGTCTTGTGTAGTTGGCCTTCTTGTGGGTCCTACTTAAACACCTTTAAATAAATAAGCACATAAGTAATACAATATTCATCATTTAGTTCATTGTTGGAGATCTGCGTATCACCAGCTGCAAAATTGTCGCCTGACCGGACAAAGAATCTTAATTATTTTAAACTGAGCTCGCTTTCTCGTAATTTGTAGTTTAGTCCCTGAATACTGCTTATTTTATTGTATCGTCAGCTAGGGACCGGCTTAACTAGTGCCGGGGCAGGGTCTGAACTAGGATGTAGATGATAAAATATAATTATTTTGAAATATTTCACGGGTATTTATCGCGTTTTACCTTTAATAATTTTCCGACGTTTTTAAGCGTAAAACGCGATAAATACCCGTGAAATATTTCAAATTAATTATGTGTGTTGATCGCGAAAGTTTAAAAAACACTAAAATATAATTAATAAAAATAAATAATCATTGTTAATTTTGGAGGAGGCCTTCACCCGATCTGGGGTTCTTAGATGCTATAGAACTCGAAACATTATAAATAAGTAGGTACTAACAAATATTCTAAGAAAATGTAACTAACAATTTAAAAACACCGTACCAAATAGGTATGTAAGAAAGAAATCAAAGACTTTTTTAGTTTTATTTATTTTTTGTAAATTTTATAATTACAATGAATACCTGTATTTACAAAATGGATAAAATACATATGAAACAGTTCAGGTATCCGCAGACAAATAATTAACAATCAAATATATGTGGACTTTCCACAAAGCACTATCCCCCGAACTAAGCACAGTTTCTGATAATTATGAGAACCAAATAGCTGATATAATACTACTGTTTTTTTTAATACATACGTATCGAATATCTCTGTGTTTACCAAAAAAATACCATTTAACATAAAAAAACAGCAACAATATAAAAATCATAGGAGAAACATCAATAGCAAACAATATGTATAGTATAGTAACCCCTTAAAAATCAAGTCCTGGCTACACGCCCGAGGTGGGGTATTATTTTACAGATTTCCACGCCGTCTGCACATCTGAAGAGACAATCGTGCTCTAAGACCCGTTCTTTTTGAGTGCTCTTCATCAGAATTAAGTTATTCGTTGTCTGTCAGCAACGTTTCGCATTTCCACTTTGTCAGGCACTATACTGTTTAGAAACTTGAGTTGAATGTTTTATGGAACGACTCAGTTGGATAATGTTTGGTACAACTTTGGGGTTACAAGTAGTCTGGATTGCGGGAAGACAATGGATTATTATAAGTTGTGTGTGGTTTTGTATTCGTTTGATGAGTACGTGTATAATCAAAGAATACTGCTTTGCAAACATAATATTAATGTTATAATTTACAACAAGAATAACCGAATAATCTCACAAAGTTGCGGAGACGAAGACCGACACATTCATTGGTATACTTATAAACAAAAAATACTGACAAATAAAACTTGAGACAAGTGGTGTATCATATAAGTTTTAAAATTACCTTCTATTGAAATGTCAACCCATTAAAATCAAACCAACTGCTAACAAGTAAATGGATCACGCATAAAATAAACACCCAAAACTGACAACCTCTTGCTGAAAAAATGTTTTATATAGTAAAAATCTGGTTTGTTAACATATTTCTTCCAAAAATCCAACACACTCGCTTTTATTTGAGGAGTCGCAACTCGTAACCGGGTAAAAATTTAAAAACCCACACCGAGAATTGGCTTTGTAGTTGACCATTCCACTACCAAACATAAAACCTATACAATATTCACAATAGCAATACCTCTGCTCCGCAGTACAAGCTTTTGCGAAAATTCCAGGCATCGAACAAACAACAATATCGAATCAGGATCGCGATTGAGTTAGACAGTGACCCATAACTAAGGAACAAGATAGAACTTAGAGAGGAAATCCAAAAACCAAACATCTCTAACGCGGAAGTAAAGGATGTTTTGCGAAAGTTTTGCGACACTTATTGCAGTTACAGGCATAGCCGAAGCGAGTAGAGCTGAGAAGTATACAGAATGTGCCTAACAGTTGAGCAAGTTTAAACTAAAAACATTTTCATAAATTTTCTTTATATTCTTTTTCTTATTTTTTTTGGTGCTCGAAGAACTGAAAACCGCTGGGGGGAAAAGGTTCTTGAATGGCAACCACGAACAGGAAAACGAAGCGAGGGACGCCCTCTTACCCGATGGACTGAGGACATTGTTAGGACCGCGGGAAGTCGGTGGACGGAAAGGGCTCAGAATCGTATAGAATATAGATATCGTATAGATTTCTTCCTAGAAACGTATAGGGAAGGCCTGCATGTCCAGCAGTGGGCTTCTGTAGGCTGATGGTGATGATGGTTTTTTTATGTAGGTACTCAAAAAGTACACGTTTTTCTGGATTTTTTTTACTAAGCTGTGAGAATGCCGTTCGTGCTTCAAGACTTCTCCATCAAAATCCTGTTCCATCTAGTCTCTTGTAAATAGGGGCATGAGTGTAAAAGATGCCCCTCGTACATAGTTGGTTGATAGATTAATAAGTTTTTACCAAGTAGGTACTTTCTTTTTCCTTTGATAAAATACTAAAACAATTTTACGACTTTGGTTCCCAGGCAAGGTACGAGTACCTTAGATTATCTAAGGTATCGTGCCTGGGGGGGATATCTAGGTTAGATATCCCCTCTTTTTCCTTTATTTTTGGCAATATCGAAGTAATCTTACTCCAGTCAAAGTTTTCAGTGGGAACCACCAAGGAAATTAATTGTCTAAACCACCAATAAAAGATCTCGTCAATCTCACTATGTCTGTAAAATTAAGCGATAACGTATAGATTTCACTGAAGGTTAGTTTTTGCAGTACTGCAATATTTTACACTACGCCGGCTGGGGGAAATGCGCTTAGGAAAGTTTAAATTAATTTTATTTAACTGTAGTGTGAGATTGGTGTGCGCTATCTTAACTAGTCTTCAATTACGGTGATCTGAAACTTTTACTGTATAGTCTACGTACCATTCGGGAACACCGATTGTTCGAAAGTGGGAGAATAGACAAACGTAGGTGAAATTGAACCTAATCTGATAACTACGTACGGTTTTATATTCATTTAATACTTTTACGATATAGACCACCGTCAAACTAACGCAGAAAACCGTATACGATAAAAGACGTAGAAAACCGTTGTTTGGCGGTCGTCAGCGGTGAAGGAAAACATGATGAGAAAACGGCGTTCACTTACAGCAGATGGGCTTGCAACCCGTCACGTCTGGAATACCAAATACTGCAATATATGGGTATATGTGTCAAATTTAATCAGTGGACGTACCTCTGACTACCCCCTTTAGACGTCTTCGAAGAATCTGAAGTTAGTACTCGGTACATCTAAGGAGATATCTATTATGTCTTAATAAAAACTTAAACTGATTCACGGCTTTGGGGGCCAGTTTAAGTTTTTTTTTTATTAATGTTTACCATTTGTATCTAATACCTTTATTCTATTTTATAACGAGCAATTCTTGAATATTTATCCTACTACTATAAACGCGATAGTTTGTAAGTATGGATGGATGGATGGATGTTTGTTACTCTTTCACTCCGGAACGGTTGAAAGGATCTGGATGAAACTTGGCAGAGAGATGGATTATAGTCTGGCTGGAATAGCACATTAGGCTACCTTTTATCCCGTGGGAATACTTATTGATTATTATTATTTTTTAAGCTACTTTAGTAGACGGCGTTGTTAAGCTACCGAGCAAAGCTCGGTTACCCAGATATTAAACATAATTGAATAAACTTTATAAAATTACAAAACATGACACAGTCAATGTAGCTAAAGCATCACCTCATTTCGCAGAATATCGTAAGTACCTTGTTACTTTGTTCAGTTTCAGAAACTTACTGCGAGTAACAAATAAATAGCATCAACGTACTTACACTAAAATTGAAAAAAGTTATATTGGACGAAGTTTCTTTTATTCAAATTCAGGCTGAAAAGATCTTGGGGAAACTTTTCGTGTCTACTATTTAGTAACTGGGGAAATTTTCTCGAATAGGGTTTTTATAACGTCGAGTCGTTATTCGAAGGAGTTTTGTTTGAATTCACGATTTTAAGGAAAATATACACTAAGAAAATAAATTAGAATGTTTTTCTAGATAAGTTTTAAAGGCAATAATCAAAATTAAATGCGTTTTCGCGTTTATGCGTTTATGCGTGGTCGCCGGTGTAATTACAGGCACATGAGGCTTAACATCTGTATGCCTCAAGTTGATGGACGCAGGGCAGTGCATCGTAGGGCACGTTCCTATTGTGCGTGACCTACGGGGAAATGTTTTGTTTATAGGTGATGGTTACCACTTAACATCAGGTGGACCATCTGCTTGTTCCATCAGCTAGTTGTATTAAAAAAAAAATCTCGGGAGAAATTTCATAATTTTGGTGATACACTATTGTTGAAAAATATTTAGACTAGGTATGTGAGAATTATCTCATAATAGGCTGCCACAATAATATACAATCATTGTCCTACTTATTTTATTTATTTTTAAATGTTTTGCTCTCTTCTTCTTCTAGTCCTGTCAAGAGTTTTTTCAGTTTGGAAAAGCATTTTTAAGTGTATCCTCAACTCCAAAGCATTGCCTCGTAAGTCACGCATGATAGGAACGTACCCTACGATGGACTGCCCTGCGTCCATCAACTTGAGGGATGCAGATGTCAGGCCTCATGTGCCTGTAATTACACCGGCGCGGCGACCACATTGCACTCTTCAAACCGAAACACAGCAACGCTGCTTGGCGGCAGAAAAAGGCATGGTGGCAGTTCTTTCCCGGACGAGCCCTTCACATAGTGCTCTACTACTCTTATAATCCAGTTTTGATATGTTTTTTTAATGTGTTAAGTGTCTTCTACTCTATGATAAACTACCAACTACATCACAATTTCTATCTGTTCAAAGGCAACTCAAGGTTTTCTCGTTAGTTTCCGGAATGCGACATTCCCGCTAATAAACTTCAGTCTTCTCGGCAAATATTTCCTCAGCCAAAATAGACCTAAATACCAGTTCATTAAGTCACGTAACAAGGCGAGGTAAACACGGCAAGTTGAGTGTAAGGTGCTCTTGAACCGAGCGAGTGTGGTTCACCGCTGGTACTATAACTATGTCCGGTGTTTCGGCTACATGCACTCTTGGATGTCTCGTGCTAGTGCTTGTTAAAAAGTTGCAAATGATTCGCCACAATCATTTGCAACTTTTTAGATTTTTTTTGTCATAAATGATTTTTGATTCTGAGTTTGTTTTGTCTCCGAAGTACACTGTTACAGAGAGATCAGTGCTCTGAACGCTTGGTGTGCGTAGTTATTGTATAGGTACTCCGTTATAAATACTCTTTGGTATAATCTTTGGGTGTGTTGAAAGTACCTATTAAAAATATTTTCCAACCAATAACTGTTTTAGCTGCAAAAACTAGAAGAAACAATTTGGAGATGGGAAAACTTGTAGGATCAAAATTAGATTTTGGCTGATCCCTGCTTATATTATTCATCGAAACTTTGTTTGGGATTTTTTATAACTAGGTGTGTTCAGCAGTTTTATATTTATGTTGGATTGCGCGAGCTAGAAGTTGTTCGGTTGTCGGAGTCTTCACATGTACGAATTTTCTATAAGTATCGTATAATTTCATTTTGTATAGAGGTAAGTATCGTATAATTGCATGCGTAGGTAATGATAGATAGTGAAAGGTACGAGTGAATAGAGAGAGAGAATAGAAATAGAAAATAGCGTTACGACTTTTATCCCCACCCACGGTATACCCTCTCAGATTTCTTAGTAGGCACTAAGTACGAACTTGAATTTAATTGGATGTCTAAAGAAACTACGTCAAACTTTACATCTGCATTTTACACCCACGCTTTGCAGTAGCTCCAAGGTTGCAAGCCTATCGCCGCTGTCAGAATATTAACTGGTTTTCTTGACGATGTTTTCCTTCACTGTTTAAGAGTCCCTACTGGCATTGCACACATATGTTTTTCGATAGGAAACATAAAATATTATGATTGCAGTGATAAGATTTTCACAAAATTCAACAAACCACAGCAGGACCTACAGCATATATAAAGACCACCAGGTATATAGCAATTATGCCCATCACTCACTGCTTATAGAGGCTTAATATATAGGTACCAAGTCCCTTTTATAAGTTATATTAGGCCCGAAAAACGGATCGGTCCAGGGTTCGATTCCCGATGCAAAACGATAAAACGTGTGAAAGATTCATCACGGCCCTCTTGGGGGCAATTCCTCCACTAACTTGAAGCCCCTCGCTGCGTTTTACCATATTTTCAAAAACACCCTCAAGTTGGGAGTTTTCAAAGCTCGTAGCCAAGAACTTTTGACATTGAATTGAATAGTCGTTTTCGATTCATGTCGTCCGCGTTGCGAAGTATTCGATACATGGACGGTTAAGGTTTTGTACAAAGTTGTGTTGCAAAATCGCATTGCGCTTTTAGATTTGTTGGTTGTAGGGGTTGTCTATAAATAGGGCCAAGCTAATAACGTAGTATTCAAATTCCTTGATAATAGGTCACATTTGACTTTAGTCAGATTATGTCAAACACAGAACGTAATATCCAAGAAATTTGAATACTGTATAGTCCTTGATAATATTCATCTTGATAATATGGCAAATTTATTGCATTGCAATTTTAAGACTTACTCGTACTTTGCCTAATAAACCATTGATGATGACGACACGTGATGATGAGATGTTAAATGTGACCCTACTGTAGTTATTGTTTTCATAATAAAATGAAATTTGTCGGCGATGGTATGTAGCCATTGGCTTGGCAAAAAAAAATTACTTATTTTATTTTATTGAAGAAAGAAACCGTTATAATATTGCCGAGACTTCCCTCCCCCCTCCGATCAGAAACCAATCCGATCTCACGTGAGGTAGAGACCTCACGTGAGATCGGATTGGTTTCTGCTCGACCCCCTGCCCCCTAAACGCTTTACGTAATTAATGGACGCCCCCTTACTAAAGTAAAAATCACATTTTACACAAAGATAAAAAATTCTGTTTGCAAGCAGCCCCAGTAACTTCCACTAGTTCCACTAGAACTTTATTAGCCTCCTTTAGACACTGAAGTTCTTTTCATGTTTTTTTTAATGTCGTGGTCAGTTTTAATGCTTTTTACCAGAAGCCTTTCGGAATGGAGGCTTATTCAGTTAGTTCTTTGTGAAGAAATGAAAATGAGAAAAAGAAACTCTTTGTTGTGCACCTTAAAATTAACAAAGAGAGAAAAATACGAATGATAGCAGGTATTTTGCAACAAAAATGTAATATGGGTACCTAATTGTACCGCACGTCAAAACCTCTAGCCTAAAAAACCAAACCTCACGTCCTCTTCACCTGACGATTTTGGCTGGTAGAAAATGCTGTTTGGTGCATTATAGACTAAAATAAATAAAATACGCGCGTATTCCAATCTGTAATCGGCTTAAATATTACGTTTTTCCAAACCTCGTTCGTAAAACTAAAATGTAAAAACAAAAACGAATTTTAAAACGCGCTATAATTCCTCACTTTTCGTCCGGATAATTCGACAGGTACCGATAAGCACTGTGGAAGTGCTTTTACGTGTCGCATACAGTGCATTTAATTAATACTCGCCAATGCCGGCTTTCAGTCGAGGCTGCCGTAATCCTTATTAACATACACCGTAGGTAATGTTGATCTGTCCGTCTTGGTACGTCTTTGATAAGGCAAATGTGGGATTAGATTCATGAATATTTGAGTTTATACTTTGACTCTATGATATTTTTTAAGAGTAGTAGAACTCTTTGTGAAGGACTCGTCCGGGGAAGTACTACCACCACGCCTTTTTCTGCCGCCAAGCAGCAACGCTGTGTTTCGGTTTGAAGATTGTGGTCGCCGGTGTAATTATAGGCACATGAGGCTTAACATCTGTATGCCTCAAGTTGATGGACACAGAGCAGGGCATCGTAAGGCACGTTCCTATCGAGCGTGACTTGCGAGGCAATGCTTTGTTATAGGCGATGGCTACCACTTAACATCAGGTGGGCCATCTGCTTGTTCCATCAGCTGGTTGTATAAAAAAAATACTATTTATAGATAACAAGTAGTGAAGCTTTTGCTTGCCAATATTCATAATGGATGAAAAGCTGAAAAAAAATAGCTTCGCGACTTCGATTTCCGCAGGCACGCCCCACGGTCAATCCCCTCAGAACTTTTAGTACCAAGTGTCAAATCCAGTTTTTAGGACATTGCAGGGGGTAGTCAGTTGTAAATCAAAAAAAAAACAAAGATATAAACATCCATGGGAACCAAAATCGGGTGATACTGAAGGCGACCCGACCAGACGCACACAGACACAACGTGCACATGCATTTGCATCTACACACACAATTAAGACCAACCCGCCTTCGTGAGATGGAACAAACAAGTATACTAACTCATTTAAAAAACCCCGATATAAAACCAACATCAATCTTCAACAAACGTTGTCCTCAGCGGGAATCGAACCTACAGCACAGAAGGCAGAGCTGGGGCAAGTCAACAAATACATCAAAAATCTTAATAAGCTTAGGTAGAGTAATGCCATTAGACCAATAAGCATTAAGTTATTAGTTAATAGCTGGCAGCACTCACCTGACCGTAGCCTGGCCAGCCTAACTTGAGTTCTAACTAGACATTAGTGAACGCCAGTCAAATTGACGCCGCTTGATTACAATTAACTGGCAAGATCTCAGGCGAAATAGCCCTGGGCAGTTTAAGCGCAGCACACAAAGGTCTATGTAAAATAGTGGCAACAGATGCGGTTCGAAGTGTTCTGACATAGATTCCAAGGTTAAATCTAAGCAGTATTTTTTTATGTAGTAGAGCGGCTAGACAAATGTCTGGGTTGGGGAAGTACTACTATCATGCCTATTTCTGCCGTCAAGCAACGTTGCTGTATTTCAGTTTGAAGAGTGTTGTTGTAGTAGAAATTACAGGTACATGAGGCTTAACATCATAGGACACAATCATATCGTAACATTGCCTCATAACAATGTTTTGTTATAAAGTGGTGGTTACCACTTAACATCAGGTAGGCCATCTGTTTGTTCCATCAGCAAGTAGGTGGTATAAAAACTAAAAGAAATATGTACTACTTCTGCCATAAATTAAGTGAACTGAATGTCCTATATCAAGATCTTCGCGTCGATCTAGGCCATGCGAAGGTCCTCGACTCTTACGTACTTGCTATTGACTTTTATATTTTCGGTAAAATACCAATCCCTTGTACATAAATGAGCAGAGAATTTGTAAACATGCTATTACAAAGAAAGTTCAGTATTCACACAAAAACAATTCATTATGGTTTATATTGTAGTTCATTAACAGTCTGCTGTGGAGAATAGGTCCCATCAGTGCTATGAAATTGTCTAAGATACACTAGGTAGGATTTACCGAGGAACAACAAGTGATTACTGGAAGCCGGGAGATTCTGTTGTCTAGCGCGATGCGGAAGCGACCTTACCAGTATGGAAGTGTGACACCATAATTATTAGAATTCAATGCAATTTCGAAATTATCATTCCAAAAACAGACAACGAGAATAAAGGTTGGTTGACTTAATCATGACCTAAGCTTAGTAACTAGAGGTTTTGTACATAATCACGATATTTTTCCGTCTACATTTAGATCAAAAAGTCACAAGCGGTTAGTCACAAGTATTTTCACAAGTATTTTAATATTGATAAAGGCATGACCTTTATCAATATTAAAATCCCGTGAATATGACCAGTCGGTCACAGGGGGCATTTTATTTTGACAAAAGTCCATTAAGTTTGGACCATTTGTTGTTTTAGGACGATTAGCCTTGTACTGCTTGTTTTTCTAACCCAAAAACAAACCTTTATTCTTATTTTCATTGGTGCACTAATCTTTACAAAGTTTTATTCTCGCCACTGGCAATAAACAACTGAGGAAATATGGGGCACCTAAGGGAGGAATTAAGTCCGATATTTTTATTTATACAGTGAATAAAATTAAGGATGTGGAAAGAAAAGAGGTGCTTCGAATTCTAAGTTTGAGCGAAATGAAACTTTCTTTCTGAGAAGGCAAAAGGGACCTTCGCTAAGTCGGAATAAGGTTGTTTGTGAGTATCAACAACTTTTTACATTTAAATATAAAGTCGGAGTAAAATATAGTCACTTTACCAGTCGGTACGTCTGCCAGCCATATCTGATAGGAATTCTGATCTTCCGCGTACATATGCAACATAGTAAACAATCAAATCAGTAAGATTTATTACCTAAGCCTGGGATGCTTATTAAACTACATCTGGATACCAATTGGATTGTACCTACCGCTTCTGTGGACTAATCAGATACGATTACTGATATCTAAAGTGGTCTGGAGTATGTCGATGCAATTTCTGAAGTATTAGGACAGAATCCATCTGATATATAGAAGATAAAGGAAAGAAGGAAACTAGGATTTAGAAAACAAAGCATAATGATGGATCCGAATCCTACTGATAGGTACCTACTGATCTTGATCACTTTGAAGAGAGGTCAGCGACCTTCAGCTACATTTGAAGCTTGATGCTTGAAACACCTCTGTTTTTCGCTATGTATAATCGGATGGTCGTAATAATTTAGCCTGTACAAACAACTTCTTATATTCTGCACAAAGAGCAATGCTTACCAAAAATATTTCTGATGTTCGCAAAGGACGGAATCAACAGAAAGCGCTGCAAAGGTGACAGGAAACGGGCGCAGCGGAGCGGAGCGCTGACTCAGCCAGCCACTAATCAGGGAACTCGAACGTAACTTTGTACAATACTCAGAATCACAGTCTGTTTGAAAGAGCTCATGCTAATTAATTAAAGCCTATATTACTACATTACATGTCTGGCTTCAAAACTTTGCTGGAGTAGGCTCTGCCTTTGCGATGTGGGTTGTGGATTCAATTTCAACAAGGACAAAAATCTCAATCAAAGAAATATGTATATAGACTGTATCCTCGAGAATATTACTTAGCAAAATTAATTATTTTGCATTTGCGATAAGTTGTAATCCCATCGCCACTTCAAAGCTTCATTCACCACACTGACGTTATGAGTAAACTTAAAGTGCAGTAAAGGTGACAGGAAGCGGGGGCACCGGAGCGAAGCCATGACTCAGGATAACCACTATTCAGGAAACTCGAATGGAAACCTATGGAAAATTCTAGAACTACGTGTGGCTTACAAAGCTGATGCAAGCAAAAATAGTTAAACTGTGGATTTCAGACTTTCAAATCAGAATTACTCAAAATTGGGATCGTGAAAGGGTTTTCTACTGCAACTCAGAATCCCCTCATCGCAAAACTCGAATGGATCCTAGTGGAAAATTCTAGAATTACGGCGGATTCAAAAGTGCCCGTGCCAGCGAAAGTATGTTAGGATTCAGTTCAGGTATAATTATTTGGAGTTGGAGATGTAAAAGACATTCTAAATTAAACTTTTCAGTAAGGAGAAGTTCTCCTTAGAAATGCTAGAAGTTTTAAGCCGTTGAAAACATACTCCGGTAGATTATATTCCTGTATCAAGAGTCCTTTACACATACGACTAAATATATGTTGCGTAAGTTCGCACGTATAAGAACATGAAACCAGTTATGTTCTATAACATTTACTTCTGAGCTGTGGTAAGCTATGACCTCTTATCATGTCAAAGCCATTACGGGAAAAACTCTCGTTCTATATCCCGTTTTGGCTAACAAGCACGACACTCATAAATCTTGTTCTGACCGTTTTAAGGGCTAAAAAAACGTTATCGGAGAACAATAGTAGTGCAATAGCGCGAGTAAGCGTTTTGGCACATTGCGCCCGCTCCGAGGCGAGCCACGCTGTAATCATACCTGTGTCACTCGGCACTGATTTGCAATACAAAATGGGCTTTATACCCTTATCTTTGGATATAATTCGATTCTAAAGCTCCCTGTAAGACTTCTTAAGTGTTTTGGTCTATAGGCGCTGAGCAGATGGAATACAAACGTCACTTGCTCATGTTAAATAATGGCTGGAACGGATGTCGTAGGTACCACGGATAGTACGCAGTGAAACCTATGTGAGCTAGTGGGTACTATGATTTCCACTGCGGTATAATTACGTACCTACTACAAAATGTGAGCTGTCGTTTTAAATCTTGCAGAGCAACTTTCATTCGAGCGGTATTATTAATTAAATTTTGCTCGGTGTATGATCTAGTTTTTTCAGGAGAGTGCAAGTTAACAGGGGACATGTTAATTTGCATGCTGTTTGCATGTTTATTTATTGCTACCTGAAAATATCTTTCTAAATGATGAATATCTATCTATGTACCTTTATGTAACCTTTCTTTCTTGCAAATAAAAGAATTTTTATTATTATTTATTATTATCTAGCATGCCACGTCATCTAGGTACTGACTGTAGTTATTTTAATAGTCCTCTCATCCAGTTAATTAATTTGACGACATCCTTCCATAGCAAGACGCAGGCAAATCGCCAAACATTCCTGGCGTTTATACTTTCATGCGTATATGCTGGACAATCCACACGGCACTATCTAGCCCCAAAGTAAGCTACTCAAAGCTTGTGTTATGGGTACTAGATAACTGATATATTTGATACATTATATACTTACATACCTAGAATTTTTTTTATTATACATAGAAAACAGATCGTACACAAATTTGTTCCGAGGCGGGAATCGAACCCGCAACCTCTTGCGTCGCAGGCAGACTCGCCCGCTGCGAAGAAAACATTGGGGAGTCATTTTCTCTCACTTCCGGAGCTGAACGTATGAATCTTCAATTGGGGGAGTCGAAAGTCAATGAAGGCATTACCCGAACGCGCTAAACTACCAAAGCTGAACAATTTAATGACGATTGACTATTCATACCACATTCGAGCGGTTGACCGCTTTGCTGCACTTGATTTAGAGTCTAATTATTCTACGATCTCAGCCGTGGCGGACGCAGCGAGAGTACGTAATGAGAGACCCGAAGGGGAGGCAAAATGCAAAATGTTACAATTGCATTTTCCCGTCAGAAAAACAGCTTACACTAGCAAAAATAATTAAGAGTATTAGAGAGTCGCGCAGCGCAGTGTCGGGCAGTAAATAGTCTGCTAAATACCCACCTACATTTATTGGCGCAGGGACTTTGGGAAGGCCACTGTAATGGAAACAATTTTGCCTTTAGAACAGTAGACTGTAATGTATGACTCGATCGGCGGTATAAATGGCAATAACGCTCTCAGTTGTACGATACTTTACTAAGCAGATGTGTTTTTCAGTTTATACATACATTCATTTCTGAGTTCAACATGAGCATCTAGCATCTGCAAAGTATTACTGAAAACCAGGCAAGTACTTACTACTTTGCACGAACCTTTTAGCTATTGAAAGATTCGCAACGTCAAAATAAATACTTGAGTGAGAAGGCAGCATCATTTATCAGAGTTATTCTTACTCCAGACAAACAGCCCTGAGTTTGAGTGCGGTCCGGCCAGTGTCCAGTGCCCTGGACCAGGGCCCAGTTACCCCCATATTTACAGATTCCCGATTCCTGCTGTATCATTTGTCGTCTGTCACCGATAATGCTTGACAACGGTTCGAAAGGAACAAGCGATCCCCAAAAAAGATAATCCCCAATTAAATTGAATCACCACGCGTGAAATTGTTTACCGTTTGAGGTAAAGATTCGCAGACGAGTTTTATGGTTGCGTAAATAAATCGTAGAACCATAAATTATCGTGTGTTTTCGAAAAAGAGCGATAGGTGAAATCGAAAAGAAAATACATATTCAGATATATCGTTACGAGAATGGAGATTAGGGCTTGCTAAATTTATGTGAGACAAATAAGAAGAATCAAAAGCGATAGATACTTGGTTGATTCTTTGTAATTTATTTTAAGGGTTATATACGAGTAGGTACTTGGGTAGGCAAAATACGCTACTGACTATCTCTGTTGTCATCTGCATGAACTTCGGGATAGAAATAGGAACCGAGATGTCAAAAGAAAAATAAATGAGAACTACGCAATACACAGTACAAACCTTGCCTTGGTACAAACAACCACGCTTACTTCAATACCTACTCACCAACTTAAACTCTATCCTAATAATAGACTTACATACAAACAATACAAGGCGCAAAAGACAACTCTCAAATACTGAAAAAATATACTTAGGTACCTAGCTTTCTTACTTAAGCACTATAGAAATACCAAATTGCTATACCTTGAGATGGTTTTTAGTTTAGGAATGACTAGTTGCGCCCCGCGGTTTCACCCGCGCACATTTAAATCCCGGTATTCCCACGGGATGAAAAGTAGCCTATGTGCTATTCCAGACTATAATCTATCTCTCTGCCAAGTTTCATCCAGATCCGTTCAGCCGTTACGGCGTGAAAGAGTAACATACATCCATCCAAACTTGCAAACTTTCGCGTTATAATATTTTTAGTGGGATAGGATCACATTATTTTGCTTCGAGTCAAAATGCGATAACCTGTTACAAACTCAAATGAAATGATCATCGCCATCACTTTCAAATCACGTAGGAAAGTGTTAGAGTAGCACAACTTCGATCCAACTCAAAAATTACCAACTCAAGATTATTTAAGGATCTCTATGATAAGTGTTAGTACCTATTATCAAATTCTAAAACAAATAATAATTTCATCACATTAGGATCAGACTGTTCCTACTTTTGGGTGATAATTTTTACACCCTGTATTGCAAAGGTAAGTTTTACAGTTGAAAAGTTATATTGGTAACATCAATTCATCAAGTTAGGAGACGTGTGTCGGTATCCGGACGACAATAGCTGTTGGATCCGCGAAATCCACCACCGCGTCAGCAAACGTGTTCAAATCGCGGACGCACTCGCTGTTACTATTCCGATTTAGATACTTATAAATCACTTATGTTTTGGCATGGAGCGAAGACATGCGCGGGAAAAAACAGGATGGGCAGAGGCGATGACTGAGCTTAGTGGCGCGCCAGGGACAGACCTACTCGTATGTCCAACAGTGGTTAAATGATAAATCACTTCCTCCGATCCATCTCTCCGTTCACTCATTACTCTCTACAGCAAGAGAGACCACATCTTAAGTTAACCGAAAAACCTTTTTTGAATATTCTTAAACGCTCTTATAGAAAAAAATACGAATCTGTGCCAGTATTTTATATACAAACGCTTGATCGGTGCGCAAATTTTTTTTGAAAACTATTAAAAGAAATGTCCCCAAAACATATTACCGAGCTAAATGTCAGTAATTAGGAAAAAGTCCGAATAAGGCAACATTAACGGGAGCTCTTGGCAGCCCGCTCCCGCCGCTGGCGCACGCCCAACCCTTCCGGAAAGTAAGTACAGCCTACCCCCCAAGTCCGATCATACCCTCAACCCTTAAGCTTGAAGCAATACGTCCGATTTTAGCTTAGGCATAGGGACTTGTGTGGTGAGCTGTACAACACAAAGTGGTCGCACCGTTTACCGCCTTCATTTGGCAATCTTTCGCTGCATTGTGATGTGCATTCAATTCGTGTTGCATTATCATACCTTTTGAATAATTTACGCGTATGGGTGAATTTTTGAGCAGGTTTGCTCAGAACTCAAGTTTTTAGAAAGTAAAATGTGGTAGAACAAACCTGCGGACGAAGTTTGGAATGTGAAAGCTCACACGTAGGTATTTTGTTTTCTTTTTGAAAATCTTTTGTTACAAGTGGATACGAATATGCAACAATGCTCTTTATGAAGGGCTCGTCCGGAGATGTACTACAACCAAGAATGTATCTGCCACCAAGTAACGTTGCTGTGTTTCGGTTTGAAGGTTTTGGTTGCTGGTACATTAGGTACAGGCACATGATACTTCGAGAGGAGCTTTGTTTAGCAAATAAAGTTATTTACTATTTTATATAATTACTAGCTGAACCCGCGGCTTTGCTCGCGCCAAGGAATTCAAAGTTTCATACAAACTTTCATCCCCTATTTTATCCCCTTGGGGGTAGAATTGATCAAAATCCTTTCTTAGCAGATGCCTACCTCATAACATCTACCTGCATGCTAGATTTCAGCCCGATCAGTCCAGTGGTTTGTGCTGTGCGTTGATAGATCACTATGTCAGTCAGTCACCTTTGAGTTATATATATTTAGATTTATTGCACAAAACAAAGTTTCTACAAAAGGAGAGCTCTGCTATACAGCATTTTCTACCAGCCAACCTTGACAGGTGATGAACAAGAGGTACAAGTTAAAGTGCATAATTCTAAGTAATTTTGTATTAACGGCAAATGTGAATATATTTTCCGTTTCTTATGTAAGGTCACCAATAGAAACGGAAAATATACCTTACCATAAGAAACGGAAAATATATTCCTAGAAACCATATGACTCGCTTTATTAAGCGAATTAGCGTGGGGTAGGTCATATAGGTTCTAGAATTAAAAACAACGACATTCAAGGTCGCTATCGGTAGTCATGATGATAAAGTAAAGATTCGTTCTTTCTGGAAATGTACGTGGAAAATCTCTATCCAGCCTCAATATATGACTCAATGGAATATATGCGGCAACAAATTGTTTCCCTAATATTAATATTAGGGTGCCGTTGGGTTTGAAATAAAAAAATGTATTAATTGAAACATTTTATTAAACTAAATAAATATTTAGCTACTTATTCAAATACAAATAAATAATGTAAATTGATGTTCGAATATACCCTAAAGTGGAATGTTAACAATATTTAATTATTTTTTAAACTTTATAGCGTTATGAATTATGATATGTTAATTATTGCTTTCTTTATAATAAAAAGAGAAGAGAAAAGAGTTTTAGGCCAGTTGTCGGCCTTTAACATGCCATAGCAACTACTGATAGCTATATGGAGAACCCCAAAAGAGTAAAAATACAGTAGAAAGACTATATAGGCGGATACTTGTCGCTCTGGATCGCAATCTGGGACGCAAATGCGCTTAAATAATTACTAGCAGCTCGTCCTAGCTTCGAACAGGTGGACATTGAATTTTTTTTAATTTAAATATAGCCTACTCAGGTATGTAGCATCCTAATGGTTAAAGAATTTTGAATCAAACGTTCGTTTTTGTGATTATTCGTTACAAACATACAAATCTTTTATAACAGTGTAGCAAATCACATAAAATAAATTACAAAGATACAGATTAACATTTTCTCTGTATAATATGCCTACGCCTCATTTAATTCAATTGGCACGACACTGGAGTTACAACAGTGTATTATATTCATTGTAACAAGGATTATACAAAAGAACGGTAGGAACCAAGCCGTACGTCTGTTGCCTGTTCTTCTAGGCTTTGGTGGCTAGAACTATGGTACCTTCATTCACTATTTAAGACGTTTCAATGTGCTCCTGTGATTTTACTGAATAAAGCTTTTTGACATTGACAAAAATATCATTTGGATCCAAAAAAGACTTCCTACAACAATTTTCAAGTATATATTGTTTCAAAAAATGTTTAAATACGCGAGCGAGATATATGACGCTTTTCTATGACGCTTGTCTGTGCCACTTTTGCGCGTTTTGAAGAACTTTGTCCTAATTGCCCTACAAAATTTACTCCATTAAAGGGTTATCCCCACACATCACTGCCGTGTCAGGGACGGGGCAGGAACTTCGTTGCTTTCGTTGCCGGCACGGGCACGGACATGTGTGATCGAGACTCGAGTTCACAGACAATGTATGCCATGATATTTTTGTAGACTCCTGACGAAACACGTCCCTGCCCCGTCCCTGACACGGCACTGATGTGTGGGGATAGACCTTAAGTTAGCCAATTCCCTACCTATATTGTACCTATATTGTGGCCTCTTTCGTGGCCGGTACCGACAAAGCCCTCTGAAACACAAAAGCGTTCAGATAAATGTAACTGGCGGTCACCCATACAAAAAGCCCCTGAACGTTGCTTAACTAAATTCATTTACCATTGTTAGAAACCACCAACGCATTTCATACAATTATTTTATGTAAAACTATTTAATGTACGAAACGTAACATTTTTCAACATTAACATGTATAATTTATAGTAATATCAGATCCAGCTTTCACTCAATAACAATACGCTAGCTTTTAATAGAAAATTACAAAGATTTTATAAATTTCGTTTTTTTTAATGCCCTTATTTACAGTAACAACAATTTCTGTCATTTTACATCTCGGCGTCACGGAAGACCAGCGTTGTATAGTGCGCGTCAACCAAATAGAACGCTGGAAAACAGTGGAGGGGATGTGTTTGCGCAACAAAATACTCACGTCATCACACCCCCTCCCACTCCTTCCGGCGTTCTTTTTGCGTGACGTGCACTATAGTAGTGTACCAATCACTATTACAGCATAAAGCTGAGTGATGACGACCTGTTTTTGTTGTCCTAGCGGCTAGGACGGCTAGGACCTAGCCAATATTGTTTTTTTTCATAATCCCTACCCCCACCAGCGGGGATTATGACAATATTAAAAAAAATTGGCGTGTTCCCCACCATCATTTTTATCCTCGCCTGTGGGGATTAAGACAATTTCTTATTTTGGCCGGTCGGGTTTTTTCTATATATTTCGCCCATTTTTTTACGACACAATTTTTTTTTAATGATTTGATATAAATGTTTACATTATCTAATTTTCTCATTTGTGACTCCTGTCTTTTATTTTGACGGGCAATCTTGGTCACAGGGCTTTGAACTCTGCTGTATCGTTTAGCTACAGGAAAGCACCAATGACAAGAAATATATACAGCCTGATAAAATGATTTATTATTAAAAATGTGCCTGTAGTAATATGGCATTCGAATTTTCTATCAACAAGATCTCCAATTTGAAAGTCAAGTGCTACAGTGCTATTCTGTCAACAACACTCGCCCAAGTTAAGTGTGTGAAGAAGTTGTAAGTTCTTAATTTGGCATTCTTTAAAAAGCATTCAAGCATTACTACACGCCACACAGTAGCAAGAACGTAAGGAGCGCGGTGGACCTCTAAAGAATTTTGATGTCAAATGTGTTAATTTTGTAATGCTATCATGCCCAGCTATTTATTCATTAACAGTCACTTTTGCTGTAAGTTTACTTAATTAGTAAATTGAGAAAACGTTGATTTTTTTAGTTATTTTGTATAAATTGGCACGTTCTCAATTATAATGGGTGGACAAAACCGAAATAGCCTTGAAGTAAGTGGGCGTCTACATTTTACCGCGCGACCATTGGACGGAGTACCAGTATAGTATTCTCTTATCTGTGACGGAGACTAGCCAATCGGTTCGCAGGCAACGAGCCTACTATTAAAACGATGTCGAGTGATCGTGATGTCATTTTTAGGTTTCCCAGCCTAAGGCCCGTTGCCACCAAAGCGGAGTGGAGCGGAGCGGAGATGTACTACAAATGCTAGCTGGTAATTTCCACCAAAGCGGAGAAGTGTAGCGGAGCGATTGTGTAGCGGAGCGATTGTGTAGCGGAGCAAATGTGTAGCGGAGCGATTGTGTAGCGGAGCGGAAATGTGTGTAGCGGAAATGTGAGCTGTGATCGAAACCAGACACCAGAAACCGCTCCGCGCCGCTTACTCGCTTTCCGCACAAAATTCTATAGGAAAATGAGACTTCTCCTCTCCGCTCCGCTCCGTTATAGCGATTATATATCCATTTAAATATTTGTTTTTTAAGACCCCCCTTTGACCTATGCAAAATATCATGTCCATCCTTTGCTCTATGAAAAATTAAAAAAATCTATCCCACTGGAACCATACATTTTACCGGTATAAAAGTATCCTATGTACTATTCCAGACTATAATCTATCTCTGTGCCAAATTTCATCCAGATCCGTTCAGCCGTTCTGGCATTATTGAGCAAACAAAATCCATACATTCATCTAAACTTTCACATTTATGATATTAATTATATTTAATAGAAATAGTTTGTGGAAAACCTCAGCAACATCGTCCAAAGTATCGAATTAAGGCCTCTTTTGCAGCACTTAAAGTAAAACGTTATTACAATTTCATAAGAAAAAATTTACATTAACACATTTAAAACATTCTGGATAGCATTGGCCCGAACTGCTTGACTCCTCTAATAGTAGGTTCAAATCGCACTCGATCGAAAACTTTATAAATATCATAATATTTATTGTATTTTCCAAGTGCAGAAAGTGCAGTAAGCACTATAAATAACAAGTAAATAGGGTATTATTCACCTTTTGTTCAACTAAAAGTTCAACTAAATATTTACAGATTTCTTCGGTGCAGGCACACGGGGTGAGTTTGAATACAGCTTCCGGAACAATCCTGGGATATCGTTGTCCGGGAATAGGTTTGTTAACGCCACTGCAACAACAAATAATCCATATTTAGCTTTTGATTTAATACCAGCAACTGCAAACCGTGGGTACCAAATGTAATTTTTTTTTAGGTAGATAAAACATTTATTTACAAAGAAAATTACAACTAATAGGTACAATTATTTACAAAATGTACAAAATACATATGAAATAGTTGAGGTATCTACAGACCGTTGCAAACGATCTATAAATAGTTCAACTGACCAAATCAGTGCCAATCGGAAGCTTACCCAAGACACTGGCTGGTTTGCCACGCTGAATGACAATAAATATTTGGTAAACAAAATATAATATTTGGCATACCCACAGTTTGCAGTACTGGGTGACATGACAAAAAGAGCAGTGCTTATATTAAGTTATCTTTAAAAATTCAAGAACTCAAGACCCCTGATTCGCGAATACAAATACATTGATTACAAATTCATTAATACAAATTCATTGATTTACCAAATAATATTACTAAAGTGTTAAAACATTAATAGTTACCATTGGTCACGCACTAGGACAAGTAAATAAAGAATAATAAATAGTTTATGAAAAATTATCGTTTATGTTATTCGCAGGATCTAAATCTGTAGGTACCAACAACGTCGGTAAAATTCCAACACGGTATATTCGTGGTCTATCATCAAGTGATTCTTTTAATAGGGAAAAACTCACCTTCAAGTAGTACAAATATCAGTCTTCTGTTTATCTCTTGAGTTTGAAACAGGTCGAAAACGGTAAGAAGGCCTCTTCGCGTCGAATCCGTACCCACTATGTGTCGCAGGTCATCTAATACCAAAATATTCAATTGTTATAATAGTAATATTACTACTACTACTACTATTACTACTACTTTTATTATTGTTTTTTCTTTATTAAAATGTTTATTCTCTATAGTGACGTCACCCTATCCTAGGCTCTGACTGAAAACCAGCGCGGCTTGGCAAGGTTGGCTACCTAGGTACCAACTTTGCTAAGCAGCAAAAGCTGAGTTAGGGCCTTTTTGGCATACAGTACGTACCTACGCACTACTCTGAACGGGACAGGACTGGCCGCAGACATTGTTTTTCTTTGTGTATGTTTGTATGTGTGTTTTGTTTTCATTTTCTTCTATTGTAATTAATATGTTTTATACCTACCTAATGTAGTTTCCTGTCCGTTCTGTATTTCTTCATTTCTTTTTTTCTGTATGTACTTATGTGTGTCAAATAAATGTATTTTCTTTCTTTCTTTCTTTCTTTCTTTCTTTCTTTCTTTCTTTCTTTCTTTCTTTCTTTCTTTCTTAATAGATACATTATCTGACGGCATTACCCGCACGGTAGACATCCCGGCAGAGTTCGTCAAATTCAAAGGGCGTTTATTTAAGGGGCAGCATACGGCGCGCCGCTATCTCGCTTGCACAAAGGAACATTTTTAAAGATATAAAATCATTGAATATAGTTATGTAAATCGCAATCGGTCAAGTTGTTGCCTACGGTATTATAAAGGTTTAGCGAAAATAAAATTTTGATCCAAGCAAGTTTTCATACATAAAAATGCGACTTTATATTTTTCTTATTTTTATGTATGAAAACTTGCTTGGATCAAAATTTTATTTTCGCTAAATCTTCGTAATGCCATTGACCACAACTTGACCGATTGCGATTTTACATAAATACATTCAGTGATTTCTTTAATATCTAATATCTTTAAAATATCATAATATAATCTTTAAAAATATTCCATTGTGCGAGCGAGATAGTGCTGCGCCTTAAGGATTACCTTAAAAAATCAAATACTTCGCAGTTTATAGAAAAAAAACCTGACTGAACTTACGGCTCAGTTGGTAGTGCTGTAAGCTGTGGGTTCGATTCCCATACAGGACAAAGATGTGCGTGATGAACATAGATTTGTTGTGTCTGGGTTTTATTTTCGAATAAATAGAACATAAAAAAAAATAACATATAGAATATATATAATAAACATATAGAGCTACTACCAACTGAGCTATGAAGGGAAGGCTGTCATATAGATGGCGATGTAAGAAGAAATGAAGAATGAAAGAAAACTTATTTATATGACGCAGAAACTACGTTAATATTTATTTATCGAATACCTGAGCATGCTGATAGCAGGGCGACTTTAGCGGCAACTCGCGTCCTCGCTTTCGTATCCGCGTCTCGGTTGCCGTAGTTAGAACTGTGGCGATTTGTCAACCATTGCCTGCAACAATAAGTACAATTACTAAAAAGATAAAACTCAATTTTCTGTGACTTATTTTAGGGTGTCTGAGCGAGGCTGCTGCGGAGCGGAGAAACGGAGAATTATTCTGTCTCAACTCAAGCGTAGTAGAGCTCTTTGTGAAGGGCTCGGTCGGGGAAGTACTACCACCACGCCTTTTTCTGCCGCAAAGCAGTGTTGCTGTATTTCCATTTGAAGAGTGTGGTCGCCGGTGTAATTAAAGGCACATGAAGCTTAACATCTGTATGCCACAAGTTGATGGACGCAATTGACAGTGACCGATTGCAAGCCCATTGCTGCTGATAGAACTGGTTTCCTCACGATGTTTTCCTTCACCGTTCGTGACAACTGGCATTGCGCACATAATGTTAATAAGCCACAGAGCAGTAACAAACGTTGATTCATATGCAGTATGTTCATATTCGTGTTTATTCAAGCATTCTCATAGAATAATCGGTATGCAAAGAACTTACTTGAATGTTTTAAGGTATTGGACGACATTTCTAGGCGATGTCAGCAACGATACCAATTCCAGCACCTTTCTGGAAACAAAATAGAACGAACATTGTTAGATTTTACAATCCCACTAATATCATAATGAAAAAAAATGAAAATGAAAATAAATGTGAAAGTTTGGATCTCTGTTACTCAATAACGTCAGAACGGCTGAATGGATCTGGATGAAATTTAACAAGGAGATAGATTACAGTCTGGAATGACAGCCTTCATAGCTCAGTTGGTAGTAGCTCTGCCTTATGTGCCGTAGGCCGTGGGTTAGATTCCCACCGTGAACAAACATTTGTGTGATGAACATAGATGTTTGTTCTGTGTCAAGGTGTTATATAATATTATAAGTATGTAATAACAAAAACAAATTATACAAGTAGAATAATCATAAGCTATCTGGTTCCCATAGTACAAGCTTAGGCTTAGTTTGGGTCGAGATAGTGCTGTGTGGAATGTTGCCAGTGTAATTACCTGAATCTTAACATCTGTATGCATCAAGTTGATAGACGCAGGCAGTGCATCGTAGGGTATTCCTATCTTGCGTGGCTTACGAGGCAATGCTTGTTAGGTGATGGTTACCACTTAATATCAGGTGGGCCTTCTGCTTGTTCCATCTAGTCTAGGCTAGTGTAAAAAACATACCTGTTTACTCTATCAGCTATTAAAGTCCTGAGCGGCGCGAGTAACCGCCGCCTCAGCCAAAGACCACGGATGCCTAACACTTCTTCCAACAGCTTCAACGGAACGCTTTCATCGTCCTGCCAAAACAAACACTTGAAAATACAATCCCTTCTTGTTTTTATGCACGAGTAAATCCGAAAATTGAAAGTTTTTGTATTTTTTTTTCTACTGTTTTGTAAAAAGTGCCTTTTCCGAGTGTACATTTTTTGTTTATTTATTTATTTAATACTTTATTGCACCAAAACAAAGTACAACAGGCGAGCTTAATGCTAGACAGCATCTTCTACCAGCCAACCTTAACAGGTAGAAGAACTAGGTTGGCGTGCTAAATTGTACTAAAATTCACAATAATAATATGGTAACATATTTCTTAAAACTATAATCTAAATACAATATCTAATAAATGAAAAACAAATATATATATATATGTATCTATAATATACTTACATATACTTACAAAAATATAATAAATACCTGCCCTATATATATATATAAATACCCCCGCTATTAAAAAGCAGGTGCTTTACCACCTTTTCTCACTATCCCATTTGTATGTGTTTAAACGGTTGTGCAGTGTAACTAATATTCAAATCAGGCGTCTGTACACATACTTGTTTACTACTGTACATTTACGTGCTTAAGGCTCCGGTGACAGTGGCTCGAAAGAAACACGCATAAATACTGTTCGAACACAAATAATACAATAATATAAGGGAAATGTGCTTGAGTCAGAAATCATTTTGGTATTAGGTAAACGTAAGACCAAACATACTAATACCAAAATGATTTCTGATTAAAGCACATTTCCCTTATATTATTGTATTATTTGTGTTCAAACAGTATTTATGCGTGTTTCTCTAGTTATTTTTTCAAACAACCTCCCCGAAATGAAATAAAATGAAATAATAGCCAATCGCACCTCGAAATTACGAGCCGCTGTCACCGGACTCTTAAATTTAATATTAAGGGTACATACATCTTGACTGTCAGTAGCATTAGCGTTCTTGAGTCCTTCGTAATCATTCTCACCGCTTTTGCCTTGGAACACCTTGGAAATACCTGAAAGATAATTTATATTATACTAGTAGCGCCCCGCGGTTTCACCCGCACAGATGTAAACCTCGGTATTCCCACGGGATAAAAAGTAGCCTATGTGCTATTCCAGACTATAATCTATCTCTCTGCCAAGTTTCGTCCAGATCCGTTCAGCCGTTCCGGCGTGAAAGAGTAACAAACATCCGTCCATCCATCCATCCATCCATAGGTACTTACAAACTTTCGCGTTTATAATAGTAGTAGGATATATTAATAATTCCGCTTCTTGCTGAGTTATATTTGAAAGTTTTATATGAACGTAATTGTATTTACCGTCCATAACTCCGTCAACGGTGTTTGCGAATTGGTCCGGCATATTCTTCAAAGTCCTCATGCCTGCGCGCAGAGAGTTCACAAGAACAGCATCGATCTATATAGATAGATAGAAAATACTTTATTGTACACAACATTATGGAAACAACAAAAAAACAAACATAAAAATAAAAGTACAAAGGCTTTATCGCTAAGTAGCGATCTCTAGCAGACAACCTTTGAAAGAAATGGACTCATAAAATTTAGAAGGAATCCTTGTGTGCGTGGAGATAAAAAAAGTATTTGTGAACATACATACAAAATACAAAGAAATTAGAAACCATTACATAAATACTTACACTACCTAATCTTAAATACATACATATTATACCTACTACAATACATATAGCTAATACATATTTATATTCTAATAAGCTACTTTTTATCCCGTGGACCGGGATTTAAAACTACGGGGGTGAAACCGCGGGGCACAGTTAGTATACTTATAAAAGCGTTCCGTAGATACTACTGCATAAGCCGTACCTACGCTTGTTTACTTTCCAAATATACCTTCCAAATTTACTTTCCAAATATACATTCCAAATATACTTTTCAAATATACTTTAAAAATTTACTTTCCAAATTTACTTTACAAATTTACTTAGGTACTTTCCCAATTTACGTTCCGAATTGACTTTCCAAATTTACTTAGGTACTTTCCCAATTCACGTTCCAAATTTACTTTCCAAATTTACCTTCCAAAGTGATAAAAAACTCACCGAGTTGCTGTGTTTCTCGTTCGGATTCTCCGGACTCAGAAAGCCCCCCAAATAGTCTTGCGAGAGTAAGGTTAGATACTTGGCCTCCCTCGCCAGACTGGCCAGGCTTTGCAGGTAGTTGTTCAGCATTCGCTTTCGGTTCTCGAGTACAGATCGCGACGTGTTAGAGAATGTTTTCTTGGCGGGGAACGGGAGGTTGCCTAGTTCTGGCCACTGTAAATAGATAATTAAGTTGAGTATCTGCCCATTGGAAATAGAGATCTATCGCGTTGAATATAAGCTTAGGTTTAGATTGAATTGTAGGTTGTAGCAAATGGTATTTGATACATTTTACAGCTATGTGGGAACATAGCTGTCAAATAACCGGGTGGTTGCCGTGCGAAGCCGGGGCAGGCCGCTTGTTTTGTACATTTCGAAGTAGCTAATATTCATTTTCTGTTAAAATATTTTCTTGGGATTAACGGATATAAAAAATACTTGATGGCTCACTCTGAAGTAAATAAATAAATAAATTAGTTACAAGTACATACTGAAAAAAAAATTACATCTAAAAGGAACAAAGCAGTTTCTATCAGCCTGCAAAGTATTCCGCTAACCTTATCCTTAATCGAACAATGTAGGTCGTAAAAATCGCTGTATCTCCTATAGATGTGCCATACTTCGTTGTCAGCCAGCCGCGTTACCGCTATCGCGTAAATACCGAACGCCTTTCCTTTCTCTTGCATCAACGCTAAAACAATCATAAATTGATATAGACAAAACATTTTTTATGTAGTTTTTTATATCACTTGCTCATTACATTTTAAGCGAAGCTCACACACACACACACACACACACACACACACACACACATTCAAAATACTATACAGTGCCACCAATTAGTCTGAAGTTAGTCGTTTGGGGCATCTTCCATTCGCTATTGGCCACTTATGCACAAACGGCTAACCTCAGACCGGTTCAGATAATTTGGTGGCACTGTAAAACGAATTATTCTTGTTTTGTATTTTAAGTGCGCCTGAAATAAGTTTTCTTCAAGCAGTTGACACATGCTTTAAAACTATAAAAATAATAAAATATGTCAATACAAAATACAAATTGTGATTTCAAACTTTACCTGTTTCAATGATACAAGCGGTCAACGGCGACATAATATTTCTAGCATGTCTGCTTATTTCTGAGTGAGACACCGATAAGTTACTTGTATTCGCTGATGAAAGGCTCGATGGACCTGAAAACCCTGAAATATAAATAAAGACATCACAAAAAATACCAAAATACCAAATGCCAGGAAAATATATATCTTATGAACTGGATATTACATTGATAATACTATACAAACTCATACTGGCTAACGAGTGTCTTGCTCTATAAAATGATAACTTAAACTTCCACGTTTCAGTTTCTAAGAAAAAGAACAACATTTTCAATGATGTCAAAGTAAATTTGGAAAACGCATCAGTAATCGCTATACTAATCGACTTCAATATGTCGCTACTCTTTGCAAGAACTCAAAAACTAAACTTCAGGTCCTCTCTTTTGAATGGGACCACAGAGGTAACATTGGTTTCCTCAATGTATGTAGTACGATTCTGAGCCCTCTCCATCCACGACTTCCCGCGATTCTCACAATGTTATCATCAATCGGACAGGATGGCAATCTGCGCTTCGTCTGCCACTTCGATGCGAGGCCTTGTAAGGTTATAAGGCGAGGCTTAATAAGGTTGATTTTTACCTGCACTTTCGTTCACCATCTTCTGAGATAGATTCCCAACGATGTCCGATCTCGATCGGTTGTGCCTTGTCGATCCGGGGAGTGGTAAAGTGTCCGCTATGAAAAATAAATTGTTATCAGTAAAATTACTGTTACATCTTTATTATCACAAAAAAGAAATTATGAAAATCGGATTACTGTGTAAAAAGTTACGCGTGGTCAAACATTACAATCTGTGAGTCATTTTTATTTTCCTACTTTTATGTCAATAAATAAATAAGTAAATAATGCGGGAAAATCCACACAGCACCATCTAGCCCCAAAGTAAGCTACTCAAAGCTTGTGTTATGGGTACTAGATGACTGATAAATTTAATATATTATATAATTACATAGATAGATATTTTTTATTATACATAGAAAACACCCAGACCAACGGAACAAAATTTCTGCAGATCGAAATTGGAATCGAACCCCCAACCTCTGCGTCGCAGGCGGACTCTCGTCCGCTGCGCCACCGAGGTCGTCAAAACGTCAATGACTTATATCAACTGCATAGAGATCAAAAAGTAAAGTAATATTGAAATAAGAATGCTTTAAGAGATGGTGGTACGGGCCCAGACCTTTCAGCAAAAGTCTCGAACAACCGATACCAATACCAATATCTCTTTACATATTATTTATATCAAACCGCTTCTAGTCTATTGTACAGAACATTCTGGGTCATCATCATCAACCTATGTTAGTCCACTGCTGACGTAGGTAGGACGCCTCTTGGGAGAGCCCAAGAGGCCCCACTGAGCCCGGTTCTTCTTCTTTTCATCCAGTGCTTGCCAGCTACATTTCGCAGATCGTCGTTACATAATGTTTAACTATAATTACTTTTTCAAGAAAAAACAGACTTCAAATACACTAGAAAATACACTCATCTACTATCATCTACTCAAAAACTACTCATCAGATCGGATTCAAATTAAAATGGGACCGCATGACAAGCTTTCGACAAAAAAAATCATCAGAATCGGCACACCCAGCAAAAAGATATGAGGTAACAAACATAAAAAAGCAGTCGAATTGAGAATCTCTTTTTTTTTAGTCTGTTTAAAATACTTATAGACCTGACAATAAATGAAGTACAATTACTCCCTACCAAATGAACACATACATAAATAAAGCAATAAATAATCTTACTACTATAATAAACGCGAGAGTTTGTAAGTATGTATGGATGGATGTATGGATGTTTGTTACTCTTTCACGCCGGAACGGCTGAACGTATCTGGATAAAACTTGGCAGAGAGATAGATTATAGTCTGCATCTGCAATAGCACATAGGCTACTTTTTATCCCGTGGGAATACCGGGATTCAAATCTGAGCGGGTGAAACCGCGGGGCGCAACTAGTACTGAATACTGCATGAGAGACCAAGAAAATGTAAGACTATTCGAGTTATTACAAAACTACTTGCATTATCTACAAAATTGAGATTTTGTACCAAATATCCTGCACTTAGGCAGTGTATGGTTCTTGCAACTCAGCACTGTCCTCGACAAAGTTCGCGGGAAAGTGGACGACTTGTACGGAAAGTCGTACTTGAGTTTCGACTTCGAAAACAACTTCGGTAGTTGATGCAGGCAAGTCTTCACTATTCGCTTGCATTTCTCTGCACGATTAGCAACGTATTAAAACTCTTACTACGCATCCTCTTCTTTCTGCTATCCTGGTACTTTCTTTTCTGAATCTTATGTAATTTGAAATATTACACGGGCATTTATTGCGTTTAATAATCATAAGTCTCAAACCACCCTTGAAATATTTTAATGAAAATTTATTGTAAGAGCCCGGTGACAGCGGCTCGCAGTTACGAGGTGCGATTGGCCATTATTTCATTTCGGGGGGGTTGTTTGGATGAATAACTATCCAGTGACACGCATAAATACTGTTCGAATACAAATAATACAATAATATAAGGGAAATGTGCTTGAGTCAGAAATCATTTTGGTATTAGGTAACGTAAGGCCAAACATACTAATACAAAAATGATTTCTGATTCGGGCATGTTTCCCTTGTATTATTACCCGAGTGCCGAGGGTTATGTGTTTGGCGTGTATCTATCCATGTATGCATGTATTTATGTATCCTTCCTTCGATATTTCCTTTATTACCACGTAGTAACCAAACGGCTGGATGGATTTTGATGATTCTGGTATCAAAAGATTCGTCTCAACTTCCCAAGTGTCCTTAGAATAAAAAAAAACAAAAAGTCAAGTCGGAAGGAAATGAGGAGCGATATTCTCTTACATTAAAAAAAATCTTTTCGCTATCATAGCAATATGGGTATCAAAATCAAGAGAGTGGTGAAATGTTTTAAAATAATGTATTAGTTTTTTATTTAAAGTAAACCCTCAAAGACAAAACCAGAACGCAAAATTCGTTAAGTCACTTTAGCGAACTAGGCCATGAGTGATACTAAAATATATCATAAAACCTTCTCTATGGTCATAAAAATCGTTTAGAAAAAACCGCATCAAAATCAATGAAGCCGTTTCGAAGATATGAAGAGTCTTGTTATAAAAAATATGTGATTGCTGGTAACCTCAAAGTGATCAAAATGAGTTATACAACTACAGGGGTCAGTAAACTACTAGGACATAGGTACACGAGCGTCCGACTATCTGCGATCATTACATTTTTATCATTCGTCAAAACTGAAGAATGGATTTCATTGTTAAAAAGGACCAAATTTAAATAAAACATTATCTTATATAAAACATTATGTAGGTAGGTAACTACCTACATACTTTTAGTTCGGGCACTCGCACTGGGGTTTTTTTATTTTTTAATAAATCTTCTTGTTGTGTTATTTGTGTTCGAGTGGTATTTATGTGTTTCACTGGATAGTTGTTTTTTCAAATGATTTCCCTGAAATTAAATAACAGCCAATCGCATTTTGAAATTGCGAGCTGCTGTCACCGGGCTCTTCAAACAGTTACTGTTGTTAAAAATTTCAATTCAGATAATCATGACATGTACCTAATTACCTATGTGGTTCAATATTTTTTTTTTGGTGTAGCACATTGTTTCTTTTGCCATTTTACATGTTTTTATTTAAAAAAAAAAAAGGGAAAATTAGGGAGTAAATTTACACGGAAGGATAGGTACAAAGGACATCAGTAAGGTTAAAAATAAAGTACGGCAAATGTAAAAAAAGCAACAAGGTAAGGCAATATATCAGTACGCACAGATAATGTTAATGTACATATTTACAAAATTTACTAAATTTGTAAAAGGGTTCAAAATATATGCACAAAGAATAATAAGCCTCTGAACGATAAAGATAGTTTAGTTTCGTTCGCTTTCGTTCGTTCATTGTGCTTTCTGTGCACTACAACCGTGTATATTCTAAATCTGAATATCTAAATAATATGTCTTGTTGGTGTATGTAAAGAAATGTTTAATTCATTCACTATTTAGGATTAGACAAAGTAGTACTCACCGCTATACTTTCTCGTATCAGTCTTCTCGTCTCTTTTTAATTCACTGCAAGAGAACAAAATGGAATGAATGAGCCGAATGAAAATCATAGTAAGAAAAAAGTACAATTTAATTCGCACCAACCTATTCGGTCTATCGATACCATCTTCGCTATCCATCATGAAGTCTGACTGCCAAGACGGATCATCCTGCAAAATTATGTAAGTCAACATAAATTGAATGAATGAATGATTTTTTTATTCAACACACACATAACAAATATTATTATTTTACAAACAAACACATCTTTTCTTTGGTTTTTCTTTGGATTGAACTCTGTCTTTCCTGGTGGCTGGTTTCTCTCATGAGTTCCGTATAGCAATTGGTCTATCTAAGCCAGTTCTGCACGGCAATTGGCGTTTACCATCATGCTAACACCAAGAGTAGTAGATATCTTTGTGAAGGGCTCGTCCGGGAAAGTACTACCACCATTTTTTTATGCCGCTAAGCAGCGTTGCTGTGTTTCGGTTTGAAGAGCGTGTTGTGTATTACAGGCACATGAGGCTTAACATAATGTATGCCTCAAGTTGATGGACGCAGGCCAGTGCATCGCAGGGCACGTTCCTATCGTGCGTGACTTACGAGTCAATGCTTTGTTATATGTGATGGTTACCACTTAACAGGTGGGCCATCTGCTTGTTTCATCAACGTTGTTGAAATAAAACACACTCTGAAAAGGCCGAGCTAAGCATTCTTACCTCTAGGGCGTCGCAGACACATTTTTGCACATCATCGAAGCAAGTGACAGGGTTGGATGTGAACTCTTCGCCTTCCGTGGTGACCTTCCTCACGAGTTCCGCATGGCAATGCTCCGGGACGCCCATCACGGCGGGACGGTTGGGGGCTAGGTACAAGTCGCACAGCTCCAGCGCTGATGAGCGGAGGTTGTCGAGGACTGCCTTCGATGTGTGCGGTGCATCTGATAATAAGATTCTGTTTGTATAGATGTTAAAAAGATAATAATAGGAAATGGGATGGGATGAAATCGGAAGTCGGTGGATGCAGAGGGCTCAGAATAGTTTTTTCTGGAAACGTATAGGGGAGGCCAATGTCTAGCAGTGGACTTCTTTGATGATGGATGATGAAGATGTAGAATATCTTTGGAGTTAACATTGCGGCGATTCCAGTCTCAAATCTGTTGCGTACGTGATCCTAGGTCTGCTTAAGATTATGTTTCTGTTAATTCATTGTGACCAATCCAATCGCGTTTGCGTTTCGATCACGTTGTGACGTCACACGGTTTGGAAAAAGTATCTCCTATGTCATTAATAATAAAGCCCAAGATCACGTTTTGAGGTTACACAGTTTGGGGCAAGGAATCTCCTATATCATAGAGAATAATGCCCATGTTCGTGTCTTGTCACTAGTTTCTTTCAAAACAGTGTGGTGAAAGGATTTTAGGTGTACCTCAAAGAAGCAGATAGAGCAAAAGATTTTTCGATCACTCCACACATTTTATATTTATACTAAGCTTGCTGATTTTAGTCTAATCATTATAAATCAGTTTAAAACACAGTAGAAACTTTGATATGAAATCGCCGCAGAGTCTATGATAGTTTTTGCTCTTTGTTAGATAAGTTATCCACTGGAAACGGTAAATTATCTACTGGACATGCAAATGAATTGTATCAATCCAGAAAAATATATAACAATTAGAGGGTTCAAATGACATTTCTACACAGTGCAGTTAATTCAATAATACAATGTAGGTACATCATGCTAAGAAATAATGCCTACATTTATTTTATAAAAATGGCAATTATTACATGCTGTTAAGTTATTCCCTGTGTAAGTATAATGAAATTATTATTAAATACAACAATTCTCTGTACATAAGGGTTGTTATATTATTATACTGATGTAGCATTATTAACTTACAATAATTCCTTTTCAAGGTTCAAAGGCTCCTATTATAGTTATTTTTTGTGCTACTTACTAATGGGACAAGCAGATTGTTCACCTGATGTTAAGTGGTAACCATCACCTATAACAAAACACAAACGATAGGAACGTGCCCTACGTCATGCATAGCCCTACGTCCATCAATATCATATAAATTTTGCTTGGTCCTCTAGTAAACTAGTCCTAGAAAGTACTCTGTGGTATGTCCACCAATATACCACCCCCACCCTCGTCCGGGGAAGTACTACCACCACGCCTTTTTCCGCCGCCAAGCGTTGCTGTTTCGGTTTGAAGAGTTACAGCCACATGAGGCTTAACATCTGTATGCCTCAAGTTGATAGACGCAGATCAGTGCATCGTAGGGCATGTTCCTATCGTGCGTGACTTACGAGGCAATGCTTTGTTATAGGTGATGGTTACCACTTAACATTAGGTCGGCCATCCGCTTGTTCCATCAGCAACGTATAAAAAAAATTAAACCATATAAATAATTAAATAAGCAATACATGCATACGTACATACATAGAAGTGTGAGTTACCGGCTTCGTTCATCTCAATCTCTAGAAGATATTGCGCGTTGGACCGCCAGGCAGCCGTGGCTCGAATAAACTTGAGGGAGCGAGATACTTCTTCGGATATCTTGTCGGCGATTGAGTTATTTGAACCTGCAGTCAAAGTCAAAATATATTTATTCAATAAAATAACAAGGATCTTTGAAACGTCTTGAAACTAGGTGCCAGTCCCACGTGACCAAACAACAGTAACAAACATCCATACATACATCCAAACATTCACATTTATGATATTACTAGCTGCGCCCCGCGGTTTCACCCGCGTAGTTTTAATCCCGGTATTCCCACGGGATAAAAAGTAGCCTATGTGCTATTCCAGACTACAATCTAACTCTGTGCCAAAATCCATCTAGATCCGTTCAGCCGTTCTGGCGTGAAAGAGTAACAAACATCCATCCATCCATCCGTACTTACAAATGTTTCGCGTTTATAATATTAGTAGGATTAGTGGGATATATAGTGAGATTAGATTGCACAGTATACTAATAATGTAAGTATTTATGTATATTGGTTTCTAATTTCTTTGTATTTTGTATGTACATTCACAAATTCTTTTTATTTATCTCCACGCACACAAGGACCCCTTCTTAATTTCTTGAGTCCATTTCATCCAACGGTTGTCTGGTAGAGATCGGTACTTAGCGATAAAGCCGCCCATTGTACTTTTTAGATAGTTGGATGAATGGATAGATATCCATACTAACCTTCTTGCGGTCCCAACGTAGCTCTCTTAGCTTGTATAATCCTAACTAGATACTGCAGTGACGATAGTTTCTGGCGATCTTGGAGCTCCCATTCTCCGGCACTGTCCTTGGAATGCTGCACAAAGAAATGATCGAGTGAGCGAAGCGAACGAAAATCTTACAATCAACTTGGACAATTTGGCATTTTATGTATGTATGTTTGCCCGGTCATAACTTTAGAAAATTGTTCCTACAGTTATGGACTCAAAACCGGTCGTCGTTTTTCTTTTCAAATATGTATGTGCACAGTGTCATTATTCTCAAACGGTGAAGGAAAACATCGTAAGGAAACCGGCACGTTGAAGTTATAAAACATGTGTCAATTACCCGAAACGAGCCTCTCAAAACCCATTCACCACACTGTTTCGAAATAAATAATGCTGGACAAACCACACAGCACCATCTAGCCCCAAAGTAAGCTACTCAAAACTTGTGATATGGGTACTAGATAACTGATATATTTATTACGTTATCCAGCTTGTCCCAGAACTCAACGTCAAGCCGAAACGGGGCGACAGGATTAATTGTAAACATCATAAGAAAAATCACCCTGTATACTTACATAGATAGATATTTTTTATTATACATAGAAAACACCCAGACCGACAGGACAAATTTCAGAAGATCGTACACAAATTTGTTGCGAGGCTTGTAACACGACAAGAAGTGTCAAAAATGTACTTACTAGTTTCTGTATGTCCTTCTGCACTAACTCCAATGTGGCGTCCAACTCTTCAGCGTCGCCGCAACTTCGGATGACTATTAGGAACAGTTCAGAAGGCAGACATGAATCTCGACAGCACTGTAAATGTAATAAATGTGAAATAATGTCCGAGGTCAATTATTGCGATTAATGAGTGTGGTTGCCGGTGAAATTTCAGCCACATGGAGGCTTAACATCTGCACACCGCAATAAAAAAAAGTTTCTAAATTCGACTATGTCTTTTTATGTTTGTTGCCTCATAACTTTTTACTGAGTTGATCGATTTTGACGATTTTTTTTTATTAAAAGCCGATATATTTGACGAGTACTTTTTGAGTACTTTTATAGTAGTAGTAAGAGGGCATTTTTCAGTGTATTGAAGTCGGTTTCTTATTTCTCAGTTTCAGTGTTAGCCTTTTTAAGCACCAAGTGGAGCAGACCGACAACCATTATTTTTAAGTATGAAGCATAGCTCGTAGCTCACTAATTGATCGAGTGAGCGAAGCGAACGAAGATCTTACAATAAACTTGGGCGATTTGGCATTTTATGTATGTATGTATGTTTTTATGATTGTCCGACGATAACTTGAGAACCGCTTATCCGATCTGCATGAAATTTGGTAAGTCGATAGCTTGTACTTGAGAAATTTACTGGTAAGTATATGAGTAAAATCGGATAAGGGGTTATTAAAATATGGGGTTTTTTAAGGGGGCAAAAATTAAAAAAGTTACACAAAAAAATTAAATTACATGTCATATGAAAGGGCTTGGTTTGAACATTCCAATACCATTTTTATTTTTTTTCTAGGATGCCCGCTTTTTGAGATACAACAAAAAAGGTAAATTGAGATAACCAACGACCCAAGAGCTCCCATTTCTAAGAGTTTCGTTGACATCAAGGTTTTTCTACTGGTCGACCAGTTTCTTTGCTTTTTAAATATTTTTTTTTACTGAAAATAAATTAAGAAGGTACTTAGTTATCATTAAACGGTGATAGCAACCTGTTCTGATGATGGAGCCAGGGTCTGTTCAACGGAACTCTTCAATAAATAGGTTCAGTTGAAACTTGGTTACCATACTTAGTATGTAGGTGGCAGCCAGAGACAAATCCATACACAATGTTTGGACTTGCCTCTAACTACCACTTACTTAAATTTTCGGAGCGTTCGCGTCGCCTCACGAGATCTCAGTTCGGGGCGAACTACTAGTAATATAAATGTGAAAGTTTGGATGTTCGTTACTCAACAACGCCAGAACGGCTCTGAATGAAATTTGCGACAGAGATAGATTATAGTCTGGAATAACACATTGGCTCCTTTTTTCCCGTGGCAAATTTTATCCAAATCCGTTCAGCCTTTTGGCGTTATTGAGTAACAAACATCCATACATACATCCATCCAAACTTTCACATTTATAATTTATTGTGATAATTATAATAGGAATGCCCACAGCGATACGTATGGTTACATGTTATGCGCATTGTGTTATCGCAAGCTCTCTGATGGAGTAACCTCCAAGTCTTTACTCAAACTTACAGTTCTAATAATAGTCCTGTTGATATTGTCCGGGTCGCTGAGTAGAGTGATGATGGGTCGTAGAACCACAGACGATATCAGCTCAATCAGAAGCATCTTCAGCGCGTGGCATCGCCAAGCCTCTTCTGGCGCGACCAAGTAAAGAACTGCTTCGGAGACTTCACATAGTAATTCTGTAAAGTCAATTTATTTTTTGACATTTTTAATTATTAACTAATTGTTTTAAATCCGACTAATTTATATTTTTTATCATTTGACATTGCATTGTATCTTTGACATTATTTTAAGCATTATTTTTTTCTATAATCTTAATATTTTGTAACATTTAGGCGCCTTGGCGGTAGCTGTAAGCCTAGATGTATATTTTTATAAATAAATAAATAAATTATATAGGGTGTAAAAATAAAAAGACCACTCCCGAAAACTTTAAATTAGGTAAAGGAGTCCGGTTATTGTACGGCATGATAATGTCATCATCATCATCATCAACCTATTGCAGTGCACTGCTGGACATAGGTCTCCCCATGATGCGCCACTGAGCCTGGTCTTTGGCTCTTCTCATCCAGTTGTTGCCCGCCACCCCTCGCAAGTCGTCGTCCCATCTAGTCGGAGGGCGTCCCACACTACGTTTGCCTAGACGCGGTCTCCACTCCAGAACTCGTTTACCCCAGCGGTTATGGGTTCTTCGGCAGACATGACCGGCCCACCGCCACTTCAGTTTGATAATTAGTCGGGCTATGTCGACGGCCTTGGTAGCCCACTGCCACTCTAGAAACTACTACTCTGTGGAAACAGGTTGATATAGCATCAATTTTAGACAAAATGACTTGTAAGTTAGTGATTTGTTATACTTGCCATATTCCCTTTCCGGGTCGATACAGAATACATCCCTGCATATCTGTCTGTTCTCTATGGAGCACTCCAGCTCAAAGAATATATCCTTCAAAGTTCTTCCAGTCAGGTTTTCAGAACTGTCGTAGAATTTAGACTTTCCGTAAGTTTGTGTATCTGCGAACGAAACAAGAGCATGAATATTATATTGAGACAAATAATAAATAAACATTGCTGGACAATCCACACAGCATCATCTAGCCCCAAAGTAAGCTACTCAAAGCTTGTGTAATGGGTACTAGATGACTAATATATTTTAACTAGCTGATCCCGCGGCTTTGCTCGCGCTCGTTTACTTTGAAAATCTCATACAAACTTTCATCCCCTGTTTTATCCCCTTGGGGGTAGAATTGATCAAAATCCTTTCTTAGCGGATGCCTACGTCATATCATCTACCTGCATGCCAAATTTCAGCCCGATCCGTCCAGTGGTTTGGGCTGTGCGTTGATAGATCACTATGTCAGTCAGTCAGTCAGTCAGTCAGTCACCTTTGAGTTATATATATTTAGATTTAAAGATACATTATATACTTACATAGATAAATATTTTTTTATTAAACATAAACACCCAGACCAACGGACCAAATTTCTGCAGAACGTACACAAATTTGTTCCGAGGCGGGAATCGAACCCGCAACCTCTTGCGTCGCAGGCGGACTCTCGCAAGCTGCGCCACCGAGGTCGTCAAAACATAGACTTAATCTAATTCTAATTCGTGGTGGGGGAATGAGATCTGAACGGACGTCCCGCAATAGGGTGTAGTGTGCATTGTCCCCCTGCCAACCTCACCCCAGCCAGCCCAACTCCAGGGGAGAAGGACCTTGGGTTGGTGGCAGCAACATTCAGGCATCCATGGTGGTGATTTGGATGCAGATTAGAAGGACCAGATCAGCTTCTGCAGGCCAGCTGTGTTTTATATTGATCTAATACATCATCATCCTTAGCCTAATAAATCAGTTAAATATTCTTTCCATAGCTTCACTTAGTTTAGAGGTTCGCTTAGTTTGGAGGTAGTTTGCAAGTATTATTTATCATACAATATAAATTTATAAAAAGCAACTTAAAGTTTTCACCTACCTGTAGGCCAAGTTATGTCAGTTTCACTTTTATTCCTCCGATGAGTTTTCTTCTCATCTTGTTTTTTAGGACTGGTCTTTGAGTTTCCATTTGATAAGTCTTTGGCACTCAACAAATCTATGTGTTTAAGCCTCACTCGGGACTGCTTATATAGTTTCAGATGTGTTGTGAGCTCTTCAGGAAACCTTGTTGATAAAAGGTATATCCAGTCAACACCTTTCACTCTGAAAAATATAAATTATATTAAGTGTATTTAAACTTGCTTTGTTTAGGTACCCTACAAACTGAAAAAACTTTGTGCTGTTACAAACTCCCACTAGTAAAACTGAAACAGCTTCACGACTTTGGTCCTCAGGCACGGTAGCTATATCCCCTCAGATCTCTTAGTATTAAGTACTAACTACAGATTCTTTGAGTATGTCTAAGGGAGGCAGTCAGGTATGTCCAAACATTACACTTAAACATTAAACTTCGACTTGTGCATTTAATTTTACTTAACAGTCTAGCTGGACTATACAGGGTGTTCAGACCGAACTACTTTTTATGGTTACTACTGCAGAAATAAACACATACAATTTTATCATCCCACATTCGTAAATGGGAACAGAAAGTGGATCTTGTCTAAACAACCTGTCCTTTTTTTCCCTAGTAGAAATTATGTTACACTAGTTGCGTCTCGCGGTTTCACCCACGCAGATTTAAATCCCGGTATTCCCACGGGATAAAAAGTAGCCTATGTGCTATTCCAGACTATAATCTATCTCTCTGCCAAGTTTCACCAAGATCCGTTTAGCCGTTCAGGCGTAAAAGAGCAAACATCCATCCATACTGACAAACTTACATGTTTATAATATTAGTAGGATTATGTTTACCTATTGGAAACATTAACACCTGCTGCCAGCACCAAACGTCTTATAGCATGGGTTGTGAACTCATCATCATCTGTCAGAACCTCATACCAGGGGGTCACATAGTCATTGATGATGATTGTGATGATTTCATTAAGAAAGGAGTCCACTGTCTCACTTCCAGTTATTCTGTTATCATATTTGGGTATTTGAGTTTTTTGTTGAAATAGTTCTAGTACCTGCAAAGTATAAATGAATATACAAGAGTTGCTCATTTAAAGGATCAGCTATTTGGTTCCCATTGTACAAGCTTTGCTTAGTTTGGAATTCTGAGTGGTATGTCCAACTAAGAATTAGGGTGTAACCACACCAACCAATCGATTGAAGTTGATTGATAAAGCTGGTGTGGTAGAAACTATCAATCTACATCGACTAATTCATTATGTACCATTGATTACTTGGTACTTGGTGAGCTGACTGATTTCAGCAAGTAGGCCGCTGATGAGCCCTTTTTGCATGTCGGGTGGTGGATGTGATACCATTGATTGATGTGGTAACACTTTAGGTCTCAGTTGTGGCTCCTTTATAGTAGGCACTTGCCTATTTTTCCAACACACAGGATAATTAATAGAAAACTTACCGACGGAAGTTGAATAGAGAAGTTAGTTTGCTGCAATGGATTATCCAAGCAGTCCACATCAACTGAGAATATTTTTGTCTTGTCATAAGAGAAGTAAAGGATTGTAAGTATTCTGGAAACCAAAGATTAGTCTAATCTAAATAATGTATCACAAAATTTATTGTGAGCTTTTTTAGTTATCCTATCTGCCTATACATTGTGCTTGGATTCATAAATCTGTTATAATGGTCAGTATAAGATATGTAGGTAAGTAATAACATTGTATTTATCTTCAGTTTAATTAGTGATAAATTATGTGTTTACTGTACATACCTACTTAGAAACAGGTCATTGTGTTTGATTGTTTTTAGGATTAGCCAGCCTAGATGAAACATCACAACTACTAACAACGTAAAATGTTATGCTGCTTTTGGTGGTGTAGGATACCAGGAACCTCGCAGAACTTACCCAAAGATAAATGAAGCCAAAAAAGAGAGAAATGCCAAGTACCATCCGAAGCCCAACAGTCCGGTGATTATTACGGAAATTAAACCAAACCAGCCCGCAATTCTCATAGCCATAATAACTCAAAGTCGGTGGTAAATATATTTATTTGAACAAACTAGGGTTTTACTCTCAAAATAATAGAAAAAAATTATAAATCTAGCCAAGAATCCATTCACATTCCACTTCTGCTTTGTTGACAAAAAAATTGACTATGCTTATGCTGACATGATATGACATGGACATTGTGAATAAAACAAAATAATAGCACAGTCGTGTCAGTTAACTGTCAAAGCCTCCTGGCTTATGCACTATGACCATTTGCAGCGCGAGCTCGGCTAAGACAAGGCAGCCGGTGTCATACGGTCAGGGCAAAGTATCTCCTATGCCGTAAAGAATAAAACCCAATATCAAGTTTTGACGTTTCACGGTTTGGGGCAAGGAATCTCCGTGGAATCTCCTATTGTCATAGTGAATAAAGCTACAGGTGTTAATAATGGGTTGTGCAATACGTGGTTGTACATTACTGGCTCCCTTAATAATGTGTGAACCAAGGAATATAGATAAGACACATGAACCAAGGAATTTGAATACAGTGTGAACCACTTCACACCGTGTGAAGTGAGGTTCACACAGTCTGTACTGCCATCTACCGCCACTTTTAGGTAACTATCGGTTCGAATGCATTTTAAAATTCAAGCTTTTAAATATAGATGGCTCTGTTCAGAATGTTAATAAGACCCAAATCACAGAGGAGAATTATACGAGAATACCTTTAGGTATTTTCAATACTTAGTGATCTGCATTTTTTAAACACATATTATAAACAAACCCATAAATAATACAAAAATATCATAACAGCTTTTGATTTATTGGAATACAAACACAATCACATAAATTATTTACAGATTAGACATCAGTTAGATCTAATAATACTAGTATTAATATTATTGTCAATCATGTCAACCAAACTGGAACATGGTACAGATAGCACAAAAATTCGTTCACCAAGATCACTGGTACAAGGTCTTGGCTAGTACTACAAAGCTTTAGAACTGACGATGCTATAGACAGAAAAAATAAGTAGTAGGTATGCTCACAAATGTAGTTCCTTTATAATGGTAGACATTCTCAAATCTCTAGTAGGTATACAGTATACACGATCCTTGAAGAGGGATAGTCAGAGGTCGGCATCATATTGAATTCATAGGTACTTGACGTTACAGTTTGGATTTGAAAACGTTTTCGTTTTATTTCCCTTGCACAGATTACCTTAGAGTTAACATGCACACCGGCCAATAAGTAAGTGAAGTCAATCTTATAGTTTTGCCACTTCACACAAATTTGACCAACCACATCCTTACATAAACCAATAATCGGTAATTCGCCCATGATATAAGGCGCAATAGATGTGTAGAAGAACAGCACAGAGATAAAAGTGCATTGTTTTCTTATACATTATTAAGGTGCAACAAGGTGAGATAAATTCCAATTCCAATATTAGTAACATTTTTATACCATTAGTTTGAATACTTACACAATGGATGTAAATATTGCTTAGTTTCGTATAGGTTGTCTAGCTCAATTGACTATAATACAATATTCTATAATTTAATGTTCAAGCCATTCGATGCAATTTATAAATCTAAGTTCAAACTACATACAATCGAAATCTATGAGTCTCTTTCAAGGCGCACTGAATAATGTTACAAAACAAAATTATCTTCATAGATAGTAGAAGTTTTGCCAGAAGGAACCAATAACATGAAAGAGAGATAAATAAGTTTACACAAGTAAAGCGTACTGGAATAAATACAACGCATTTCCCTTACTTATTATAATAAATAACTGCGTTACACACATAAGAATTAGGTCGAAGCTTCATTATTGCTCCATGTTACATCGAAATTCTTTAGTTCACACAATCAGATCTATTTGGTAATGTGCACTTACTTACTAAATAAATAATATTACATTTCGTTCACAAATACATCGGAACACATAGCCAATTCAGAAAAAATATACCTTCAGCAGTTGTATTATTAGGTACCTAATAGAATGGCGAAATCCCAAAACAGACTGTTTTGAATTCGTTTATTTGGATTCTATCTATTTTTAAAATGCAACCAAAGTTGTAGGCACATAATACCTTCAAAGGTAATTTCAAAGTTACGGTTTTAAATTCGACCAAAAGTTCAACATGAGAGGAAGAATTCGAAGGATATACTGGGATTATCACAGGTATAATAATAATAAATAAATAAATAATAAATAATGCTGGACAATCCACACAGCACTATCTAGCCCCAAAGTAAGCTATTCAAAGCTTGTGTTATGGGTACTAGATAACTGATATATTTAACACATTATATACTTACATTAGCTTGTTCAAATGCTGAAATAAATAGTCTTCAAATGTATATTTCGGGGTCATTCGGTCACGGGTATCATTTCTTAACATTAACATAAATCAATTATTATATTACACTAGCTGGTACCCGCGACTTCGTCTGCGTACTTTTAATCTCTTCATCTCTTTTTTTCGCAATAAAAGGTAGCCTATGTTCTTTCTCAGGGTCTAAAGATTATCTGTGCCAAATTTCATCAAAATCGGTTGAGAGGTTTAAGCGGGAAAGCGTAACAGACAGACAGACAGACAGACAGACAGACAGAGTTACTTTCGCATTTATAATATTAGTTGGGAATTAGTTGGGAATAGTTGGGAATAGTTGGGAATGGGAATAGTTGGGAATTAGTTGGGATTATTATTCGTACGGCAGTTTTTCCTTCTATTTTGCACAAATTTACTGAATTGTTCATGCAACTTATTTTTAAAGCTATTGTAAAGTCAAAGTGTACTTTTATTCATCATAACTGGGATTGCAACGTGGCATTGCTTACAAAGGTTTTTTTTACAGAAATGAGGTATTTTTTGCACAAGCTGGTTTAACAAAGATAATATTAATAAAATTTTATTTCAGACACTTATGTAGGTACAAAAGTTACCTACGTTTACGTTCCATGTTAAAATTAAATTAAATTAAACTAAAACGAATTAAATTAAACTAAATTACGTCAGCGATGACGAGTGTGCAGGTGTCTCATGTCTATTGCTAGTAGTTCGCCCCGAACTGAGATTTCCTGAAGCGACGCCTACGCTCCGAAAATATAAGTACAGTAACCAAGTTTCAACTGAATTGGCTTATTTATTGAAAAGTTCAGCTGAACAGACCTTGGCTCCATCATCAGAACAGGTCGCTATTACCATTTAATGAGAACCAAGTACCTTCTTCATTTATTTCAAGAAAAAATTAATTAATAAAAAGCAAAGGAACAGAACGACCAGTTGAAAACGAAACTTGATGCCAACGAAACTCTTAGAAATGGGAGCTCTTGGGTCGTTGGTTATCCTAATTTAACTTTTTTGTTGTATCTAAAAAAGATCCTAGACCCTAGAAATAAAATAAAAATAGTTTTGGAATGTCCAAGCCAAGCCCTTTCATATGACACGTAACTTTATTTTTTTGGTTAATATTTTTAATTTTTGCCCCCTTCCAAACCCCCATATTTTAATAACCCCTCATCAGATTTTACCCATATACTTACCAGTAAATTTCTCAAGTACAAGCTGTCCAACTTACCAAATTCATGCAGATCGGATAAATGGTTCTCAAGTTATCGTCGGACAAACATACATACATACATAAAATGCCAAATCGCCCAAGTTGTTAGTAAGATTTTCGTTCGCGTCGCTCACTCAATCAAATAATGGAGATAAACATGGACTTTCTATAAAATGTTTATGTAACTTTATAGAAGTGAAAAACTGCCTTGCGTTATTACTAAAGCTATCATATTATAATATTTTGTTTAAATATACAGTATAATACAACATTTCAACAAGAATATCAACAATGGACGATAACTATAACTAGATAAATACAATGTAGTCTTGGAAATTAGTTGATAAAATAGTCTTCTCTGTGTTATTGCTATTAGTATATTTTGTATAAATCAGACTAATTCCAAACGCTGTGTATATAAACCGTCGTGGTTACAAAGGTTATCTATACTATAGACACGATTTTCAAACAAATGTCAGGATCTAAGCACGATAAGACTTATTAGTCACAATAACAGCTCTCAAGACAGGAACAATTGAAAATCAGTGTTTCTGTTGACGTGCTTTCTGAAGAACTCAAATGAAAACTTCATTATGGGACACATATAGGTGGATCTATATAGTGCAGTGTTTTTCAATCTTTTTGAATACGAGATATAGGGGATATAGGTAAAATATTTTTTTTAATGCTGGACAATCCACCCACACACCATCATCTAGCCCCAAAGTAAGCTGCTCAAAGCTTGTGTTATGGGTGCTAGATGACTGATATATTTAATACATTATATACTTACATATAGATAGATATTTTTTTATTATACATAGAATATTCTGGCGATCCCCGGGGCCATAGAGACAAAAATTTATACGCCATTCTTGTCACTGAAATTGTGTTTTACTGTAGTTTAGAACCTTGCCTTTTTCCTTTTGCCGGCGATCCCCCGAGGAAGGCTTCGTATACACAGGCACAGAATGAAAAACACTGATCTAGTGGATAGTAAACAATTAATTCCTCAAGGCTACATCGGGATAACGCCCGAACGGCTAGTTAAGTAGCACGTGACGTTCAGTTCAAAACCATGGACGCTGATCTTGAACCCACTGTAAAATCTTTGTATTGCGAGAACACGCAGAGCTGAAAAAGAAATGAAAAGCATTAAATTCAATTCTAGAAGTCTTAATCTGTTGAAAATAATTGCTAAAATGTATAGATAGAAATCCGTAGGAGAACCAAGGTAGCCGACATAGCTCTCAGAATCAGCAAGTTGAAGTGGCAATGGGCAGGTCATATATCTCGAAGAACTGACAACCGATGGGGAATAAAGGTTCTTGAATGGTGACCACGAACAGGAAAACGAAGTGTGGGACGCCCTCCTACCCGATGGACTGACGACCTTGTTAGGATTGCGGGTAGTCGGTGGATGGAAAGGGCTCAGAATCGTTCTTCCTGGAAGCGGATAGGGGAGGCCTATGTTGAATGCAACAAAAGTTACGCGATCAGCCTGTTGGTAAGTCTTAAAAATATCTAATCTATCTGAATGACTCAATGATAAAATATAAAAGAGTAATCGAAAGCAATTCAACAACAATTATCGGATCTTATCAGAATTTGCGAAACACCGTGTGTCATGTACACAGATATTGGAGATACGAGGATAAAAATCTTTAGATATGTAAAATAAATCAGCTCTTTTAGACAAGTAGCAATCGCAACTTTAAACAAACTATAGGTACTTTTGCCTATTGCAATACAACCATAAATTTTTTACTAGTGTAGAATTACTTTTTTGATTGAAAGTCTAACATTATTTAAGTAGTAACATTGAAGTATAGATATAAATAAAACAGTTTATTTGTCCTTTATACGTTTATTAGTGTTTATCTGCATAAGTCGCATGCCGGATGACCTGTGGGCTAAAACCACTACCGAGTGGTGCCCTGACACAGCGAGGCGGGGCGCGGCGTCGCGGCAGACCGCGCATGAGATGGCGGGACGAGCTGGACGCCTATGAGAGGGACTGGCGGATAAAGGCTCGTGATCGTGGTGACTGGCGGAAATGGGGGGAGGCCTTTGCCCAACAATGGGACACCATGGGCAAAGTAATAGTAATATCTGCATAAGTATTTTTTTTTCACGTTTTGAGAAGGTTATAAATGGCAGTGTAGGCGACGCGTCAACTAATTAGGTGTTTTTGGTTTTTGAATAAATATAGGCAGGGTAGGAAAAGGCGCGGGAGACGCACGGTGAAGCGGGCAGGGGGGTGCGAACCTTTCGAACTAGCAGTGATCTTTACAAATGGTACGCGCGCGGACGTTTAGCCTCTCCCCACCCTTCGCCTACCGCTTTTCGCTAAAGATTTGGTGTTTTTTATTGGAATCCGTTACAGGCAGATAGACCTGTCATAGTGGGGTTGTCTGCTAGGTACAAAACTAATTCTAAGCACCTGCCTGTTAGCTGACTATCAACCATTATCTTATAACTAGCTACTTATAGTATTAAGACTCATTATAAGTGGGCTGAAAAGTTCTTTCTATGAGTTGTAAATAAATAATTAATAAAGTTCTTTAAACCGAACATATTGTTTTTGCATATCTGTAGATTCTTATTGTATCTTATTGCCTGTCATTCATCTGAATGGTGGCCGAAGAAATCTGGGTCGACCGAAAGCGATATGGGTCAACGACATTGTTAAGGTTGCAGGACACACCTGGACAAGAGACGCACAGGACAGAAGAGGCAGACAGATAATGAAAGAGGCCTATGCCCAGCAGTGGGTGACACCGGGCTGAAATGATGATGATCGCCTGTCAAAGCCTCTCTCTCGCAAATTCCAAAATTTTGGAAAATATAAAACCACTGAACTTACGAGTAGGTATAGTATTTATGAAAAATTCATATCAACCAGTTCAGTAAAAATATAACTTGGAACCAAACATGTGTTCCTGCTAATAAAATAGCTGAAGTAGGGCCAATTTATTAGATCACATTTGACATCTGTTAGTTTCAGTCAGATTATGTCAAAGTAAGTCGTAAAATTTCCTTTTTTAGCACAATTGTTTCACTTTTTTTAGATAAACATACAACATTTATTGTAATAATGGCAAAAGAAGACAATTTTACGACTTTGATTATTAAACCATGCTAAAAACATATGAGATCTCAAATGTGACCTAAAAAAAATTGGCCCTATTGTAGTACTGATAAAATACTGATAAAACTTTTCCTTCGTTTTCATAAAAAAATCTTGAACTGTTTGTCCAGCTGATCTTACCTTATCTTTAAGTTGTTGACACATATGAAGGGCGGCAGTCAGCATGAATAGTACGTCGCTCAGCCAAGGTACAGCACAATCCGCTTGGCACGAATCAATCCTCATTGTACCATGGACCGAACTTAACTGGTACGCCACGAATATCAACTTGTGCGATTGGATGTAGAACGATATCGCTAGGTCTTCGGGTAGATTTGGCGTCAGGGCTTTCTGAAAATAAGGAGAAAATATTTATAGGTCGCGTCACGCAAAAAGAACGCCGGAAGGAGAGGGAGGGGTGTGATGGCGTGAGTATTTTGTATGCGCAAACACATTCGCTGCACTGTTTTCTAGCGTTCTTTTTGGGTTGACGCGACCTATACCCTATTTGAATTGATTACTATTAGCCCATTTTGTCCCATAGTCGGGCTAAGGCCTCCCCAATATCTGGCAGTTTCTACGACTGGGACAAAGATAGGGAACAAGATTGGGAGTTGTTATCATGCATAATATGTGAGAGTGATTCCTGTTGTAAACATATTTAACTAAAAAAATACCTATATCATAAGTGAACCAAATTATTCCATATTATGATACGAATGGCAATACAAACTACACAACATTATTAAATACTAGTTGCGCCCCGCCGTTTCACCCGCGCAGATTTAAATCCCTATATTCCCACGGCATAAAACGTAGCCTATGTGTTATTCCAGACTATAATCTACCTCTCTGCCAAGTTTGATCCAGATCCGTTCAGCCGTTCCGGCGTGAAAGAGTAACAAACATCCATCCATTCATACTTACAAACTTTCGCATTTATAATATTAGTAGGATAGGATGTGCGCCTGTCATATTGTAACAATATTGTAACAATATTGTAAATAATAACGACAACCTTAACAGTTTAGCTTGATTTATCTTACCATATTTCTACTTTTCATAAGCTCATCAATAGCTTTTTTCTTAGGAAGAACTAAGGCAGTACGCGCTCTCTGCAGGGAGCCAATGAGGCACTGAATTATGTGTAGCACTTCTTCAGAAGACCTGCAAATATGAAGACGTCAATAACCCAAGCTAACTAAGTCAAACAAAATAACTTGGCATGGATGGAGTGGAGTACTTTTATTCATTGTTTGTAACCTAGTTTGCGAGAGGTTTAAATGAATTTCGTTACAATTTATTATGTAATTGAATTAATAACTATGTCAAACGAAATAACTTGGTATGAATGGAGTGGAGTACTTTTATTCATAGTTTGTAACCTAGTTTGCAAGGGGATTTTTAAATTAATTTATAGAATAGAATAGAATAGAAAATTGTTTATTTTATCTCATAATTTTTTAAAACACTTTTACAATTTGTTTGATGACAAAAAAGGCCACCACTCAGCATTTGCTGTATGAGCTCAAGCCCATACAGCGCTGGTTTTCAGTGGCGCCATAAAGAGTAGAGCAGCAGCACCTGCGACACGCGTTACAATTTATCTTTTAATTAAATCAACATAATGCACACTAGCAGATATTTAAATAGGAAATCTTTTTCGCATGTTTAAGCATACTGATCATGTTCAAGAACATAAAAGAACATTGAAGCAACATTTATGCATATCCTTGTGTACCTACATCCAACCATTTTAGTTTTGTCCGCCTAATGTTGATGTTGGAAGAAAACTGTCTTCATTTAGCTCTCAATATCTGTTTTAATCAAAATAACTTGAGATAAGGCGCACAAGGTTAGCTCAGTGATGGATGACCTTGTTTAGATGTAAACTAAGGCAATACAAGCCAAGCATATTCTTAATATATGCTAAACAGGTATTGTACAAAGTCTCAATGACAACAGTTTTTTGAAACCTTTTTTTTTTGTTGTTATTACAATGTCCCTCTCTTTTGACAACAGTTTTTTGAAACCTTTTTTTTTTGTTGTTATTACAATGTCAGTGCCATCATACCCCCTTCGTCTAACTACTGCCACATCTACACTCTCAGCCCAGCCTCATATGGACCAGTAGACCATTCTAATTCTAATTCTAATTCGTGGTGGGGGAATGAGATCTGCATGGACGTCCCGCAATGGGGTGTATTGTGCATTGTCCCCCTGCTAACCTCACCCCAGCCAGCCCAACTCCTTAAAATAGCGGAGAAGGACCTTGGGTTGGTGGTAGCAGTGTTTGAGCATCCCTGGTGACAATTCGGATGCAGATGAGAAAGACCCGATCAGCTTCTGCAGTCCAGTTTTGGACCAGTAGACCATAATAGCCTCATCTGTGGTTGAAGTTGCTAACGCTGCTCCAACCATGACAATGACAATGGTTGTAACTGCCGTAATTATTAATGTTAAGATGTTTAAATATGCACTTGAGCTTCATAAAGAATTTGCCCTTGTCTTGGGTATTAAATAATACCTGGGTTACCAAGCTTTGCTCGGCGGTTTAACAACGTCATCTGAAGTAGCTTAAAAATAATAGTATTACTCGCCAATGTCAGGAACAGTTATATTTTCAGTTTATGTTTTTCATTCATTGCCTGAAAACGCGGATAAAAAAACATTGCCTAAAAATAAATCCTAAAGCTAGATTGATTTATCGCCCCTGAAACCCCCTGCATACCAAATTTCATGAAATCATTGGAGCCGTTTCTGAGATTCAGATTATGTCAAGAATACACATTTAAATGCATTAGATTAATTAGTTAAAATAGAATATGATTAATCCTTATCCATATTATTATACAATGTGTATATTGGTTATTTACTTCATTTTGTTTATCTAGATCAAGCACAAAATTGACCTTTAACATCAATTAACTTTATTAATCTTTCTCAATTTGAGTTAAAACGGGAGAGGTAATATTATGTTACAAATGAGGAAGTGTATGTCCATATACATATTATTATATTCAATTTATGTGACTGATTGACAGCCTGTCAAAGTTAACTACTCTTCAAATTATACACTTCTAGAACCCCTTTTAGAATGCTTGTAGGAATGCTCAAGTTTCTAAGAATACTGGCATAAAAAGAGAACCTAGCCAAGAACCGCTAGATTTAATTGACTTGTTTTGAATGAATTAATGAATGAAAATGTTTTATAATAGTACACCTTACAAACTAACAAAAAAATGAGACAAGGTATAAAAATACACCTGAACCAATAAGTATAGGTACAGTAGTCACAAGATATACATGTAACTGTGAAGTTATGCTTTGAAAATCAACACTTTATTTTATAGTAGAAACCTTGAGAATCCTAAAAATGAACCAGGACGGGTACCTACTTACTTGAATACATAATTCTTGTCAACATTGTCAATGTATCCAATAGCCTGCTGCAGGTGATTAGCAGCATCCTGAATCTGTTGCAGCTTCCATGGCCCATCCTGGTTGATGGATGTGCGGCATATTGAATGCATTTGCCGGAGAACTTTAAAACTTATGTCCTGTGAAAGATGATTGAAATTAATTGATTGAATTAATTATACTCTATGCCATTGTACAAATACCTAAAAAAAATATGTGTATTGCATGCTTTTAAAAATAAACCTTCATCTGTTTTGAGATTTTTACTTTTTTTGGCATGGAAACAAAATATATCTGTCATGCCTGTAACAATAATAAAAAACTACAGGACTTACAGAATGAGTGATGCTGTCTCCAGTCAGGGTCACAATACATTTCAACTGCTCTGGCTGCGATGTCAGAATAAACTTATCTTGTTTCTGACCCTCATTGCCATATAAAGGCACTGGGAACCTGTGAGCACATTCCTGAAACAAAAATGTATCTTACTACCTCTGCAATTACAATACAATGATAAACTTTGGTAAATATGCATACTCACAACAAGAACTGAATGTAGCTGATGTAAAATAGCATGAACTTCCTCCCGAAGCACCCATTCGAACTCTTCTTTCTGAAATTGCCCATTTTATATTATAATATTGCACATACAATTCACATACAATAAATCAATCACTTTTCACTTATTTTGGTGAAACCAGGATGGAGGTCACCAAATAAAACACACCAAATTCGCAGCCTCTTCTCGCTCGTTTTCGCACATTTCACTAGAATTACTGAAAGTGGATTTAGATTTCTATGAAGCTGTTGAATTCAGCGATACATTCAAGCCAATACCCTCGCTCGACGAATTTATTGAATATTTTTCATGCCGCTTTAGTTGGCTGCGAGAAAGAAAGGAATGGATGGAGGAAGGAACCACGGACGGAGAGTAAGGAAAGAAAGGAGAAAGAATGAGCCAACAGGGGGCAAAAATACAAGTAGACGGGGGGAAGAGGGGAAGGATGGCTCTCTTCTTCTTCTTCTAAGGATTGCTCTCAAGGAGACAAGGAATCAATTTGACTTTGACAGTGACATTGTTGAATTGGGTTGTACACTGACCTCAATATACTATAGAGGTGGATCCAGTGGACACCGTGCATGTGCAACTTCTAGCCACCCGTACCTATGTACCCAGCTCATCATATAATATTATAATAATCCTACTAATATTATAAACGCGATAGTTTGTAAGTATGGATGGATGGATGCTTGTTACTATTTCACGTCGGAACGACTGAACTAGATAAAACATGGCAGAGAGATAGATTATAGTCTGGAATAGCACATAGGCTACTTTTTATCCCGTGGCAATACAGGGACTTAATTTGCGTAAGTGAAACCGCGGGGTGCAACTTCTTGATACTATTAGGTTAGGTAGCGAGTTTAATTAATCACTATTACGTGTAGCGAGCGTCAAGTAGCGTAGCGTTATACACGTAGCGTTCGTTATATACTCTTGGGCGTTATATAGGTAGGTACCAAGGAATTTGAATTCAAATTCCTTGGTAGGTACTCTTTGCGTCAAGTACCGACCTTGACAAATAATATTTTGCTCTTTCTCCTTTGTCAAAGAGTTTTCAGCAAGGAATTTGAATGTTTTCACTATATAAAAAGGTACTCTGTGACAATAGCCAAGGAATTTGAAAATTCCTTGACAATAACTACGTAAGACCACGTAAGACTTTCTCTGTTGTAATTCGATTAAAAACCTGCTACAACAACAATGGTTACGCCTAGCATACTTATTCGTTTTTACGATGGATTGGAAAATTCAATGAGAGCAGCAGGAATCATTGCAGGGTAGGTTGGTGCATAGATATGATAGGTATAGGTAGGTGATCATCGGGGTGCGATGGCAGATTGGCAGGCAACCTTCTCGAGCGCCCGTTATGCTACTGAGCCTCGGATAACTAATAGCCTGCCAGGAAGGACTAAGGAGGCTTCTTCATGCGTCCCTCTAATTAGCATATGGGGCGCGCAATGAATGAAGCGGGAAGTACTCGGCGTGCACTCACACTGCCACCGAGTAGGCACTGGAGTAGGGTTCGGGTTGGCTATAGCAATCATTGCACTAGTCTTCTCTCAGACAAAAGAAATCAAGGGGAGGACCTACCATCATGCAACCTTCCTATCCCCAACCCTCAACCAAGGTACAAGGATTGCTATAGTTTAACCACGGGTTCTCCTTTGCCAACGTCCAGAGTTTTGAAATCCATGTGGTCATTGATCACCAAGAGTATAATTATAACGCTACGCTAATTGATTATGTGGAACTGCGAGGGTCTTGGCTTAACCACCTGCGCTGCGAGGAAGAATACCCTTTATAAAACCAACCGCGGCGTATCACAGAGGGCGATGGGGTGGTCCTTTCGTAGTGGGTTCATACTCACTACAATAACAGTTAGCCTTTTAAATTTTGTTTCAGAAAGTCTGGACGACACATGAAATACCCCTATACATTTTCAGCTAAACTGGCCCAATTCCCAATGTTTTACTACATGAAGAAAAATTGGATTTGGATGTATTATCCTTTGGGTTGGGCATTTGGATTTTATGCATTTTCTGTTATTCATGCTCTAGCAAACTCTGAAGAAAATAAACGAAGTTGGGCGGAAACACAAAGGAAGTTTGCTGAAAAAGAAGCACATCATTGATTGGTTTAAAGTAGAGAATGATGATTTTGTTGCAATCTTACTTGAACAAGATTATTTTATTTCAATAAATTATTCAAGCTTACTTCATCTCGCTCTTTTTATTTGTGAATAAGGTAGCTACATATGTACCTACATATGTACTAGGTCTATGTAGGCCTGGTTCACAAACACGAGCTTATTAAGGCGCAGCATACGGCACGCCGCTATCTCGCTCGCACAATGGAACATTTTTAGAGATATAAAATCATTGAATATAGTTATGTAAAATCGCAATCGGTCAAGTTGTTGTCAATGGCATTATAAAGATTTAGCGAAAAGAAAATTGAGAAGCACGTATGTAAGTAGTAGGTACATAATCTGAAATAACAGATTTGCGACCAAATAAAATTCGGTTGAAGACGAGGTAGTATGGATGGTTTTTTTTTATACTCCAGAACATCACTGACCTCAATATCTTGCCAGGGTCAAGTGATCAAGGAACGTATGTTTCAAGGTTTTGTAGAGCCCTCAGAACTTAGCCTCAGAAGAACGTAGAGCCATAAAAAAAAGGATAATGTCAAGCTGACATTGTCTGCCACAGACTGTCACCCACTGTCACCTATTTTGACATCAATCAAAGCAAAAAACATATTCATTCACTCAAGGCCAAGCAAGTTCGTCACACGAACACGAAACGAAACGAAAAATAAAATAAAAATTATCTTGTTCGAGTTGGTTGAGTTCTACGCTAAGTTGTTGGTTTTTTCAGTGATTATAAATTTTACCTATACATAATTATCATGAGTCTACACTAGCACCGTGAAATAACTTTAGTTTAAATTTCTGACTCGTAAAATCGTAAATACGATGTGGGTAAAACCGCAAGAGGTTTTCATTAAAACTGCGTTGTGGTATGTTACTGTTCATTCGTTTTTATTCGTACCGATTATTAAACTGTGCTCTTTTGTAGCGTATTCGTTATTTTAGGGATTGCGATGAATCAACATTGTACTTCGTCCTCCAGAGAAGAAAAGGACATGGTAAATCAAAAGGTCTCTCTTCGCTTCTTGTTGGTACACTCGACAGCGTTCGTGATACAAAACCAGCTCCCTATAGGATCCTACACCAAACTCCCAATTCAGAAATTTATTATGGTAAGTTTGTGAGAACAAGAGTGACACAAAAAGACATTAATACCTACTAACTACTTAACTAAGATTTATTATTATTATAAGCCATCTATGTTCCACTGCTGGGCAAAGGCCTCCCCCGTTCCTTCCACTCTGTGCGGTCCCATGCTGTGGTTCTCCATCCGGGCTGGTACTTGTCAAGCTTATCACGTCATCTCATGAAAGATATTTAACACTGATGAATAAGTAAATAGTTTGAACATTTAAGTCTCTCAGTACCACCATAAGGAGATGTCCACAGACTAGTAGGGATGCTAACGCATGAGATTTCACAAACTGTTTGAATTCCTAGGCCCATTTTATAGATCAAATAAGTATTTGAGTTTTCAACATTTATGTATTGGCATAGGTGACTCACCCATACCTTTAATTAGTTCTACTCATTGTCCTTTTTCCTAATAGTTTTAGACATGCCTTATGTTACATTGAAGTAATTAGCAGGCTACTTAAACTACAACAAGAGTACATAAGTTGAACACTAAATCCCAACTAATATTATAAATGCGAAAGTAACTCTGTCTGTCTGTCTGTCTGCCTGTCTGTTACGCTTTCCCGCTTAAACCTCTCAACCGATTTTGATGAAATTTAGCACAGACAATCTTTAGACCCTGAGAAAGAACATAGGCTACCTTTTATTGCGAAAAAAAGAGATGAAGAGATTAAAAGTACGCAGACGAAGTTGCAGGTACCAGCTAGTAATTATCAAATTAATAGTGTTACAAAAACACAAAATATTAACGTTGACATCTGGCTACACACAAACAATGTATGCAAATATCAAATTACCATTTAACATCACAGAATTCACAGATGGCTCTAATGGTGGAAAATAATAATAATAGAGGAAATTATGAATATTGTTGTGAACATTTTCACACAACTAATTTGGGAATAGATAAGCATAGCTTTCTTGTAAATACATGTTTACCTGTAGATCACATTCATAACACCCTAACATTGAACAAATATTTTGTTCACTACTTGTAAAAGTATAAAACATTTAAATATTATCCTTGTGAAAAACTTAATAAAAACCCATATTGATTTGAGATGAAAGAATGTGCTAAACAACTATACTCGTTGTATGTTTACAGTAATAGCAACAGCATTATCAGAGCAGGAAATACGTCGAGACTGGCAATGGCTGTTTGACCATGTGTGCCCAACATTACATTCTTTTGATACAGAAGATGAAGTCACCGAGTTTGTGTGTTGCAAGATTAACTCTGTAATAGCAACCGAGCAGGAGAGCTTCACTGAAGGTAAGTCTTGAGGATGTGTGGTGGTATCACTCACCATGCTTGGCAGGCAGATGCTACTTCCCATCTCCTTAGTAACTTCTTAAAACATTCACAAAAGACAATGGAGTAGTCCTATTGTATAATGGTTGAATATGGCAAAGCTCCACAGATATGGGGGAGGTCTTTGTCCAGCAGTAAACTTGTTCAAGCTGATGATAATGATGAAGAAAAAATATTTTCTTTATATTTTAATTACATTTGCAAGGCTGACTGACAATCAATGCTAAGCATAAATAAACAAATAAATAATAATGTGTTTCGGTTTGAAGAGTGTGGTCGCGGGTGTAATTACAGGCACATGAGGCTTAACATCTGTATGCCTCAAGTTGATGGACGCAGGGCAGTGCATCGTAGGGCATGTTCCTATTGTACGTGACCTACGGGGCAATGTTTTGTTTATAGGTGATGGTTACCACTTAACATCAGGTGGGCCATCTGCTTGTTCCATCAGCTATTTGTATAAAAAAAAAAAGTGGTGTCTTCACTATCACTACATAGTATAAAACAAAGTCGCTTTGTCTGTCCCTATGTATGATTAAATCTTTAAAACTACGCAACGGATTTTGATGCTGTTTTATTTAATAGATAAGAGTGATTCAAGAGGAAGATCTATATGTATAATACATGCATGATATGTGCACCCGTGCGAAGCAGGGGCGCGCGGGCGGGTCGCTAGTTCTTTAGAGGGAGTTTAAAGAGGGACACTAAGAAATAAATTCCTAATTCCTGAATTTAAAGTAGAATGTAGCGAAAGGTTTGGAGTTGTGAGTAACTTACTCATTGCAAATAAAGAGTGCATACTACCATTAATGAATATAAACACAGATTTTACACAGATTTATCCTACTACTACTACTAAAAATGCGAAAGTTTGTAAGTATGGATGGGTGGATGGATGGATGGATGGATGGATGTTTGTTAGTTACTCTTGCACGCCGGAACGGCTGAACGGATCTGGCTGAAACTTGGCAGAGAGATATATTATAGTCTGGAATAGCTACTTTTTATCCCGTGGGAATACCGGGATTTAACTCTACGCGGGACGCATCTAGTTTAATATAAAATCATACAGAAATGTTTTAATTTAATCTGAAAGAGACGGAGAAATGAGTCGCGTGCGTCTCTTTATTAGAGTGAACAAAAAAATTGCACCCTCTTGCACGATTCACAGACTTCAACATCAAATATTTATTTGCAATACTAGCTGGTACCCGCGACTTCGTCTGCGTACTTTTAATTTGAATATTATGCAATAAAATGTAGCCTCCTTTCTCAGGGTCTAAAGATTGTCTGTGTCAAATTTCATCAAAATCGGTTGAGAGGTTTAAGCGGGAAAGCGTAACAGACAGACAGACAGAGTTACTTTCGCATTTATAATATTATTAGTAGCGATTATTTTGTTTACTACTAAAGAGCTGCGCGCAAGCCATTGCTCCGTCTTCTTTCCTAGGATTGTCCGGTAATGTATGTAGCGTAGACCAGCGTAATTATAGGTATATAGGGCGTGTAGTTTGATGTGAATCCAAATGGACAAGAATATCACACTGCTAACTTCTCTGTTACCTGCTGCACCACAGAGGACATTTTTCACAACAATGCTATTTTCAGATGAAGATACAGTTGCATACAAAAATGTGGAGTATGACTTCCATCAGCGGTTTGACGGTCTTCCCAAAGATGAGAAGCTGGTGTGCTACTATTCTTGTAGGTAAGAAATAAATAGTTCATAATTAGAACTTGATAGAATTTCAATAACCTTTTTTTAGTAGTTAGATAATTACCTTCATAATCTATATTTATTTGAATATATAAAAGGCAAAAGTGATTGACTGATGACAACACACAGGCCGAACCCTTAGGGCTAGAAACTTGAAATTTCGCACACGTTTTCCTCCTATGACGTAGGCACCCATTAAGGAAGGATTTTTCAAAATTCAACCCCATAGGGGTAAAATAGGGGATAAATATTTTGTTGTTGTTGAAGTTCCAAAGTAAACGAGCGCGAGCGACGCGGGTTCAGCTAGTAACCGATACTACAAAATAGCTGTTAAGATTTATGAACTAATCCAAATTCTTTCTCATTATGTGTATAATATAAAATAAGTAAGTAGGTATCTGTATTTTTTTTAGTTACTGGAAAGGCAAAATACCGCGGCAAGGTTGGATGTACCTCTCAGTCCATTATATGTGCTTCTACTCTTACATATTCGGAAAGAAAACGGCCATAAAGATCCGATGGGCTGACGTCACTGAACTTGCCAAAACCAACAGCCTATTGTTCCCGGATTCAGTAAAAGTGACGACTAGAGATGGAGAATATTATTTCACTATGTTTTTGAAGAAGAATGAGACGTTCGCTTTGATGCAGCAGCTAGCAAATATCGCTATGAAACAGTGAGTTTATGTTTATACATCTTATCCTAACTTTGTATTTGTTTGTATGCTCAGATGCTATCCAGGGGTTATCAATACAGCAAATAAACGTAATTTGTTGATTATTTAGTTAGTACTTTCACTGTCCATGTTACGATGTCTGTTTTATTTTCTTCAATAAATATAATTATTAGTCTCAAAATTGTCATCTGAAAAATACTATCTATATACCTATATAAAGTCTCGTTGTTCGCAAGTCACAAATAGCATTAGATTGTGGTTATACGCTCGTCCAATTGTGGTTTAATACAACTTAATTATGATTCTTATTAGAAAATATTATACGGTATTGACGAATTAGCGACTCGTCGTCAAAACTTCCATAAGGTAGGATATACCAACAAATATTTTTATCTGATGGATTCCGTTACTCTTTGATGGTGAAACAGTCATTATTATTGGCAATTCAGTATTTCTTAGAATACAATATAAAACTAACACTACTATTTACAAGGCGTGATTTAAGTATTTTTACGGTCATTTAATAGATTCTAAAAATGAGTTTAACCTTTTTAATATAAGAGTCATGTTCTAGGTTGATTGATGACAAATCAGGAAGCTTTAACATCGACAAGGACCTCTTAACAAAACTGAGCAAAAATGTACCAAAGAAACCATCATTCCTGAAGAGAGACCTTGACGCAAGAAAGCAATCTAATCTCTACACGTTAAGGTTCAGATTACCACAAAACGAGAAGCTGGACGGCACGGAAGAATGCACCTTATGGACACCCTATAATAAGAGGCATAACTGGGGGAGATTGTATCTATCACACAACTTCATTTGTTTTGATAGCCGAGTAAGTATTAGCAAGATATGATTTTCTTTGCCTATAAATAGCCTATGTGAATGGCAATCTTAGATCTTTATCACTGAAATCAGACTATCTGGTGCCTTATTGTCTTAACTTGAAGCCCACTACCTTAACGATATTCTGGGTTTCTAGTGTCCATCTGGCTTTCTAGTGTACTTCATATCAAGGTTATCTGTGCCATTACGATACTACGTATTCCCTCATCTGTGCCGATGATTACCAGGCTCTTTATTGAACGAACATAATCATACATTCTGATACGTATTGCAAGTGTAAATAACCTACTATTCATATTTTTAAAACTTGTGACTCACTCAGCTTTGTTTGCACTATTGTTATAGATACTTATTAGGTATTGTTATGACATGTACATTGTATATACCTAGGCCACGGATTAAATATCAATACTCCCATTGTGTAATATGAAAGACTAGTTGCGCCCCGCGGTTTCACCCGCGCAGATTTAAATCCCGGTATTCCCACGGGATAAAAAGAAGCCTATGTGCTATTTCAGACTATAATATATCTCTCTGCCAAGTTTCATCCAGATCCGTTCAGCCGTTCCGGCGAAAGAGTAACAAACATCCATCCATACTTACAAACAAGTTTCAGTTTCATACTTACAAACTTTCGCGTTTATAATATTAGTAGGATTATAAGTATGTATTTACAAAAAAAAGTGTCCACCAGTATTTATTTTATTTATTTATTTCCAGGTTCGCAATCTAGTCCGCCTTACCATACCACTCCGGAACGTGCATCAAGTCGAAAGGGCTGCGGCGGGGGGTACTGGCAGCTCTAACGAAACTGGCAGCATTCTTATAACAACCGCGCACCACACTAGCTTCTTATTCGGGAACATCACTGATCGGGACTTTTTGGTTCACAAGATATCTGAACTCCTTGCGAAGTTACCGAAGTAAGTTTTGTGCTGATTGTAAAGCTTGCGAGCTTGGGGTGTTTCTATCTTTCAATCTAATGCGATATATTAACCTCTTATTGATAATCCCTGCCATTTTATAGCGGCTCTATAGAGTATTCTTGTCACTGTCAATTAGTCGACCCCAGTGGCGCAGCGGGCGAGAGTCCGCCTGCGACGCAGAGGTTGCGGGTTCGATTCCCGCCTCGGAACAAATTTGTGTATGATCTGCAGAAATTTGTTCCGTTGGTCTGGGTGTTTTCTATGTATAATAAAAGATATCTATCTATGTAAGTATACAATGTGTTAAATATATCAGTTGTCTAATACCCATAATACAAGTTTTGAGTAGCTTACTTTGGGGCTAGATAGTGCTGTGTGGATTGTCCAGCATTATTTATTTATTTTTTATTCATCTCAACGAAAAGAGGCAGCAGCAGACTTATTGAAGCTATTGGCACTACACACTTGAAAGAGTGGCTCCTTCATGTGTGTAGTGCCAATATGTTATGGTGGATTTAAGGCCACTTCTGGACTGATAAACAGCTCCAGGTCTTCGGACTACGCATAGAAGCTGAGTCTTGGCTTTTCAACTATACAGACAATAGGCAAAAATCCAAACCACCGTTACTCTACTAGTTAATATTTAAAAGATACACACCACTGTTTAAATTTATTTATATTTAGTTGTAGGTACTTAGTATGTATATTTTTTTCTTTTATAATTGCTATCAAATCAATAACGTGTGGTTGAATAAATATTTTATTCTTTCTTTCATTCTTACAAATGTTGGCAACACTACTAATATACTCTGTTTCTATCATCTTGGTAGATAGATTGGGTGTTGCAATATCTAATGTTTTTTAATCTTGATTATCTGTTACCAGAAAGTGATGAGAATTAGAGAATTTGTGTGAATAACTGTTTTTGGCATGTTTCAGATCTTCTATCACTCAATTGAAGTAGAATTTTCCAGCTTGCAGTCGTCATCTAACTCCATTCTTCTTCTCGTAACAGCATGTTGGAGCTTCGCCTCTGGGGCTGATAGTTTTAAGGTTCAGTTTGGCTCGCGTCTCATATCGTGAACACAGTGATTCTTGCAGGGAGAGAGCTGCGAATCCCGGTGAGGAAGTGGAGGCTTGGACGCCGCAGCCGCCATTGATGACGCTGTTTAAGATGCACCAGACGTCGCCCATCAAGCAGATACAACAGAAGAAGGTATCTTTTATGCTGGTGCATAAAATATTGCATATACTTTAAGCTATATAAACATGCATTAAATTTTAAGCTGGTGGAACAAACAGATGGCCCACCTGATGTTAAGTGGTAATTTGACGACCTCCGTGGCGCAGCGGGCGAGAGTCCGCCTGCGACGCAGAGGTTGCGGGTTCGATTCCCGCCTCGGAACAAATTTGTGTATGATCTGCAGAAATTTGTTCCGTTGGTCTGGGTGTTTTCTATGTATAAAAAAAAATATCTATCTATGTAAATATATAATGTATTAAATATATCAGTTATCTAGTACCCATAACACAAGCTTTGAATAGCTTACTTTGGGGCTAGATAGTGCTGTGTGGATTGTCCAGCATTATTTATTTATTATCACACATCAGAAGAACATCAGACTTCAAAAAAGGATCTTCTCAATTTGACTGTTTTTTTTTAGTTTGTTACCGTGTAACTTTTTACTACGTGGACAGTTATGATGATTCTTTTTAGTTTCGATAGCAGCAGGCTGATCGCGTAACTTTTGTTGCATTCGAAATCCGGTTGCATGAGTCAATTTTGGCAGTTTTGCGATCGAAAAACTGCTAAAATTGACATATGTCATATGTGATTTTGAATGCAACAAAAGTTACGTGATCAGCCTGCTGGTGCTTGTCATGAAGTCCCATTTTTTGAGTCAGGCCTGACAAGTTGTTTTTACTGTAGTAGTATGAGTGTATTTTCCATTGTATTTGATGTCGGTTCTTTCGTGATTGTCGAAAAAACCGATTATTTACAAATAGCTGCGCCCCGTGGTTTCACCCGCGCAGTTTTGAATCCCCGGTATTCCCACGGGATAAAAAGTAGCCCATGTGCTTTTTCAAACTTTAATCTATCTCTGTACCAAATGTCATGAAGATACAAAATAAAATACCAAAACAATACAACATAAATTGTTAATAAAGTCCTTCAGGGTAGGCAACGCACTGACAACGCCCCTGGTGTTGATGCCTATGGGCGACGGTGACCGCTTACCATCAGGTGGGCCGTTAGCCCGTTTGTCTATCTTTTACATAAAAAAAAATACGTTCTGCCGTTCTGCCATGATTGAGTGACAAACATCAAAACTTTCATGTTTATGATATAAGTGGGACTTCGCTTGCTTTTTTTTTTCAGGAGAAGCAATGGGAGGATCACATGGCCGAAGTGGGCCGGGGAGTCAGCATGTACCAAACTACAGACGGCAGCGAGCTCGTCATTAGCGGCATACCGGAGGCGCTGCGCGGGGAGCTATGGAGCATGTTCTCTGGCTCTATTCTGCAGAAGGCACAAAACAAAGGTACTATTTACAAAAGGTATACATTATCGACGGGAGATGGACGAAGGTGACAACAAAATGGTGGCCAAGGGATACTCAGACCTAGAGAAAGAAGAAAGAAAGAAAAGACATTTATTTAAACATACCGCACACGACAGACTGTACGAAACATATATATATATTAAAGGGAAATATTCTAGACAGATAAGACAATAAACATAGTAATGACACATAGAGAGAGAGAAACGAAAAAACTATAATAAAGAAAAATGTGATTGTGGAACGCTGCCATGCACGGTCTGCATAAAAAGCCCTGAGCTCAGCATCAGCTGAGAACTAATTCCCAGCGCTGGTTTTCAGCACAGGGCTTAGAGTGAGTGACGCACGAACTGTATTTTAAATTAGCTGCTTGCATTTCGAATCTAAACACTCATGTGTGTACACACATGAGTTTTTAGATTCGGCACGATAGAGGCAGATCACCCGCCTGTTGGTTAAATGACATTGTAGCAAGTACTGGAAATGGATGGATGAGACTCGCAAGGGACCGGAAAGAGTGGCGTACTAAAGAGGCCTAAACTCAGCAGTGGGTGCAAACGGGCTGAAATGATGATGATGATGATGATACGTTATTACAAATTTCCCGTGACATTTTATTAAATTATGTAGTAGTAGTAGTTAGTAGTTTTTTGTATACATTTGATATGGTATGGATTTTATATCTGAAATAAATTAATTATTATTATGCCTCTCGCCCACAGGCGCGATCTTAACGCGCGTCCGGACGCGCGATTGTTTTGTCCTATGTAGGACGCAATGTAAAACTTTTTTTTTTTTATACAACTAGCTGATGGAACAAGCAGATGGCCCACCTGATGTTAAGTGGTAACCATCACCTATAAACAAAGCACTGCCCCGCAGGTCACGCACAATAGGAACGTGCCCTACGATGCACTGCCCTGCGTCCATCAACTTGAGGCATACAGATGTTAAGCCTCATGTGCCTGTAATTACACCGGCGACCACACTCTTCAAACCGAAACACAGTGTTGCTGCTTGGCGGCAGAAAAAGGCGTGGTGGTAGTACTTCCCCGGACGAGCCCTTCACAAAGAGCTCTAACTGTAACCTAAAAAGTAATGTGAAGCAGAACCGCAGAACGCGCCTGTGGAGTAGAGCCTTTATAAACATACACTACGTACAACATTGACAGCCTTCACAGCTCATTTGGTAGTAGCCCTGCCTTCTGTGCCGTAGGCCGTGGGTTCGATCCCCCGAGAACAAACTTGTGTGATGAACATGGATTTTTGTTCTCTGTCTGGGTGTCATATAATTATAAGTATGTCTTTACAAAAAAAAAGTACATAAATAGTATATCAGCTATCTGGTTCCCATATCAGAAGCTTTGGCTTAGTTTAGAGCGAGCTAATAGTGCTGATATATGTTATGCTAAGTGATTTTGATGTCATAAATATTGATGAACATTCCACACAGCACTATCTCGCCCCAAACGTAGCCAAAGTTTGTGATATAAAAAAGATATACTACTTATAAACTTGGTATTCTGAGTCGACTTGACTTGGTGGCCATCGTATGAAAAGACAATTAACAAATTTTGACGACCTCTGTGGCGCAGCGGGCGAGAGCCTGCCTGCGACGCAAGAGGTTGCGGGTTCGATTCCCGCCGTGGAACAAATTTGTGTACGATCTGCAGAAATTTGTTCCGATGGTCTGGGTGTTTTCTATGTATAATATAAAAAAAACATCTATCTATGTAAGTATATAATGTATTAAATATATCAGTTATCTAGTACCCATAACACAAGCTTTGAATAGCTTACTTTGGGGCTAGATAGTGCTGTGTGGATTATCCAGCATTATTTATTTATTTTATCTCACAAGTAATTACGCTAGCGGTCGTTTTATGTATGTATTCAAATATGTATGAGATGTTTGTATAGTAATATTATGTTACAGGACTGTACGAGCGACTAGTGAATGACGCACTGTCTTCGAAAAATCCAGCCAATGACGAGATTGAGAGGGATCTTCATCGCTCGCTGCCGGAGCATAGGGCGTTTCAGAATGATGTTGGTATGTGGTCTTTCATTATTGATTTTACCGTCGTCCTGAGTTTTTTTTATTTTTGTTTCAAAACACGAAAACATTGATATTATCGCGAGAGAGATTCGCTATAGAACTAGCATGACCTCAAATTCAAATTAACCATTATTAATATTTATTTATTTATTTATTCAAAAAACAATAAGTTCATGATGCTATTTAGAAAATAAGATTATGTTGGGTTATTATTAAAAGGAATACATTTTTACAAGTCAATAAAGTTTATAAAACTTTGATAAAATGAGAATAGAACAGAATGAAAAAAGTATAAAAAGGCTAAAATTTATAAAACTTTGATAAAATGAGAATAGAACAGAATGAAAAAAGTATAAAAAGGCTATGCTGTGCATGTAGGCTGCATGCGTATAAATTCTGTTGATTTATCTGAGAGTATTGGATTTCATGAAATAAATCTCTATATTTCTTGACCACTTTTAATTTACGACCACACTCCACAGCCATGATAACTTGTGTTTCATAAATCTGACTGTTTCTAGCTTCATTATAATGAAGAATGCGACTTGGCTATTGGTACAAGAAAACTATTTTAATATAATATTACAGGTATATCCGCCCTTCGTCGAGTGCTATGCGCATACGCACTAAAAAACCCCACAATCGGCTACTGCCAAGCGATGAACATAGTTGCTTCTGTGCTTCTCATCTACTGTCCAGAAGAACAGGCCTTCTGGCTACTAGCCACGATATGTGAGACGCTGTTACCTGACTACTACAATACTAGGGTGGTTGGCGCTCTGGTAAGTTTCACTATTCTCTTCGTTTGATCAATAGTTTGTGTGAAGAGGATGATTTTGACCTTTTTGTAGTTTCTCTAATGAAATTCACAGAAAGAGCCTTGATGTCTCTTAGTAGATAAGTTAAGGTAATAGTTAGTTAAAATTGTTTTTAATGTCGAATTAGTATTATACTGTTATGTCATTGAAAAATGAAATAAATAAATAAAATATCAAAATTTTTGAATTGCAAAAATTGAATTAACAAAGATTACTTTTAAAGTGTCTTAAACTACAGTAGGGCTAATTGAATAGGTCACTTTTGACATTGTGTACTGTGCTCATAAAATTGGTTGAATTTGCTAAATGCTAAAAAAACCCTAAAAAGTTAAAAAAATATGTTTTGATCATGCTATAATCATCAGTAGCCTCTGCTGAAACAGTCCTTAATGTTTTTCTGGTCCAAAATATGGTATACTAGCGACCCGCCCGCGCGCCCCTGCTTCGCACGGGTGCACATGTCATGCATGTATTATACATTATTATATATATAATATAAACCTTCCTCTTGAATCACTCTATCCATTAAAAAAACCGCATCAAAATCCGTTGTGTAGTTTTAAAGATTTAAGCATACATAGGGACATGGGGACATAGGGATATAGGGACAGAGAAAGCGACTTTGTTTTTTACAATGTAGTGATTTATCTATAGGTGGACCAAGGAGTATTGGAAGAGCTAACCGAAGCTCACCTGCCCGAGCTCCACGCCAAGTTAGACGAGCTCGGCATGATGAAAATGATATCTCTGTCCTGGTTCCTCACGCTGTTCATCAGCGTGATGCCTTACGAGTGCGCTGTCAATGTCATGGACTGCTTCTTCTATGACGGCGCTAAGGTCATATTTCAGGTATGCCATTTTTAAAATAAATAAAATAATGAATAATGCTGGACAATCCACACAGCACTATCTAGCCTCAAAGTCAACTACTCAAAGCTTGTGTTATGGGTACTAAATAACTTGATATATTTAATACATTATATACTTACATAGATAGATATTTTTTATTATATATAGAAAACACCAGGCCAACGGAACAAATTTCTGCAGATCATACACAAATTTGTTCCGAGGCGGGAATCGAACCCGCAACCTCTACATCGCAGGCGGACTCTCGCCCGCTGCGCCACTGAGGTCGTCCAAATACAGCTTGCTTATGGCCCACATGATATTGAGTGGTAACCATCATAGCAAAGCGTTGCCTCGTAAGTCACGCGAGTATATACATTGCAAGTACATACTTATTATGTTTTATTACATTTTACAGGTTACTCTTACGATTCTGGACATAAACCGTGAAAAGCTACTGAAATGTGCCGAGGATGGTCAGGCTATGCAGGTGCTGAACGAATACCTGGAAGGGATCTTCAATGAAGAAGCTATGGCGTTGTCCACTGAAACCAGGACTGCAGAAAAAGTAAATCCTTTTTTCTACTTTTCTTTTATTTCACTCAGTCTCAGACTAGTAAAGTACTTTAAGAGCAGTAGAGAACTTTTTGAAGGGCTTGTTCGGGGAAGTACCGACACCACACCTTTTTCTGCCGCCAAGCAGCAACGCTGTGATTCGGTTTAAAGAGCGTGGTCGCCGGTGTAATTACAGGCACATGAGGCTTAACATCTTGATAGACAAGACGGAAAAGAGACAACAATAGATTAAGGCGAGGATATCCCAGAACCAACCAACCTGATATAACCAAAATGACAAAAACAAAAAAGTCTAGGCGAGAATCAGCCCCCTGGTGGCGAAGTTTCTTAAGGCGGTACGGGACGGTTTTTGAACACACCGGAGTTCTAATCACACTCGACGAATAACTAGACAGCCTACTTAGCTCAGTTGGTAGTAGCTCTGCCTTCTGCGCCGTAGGTCGTGGGTTCGATTCCCACCGTGAACAAACATTTGTGTGATGAACATAAATGTTTGTTCTCTGTCTGGGTGTTATATAATATTATAAGTATGCATTTACAAAAAAAAGTATTATAAGTAGTATATCAGCTATCTGGTTCCCATATTACAAGTATAAGCTTAGTTTGGGGCTAGATAGTGCTGTGTGAAAAGTCCACCAATATTTATTTATTTATTTATTTAACTCTTGACATGTTAGTACGGTACTTATGCGACCGTGGTTCCATCTACAGGTTTGACTTATTACTATCAAGAGTCCTGCTCGATAACCGAAGATGCATTCAGTTGAATCGGCGAGAGATATCACCGTGCTTAGTTGCAATTTTTATTGGATTTATAGTGTTTACTACAACTAAAGGATATCTGATAATCATCTATTTTTCTCTTTTCAGACGGTAAAAGTCCAAGAGCTAGTATACAAGTCGTATTGCACATACGGCACCAAAGTGACCAGCGAGCTCATAGAGCATTTGAGGCTGAAGCATCGTCTGCGCGTCGTGCGACAGCTGGAAGACAGCCTGGAACGGAACACTCTGAGAGCGTTGCAACAGGATCGGCTGTTGGATCCAACTGAGTTACAGGTCAGTTTATTTTATTTTAACAATTTTGGGAAAACTTACAGCCAGGCGGGTATACATTATGTTGTTTATAATAAATACATGCAGCATGCAAAGTTGCTACACATATGCTGACGGCCAATTACAACAGTTTCCGCGGATATGTAAAAAGTAGGTATAACAGTAACAATAGATGACGGATTATACATAATTTTGAAAGATATAGTTATTAACAGCTATGGCTGGACACACACGGACTAGAACAGCGAGAGTTATAGATGAGTGGAAGTTGTTGGAAGAGGCCTTTGCCAAATATGAGCAAACAGATACTTTAGTTTTTTTTTATACAGCAAAGTAGACAAGCAAGCTTACGGCCCGCCTGATGGGAAGCGGTTACCGTAGCCTATGAACGCCTGCAATACCAGAGGAATCACAAGCGCGTTGCCGACCCTTTAAAAATTTTAAAACGCCCTTTTTTAAAAGCCCCGTATGTAGTCTTTCGGGAAAACATCAGCAGGGAGATCGTTCCACAGCCTGAGTGTTTGCGATCGTGTGTTGTCGATATAATATAATACAAAATACCCTTGTTAAACAAATATTAAGTAGTAAGTGAAATAAAGGCTTTTATTATTATTATTTATTATCATGGTCGCCAATAGAATAGAGAAATCTCTATTTTGCCTTCTAAATATCTAAATATTTTGTCGTTTAAATATCTAAAAGCATTGTTACAATTTGTTTGATTTTATAATGTCCCAAAAGCTCTTTGTAATTTCCAAGTGTAGCAAAATAAAACACTAAAAAACACATCAAACTAGATTTCAATTACTTAATCCTACTAATGTAATAAACGCGAACGTTTGTAAGTATGGATGGATGGATGTAGTTACTCTTTCACGTCGGAAGGGCTCAACGGATCTGGATGAAACTTGGCAGAGAGATAGATTATAGTCTGGAATAGCACATAGGCTATTTTTTATCCCGTGGGAATACCGGTATTTAAATCTGCGCGGCGAAAACCGCGGGGCGCAACTAGTATAGAATAATAAACAAAATTACAGGAACTTCTGAGCATTATACGGGAAGAGCTACTGTGGGCGAAGCGAGTGCCTTGCGAGCGCTTAGAAGCCCCGTACGAAGCGTATAGAATCGACTTCACGCAATTCAAGACCTTATTCACTGCGCTATCCCCCTGGGCGAAGGGAGATTACGCCGAGGCGATCACTGCTAGGATGTTCAAGGTAAATCATTCTTAATTACACCAGATGATGACATGACAAACCTCGCTCTTCCAGCCTTCCTTGCCATCTAAGCTATAGGCCGTGGGTTCGATCCCCACCGAGAACAAACCTTTGTATAATGATAAGATTTATCTTGTCTGTGTGTATAAAAATTTAAGCTTTGTTTAGTTTTTGGTTTGATAGAATTCTTTCTTTCTTTAATAAGTTTAAAAACTTAGATCCTTATTCATAATGGTCGCTTTGACGACCTCTGTGGCGCAGCGGGCGAGAGCCTGCCTGCGACGCAAGAGGTTGCGGGTTCGATTCCCGCCGTGGAACAAATTTGTGTACGATCTGCAGAAATTTGTTCCGATGGTCTGGGTGTTTTCTATGTATAATAAAAAAATATCTATCTATGTAAGTATATAATGTATTAAATATATCAGTTATCTAGTACCCATAACACAAGCTTTGAATAGCTTACTTTGGGGCTGTGTGGATTGTCCAGCATTATTTATTTATTTGCGTGCTAATAGCTTATCAGACCGATAAGTCTGTTGCTCTCTTTTCGTTGGCATGAAGGTGACAGTGACAAGTCTATAGAGCCGCTATAAAATGGCAACGAATATGAATATGAGGGTTAGTTATTAAGGTCAAATGATAAAGGATTATAATTTGTTGCTTTTCTGTTTTTTCTGCGGTAATTTTTTTGTTCATGTTTTATTTTTACTAGAACCTAAAAAGCTCTACAACATTAGTCAAGTGCTCGAAAGGAGCACCTAAAACCCTTTCAACACACTGTTTCGAAAGAAACTAGTGACACGACAAGAAGAAGGAGAATTTTTACTAATAATGTATGTGTTTTATAGTTAATGGACAACGACGAAGACGGCTTCGTAAGCGCCCGAGGGCTAAGCGTTGCGCTCGGGCTGAGCGCACGCGCGGACTCTCAGCGCAGATTGCGCGCGTTGTACTGCGCACACGCACCGCCGTTACTCACGTCCGCAGATTTACGGCCGACGCATTTCACCGACACGGGCGAGGAGATCGCTACGGATGCTATCACCTTCTTTGACAGGTGACTTTTTTTATACAACTAGCAGATGGCACAAGCAGATGGGCCACTTAATGTTAAAAGTGGTAACCATCACCTATAACAAAGCATTGCTTCGTGAGTCACGCACGACAGGAACGTGCCCTACGATGCACTGCCCTGCGTCCATCAACTTGAGGCTTACAGATGTTAAGCCTCATGTGCCTGTAATTACACCGGCGACCACACTCTTCAAACCGAAACACAGTGTTGCTGCTTGGCGGCAGAAAAAGGCGAAATTTTCAACAACTATTTTTTTATACTTCTTCTTTTTCTTTATACCTATTTACCTTCTTATTCTTTTTACTTCTCTTCCTTACTTCTTCTAAGAGTAGTAGAGAACTTTGTGAAGGGCTTGTCCAGGGAAGTACCAACACCACGCCTTTTTCTGCCGCCAAGCAGCAACGCTGTGTTTCGGTTTGAAGAGTGTTGTCGCCGGTGTAATTACAGGTACATAACTTATACTAACTTATAAGGCTTAACATCTATATACCTCAAGTGGATGGACGCAGGGCAGTGCATCGTAGGGCACGTTCCTGTAACGTTTCATTAAATAAATAAAATAAATGTATATATTTTCAGTATAGACGATAAGCCGCCTACGCCCGAACTATCTACGCCGGTTCTACAGCGATCTATAAGTGCGGTCTGCGAAGCAAACCCCATGGATAAGTCATGTGACAGCACTACTAGTCAATCAGGTAATTTATAACTATTCTACACAAATGATGCTTAAGGGCCCGGCGACAGCGGCTCGCATTTTCGAGGTGCGATTGGCTATTATTTCATTTTATTTCATTTCGGGGAGGCTGTTTGAAAGAATAACTATCCAGTGACACGCATAAATACTGTTCGAATACAAATAATACAATAATATAAGGAAAATGTGCTTGAGTCAGAAATCATTTTGGTATTAGGTAAACGTAAGGCCAAATATACTAATACCAAAATGATTTCTGATTCGGGCATGTTTCCCTTATATTATTGTGTTATTTGTGTTCGAACAGTATTTATGTGTGTCACTGGATAGTTATTCTTTCAAACAACCTCCCCGAAATGAAATAAAATGAAATAATAACCAATCGCACCTCGAAACTGCGAGCCGCTGTCGCCGGGCCCTTAAGTATGAATTATATAAATAAATAAATATAGGTGGATTTTCCGCACAGCACTATCTAACCTCAAACCAAACCAAAGCTTGTATATTTGGGAAACATATAGCTGATATAATACGTATAATACAATCTTTTTGTAAATACATACTTGTAATATTATAATATAACACCCAGACACAGAACAAACATCTATGTTCATCACATAAAATGTTTGTTCTTGGAGGGAATCGAACCCACGGCCTGCGGCTCAGAAGTCAAGAGTTCTTTTTTTTTCTTTTTATGGCTGCTGTCTCTAGACAATCTTGCAAGTGTCAAGTGATTCAGAGATAAAAGTTTCTATTCACGTCAGTTCAAGGTCGAGTCAGTAATTTTTTTTTTGAAGAAAATGGTGGCGGTTTCTTCAAAACATTTGAAACATTTTCGGTCAAATCACGATACCATAATACGCTTTCATTCCAAATGCTTACACTTTGTGATAATACCACAAGTAATGTTGGTTAAAATACCTCCAAAATTACACAACACAACTCAAAAAAAAAAACTACAAAAACAATTAAAATGAAAATGCTATGTTGCTTCGCAAAATTAATTAAAATCAACATTTTAGGGCAGGTAATTTGACAATATAAAGAAAAATAAAAACTATACTTACTATACACTATACCTACATAATACAAATAAAAGTCGGAGTTTATTATAAGTGAGCTATGATTGTGAATGCTGTCAAAGGCGTTTACGCAAAACTGCCAAAATTGAAATGAAATGAAATAATTTATTTGCGTGAAGTATGGTACATATTTGATGATGACCTATGCTTAAAGAACCTCACACTTCGCTAGAAAAACCTAGCATGCAAAATTATTAACACATTTTCATAAAAATACAATTTAAATTATGTCATAATGTTTTAATTGACATAGGCAACCGGATTTTGAATGCAACAAAAGTTACGCGATCAGCCTGCAGATATGGTTATTTAATTACAAAGAAACTACCAAGTGTGTACCAACGTTTCGCTTGTGCGTGTATAGTTTCGAGCGGCGAGGCGTGCTCGGCGGAGTGTGTCCGCGCATGCGCGCTGCTCGGTCTCCCCCCCTCGCTGCCGTCGACGCCGGGAGCGGCCCCCGCCCCGCACCCCGCGGCGCCGCCCCTGCCGCGCGCTCACTTCCTCCAGCTGCTGGCGGCGCTGCACGATCTGACGCAGCACAACGTCGTACTGTACGAGGCAGTCGTCAGAGCGGGTCAGTTCATAGATGAATGAATGAATGAATGAAAATACTTTATTGTACACCATAAAAGAAAAACAGTAAGTATACTAAAAAAACTAACAACTACTTCTATCAATAAATATTGATGAACTTTCCACACAGCACTATGTAACCCTAAAATAAGAGCCTTCTGGACAGAAGGCCCGTTTTACGCGAGTCCACTCGCGCGTAGGCTTACGTGCGTAGACGAGATACTAGAGCTATATACATCCCGTCCAGAAGCTCGCGTTTCAAACGCGCCTTCTGTACAGGCTCTAAGCCAAAGCTCCGCCTGCGATGCAAGAGGTTGTGGGTTCGATTCCCGCCTCGGAACCAATTTGTGCACGATCTGCAGAAATTTGTACCGTTGGTCTGGGCGTTTTCTATGTATAATAAAAAATATATAATCTATGTAATTATGTAATGTATTTAATATATCAGTTACCTAGTACCCATAACACAAGCTTTGAGTAGCTTACTTTGGGGCTAGATGATGCTCAGTGGATTTTCCAGCCTTATTTATTTATAGGTATTCAGCCGAGTGTGTCTGTCGATCTCCCCCCTCTGTTCCTACAGCTGTCAGCATGATGTCATAGTGTACGAGGCGGTCGTCAGAGCGGGTCAGTTTGTATGTAGGTGAACTGGCGACGGATATTCAACCGAGTGTGTCCGTCGGTCAGCCAAGTGTGTCCTACGCCAAGATCGATATCGGCGCTACAAGATCTCCGGAGCATCGTTATGCTGTAAAGGGCTGTCTTTAGAGCGGGGAAAAAATATGGCAATAAGGCAGTCCTTTACCTATGGGTGAAGTCGGTCAGTGAATGAGATAATGCATTCACTTTAAGGCGTTGACAACACCTAATGTACCTCTCGCTCCCTCGATTCGATATTTTGAAAGATATAAAATCAAGAAGTCTAATTTTGAGAAATCGCAAACAACCATTTTGTGTGCAATCACATTGCACACAGTTTGGTAAAAATTTCATTTAGATCGATGCAAGTTTTCCTGCTCAAAAGTTTGATTATGTAAGAAAAGTAAACTTTTAAGTAGGAAAACTTGTATCGATCAAAATGAAACTTACTAAACTGTGCGCAATGTGATTGCACACAAAATGGTTGTTTGCGATTTTTCGAAAATGGGTTCAGTGATTTTATATGCTTCAAGAAATCGAAACGTGCGATCTTACATCTTAAAGCTAGGTGAACCTATGTGCCAATTCCACGCGACCCAAGTCTAGAGGAGTATGCGAAAAACCTTTGCAAGACTTCTTAGTGATTAACTGATAGTTCTTACGTTGTTTCAGGGACCGTACTGCTGCAGTTAGGCGAGTTGAACCATAGACCAGAGTTAGACCGAGACCTGTCTATGGACAGTCTTTGTGTGGCCGCCGCGGGGAAGGTAAATACCGAAGTTTTTTTTAAATTTTGTTCAGTGCAGATATACATTGAAAAGCCACCGCAAATTGTGCACGTTTAACCCTCAAGTTACACGAAAACACCCCGCATAGGTTGGCTATCCATTCCATGAATAGCACGAAATATTAGAATTAAAATTATATGTAAAAAATAGACCTTACTTATCAGAGGGCAACATTAGACTAGTTATTATTAATAATAAAAAAAACCCTTAAGTTAGTGCAATACGCTGACCCCTATACGCTCAAATCAATCACTTGGTTTTCTTAATCATTTAGAGTTCATTCCATCCCGATCAAAGATGCCACTAAGAACGAACGTAAATGTGCGTGTAATGCGTTCCTAGAATCAGGCCGGATGAAAGCATGTGATGTGATCCCACTAATATCATAAATATAAAAGTTTAGATCTGGATGAAATTTGGTACAGAGATAGAATATAGTCTGGAATAGCATAAAGGGTGCTTTTTATCGCGTGGGAATACCGGGATTTAAAACTACGCGGGTGAAACCGCGGGGCGCCGCTAGTTTTAATTAAACATTTTGTTGATTCAGCTGGATCCCAATGGCAATGCGACAGAATGCGACGAAGCCAGCGCAAGACCATCACCCCAAAAGCAAAAGGACCCTAGTACAGACGGCACATGGTCGATTTCCCTCGAGCAGTTCCTAGCGACGATGCTCGCTGAAGAAGCATTAGAGAAGTACTTCAATGAACATGTCTCACTAATCCCTTTACTGGAAGGCTTGAAGCAAAGAGTCGATAGGCTACAGAGTATATCGTAATTATTCTACTGAATTATATGAATTGGACGTGCCTCTGACTGCCTTAAAGGTTCTTTTGATCAAGGCTGGCTATTGTACATCTGTTCTGAAATTCATGTGCATTCAGAATTTAAGGCCCAATATCATGAACCAACTAGGAACCAAGAATAGGTAAATTCTTTTTGTTTTTCTTGAGTGCCAAGATCTGAGATGGCTATTGTACATTAATCATGAAATTCGTGTGCATTCTAAATTGATTAGACCCAATTTCATGAACTTATTAGGAACCAAGAATCAATCTTCTTGTTTTTAATATTTTGGTTATTTCAAACGTCCTCACTTTTTAGTGATGCATTGACATTTGAATGGCGGGGGTTGTGACAGGTTGCACTAAGAGCGAAAAATGGAAACAAAAGCTCATACAGTGCCACCAACTTTTCTTAACCGGTCTGAGGTCCGTTTGTGCTTAAATGGCCAATAGCGAATGGAAGACGGCCCAAACGGCGAACTTCAAACCGGTTCAGATAAGTTGGTGGCTCTGTTACTAGAACTGATTCGAACTTTTAAGTCACATTCAACATTATGACATAGGTTTTGGTAGAAAGGAGTTGGTTTTAACAGTAATTCGCTTAAAAGCGAATGGCAAGGCTAGGCACTTTCGCGGTTTGGCCACTTTCCCAAAGTTGAAGCTTACATTCCATACCTAATTGCATTTTAATAAAAGGAGCTAAGCAAAATATCAATTAATACTAATTCCTACCTATGAATAGATTTCTCGGCCAACCGAGTAATAGTTTTGTATAATAGAATAATTGCTTTGATAATAAAATCAGTGCCTAAATGTGTCATAGATTGTTCCAAAAATGAAATAAGGTGCTTCACATTTAAAATTAATGTAAAAAGCAAACAAATATTTAGTATTGTAAAATAAAATAGCTTATATTTCTTTAGCGCTAATTGTTTGTGCACATCTAATAAACATTTATAATAATTCCAAATAAATAATGCTGGACAATCTACACAGCACCATCTAGCCCCAAAGTAAGCTACTCAAACCTCGTGTTATGGGTACTAGATGACTGAATATTTAATACATTATATACTTACATAGATAGATATTTTTTATTATACATAAACACCCAGACCAACGGAAAAAATTTCTGCAGATCGTACACAAATTTATTCCGAGGCGGGAATCGAACCCGCAACCTCTGCGTCGCAGGCGGACTCTCGCCCGCTGCGCCACTAAGGTCTTCAACTAAAAAAATAAATTTAATAATAAAATAATTAATTTCAGTGTAATATTAGTAAGTCACTAACATAAATTACTAATTTGGCTTTCCCTGTCCAGAAACAGGGTAATGTTTTCGGGTTTATGTTATTGTTTAAAGTATGTGTAGCTTAAAGGTTTTATAATGTACTAGCTGGTACCCGCGACTTCGTCTGCGTACTTTTAATCTCTTCATCTCTTTTTTTCGCAATAAAAGGTAGCCTATGTTCTTTCTCAGGGTCTAAAGATTGTCTGTGCCAAATTTCATCAAAATCGGTTGAGAGGTTTAAGCGGGAAAGCGTAACAGACAGGCAGACAGAGTTACTTTCGCATTTATAATATTAGTTGGGATTACGATAAATCATTATAGGTATAGAATAAGGTGCCATTATATTCCTCTGGATCATGAAAGAAATAAGACTTTAAAGAAAAGCCAAAAATAAAACGTGACGACCATGACATGCTTCAAATTACAGCATGCAAATATCAAAGTCAAGTTATCCCAAATTTGATTATAAATGCGAAAATTTAGGAGTGCTTCATTCGAAATTTAAATTTATAATTCAGTCCCTGGTGGACGCTAGTTAAAAAAAAACTGATAATTATTAATATAAATACCTAACACGCCACGAAAGTAGGTACAGGTGTTGTAACCGATAAAATTATTCATGTTTTTTGTTTTCATTTTTGTATATTTATCGAGTAATTATACCTCGAATCATGTCTATAGGTACACGAAATCAAACTAATGCTGACATAAAATTGACAATACACATATTTTCTGTATATCATTAAAGCCTTACTTTTTTTTAATGCAACTAGCTGATGGAACAAGCAGATGGCCCACCTGATGTTAAGTGGTAACCATCACCTATAAACAAAACATTGCCCCGTAGGTCACGCACAATAGGAACGTGCCCTACGATGCACTGCCCTGCGTCCATCAACTTGAGGCATACGGATGTTAAGCCTCATGTGCCTGCAATTACACCGGCGACCAGACAAACTACTTTGTACAGATTATTTTTTTTGCCATATTCCTATGATTGTTCAACTTTATAGCGTGTACAGCTAGTTTAACGAATTAGTTGATAGATAAAGTTTCGATACTAAAATGAAGTTTATATTTCAAATACACATGGTATATACAAATACGATGGTACTACACATGGATAACAAGCTACACAAAGCCAAAGAAAAATTACACTTACTACAGCGACCTAAAAGCTAACCTGTATAGCCAAATGCATAGTCATGTGTGTCCGTAGTCAGTCTGTAACGTGTTTGGAGATAACATTTAGGACCCCATTTTTTTTATTTAGGTACTGTGCAAGTCTAATTGTATAATTAACTTTGTGTAAGTCACATCCGTTTAGCACAATTATAAAAGCATATTGTAGTATTAGGTAACCTTTGTCCATTACCATTTATTGTTACTTTAAGTTATAATTATCTGAATATATTTGTATGAAGTTATTCAATAGTTTCATTTAATAAATTATATCTTCGGCATTATAAATAAACGGTTGGTTCAAGACAATCAATGCATAGATTAGTCCCAACGAAAAATCTAGATCTTAAACTCGCCTTTTATGAGGCTTCGTCAAACAAGTAGAAGTAGTAGGTACCTATGTACCTACTTACCCAAATTAAAGGTAAAAATATTCTGCCTTTTTCCTATCAGGGCTAATAATATAGTAAAAGACGTGACCTGATATTTTTTTTTAATTATAAATTCTTGAGCTGAAATGCCTAAATCAAAATCTATTCAATCTACAGGTAGGTAGTTTATTATGCTGTATGTTTCTAGACAGAATACAATTTCAAACGAAACGAAATACACCGTCTGTTTGCATATTATTGTGATATTTACAGGTACATAAGACAAATGATTAAATTTCATCATGTTTGCTGAATTTCAAAGTCCAAGCCAAGGTGGATTTCAAAAACTCTTTGTTTGGTAGCTGGATCTGTGATGTTCCATCGCGGAGTAACCACTGTAACAAAAAAGGATTTTTATATTTATTGTGCATTGTTGTAATGACCTTCATAGAGTCCACGTACCCTGTCACCTAAATACCTAAATCTAACCACCACTTGAAATGATTACATTTTAAGTGATATAGATAATAACAATAACTATTTAGTCCAAAGCCATTAAGATTACATTACAACGACGAATGAGACTAACTACCCACAACACAGGATATTCCTAGGGTGGGAGTTAGTGTTCGTACAAATGTCAAAGTTTGTCGTTTTTGTAGCAATTTGTTTTTGTAACAATAAATGAGTATTTCTCAAACAAAATGTACGTAACGAAAGAGGAAAACGTTACGAAAAAGTACTTTTTCGTAACTTTTCTTCCTTAAGTTCCTAGAGTTATGTTACGAAAAAGTACTTTTTCGTAACGTTTTCCTTTTTCGTTACGTACATTTTGTTTGAGAAATACTCAAAAAATAAACTTTACTTTTTTATTAACTCACCGGCATGTAACCACCACTGCCCAATAGCTCCACCCTGTACTTTCCGCTATGGAGATAAGGGGTTATATCTCTGATGAGCAGAATTCCGTTCGCCGGCCATTCCAATACTATAGCGTAGATTGCTGACAAACTATCGGACGATGTGGGCTTTGCGGTTGGATTGACAGCGTTGTACGACGTTCTTGTACAAGTGTACCATACGTTTCCGTTTAGCGTGTCGTTTTGGCTGGTCCAGGGTGATGACCCGTATATGGCATCGCCGTTGATGGAAAGCCACTCGCCAAGAGCTAGCAGCCGTTCTTGGAATATGGGACAGATGGTGCCTTCTTTAGTCGGGCCTACGTTTATTAGGACGTTTCCTGAAACAGATCAAATATTTTATTCTGTCTGAATTTTAGGTACCTACCTACATCCTATTAATATTATAATCGCGCAAGTTTAGTATGGATGGAAGGATGGATTTATTACTCTTTCACGACGGAACGGGTGAACGAATCTGTATGAAACTTGGCAGAGGGATAGATTATAGTCTGGAATAACATAGGCTACTTTTATCCCGTGGGAATACCGGGATTTAACCCTGCGCGGGTGAAACCGCGGGGCGCAACTAGTTGCAAATAAAGGTCTTCACAAAATTCAAAGTACATAACACTAAAATCCTACCATTACAGGCGTACAAAATCATTTAGAATTCAGATACCTACCTCTACCTTTGTCACGGACTCGTCAAAATAGCAAAATGTTTATTTCAGACGAAAAGAGGCTTTCAATGTTATACTTTCAGACTATGCTAATAAATCGCGGTCTACGCGGATTTAAAAGCGTTTACGGACTATGATTTTTCTTTCACCACACTGGTTTAAAAGAAACTAGTAGTCTAAAAGAAGAGTCAACATTATCACGAATAGATAAAAACAAGGCCTCATTTTTATGAAAATTTTTAAAGCATTTCGCATCCTTCGACTTTTTATTTTATTTTAGACTGTCGTCCCACTGCAGGGTAAAGGCCTCCCTCCTTTCCTTCTACACTTCTCGATCTTTGGTTACAGTGAATCAGTCCATAAGATGGCTATCGAGATCGTCCCGCCATCTTTTTCTGGGCTTCTTCCTCGACGGCGCCAACCTTGTGGGAACCATAAAAATTCTACTAAACTTTAAAATAATTACCTCCACAACTAACTGTAGTGACTAACTGATCAATCATTTGTGAGGAAGTCAGAATTTCACTCAGATCCATGTCCCTTCTGTAGCCCCATGATACTGAGTCGACTGTGAATGCATTCTCCCACTTATGTTTTTGAAGAGTTCCTGAAATGAAATCGTGCATTTAATTTTTTTATTCCGATATGTTGGGCGTCGAAAGCAGGGTTTCCTAAATGGTGGTCCGCGGAACTCAGGGGTTCCGTGGAAAGGTCACAGGGGTTCCGCGGTCTGACGAAGATTTAAATAAAACGTTCGTGGAAAATACCGATAACCACGCCGCATCGTCGCGTCGCATTACGTCGATGTTTTGCAATACTTATAATAATTATTTATTATTTGTAACTTGTTCTTTCTCCGGTCTAACCTGCATATTATATTCAAACAAAGGTAAACTTATCAAACCGCCAGCTAGGGTTCCGCCAAAAAATTTATGATCAATTAGTTCCATGGCCAAATAAAATTGGGAACTCTGGTCTAAAGGACTATAACACTTTATGGTCATATTCTAAGTTAGCCTTAGAATCTGACCAGTCCTTAGGTTCAAATACTTATAAATCAGCGTGAACAGACACATGTATGTATGTTAAAACTGGAAGACGAAAATTCACAATAGAACAAAAAAGGCGCAATTTATTATCAAAATTAGAAATATGTAGGTCACATACTTACTGTTGTTAAATCGATCGGCAAAATTAAAGAAGTCTCCATGTTTACCAGGAACGCCTATCCCCCATCTATCATTGACAACCACCTCATCTTTGATTGGGCTATCGTTGTACAGCCAAGCGAGGAACTTCTCGGACATCCAATAGCTGTCGTAAGCTTCCCAGTCACCATCAGACCATATCACCGATGGCTCGTAGTCATGGATAACCTGTTTTAGGTCTGGCCATAGTTTTGTAATAACATATGTTTTTGATAACGTAAAATTGTGTTTTTTATCCTCCAGATAAATGGGGTTGAACCATTCAAATAGGGAATGGTAGACTCCGAACTTCAAGCCATGCTGTCGTACACTGAATGCTAACTCTCCCACTAGATCACGCTTCGGTCCAGTTTCTACAGAGTTCCAGCTGAAGGATTTTTTTGAAGGGAAAAGCGTGAAGCCTTCATGATGCTTGCTAGTAAGGACAACATATCTGAAACAGTCCATTATAAATCCTACTACTATTATAAACGAAAGTATGTAAGTATCCATCCAGGATGGATGTTTCTTACTCTTTAACGCCGGAACGGCTGAACGGATCTGGATGAAACTTAGCAGAGAGATAGATAATAGTCTGGAATAGCACATAGGCTACTTTTTATCTCGTGGGAATACCGGGATTTAAATCTGCGCGGGTGAAACCGCGGGGCGCAACTAGTAGTAATAATTTGACTAGGTAGGTATGATCTTTACAAATCTACTGAATACAAATTAGGAAAAAAACATTGCGCTGAGCAAAAAACGACCGACGAGACAACGCGTTAAGTTGGTGCTGTTATTCAGTTAAAGGGTTGATGAGTAAAAGCCAAGGTGTTTCAATGAACATTAACAAAACAATAAAAACAGAGATATGTTTCGTTGCGCCGGGCCTGGGTAAACTTTGTATGGATCATGATCTAAAAAAGTCATCACGGGATATCAGATCAGGTTGAACCAGGTATGGCAAAATATAAAAGTAACTGGTTTAAAATGTTTTCCATCACCATGATAGCTCTGCCATTGTGCATATAAATGTTTCAGAAAGATAAATCCATTGGTCTGGATAGTCTCCACGAGGTCTCCACCAACCCCACACCCTTGGGGGAACCTTAGGATCCGAAACTATTTATTTTCAACAATATACATGTAGGGGAATGGTGTTCGCCGGGTAATACCACTCAGTCCAATAACTTGTTAGATATGGTGCCTTGAAACACAGCGAGCATGCTGCAGCTCCATGGTTGGGTCGATTGAGCAGGCAGCCTTTTTAAACTATACCTCAATTATTAGGTAGGTATTTCATTAATTTGACACATGAAAAAAATTTATAGAGCATTTTTATCCTCAGGTGAACGGCATTCCCCCATCTTACTCTGCCTATAATAAGAACAAAATAACATTACTTAGCTCCAGATGAGGCAAACAGTTTTGCCCATTTATCAGCATCAAAGAACTCAGCGGTAAACAGTGGAGCAAAATCTTGGTAAGTGAATCCAGGTGCATAATTTTTTTCCATGAAGTCAGTGAGTTTCTTATTGCCAACTGAAATGAAACAATTGAGAACAAAATCTTACTCCTGGTTTCTGAAAGCACAATCAACACTCATTGGCAGTCAAGTTACTTGCTATCTCTCACTCTCTTATTTGAAGTAAAAGCTGAAATAGCAAGTGATTTGACAGTTGATTAGTTTTGATCAAGATTTCAGAAACCGGGGGTTAGTTTCCGGGGTAACCAAGAGAAAAATAGCAGTAGGTAGGTACCAACTATATACCTACTACCTATCTAAAATTCCCTCTAAAGTTGACCTGTATTAGCTTAAAGATCAACTTGCAGGTAGTTAGTACGTGGTTGGTTGGTAGGTAGGTAGGTAGGTACTTACGCTTCCAGTTAATCCAAAACCACTCGGAACCAAAACTGGGGACGGAGTAGACACCCCAGTGCAGAAATATTCCTATTTTAGCCTCGTCGTACCATCGCGGCAACGGTCTGCTATCCAAATCATCCCATTGCGGCTTATATCTCCTTATATCCTTATAATGCGACGCTTTACCGGCACCGGCACTTTTTCCAGAGTTATTCTCGATTTCAGCTATTGCTAGGACGAGTATCGTTGGAAGTAAAAATAACAGCCGCATTTTTCTGTAAAAACATGAACGAAACCGTTGAATTCTATGTGGTCTCCGTAGTATAATATTTGTACGTACGATTGTTGATATAATGATAGATTACAAACTAAGTAGTGTCGAGCAACGTAACACGACTTTCAAAAACCAAAATAATAACAATGCACACGTTTGTTTATGTCCTCAGCTGAATTACTTTGCTTTGTCAAGTCAAAGATATGTCAAAAGTTCAGTTGTGAGGTCAAAGTTCGAGCACGAATTCATGAAAATATCCGTTCCGTTTGACTTTATGAGGTCAGTCAGTGGTTTGACTGCGTTTGGCATATCTTCTCCACAAAGGCAGGTATTTTAGGTTTCTTCTACCAAATCTAAAAAAAGTTAGTACCTACAACTATGGCATGCACATAAATTCATATCCTACATTTTTAGGGCATTAAAAAAATATGGTTTCTACTTACATGGTTGAGATGATGACTTAGGTAGAAAATATTGAAGGGTTTATTAGTAGGTATTCTGCTAAAACATTAAAAGCCGGCTATCATATTTTTTTACTGTGTATAAACAGGTAATATTTATGACTAATTTAATATGTAGCCTAGATTTAAATTACAACTTTTATCAGCACACAACCACACAGCAGCAATCAGTATATCAGTATGAGCCTGTACATACAGGGCACAGCTAAAATTTGTTTAAATATTATTTGTACCTACCTATGTTTATCAGCTAGGTACTTAATTACTTGTAGTTGCCATTACAAACAAAAACAAGTGTTCTATAGCACACATACCTAATGGTTATCTTGTTTTTTAAACCATTTACATAACTGAAACAAGATTTTTGCATTACATTTTTTTATTCATATTAACTTAAAATAATCATAATACTATGTAAAAAAAACACCATAGGTACTAGGTAATACTTGACTTACTGTATCTAACATAGGTAATGTACAAAAATCACGGCAAAACTTACTTAACAAAAATAGAATAAAAATATGTACCATCACATCAGATCATCAGAGAGCCACAAATTAATGTTTAAAAATTAACTTATACAAACTATTAATAGTAGGTATCTAGAGTGAGTGATTAATAACTGCTGCTAGTATAATTATGTATAGGTAAGGTACCTATGTATACATATTACCGGTGTAATTACAGGCACATGAGGCTTAACATCTGTATGCCTCAAGTTGATGGACGCAGGGCAGTGCATCGTAGGGCACGTTCCTATTGTGCGTGACCTACGGGGCAATGTTTTGTTTATAGGTGATGGTTACCACTTAACACCAGGTGGGCCATCTGCTTGTTCCATCAGCTAGTTGTATTAAAAAAAAAAAAAAAAAATTATATACAGAGGTAACTGCAGTATATAATAAAATATAATCCACATGGATTCATTCAAAATTTATGTAATGAATCCAACCTATGGATAGGTTGCAATTACAATTTTGGATGGCTTGCGTTTTTACATTATTTAGTTACCACTGGGATATGAAATAATGTAGAACTCATGTTGAGTATGTAGGATCCAATAGTATATTAATTACCTACATTGCTTAAACTGAACAATGTATATTATTACATTGCTATACTATTAGACCATGGCATTATTATTTAGACACCCTTCCCACTGCTGGTTTAGCCATTTAGAGCATAGGTTTTACTCAGTTTTCACTAATATATTATTAATTGATTTACTAATGTCCAGAGGTTTTCGCTTGTAACTGTTTGAAGCAGTACTGATTTCTTGGTCAGTCTTTTCAATGGCATGAAGGTATTCTATGACTTTGCTGCATTACCTTACATTCTTATCTACTTCACCACAAGGTTATTGAGAATCCACTTTGAAGTTAGAGTAAGAACAAGCACTGTTTATAATGATTTCGCTCATACTTGAAGCCTGTGTTGAGTGAGTAGCTGTTATTGGGTCAATCTGAGCTGCGGTAAAAACTTTATCACTGTGAATGTTATTTGTTATGTGCCTTGGACTACTTGAGTAAACTGTGCACACCTCCTGTCGCTCACAAGTACCCATCTTCACTTCAAATATGGTGTCTAAGATTTTTTTCTTTGCTATAAGCTGGTTTTTTTCCCCTTTTATAGAGCGTAGTTCATTTGCAACATATTCACCGAACACTGAGAAGTCATCTCTATTTTGGCATGAGAAAGGTTTGACTGTGTTTGTGGAGTCATTCCTTGTTAGTTTGTATGGGAATGTCTGGTTTGTACTTTTGCCATTGCATATGTTGTTGTCTGATTGAGAATTCAATGTTACATCATTGTTGACTTCCTGAAATAAGAAAAGATTGACTATTAGATTAGCAGTCCAGAAATATGGTAAGCTCAAATCCTGTTTGTCTTAAATGAGAAAAATATTGATTTATACCAGCCTATGGGAACTTGCTTACCTACTTTAGTTGTTTTTTTAATTCCATTGACTAAAATTTATACAATGTGGTGTTTACTTACAGATTGCAAAATCCTGTATGGTTTACTGGAATCCTTTAGAAAGTGCACATATTCATAAGCATACCAATTGCTGATATACCTTTCGCTTGAGTTCTCTGCGTTAGCTCTAGCTTCGCGAGCCCACTCTCTGTTGTACTGCGTCCGAAGATGCTGTATCTTCTTCGTGGCATCAGCTATGGATACTTCAAGGTATTCAGCGATGTTCCGCAATTCCTCCCTACGTTTCTGCTTATCTCGGCGTGTGTCGCACAGCGATGGGTTCCAGAGGCTGGCATTTACTTGCAACATTTCTATCAACTTCATTGTTTTTTCTTTGTTCCACTCCATTGCGGCTTGTAAAAAAAACTGGTTATTAAGTAAATGTTGCGTGCACTTTTAGCGATAAGTTAAAACTTAGCCAGCAATCCATCACTATTCAATAAATATCTATAACAGCCAGTTTTCAGCCGAGTGAGAAGAGTAAAGAAAACCTAGACCAAATCCACCATCAGCAGCACAGCAGCAGGGAGAGCACAGCACAGTAAACAAAAATATCAAGCAAACTGTCATGTCTCACTGGTTTGTCATTTTGACATTGACAGTATAGGCTCTGTCAAACGATTTGGTCCAAAAGCAAGTCTACTTGTAGCATAAATTCAACCGGCAATTTAAAAATCGGCGATGCATCTTTACTAAACGCGAAAGTTTGTAAGTATGGATTGATGGAAGGATGTTTGTTACCCCTTCACGCGGGAGCGGCTGAACGGATCTGGATGAAACTTAGCAGAGAGATAGATTACAGTCTGGAATAGCACATAGGCTACTATTTTTATCCCGTGGGAATACCGGGATTTAAATCTGCGCGGATGAAATTACGGCAACCAGTGGAATATAATACTCTGACGCACAGAATAAGGATGCTAACGCATCTCTTGACGAGAGCAGCGATGGCTACACATTCTTGGGTTTATTTACTCCTACATTAGGTATGTAGCTAACCGAAAAAGATAATCCTCGCTATTATGTAAAAATAAATATTATGTCCTCCAAATTCCAACCGGCGGTGCGGTGCCGTCCGTGGGCATGATTCACATTCCGGCTGCGGAAACCCTTTTCTGCAGTCGTGCAAGTCAAGGACTTCATGATGCACTTGTTCTTGTCTAGGACTGCACATGCAGAACCTGTAAAAATGTCTTTAACGCTTTTCTATTGAAGAACGGGGTGGTTAGGGGAAGTTATGATAAACAACATTCTATTTCATTCTCATTTATTTACATAGGTAGGTACCTACCTACTACAATGCGATTAACACATTATAACAGCTGGTGCTACTAAATATTTACAATATGTACAAAATTACCCACCATACAAAAATGCATTTTTCACACATCAAAAAATAATATTTTTTACATTCATAAATAAAGTAAGGTAGGTACATACTTAACAATTACCTAATTAAAAGTTAATAATAGAGGAACCAAAAATAAAGTAATTAAGGAACACGCGTCGCCTTTCCATTAGTAGTTTTTAACAAAACCTATGTTTTTTCGTTATTAAATCCGGAACGGAAACAACACATACCTACCCTCCCTTTCTGAAAGCTCAATCAACACTACTCGGCTGTCAAGTCACTTGACATTTAAGCTTTTCCTTCATATAAGAAAGAGATAGCAAGTGAGTTGACAGCCGATTTAGTGTTGATAATGCTTTCAGAAACCGGGGGAAAGAATCTCACTTTACCTAACAAGAATTAGGTACAGCTACAGGTAGGAATAACATGAGCAGGTAATAATACCTACCTAGGTAAGTTTTTACTGGTTCGGACTTCAAATGAAACGAGCGAATTTCATTTCGCTTTTTGTATAATAAAAGAAAACTATACGTAGCCATTTAAGCCATTTCCAAGTGGAAATGGTGATGAAAACTTTCAACTTTAACGATGACAAGACGCAAGGAGGCCGTTCGATACCTAGGTACCTACGTATATTTATAGCTTACCTACCACTGCCACATAATTAGGTTAGAAAACATAACAAAAGCTAAGCGACTTATGTAGTTAGATAACTAATTTCTGACCAGAATCACGAATGAATTTTGACATTTAGTCAAATTCGTTCGAGATTGACCCAGTTTGTAATAAATATTATTCAATAAAATCAGGCAGGGCCTGCGTTTAGCGGAACAGTAGAAAATTTTTGTCAATGTAAAATAAAGTTTTTGTAAAATGGTCGCATTTCTGGCGTTATCTACCGGGCTACTGGCGAGCGCAGAGGCGCTCTATTATACATACAATAAACGCAAGGATTCCTCTGCAAGTAGATACCGTCCATTGGCCCTTCAGTAGGTAGTTGGTTAAATTTATAGCTAGGTAGGTATATTTAGTTTTGATATAATCATAACAAAGTACCTACTTAGGTAACTACTAAGCTAATAAATGCTAGAGGGTAGGTAGTAGGCACAGGTAGGTATCTAGTACCTACACAGGTACCTACCTAAGGTTTTCTTTACATGATAACTTTAATTCTTTCATCCATATCAACTTTCATAGATAATAATCATTGTTTCAATATGTATATGTAGGGGAAGCAGGGGTAATGGCGCTCGCCGCCGGGTAATACCGCTCACCCTAATAACTTGTTAAATACGGTGCCTTGAAACACAGCGAGCGCGTTTCAGGACAGTGGTTTTGACGCTTGACCAGGCAGCCTCTCTACTCTAAACCTCAAAATTGTAAGGCGAGGATATCCCAGAACCGCCTCCAAGACTTGCAGCACTTGAACAACTAGATTTCGTTAAATTTTCTTCTCAGAGATTAATAATAATGACATTTTAACATTTTTTTTACACAGCGCTAGTAAATATTAATCCTTATCTTTTGATATAACTTTGACATGATTTCAAGAAAAACTCTCTTAGTAATGGATGTTTGAAATATCGATTTGGTGTCATCTTTATGATTTTTTTATCAAGAAAGTTATCATTATTTACGTTTCTATCTTTACACAGTGCTCGAGTACATGTTCCATTTTAAAGTTTTCGTATTTTTCATGTATTTTTTACATTTTAGTAGATATACAGCTGATCAAAAATCGGGAGGTTGGAGGTTCTGGGATATCCAAATAAGTAGAGCATTTTTCCCTCAGGTGAACGGCATTCCCCCTTCCTCTAATTAATTTGATAATTACGCCTAAATCAAGAGATTCTTATACAATAAATAATGTGTGCAAAACGCAACGTAGATAAGTAGGTATTTAGTATTTACAAAAGGGCACACGCTCAACACGTGCATCTTAACTAAAAAATACCTATAAAACCACCTACGTTCTACAACTAGTTAGGTACCAAGCAGGGCAACAATATCTACTCTAGGTAGGCTAGATACCTACTCCCATAACCATAGGTAGGTAGGTATTGCTGAAGGTAGGTGGTTCCAAAAGGTAAAGGTACACACGCCCAATTATTACAAAATTCAACATTAAAATATAGAATTATTATGATTTAACAATTGACAATAAACATGTCTTTGTCTTGAATGTGAAGTCACGAAGCACATCACAGACCAGACAGCACTGGTTTAATACGTAGACATAATAGACAGAAACAAGAACCTTACATTCATTATCCACTATGATCTAGGTAGGTACATACATTCCAAGCTAAACAATGAGGACAGACGGGGCTATAGGAACCTAGCGATATCAGTTTGATCAAAATTTGTTGCTGCTTGTTGATAAGCATGCCACTGCTATTTGCTCCGCCTGTCATGCTGGTCAACTGGCGTTTTGTCAACGATTATTCCAATTAACAGTCAACAAATTATTTTACAGGTAGGTACCTACTTTTATCACTAGGTGCTTGATGGTTCTTAAAATATAGCTTCGTGGATCATAAATTATCTACAGCTTACAGGTATTCCACATCACAAATACCAATATTGTATTGGGATTTGTAATGTGAAATAGTAACAGCATGATAAAAACTAAGGTATACCGAATATAGGATTATTGTTTGTCTGATTCATGCTAATTGCGTGCAAAAAAATTGGCCTCTAATTCACCATCGACCAATTCAGCTCGAAAGAAGTCCTCTAACTTTCACTAGAACAACTTGACTGAGCTTATCACCTTACAATATGCCTAGTAAATTAAGTTACTAAGTATCGTCGGGATAACTTCTCCGTAACTAAATAAATAATAGCTACTAAGAACCTAATTGTACACTGTCCATTTCACTTGTCAGTTTACGTCACATCCAGCGGCCTCGCATCGCGAGGTCTGAAGAACCCTCGCTCCGTGCGACACTCACGGATGGTGACCGTTTGCAGGTTGACCGTGACGTCCGTGATGAACACTTGGTCGGCGACGGGCGCGCGCGCCAGCCAGTAGGCTGCGGTGCGCCGCGGCGGGGGCGGCGGGGGCTGCTCGGTCACTGCGGCATCGGCAGGCGCCTCGGGCCAGTCGTCTTCGTCGTCGTCAGGCTGCGGCGGGGCGACGGTAGGAGGTGGGGGGCGCGCGCCTTTAGGCTCTGCTGGGGCTGTCGCCGTCGTCGGCTGCGAGTCGGTACGTCTCTCTCGTTCTTGAGGGATGTGAGCGTCGGCTTCCTCGGGCGAGTGCGGTGCTCGTCGCGGACCTGTCGTCCTCGGTGCCGCCGCTTCTGCCGCGGGCGACGCGGGCGCCGCAGCACCTCCGGGTGGAGACGCCGCAGGAGGAGGTTGAGCCGGTGCCGGCGTTCGACCGCCGTTAACTTTGCTGGACTCATGCCGCTTCCCAGGCGGGCTCATTGTTATAGTAACTCCTATTTTCCCAGACTCTTTCGAAAGAACTTCGGCTTTGCGTTTCCCAGGCGGCGGTGGTCGTTCCTCGGATGCGCTGCGCGCGCGCTCCGGCGAAAGCTCGCGCTCGCGCTTGCGACCCTGTCTCCGGGCTTCTTCCCCTCTCTCGAAGCTCTGAATCAGCCGCTGATCGAGTATATTCTCCTCCGGTTCCCACGTGTTGTGCTTCGGCTTCCACCCTTTCCATTTCACGTAGTACTCCACTTTGCTCTGGAAAGAGAGAGAGAGTGACCGTTAGCTAACCGTTTTTATAAAGCGTGTGTGGCGGGACCGACCGGCGCGGTGAGACTGGCTAGCGTGCGGGCTTGTGGAGGGTTGCGCAGCACGTTATAGCCTTTGCAGATTGTTCGCGATAGTACCTAATACGGAATGAACTGGTCGGGAACGGAGGGTAAGCAGTTTTGAGTTTTACGTTGGCTCGTGTGGCATGCACCTATATAGGTACATACCTACCTAGAATGTGCAACGAAGCGAAATATACTTGTAGATTATGATGGAGTAAAGGTAAGCGGGCCAAAATGCTAACGTTATTTCGGAGTTCGCGAGCGCACCTGCCCGGCCAGCTGTCGCTGTATCTCCCCTGGCATCGGTCACACAGGATACATAATCGCCCTTATTATAACGACATAAGAGTCCTTTTTTCATACACCACTATGCTTCACAAAGGCTTAACATGCAATCAACAATGCTTCGTAAATCTAAAGGCCAAAATAATTATCCAACCACCTAATTCAGACCTGAACTAAGGTAGAAACCTACTAAAAAAAACTAAAGGGCACTGATGCCCTAGTTATATTAAAAAATGGAACAAGAAGGGTAGGTATACGTTATAGGTATAGTATTTATTATAATCTGTATTATTTGTCTTTATTTTTGGTATTATAAATTAATTACAAATTGCGCAAACTACACCAACCTCCCCTATTCTGTGATGTCTTTACACGTAGACACCCTAACTAATATTTGTACGTAATTATTGTCAATAGAGGTTCCTTTCCAACATGCCTTGCAGAGCTCGCCTACCGAGGACGTGCCCTATATGGCATTAAAATGCACCTATCACTTCGAGAACTATCTTCATTCCAGCTCTAAACCGCGAACCGCTAACCAAAAAACTGTCATAAACCAGTTATTCCAGTTTAAATATCAAAAACTGTCAATATTGTTAAAATTATTACAAGCACTTACACCTCCGACTTTGTTCCTTAGTAGGACCGCATATTTTATCTTCAGCCTTTCACTTTAGCCTGTACTTTCTACATAAAAAGTAAACGAAAATAAGCCAAACCCCCTAGTAATAAAGTATGAAATTGTTTGGGCGTGTTTGGTGATAGGGCGTTTCGTATTCTGGGCCCTCTATTCAGACCCTGGCTTCTTATTGGTTTTAGTGGCGAAGGGTGAATGAAAGAAGTTTGTACGAAGTGACTTTGTAGTGACGTCATGGACTTTATTAGAAATTTTCCTAATGGTTACTTAGGTACTAAAATCTACAGTTAAAGCATTACAAGTTTACAGTACAGTGTTTCTAATAAAATGTTGTTTATTGTGCCCTACACACATGTCATGGCATAATACTTTGGTACTTAGCTTTTTAAAGTAGGTACCTACCTAGTTCCCTGAGTAAAACAAACGTTTGGTAACTATTAGGTATGTATGCATATTATTATTGTATGTTTTTGTTTTGATACCATGTAATTTGTTTAATAATTAATATCATTCTGGGTGATGGATGAAAAAAGTATGAAATGCCTTTTATCGGAAGATATATTACTGCTTTCGTAATAAACTTGGAACATAATTTTATTTGTAACATAGATACCCTTAAGCCAAAAAAATAGAACGCCTAAAATATTAAAGTTAGCAATCACCTCTACGAGACGGACGCGAGCGTAGCCGCAGGCTCCCGCTACAATTTTAAATAGGTGTCGCAGTACTCAATTTTTATAGGACTCACTTACTTAAATCATAAAATTAAGATAATATTTAGGTAGTACTGCATAATTAGGTTGGTATATACCTACAAAGTTAGACTAAACAATCAGCGAACGTAGCAATTACAAACAATAACAGCATTGTTATTTATAGTGTCACACACTGACATCGACAACAATGTGGAAACCAAACAAAGCTATTTTGATTGCAAAAAATAAAGGAACCAAAGGGACGTTCTTACAAGGTAAGGTCGTTTGACTACAGCGCGGTTATTGGACGATGCGCGGGGCGGGCGGGGCGAAGGGAGCGTCCCTCCCCGCTTCATCTCAACACACCCCCGCCAGTCTGCGCCAGCCTACAAAGCTACCTATGCCGGCAACACCGCCTCTACGCTCAGGCATTAGAGTTGTTTTTCGAATGACCAACAGTAAAAATAAAATGGCGGATTTGATGGTTGCTGTAATCTTGCCATGGGCGGATCGAGCCTCGGAAGCATAGACGCCAATTAGCGGGCGATCGGCTCTTGAAGTAGATAATTAACTCGTGAATAATTAATGATAATCCGAAGACTTGCACGTTCGGTGTTAATGAGCAAAATTTATGTTTAATGAGGTGATTATTCATGAACATGCTGATTAGTGCACTGATTGGGAAGTAGGTATAATACCTATATAGGAAAATGACAGAAATGAACACAGAAAACGAGTTGATATTGTAAGATAGGTAACTACCTATTGTTGATTTAACTATAGGTATACCTATATACCTAGTTGCGCCCCTCGGTTTCACCCGCGCAGATTTAAATTCCGGTATTCCCGCGGGATAAAAAGTAGCCTATGTGTTATTCCAGACTATAACCAATCTCTCTTCCAAGTTTCATCCAGATCCGTTCAGCCGTACCGGCGTGAAAGAGTAACAAACATCCATCCATACTTACAAACTTTCGCGTTTATAATATTAGTAGGATTTGAATATGGTCCAGTGTTCTTATTTAGAGCCCCAAACTTACCATACTATTGTAAAAGGCATATTATCCTAATTACCTACCTCATCAATCATCATAAATTGTCACCAACACCTAGGTACTCCTGTTTCAGCTTTTACTTCAAATTAGATAAGAGATAGCAAGTGACTTGACAGCCGACATAGCATTGATCGGGTTTACAGAAACCGGGGGTATGTTTGAAAATGACTAGTCAGCAGACTTAGGTACCTCTTACTACCACTGCAACGGGTTTTCTTCTATTTATTTCTGTTGTTATTGTTAATGTTCAAAAAACTTATTTACAATAATGTTCAAAAAACTTATTTACAATACAACGCTCTTACTCTCAGAATAGAACCATGACCAAATCATATAGCCCGCATGCTATACCTATTCAAAATAAGCAATTTAATGCGAGTAACGACATAGGGGTTATAAATCAGTTAAACACGCGCATAACGAGGGTCAAGTGATGAACTTTAAAAATACAAGATTTCACAGAGGTCGCACCACGGAAGAGTTGGTTAAGCCTAATAAGATGAAAGATTATCACGATTTAGGTTGCAGGAAAACCACTGACGCCAATAACCCGCAAAAGCATGAATGTGTCCACGACGGTGCGAACCTATACCCACGTTTAGGTAAACTTTCGAAAACCACGCGAAAGTTCTCTTTTGGGTATCAAATGTTTACCCAAACTCAACGTTAAACGTCTTTCAACGGCAAAATCCACGCGAAAGTTGTTCTCTTTTATATAATTTTTGAGACTATCGTGGTTATGAATATAGTTTTCGGTTAAAAAGATATAGTTACCATAGGTTTTTTATTTTCGTTTAGTATGTTGACTCTATACTCGATGCATAGCCTCACTGTCATATGTAGGTACTACTAAGATATGCTCACAGAACTTACCAATGGGGGGTTTTTACTTTGTTTATTTCAATCATCACAACACATTTCCGTCTTATACACATAATTGAAATTCAAGCTGTTAATGTATGGTCAATGTGAATAAATCAATTTAAATGCAAAGAATGAATGGCGTCAAAGAATAAAGAGAAAATCTTATACCTTGTCCAACGCGGCAATGTTAACACATAGGAACCCTAAGTTTTGGTATGGTCATCTAAGTCAGGGGTTCCCAATTTCATTTGGCCATGGGAACCCTAGCTAGCGGTTTTGATAAGTTTAGTTTTTGATAGTTTGAATATAATATGCAGGTTAGACTCGGGAGAAAGAACAAATTGTAAATAAGAAATACCTAATTATTACTAGTGGCTCTGAGAGCTGTAGACCTCGCGAGCATACTATAAGTGAGCTATTTGAGGAATGTAATGTGCAAGTGCATTTTCCGTTTTGTGATTATTTTGATCTTTTTGATTTTTTTTGCATCATCTTGTGTAGAATGAGGTCCTTTGTTTCTCTCAAATTTGATTGAAAACCATCGATTGTTTGATGAGCTATCCTGTTCATCATGCTGAAGATCCTTATCAGATCTTCGCCAAAGTTTTATGAGACCAACTTATAGTTACTACCTTTCAAATAAAAAAAGAATAATCGAAATCGGATCTCATTTGGTGGAGATATCCAGTATATCAAATAGCCCCCTTTTTGCCCTTTTTTTGGGGGAAGTACCCCTCCAATCAAAAATCCCCGACGACAAAAAAATCTAATAAGTCATATAACCTGTGTACCAAGTTTCGTCCAGATCGGTTGAAAAATGCGACCTGTAGAGGAGAACAGACAGACATCCGGACAAACGCATTTTTGGCCAATGTGGAAACTGAGACGCTTCGCTCGCTCGGTCAATAAGTATTGCAAAACATCGACGCGATGCGACGCGACGATGCGGCGCGGTTATGAGTATTTTCCACGAACGTTTTATTTAAATTTCGAACAGACCGCGGAACCCTGTGACCCTTCCACGGAACCCCTGGGTTCCGTGGACTACCATTTAGGAAGCTCTGATCTGAGTAACACCCGCGCCGCGGCCCGATTACGCTAATGTCTTGCTATCGAGATGGTTTTCAGTTTGACATTTGATCAAGGAATATAATACTCTCTGACAAGAGCATTTGATTCCCCATACCTAGTGTAATAGCAACATATGGATGGTTCTAGTACCTATCTAAATTCCTTGGGATGGATGCTACATTCCCTGGATTGATGGGAATCAAATGTAAAACTGAAAACCATATCTATGGCTAGACATTAGCGTAATCGGGCTGCGGGTGTTACTTAGATGACCATACCTGACATAGAGGGCCAGATCTCTCTGTTTGTGCTGGATGTGACTGTTATAACCAGCAGCATAGGTTAGGTACGTACTATTGAGCAAAGTTTGTTATCCAGTCCTTGATCCGTATTTAGTATCAGCGATTGTGGAGCTAGTAGGTATAACATATCGACAGTGGTCTTGCCTGCTCTACAGGAGGTGAAGGATCAGACGCGTCACTCGACTGAATGTTTACTCGAGTGAGTGCTTCATTTTTGCGTGCACACGGCTTAGCTGAACATTGTACTCCTGTCGTCAAATGACGTCATGCGACATTCACTCTTTGTTCAGATTGTTCATTTTTTGTTCATTCGGAATGGGAGTGAAAGATGCAAATGAAAATGTCCAACATCGTTGCCTCGTTGGATCGGTTCATTAATGAATTCATTCGACATTATTGTTTCATTTTGTATTCAAACGTCTCATTTCGAGTGAAAGGTGCCGAAAATTAACGATAAAACCGGTATGAATGTGCATTCTTCTGTAAGAACCCGTACGACAAATATGTATCGCTTTTGGCAACAATACAAGCTCAATTTTAACTGTGAAATCGCGAAAAAGTTGATTGTATCGATTGTTTGCATCGATTGCAAGTAAATATTTTTGTCGTCAGCGAGCGATCGCACTTTGACTGGGCGATAATTGTGCATTTTTGGTGACCGCAATATATACCTACCTATCTACCGAGTGTTGGAAGTTTGAAGTGGATGAATCCCGTTCAGATAAACAAATAAAAACCCATCAAGTTAGATAGGTTGATTGATTCATAATTAGAAACAATACATAAGTACCTACCGAACTCTAGTATGCCATAAAGATTTTTATGTCCTAAAAGCCAAGTCTATGCCATATGACAGAGAGAGTTGGATGAATAAATAAATAATAATAAATAAATAATGCTGGACAATCCACACAGCACTATCTAGCCCCAAAGTAAGCTATTCAAAGCTTGTGTTATGGGTACTAGATAACTGATATATTTAATACATTATATACTTACATTAGATAGATAATTTTTATTATACATAGAAAACACCCAGACCATCGGAACAAATTTCTGCAGATCGTACACAAATTTGTTCCACGACGGGAATCGAACCCGCAACCTCTTGCGTCGCAGGCAGGCTCTCGCCCGCTGCGCCACAGAGGTCGTCAAAGGATTCGTCGTTTGGAATGGATGTTTGTTACTTATATGAGCGTCATGAAATGTTTATATGAGTTGAGGGAGTGCTAATAACAAGTTTCTTATTACTTTGCTCAACTAATGAAATTGAGATCGTCGAACATATTGCTCTCTTCATAGATATAAAGGTTGTTCAAAGGACATTAAAATAATAACATCACCAAACAAGGGAAGCGCTGGCTTGTCGCCAATATTTAGACGGAACTTTCTGTCGATACTTCAGAGCCGAGCGTAGGGGAAGAAAATGGAAAAGTAACGATAATAACACTTCATTTACCATCGAAATTGAACATTTTTACTGCCTCAGGTAAGGAAGGTTATCGATAAAGTATTGAGCGATATGAAGCCAAAGGGAAATAGAACAGTCGTAAATAATACTATAACACTTAACGGTGTATTTGTGTTTGTTTATAAGTTGAGCAGATGGCTATTGCTATAAAGTGTACGAGCTTCCGTTTGTTAGAGATAATAAAATGTTATGGACTAGAAAGGTAGGTTAAAAAAACAATAATATAAACCGTTCACTGAGAGAAGGCTAAAAATCGTTCTTCCTATTAGACGAAATGTATGGGGGATGCCCATTATTGCCCATGTCTATTGTCCATCTGTAGATTTCCTTAGTCTGTTGTGGGTGAACATGATTGGACTCAAAACCCTAAAAAAGACTTGAATTTCATTTTATGTAAAACTGGGGCGCGGTTTCTACCCGCTTAGATTTAAATCCCGGTATTCTTACGGGATAAAAAGTAGCCTATATGCTATTCCAGACTATAATCTATCTCTCTACCAAGTTTCATCCAGATCCGTTCAGCCGTTCCGACGTGAAAGAGTAACAAACATCCATCCATACTTACAAACTTTCGCGTTTATAATAGTAGTAGGATTCTTGAAAAAATGCTGTCATACATCCAATGACCTCCAAAATGTTGTACCTAAATAGCACTCAGACGGGGGATCGGTCGGTACAGGTTGGGAAATTGCAAATTTATCAAAGAAACGTCCTAAAAGCGCCAAAGTGAAGTGTTCGCAGAGCGCGCAATCTTTTAGTGGTTACATTCACCGTGCATCAAGTTGTCGCAAATTGCTCTCAGCACAGTGCCACTGGATTTAACGAGGGAGGTATGCGGGGGGAAGTGGGGAGTAAGATTAATGGTTCGAGCGGGTTGCCCACAGGGACCGATCGCCCGCTTAAACACAAATCCTCTCAAATTGCCCGAACTGCCTGTCAAATGACCGTGAAAGGGTTTGTTTGTAAGTTTGCGTAACTTCGTATGAGTTATGAATTGTTTGATACGAAGCTATAATTGTTTGGTAAACATAGTTCAGATTTTGGGTTTATTTACAACCGCTTCGCTTTCCAGTTTATTTACGTGCAGGAAGTTGATTTATTGAGAACTAAAAGGCCCAGGCTATAATAAAACTGTAATAATTTATTGTTTCGGCAAACTGAGATTTCAATTTCAATTCGTCCAGTAGTTTAGACACGTTTACGCATTTTATAAATTATATCTTTCATGTTTTAATATAGGTACTTAGTTTTTTTTATTATCGTTTACTTTGCCTCTACCCACATGAAAAAGCTAGCGCGACCTGAGTGCTAAAATCACTCGCAGTTGGTGTTGTATCGAATATGTTTCAAAAATTATCTAGAATCTTTATGGCATCTTAGCCTTAGATAAGAAGCAAATATATCTAACTAAAGTACCTAGGTATGCTAATGAAAAGATCTGTATCTATTCCAAGTTTCGTCCAAATCATTCCAAGTTTCGTCCAAATCATTCCAAGTTTCGTCCAAATCATTCCGGTTGTTGCAACGTGATGGAATGACAAGTATTCATAACTGTCGTAACATCTTATGAAAGGTAACCGTGATATTACTAGAATGTACTTAATGTAGGTGAGTACTTATAGCGTTTTATCAATCGTCTCCATTGCATAAACTCAACAGTAAAACCACGGAACAGAGAACCTTACAATTCTATGAACAAAACCGTAATATCGTATCTCGTTTTATTTTTAGTATTAGGATATTTATTTGTGTACATATTATACTTCTACCATTATGTAATGTAGTATATTGTATATTTGTATATGTATTTAATATAACATTTGTATTTATATTTATGTATTATTGTACCTACCTAAGTAAGTAGTTTATTCATTCACACCATAATTAGTTTTTGTTTGTTTGTTTTGGAATAAAATATGTGTAGAAGTCCTTTGTGACACCGCCCTTTTGACATTAAAATCCTGTCCATCCAAAGGTTGTCTGGAAGAGATCGCTCATAGCGATAAGACCGCCCATTGTACTTCGCTGTAGTTTAAATCATTTCTTACCATGTTATGTTATTTTGTTGTGGTGTACAATAAAGAGTTTTCTATCTATCTATCTATCAATGGACGCAAATGTGACGTTAAAAAATAAAAAGACAAAACGCTGTCTTGAATCGAGAGAAGTTAATTTTCCGAGCGACAAAAGAATTTAATAATGTAATTAAGAATCTGCGTAGATTTGTCGAACTTTTCCCTAATAAACTTTTATCACGTCTTTCATCATTATTTCAATTTTGGATCAAATTAACATGAAGTCTGAAAGCCCAGCGAGCATCAAGCGATAACAAGCTCAATTGTACTCCCTGACGGTGTAAAATTGAGTGTAATTCGATTGAAGCATTTAATTTCCTAGTCTGGGAGAGACCCTTGCGAGGCGTTAAAAGGGCGCTTGAGGGATCGAGAGGGTGAGGTTAGAGGAAAATGACAGGAATATCGACAAGATCGAAAGCGTAATGATGCTGCTGGTATAGAGCCTACAGCGATTATTTTTTATGAAACCTTTCTACAACTGATTGCAATAAGTATTATCTGCCACAACTTGTTGGTTCTAATAAGAACTTAGATTATGAATTAAAAAAATTATTGCCATACCATAAAGTCAAAATATGTATAATTAATAAAATCACAAGGATCAACTTGAAATGTCTTAAAACTAGGTGACTCTAGGTGCCAGTTCCACACGAGTATTTTACTCTCCAAATATTATACATTTCCAGGCTACCTCCAAAGAATGGCTTCACTGGATCTGTACATGAGCTCATAACAGAAGGTGGGGAACTAGAGTTCACTCGACATCTAATAAAAGAGTGGATGGATGGATGGATGTTTGTTACTCTTCACACCGGAACGACCGAACGGATCTGGATGAAACTTGGCAGAGAGATAGATTATAGTCTGGAATAGCTCATAGGCTACTTTTTATGCCGTGGGAATACCGGGATTTAAACCGCAGGGCGCAACTAGTTTATCTAAACTTAGATTTGGCTCTGTCGGAATTTTCTTTATTTGATCACTATTTTTGTCTAAATTGACCGGACTAAAATGGGTTAGGTAACAACGTTGGACATGTTTCACACCCGTCTATCAGCATAATCTACGGGTTCTTAGTATTCCGTTCACGTAGAGACCTCCACAGAAGCGGACGTGACGTGTCTACTCGTATCAGAAAGGTCTTTGCGAGAGTTGGATGCACGATAATACTGTGAATAGCAGACGGTTTTTTTTTAATTCTTTTGTAGGTAAGGTACCAACTATGCCCACCTACAACATAAAAATAATTAACCAAGTAGTTACATTAGAGCTCAGAAGAGTACCTTTTAATAGAATACCTAAAGCCTCAGTAAAAAACTGTACAACATTATGCCAGAATCGCCGTCCCGCGTTTCTTTCGTAACCCAAATACCAGGAGCACAGAACTGTTGAGTAGGTTTCTTGGAAAACAGAGACAGCCGCGAGTAGTAAATTGATATGCAAGACAAGGTAAGCAAGCTCGCAAGCCGGCGAAACAAACAGAGACAGCGTCAGAGCGGAGCTGGCAGGGTAGGTTGCGTAGCACGCGTAGCGTGCGAGCACGCGAGGCGAAGAGCGCCAGTCGCAGCGCAGTATAGCTGTGATGCGGACGTGCGCGAATGCTGCTTTGTTATTCCATCATTCAATAACATAAGGTAGGAAGGTGTGAATTAAGTTACTAAGATACGACTGCGGAGTAACGTTGTTACCATGTCATCAATGAAAACAAGTGGACTAAGCCTACTCACGCGGGTCATTCCCTAGATAGGTTTTATTTCGGTAATTTTATAATTTACGCTCGCTTAAATTTCAATGGAAGCGTGAGATTATTTTCAAGTCGTGATTGATAAAGAGCTATGCGTTTAATGGGAATCAAAGAACGGTTTGTAAAGGGGACTGCACTTAACGGTTCCAGTCATCCTACGGCCATCGACTCGTAGACAATTAAATTGACATATCACTAACAACTTCAAGATGTTAACGACACGTAGGTAGGTTATACCTATACGATGTGACAATATCATCAGAAGATTCTTAGAAAAATCCCGCATATCATCAAACTAGCTTCGAAACGAGAAGCAGTATCCTTCAGTTCTATGTTTTATGACAATTCAATCTTTCAAAATACTAATGTTATACAAGATTTAAATCTGTTTATTTAGATCAGACAACGCGTTGGGGTAACGTCTATTCAAGATTTCTAAAGAGACTTAGTCGCAACTCCAGCCTATACAAACTACCTACCTAGTAGGTACCTACCTCAAAACGAATATGTGAGAGGTAGGTTTATGTTAGTTAGCCTTCTTAAATTGTTTTATTCGTGATACCTGCCTGGCGTTTCCAAGGGGATATTTGAACAAATTATCAGGTTTGGTCGGGCAAGGTAAGCAGAACAGGCCCTTGTTTGGCACAAAGGGGGCTTCCGACCCTCGGCTCACTTGCGGCAAGTCGTAGAGCAAACACTTGTGTCGCATACAAGGGAGAATTTAGACGTGATTTGTGAGTTCCGTGACTCACTAATGATTTGAATTTCGTCGAGGCGACTTGTATGTTAGACTGATTTTATGTCGGCGTTGGGGAGCGCACGTAAATGCATGGTTGGAGACGTTGGAGAGAGGTCATGCTATGTTGATTAATTGACCAGGCACCATTCTTTCAGGTATTTGAACTTATTGGTTGACGACCTCAGTGGCGCATCGGGCGAGAGTCCGCCTACGACGCTAGAGGTTGCGGGTTCGATTCCCGTCTCGGAACAAATTTGTGTATGATCTGCAGAAATTTGTTCCGTTGGTCTGGGTGTTTATGTATAATAAAAAATATCTATCTATGTAAGTATATAATGTATTAAATATATCAGTCATCTAGTACCCATAACACAAGCTTTGTGAAGCTTACTTTGGGGCTAGATGGTGCTGTGTGGATTGTCCAGCGTTATTTATTATATTATTATTATTTATTATTGCTATACCTACTATCAGATCAGATTAACGGTGTTTAACCGTTTAAATAATGAAAGTTGAAAATCAGTAGATACTTTATTCTTCACCTCACAGAAAGATTGTAGGTAGGTACCTACTACCTACATTATGTTCAAACAAACAACATGTAACGCCAATCAATGTTATTTAAGTATGTAAATAAAACTTCGCTCGATTTACCAATTTATGTCAAAAACAAAGTTGGGTAAGTAGGAGTGTATTGGTTTAACGTTATTAACTTACCTTACCAAACATTGTATTTGGTATTTTTTCTTATACCTAAGTAGGTATTAATACTTGTGTGTAGGTGTACTTAGAGTACTTTAAGCACAGCAAGTCATTACAAATAAACGCTCCGTTTACTCATTAGGTACATTGATAAAATCTCTCACCGAAATCATAATAATACCTAAGTAAATACACCGGTAATAACTCAATTATGGGGGCACCGCTCGTGGCGGGATCAGAAGATACGAAGCCACAGAGAAGTGCGAAGTTCGATGAGAAAAAACTCAAAACCGAGCGATCGGTTGGTTTTGACGCGAGGGGGATACTCCAGTCCAGATATCCTCCTGCCCCTTGTCTCATCCCTTCATAACGGAACGGACCCGTACCTAATTACATTCCATTGTCATTGGATCCATAAACAATGCGCAAACACTGCAGTTATTCGATATAAATGTCTTAATCCAATTCAAAATGGCATGTTGATGATCTCATTAATTGTGTAATCATCATTCATTATAGCAATCCTATTCATCAGCCATCAGAGCTTTTTGGATTGTGCAACAATATTTCAGCTGTTGTGGTAATTAAAATGTTTTTGTAATAACGTGGGAACATAACACCTGCAGCGCGGAGTCCTGCGCCATTCCTCACTAATTATCATTCTTATCTGAATCAGATAAAGGAACATTGAATAAACCACTGTCCTTTCCATTTCGTTTCGAATTTACATAATAATCCGTCGGGCATAACGACGGCAAGAAAGGCAACATGCGCATTATTATAATGACAACGTCATCAGCGCCAACTTGTCTCCAATTCTCCGCTTGCGTGTCTCCTGTTTGTGACCATTTTATTGCTCGGTGGCGCAATCAACAGTCCAAAGGGCATTCGAAAACAACCAAAACGTCCTTACTTCGATCGATTCTGAGATAAAAGCATTAAATTTCAAACAGATTTTACCGAAATGAAATCGATTCGTCGCGGCTCTATCGCGACAAGTTTACGATTGAGATTTCATTGGCAGTTTATTTTATCACCTGATAGTCGGTTCACAGCGCGGCTCGCGGTTGTGTAACGGTATGCCATTGTGGTGGAGTGTGCACGAGACAATGCAAACGCTGCTTTAATTGTGTGGGGGCTCCCATATGACGCTTCCCCATCCACTTTAATATTCGTAGCGACGTGTATGCGATTAAGTATGCTTTCTAAATATAGGGGGAACCCTTAACATATAAAAAGTTTTTATATTTACGAAGGGTCGAGGTACCTACGAGCGGGTATATAAGCACTCTGTTATAATGAACGGTTTTATCACAGTAAGATCTATAGAGTAGACGCGATATGAGTTTTTTTTTACGTTTAAATCAAGTGTTATTTTTCGACATCGTTTTTCCATCTTTCTTTTCTACGGTATTTTTGAGGTCTGAATATTAAAATAAAAAAAGACTGTCAACTACGACCTTTGTATCAAATAAAATGACAGAATTTCGCAGGTAGAATCCTAATAACGGTATTAGGAATCGAATCTATTTTTGGTTAGGTTCGTCATCTAGCTATGTATTCAATGCTGAACTATTTCTAACACTTCACGAATTCGTAAATCAATTAGGTTTTATAAAGACCACCAAACAGTTCTATGAAAGAGCTTAAAAGTAATAGGTACGCTAATCGAGTAGTAAGGTAATCGACAAAAAAGTTTTCATATTAATATTTCTTTTCAATAGTAGATACTTACCTAATTGAATTTGTACCTTGACTTTACTGATTTTATTTATTAATTGATAATTAATCATAAACTACTTTATCATTCTAGTCCAGTAAACTACCAACTAAGAACTAACGTCTAACCATATTTCTCACAAATAACCAAAGTCAAAGTCAAAATATGTTTATTCAATAAAATCACAAGGACCATCTTGAACCGTCTTAAAACTAGGTGACTCTAGTGCCAGTTCCACGCGACCAACACCGAGAAGAACAGGCAACAAACTCGGCTTGGTATCTATCGCTCTTTTATATACCACTTCATTTCAAGCCTTGTTGATCGAAATTTCAAAAATTCAAACCTAAAAGAGTTTTATTTATAGCGCAGTCACGACTCCATCGGTTTCATTGTCTCCTTGCAGCTTTTTTATTTCATTCCAATACAGGGATGGACAAAATTACGGTAGAGCATTGTCAAGCGATTATTTATAGAAAATTTGGTCGCTTTGTGTTCCTTCCGAGTGCACTTTTTGATCAGACCGTTCTTTTAGGATTATTATCGGCGCCTGATCGTGATGTGACCCAGGTAGGTGACGTGTTTGTATCTTATTTTTTGCCGACATGTCGGAAGAAACCGTTATTTTAAATTATACATTATTATTGTTATCCAAAATACGATCTAGTTTCAATTGAGTTGAGATAAAACCAATGACCTAAATATGTAATATCTAAGATCATGTGGAATGGCAAGAGCAGAGAGTAGCCCAAGCATGCCCAAGCTGGGCTGCAGATGATGATAAAATTGCATATTAAAATACCAGGTAGATATGTGTAGGTGTACACCACACGCGTCTTTCAATGTTGTTGTCATATAGATTACCTAAACCTTATTATTGCCATTAGAAAGTACCTACCTAGGCATAATATAAATAAAAACGGCCTTTGATCTGTACCCAACTCAGTCACATAAACAATGGGTCAGGCGACTGCAAAAATTTAATTCTTGTTTGATAATTCACTTTTAGTTCGTAAAATTTTGGAGCGTAAAATTTGCTGTAAACCTTTTATTATATTAATATTGTATTGCTAAAAGCGCCATCTAACAAATACTCTCTGAACTATCTCGTGCGACACTTCACCATCAGGCTACAACGTGGGGTTAAATGAAAAGAAAGGAAGTTTTGGTACTATAAATAATAATTTCATGAATCTAGTAAAGAACTCCATCGAAAATAATTTCAGATTTAACAAATCAAGAGTACTCGCAAACAACTTGAGTCACAAGAAATGAAATGTGGTCAGAAAAACCATTTTGCGTGAGCAATATGCTGCTCAAAGCTGATTGGTCGAGAGAAGCGGCGGGGAGCATGCGCTGTCGGCAGTTGCTCGGTCGAAGCCGAATACTGGCGCGTTTTCTCTGAGATACCAGGGCCACAGAGCTCAGTAGGAGTTAATGTAAAATGATAGAGTGCATTGAATTGTATACCGTAAAGTAAGGGAATAAAGCGGAGCTTTGTTTGTTGGATAATGTTTCGTTTATATTAGACGATGCCGCTAGATAACAAGGCGGCGCTGGAGCAGATAAAAATGGACCTTGAGCCAATGCAGTGAAGTTTTGTTTTGTAAATTATACACTGTGTTGTCTTTCAGTAGTTCTTTCATTCGACGTGTGGCGCTAGTAGACCAGCTTTTGAGACTTTAGGACAAGTTATAATACCTATCTATACAATTAATAAGTAAAGTTAGGCTGAAATGGATTAAGTTCTAAGGTAAAAATAGAAGTATCCAGAGTGTTCATTATTCTATTTCAAGATTTCAAATGCTATTCGGGTCGAGAATGATGAGCAAACATTTGACCAAACAGAGTAACGTAAAATTATTTAAGTACTTAGTATTACCTACCTAGGTATTATAGAAGTAGGTAGGCAAGGTAGCCTTACTTACTCACCTACTTTATGTACTGAACTAGCTGATCCCGCGGCTTTGCTCGCGCCAAGGAATTCAAAGTTTCATACAAACTTTCATACCCTATTTTATCCCCTTGGGGGTAGCATTGATCAAAATCCTTTCTTAGCGGATGCCTACGTCATAACATCTATCTGCATGCCAAATTTCAGCCTGATCCGTCCAGTGGTTTGGGCTGTGCGTTGATAGATCACTATGTCAGTCAGTCACCTTTGAGTTATATATATTTAGATTAACCTCAAAACTAAGTTTATCGAAAGATGTAAGTGAGGAATAGAATATTGCCTGCCACACTGATACGAGCGACGGAAGTTGCAGACAAGCTAAGCGTCTACGAAATTATGACGTTACTAGTTGCGCCCCGCGATTTCACCCACGCTATTTGAAATCCCGGTATTCTCACGGGCTAAAAAGTAGCCTACCTGTGTTATTCCAGACCATAATATATCTCTCTGCCAAGTTTCATCCAGATCCGTTCAGCCGTTCCGGCGTGAAAGAGTAACAAACATCCATCCATCGTCCATACAAACTTTCGCGTTTATAATATTAGTAGGTTTATAATATTAGTAAACTAAATGAAACTCAATAAATATTTTGATAAAGGAAAATGATAAAGACGAGGAACACGGATCAGCAAGATCATTAATCACGGATTTTAAGAGTAGTAGAGCTCTTTGTGAAGGGCTCGTCCGGGGAAGTACTACCACCACGCCTTTTTCTGCCGCCAAGCAGCAACGCTGTGTTTCGGTTTGAAGAGTGTGGTCGCCGGTGTAATTACAGGCACATGAGGCTTAACATCTATATGCCTCAAGTTGATGGACGCAGGGCAGTGCATCGTAGGGCACGTTCCTATTGTGCGTGACCTACGGGGCAATGTTTTGTTTATAAGTGATGGTACCACTTAACATCAGGTGGGCCATCTGCTTGTTCCATCAGCTAGTTGTAAAAAAAAAAAAAAAAAAAAAAAAAAAAAAAAAAAAAAAAAAAAAAAAAAAGCAAGTTATCGTTGTTTGGAAATATATGGAGACACTTCGTTGAGAACTGAAAAGAGTCGTCTAGGTATGACAGATCGCTGATAGGTCATCCAAGCTGTTTTCATTTAATTCGATAAGTTCCTAGCCTAGATATTTAATGCTCTAGAAAGGCAACGATATGAAACGAATTGCGTAGATACTCGTAGTAAGTTAACCGCACCGGCTCTGGTGTATAGGCGCAACTTTTATCGAAAAATCTTATGCGGCACGGGACGGTTTTTGAACAGAAATCTACTAAAATGTAAAAAAATACATGAAAAAAACTAAAACTTTAAAATTAAATATGTACTCGAGCGCTGTGTAAAGATAGAAACGTAAATAATGATAATTTTCTCGATAAAAAAATATCATAAAGATGACACTAAATCGATATTTCAAACATCCATTACTAAGAGAGTTTTTCTTGAAATCATGTCAAAGTTATATCAAAAGATAGGGATTAATATTTACTAGCGCTGTGTGAAAAAAAATTCATTATTATTAATCTATGAGAAGAAAATCTAACAAAATCTAGCAGTTCAAGTGCTCGCGCCGTGCAGTCAGTTCCCGCCGAGGCGTCATGGAGGTTGGAGGTTCTGGGATATCCCCGCCCATCTTCTCTTCAACTTCATCTTATCTTGAATTACAGAAACATCTTCTCTTCATTTTAGCTAGGAAGATTGTAGAAAATCAACGCAATAAATTATTTTATAAGAGTTTTGTTCTAATTAAGTAAATGAGGTTAGATGAATGTTAAAATAGGATTTTATCAAAATATCCACAGATTCATATTTTACTATTGGACTTTCGTATTATCAATAATAATAATAAAATTAGGTAAATTAGGCAATTTAGGTACTAGTTTGAAACAAAAGTATGAAGGCTTTATAGGTATTCACTGCTTTTACTGTTGAAGTTAAAGGATCATTACTGTGTCCCGGCTCAAAAGTTAAACGTATTCAAAGCAAACGTGGGTTTTAAAACTTTGGCAATACAAGTAACAGTAGGTAATACCCAAATCCTTTGAAACATTTATTAAATGTTTACACTGGGATGAGAGCCACGAGAGAGAGACTCGCCTACCTATTTGGGAAAATACGATCAGTCACGAGAGAGTTCTACTTATCCATTTGGGAAAATACGATACGATACCTATAAGTGATGTGAGCCACCATAGTAATGATCCCATTTCAGTCCATCCCAGTTCAATGATGCATTTGCAGGACCCCGTTTTTTTTTATATAATTATTATAATTGACGACCTCTGTGGCGCAGCGGGCGAGAGCCTGCCTGCGACGCAAGAGGTTGCGGGTTCGATTCCCGCCTTGGAACAAATTTGTGTACGATCTGCAGAAATTTGTTCCGATGGTCTGGGTGTTCTCTATGTATAATAAAAAATATCTATCTATGTAAGTATATAATGTATTAAATATATCAGTTATCTAGTACCCATAACACAAGCTTTGAATAGCTTACTTTGGGGCTAGATAGTTCTGTGTGGATTGTCCAGCATTATTTATTTATTTATTTATTATTTTTTTTGTCTATAAATTATTATCTTTGTTACCTGCCTGTACCTTTGTTTTTTATATTGGATTACTGTAATAAATATTTTTTCTTTCTTTCTTTCTATTTCTAGGATTTTGTTTGGTGAATAGTTTTACATTGTTGTTTGTTTCATTAAGTACTACTTATTATTTAGGTGACTTATTTATTACATACATTATAGTAAACTTAAAATACGCATTACGCAGACCAAAACGCTTAGGCAGTATATGCAAAACTCGATGAAGTAGAAGTGCCGATTTTTGAACAGTATTTAAAAGCAGACTATTACGATCCGGAAGATAATATTAGAATATTAATTTTTGCTACAGAAGATTCATTAAAGCTTGTGAATGAAATAGAAGAGGTTTTTATAGATGGTACATTCAAGTCAGTCCCCTCTCCATTTTATCAGTTGGTCGTCATACATGCCGAAAATGGAAGCAACTCTACGTCAACTAGTCGATCCTTTGTTTTTGTGCTACTTCCCAACAAAAATGAGAAGACATATATAGAGTAATGTTTGATTTGATAACTACAGTCGTTCCATATTTCAAGCCAAAGATAGTTCACGCCGATTTCGAATTTGCTAACATTCTTTCCAAAAATATGTAAGAACTATGTAAAACTTTACGACGCATCGTGGGTTTATGCTGCAATTTACCTCTTTTAACGAATGATATGATTTTTGAGGGCTGGAATTACATAACTAACGAATGTAATGACATTACAATAGAAAATTTTCTTTCTTACTTCAAAAATTTTTATCTAAAAATAAATTTCATCGACGAATGGTGCGTGTATAACAAACGTCACAGAACTAACAATTTTAGCGAAAGCTGGAATTCGGGAATTAATAAAAATACCTATTAATAAAAATTATAAGACGGTTGCAAAGATGTTATCCAAAATACTTGCACCAAACAAGAAATTAACTAATAGACGCGATGAAATGTATCAAAGACGAGATAATCACATAATTAATGCACAAATGCAACTATTAACAAACGAGATAAGCGTTGGTCATTTTTTAGACAAATTACGTTAATTATTATATACTAGTTTGTTCCTGTTAAATGTAATCCAGTCTCCTTTAGTTTCTTAGTTTTAATAAACAAATTGACTTATCGTATTATTATTTTATTTTTTTCATCGATAATTAATTCCAACCATATCGCAGTGGGTACACGGGTAAATAGGAATTACCACTACACCCACCGGTGGGTGAAGCCAGGGGGTGCACGGGTCGCGGGTCCCTGAATTACTTAAGGTGAAGACAAGAGCTAATTTTTGACATGCACACAATCGACATTGTTTACCTACCTAGGTACCCGAGCGAGAGGTACATTAGCTGTTGTTATTCGCCTTAAATAAAAGCCTGTGATAGGTAGGTATTTGAGCAGGTACCTACGTAGGTAGGTAGCTAAAACTTGGTGTTGCAAAAATACAAACTACATTGCACAAACTCCACCTGATACCTAAATTACAATGCATGTATGAACCTGAGGTGATAGGTATTTAGTCTCAGAATACCTATATAGTCAGAGAAACCTATAGGTAGATAAACAAAACAATGTGTTCATCATTGTAATATTTTATTTTGTATACCTACCTATGTAGGTAGGTATGATTATAAAACGCATGCAAATTTAGGTAACCTGGTACTTATACATTAGGTAGGTAGGTAGGGTAACACTGTTAGTAGAAATCATGCAATCGTAATTTTAATTTAATTTATTTGTATTAAATCAGACAATTTTGGTCCATATTTTGTTAGTCAACTTACAGGCTAACTTATTTGCTATGTTAGTACATACATATTTATAATAAAAACAAGAACCAGGTAAGTTTTTTGTGTCTTTCATTCGGTACCCGATCCCACAGTCTCATGATATGAGACTATCGGATCAGGACCCGAATGAAAGACTTCATTACGGGCAGGTCATACCTATCAGGTATGACCTGCAGGATGCTGTTGGTGCTGCCCCGAAAGAAAACAGTGAAAGATAACAAGACTATGCCAAAGGTCACCCCTTACATGGATATACCTATTCAGAATGCGAACTTTTTTACTGTCAATAACTTAACACAATCTTAAGACACCGTTTCTATAGGAGCATTCAATATATCGACCCTCAGCCTCTAAGAATACCCATGTAAGGGGAGCCCTGGCAATAATAAGCAACGAAAAACATGCGTTAAAAGGAACACAAAACCCTTACGTTAAATTTCGAACAGCTGCACCCGACGATCACAGAATCACAATGCTGGGATTAAAATACAAAATCTAAATTACATTGCCATGCATCTAGATTATTCAAGCATGTTTATAAATTCGGTGCAAGCAAAACAAGCAATCGGTGAGACGTTGCGACACATGCAGCTTACAAAATAAAGCACACCAATAAAATAATGCGATATTTGATCTCGCATGCAAGTTTCGCAATTTTTAATCTAACGTGTCGGCTCAAATTATAACACTCACCTTTCTAATTCTTTTCTTCATGATACGCTCAGCGGCGTACACGCTATCACCGAGTTCCATCTTGTGCATCCCCAGCTTGGAAGATCTTCAAATTAAAAAATCCAAAATAACACTGCAATCCAGAGTGTGATCCAAACACTGCATCCAATAATGAGGCACTGCAATCCAGCACAAATTGTTTGTCACGAGTTCATAACACTTTTTTAGCACAGTCTCTGTCACTTTTAATTCAAAGTTGCCGCGCAAACGATCCTTTTTGCGGAGCTCGGCGACACGGCCTCCCGGCGCTGTGTTTTAATGGGGACTGAAGCAAGGGGGGGTAGGGTGCCCCTCTCCCGCGCGCCCCTCACGCACCGAGTGCTATCTTCACGTTTTACCGACAGAGCGCGCCACCGGTATGCCAACACCCACGTTCGATATTCTGTAAACAAGTTTTATTTTCAACTTCAGGCTCGGTATTTTCACAATAGCCCTGCTAATATCAAATTAATCATAATTCATGGAGGTTATGTTTTTTTTGCGTTTTACCATTTTTAATTAAGTACCTAGCTACTTACCTATATTATTTAATTAATCTAGGTAGGTACCTACGTATGCAATGCATTTTACTTTAAGTATAAATAACCAGCCAGTGGATAGGTAGGTAGGTATACAAAAAAGTATAAGAATAAAATTAAAATGCAGAGTTCTAAGAACTAAAAGTGACATCGTCATTAAAATTCGTATCGTATCGGCGCGCGGCGCGTTCGCTAGGTATAGTATATTGCGTTGGCATTGCAGTGAATGCGTCTCGCTCGAGTCGGTGGCGGCGATTCCCCACAGCACAGCCGCCAGCAGCACACGGGAGCGCGATTCAGTGGAGGCAGAGCGACGTTGCCGCTGTGCGCCAGCTGCGAGAGAAAGACCGAGCGCCTACCCTATTATTTACGCGCGACGTTGCCAGCCCGAACGGCCTACGTTGATTACGAGGACACCGCTTTACGTTCGATCATCCGGCACCAATAACTTCGTTTATCTCGCTTGTTTTACATTATACGAACTATCCGTTTTAAATATAAGTTTTTAAACAGATTTAGGTATCCTATTAAAATGGTTTTCTAGTGTTACCTGGTTGCTAACAGCTAATCAGTTGACCGTCCAAAACCACGCAGTGTACAACGAATCCCGTGATACTGCTCCAGAGTGAGCTAAAATCGATTACAAGTTTATTACTGAAAACGGCGGCGAAAGCGACCAGCCAACAGAGCGCGTGAGAAGTAACTAAGGCATATTCGGTCGTATCGAATCGTGCCGGTATTCGTGAAAGGTCGGTATTTTGGGTCTCGCGGGGTGCGGGACGGCAACAGCGAAAACGTGCGCGATTGGTCACAGTGAACGGGCGGCGGGTATTGCTCGATATGAGCCAATGGGATTGTGCGACGCGGCTGCCCCGCCTGCTGCGTCGATTGCTATTATTTCCCGTCTCTGTCTACGCGGCTCGCACGATCGAATCCAGAATGTTTTTACGCAGCGCGGCTCACATAGAAAAATAAACGGACATTTTGGATTACCTACGTTCTTCGAGAAGGGTCGCCGGATCCGGGCGCGGTTCGAACGCGTTTATTTATTTGGTCGCTATTGTTGTAGGGAGAGTTATGGCGCGATAAATAGGAGATACAGCTTGCGATTCTACACGTTGAATAGATTCACAGAGGTTCTTTATTTATTGTCTACATTACCTAAAAAATTACCTATTTACTATAGGTACCTATCTATTATAATGTAAAATAATTATGCAGGTAGTACATTAGGTACTACCTATAGGTAGATCCGGTAGGTACCTACCGACTACCTACAAACCAGCAATTTTTGCCGTTGCGTGTTGCTGGACTACTGGTAGAAGTACTAAAAAAACAGGTACTTACAGTAAGTAGGATAGGTAGGTAATTGTACGGCACCGCCGCGCCGCCGCCGCGGCGCCGCACCGTCACCGGTGAGGGTACCTATGGACTGTTTGATTTTCATCAAGGCATAGGTACATAATTGTTTGTGAAAGTAGTTAAGTATGTATTACAAAACGCCTATTTGTCTAGTTTCGAGCTCCACCACCACCCAGGGGACACGTGCAGGGTTGTGACGGTGCTTCCTTCCATACCCAGGACCCGGATCGACCTAATCAACCTTCCCCCTGGAGCATTAGCCTGGTTTGGAATAGATAGATAGATAGATTGATAGAAAACTCTTTATTGTACACCACAAGAAAAACATAACATTACAATAATCATTTTAACTAAAGCGAAGTACAATGGGCGGCCTTATCGCTATGAGCGATCTCTTGCAGACAACCTTTGGATGGAATACTCAACATTGACCTTTAAATTAGATTAAGTATTTAGTGTAGTTTAGGTAGTATTGTTTAGAAGATTTCATCAATTTTGTTTTATTTAGTTTAAATACCTACTTTAATTTTTGTTTTTTAATTTCAAACAGGACAGAACACGTCAAATAAGACACAAAACTTTATATTTACCTACTGAAAAGTAAAAAAATATTAACGGCCTAGACACTCAATTTGAAATATTACACGGGTACCTAGGTATTTATCACGTTTTACCGAATATCTGGATGGAACATTTTGAGAATAGGAATGTAGGTAGATTACCTGCTCCGCTCATGTGGTCTAGAAGTTCATGTGGAAACGATACGTGGATGACGTGTTGTGCATATTAAAGTGAGTTCATCTTTTAAAGTAGATATGAACTCACCGCATAGGTACCTACCTAAATTCCATTTATTCGAAAATCCGGTTCACGAATGAGGTAGAGGTCCATAGATGCTAGCCTTTCTGGATGTCAAGGTTATGGTGGAATAGATGGGTCCTTAAGGCACTCTGTGTACAGAAAACCAACACACACAGATAGATATCTAAATGCTGCTTCACATCACCATCTTTTACATACGCAATCTGTCATTTCAACTCTGATAAACAGAGCGTACAATATCTCCTCCTCCTGCGAACAGACGGCGAGTTAGCACATGTTCAGGAGATTCTAAAACGAAATGGGTATGGAAATGTAAGCAGAAGCAAGCAGACACGTGCGTTAAATGGAAAACCAGTTGGTGTCAGCAGACAGCCCGTGTTCTTGCCATATTTGAAGGGGGTAACGGACAGAAGGGAATGTGATGAAGAAGTAATCTATCAAGTGGGTATTTACCCCCCTCACGAGGATGGCGAAGCTACAGTAGCTTCGCCATCTAGGTACTGCGGCCACCAAAAGACAGCATACCTCGGCAAATGCCTGGTGTGTATAAAGTAGACTGCAGTTGTGGCCGATCCTATATTGGGCAAACAATCGCACAATACCTATCTGAGCGCATGAGGAGCACATAGCTGCAGTCAAAAACCGGCAAGTAACTAAATCAGCTGAGCAGATCACCTTGAGGATGCAGGACCTATCACTGGATTGAACTTCATGATCCCAAGGTACTGGTCAACGGACGACACTACCACAAAAGGATGATTCGTGAGGTGAGGAAATATCCTAATTTCAATGTGAAGATGGATTCAGACTTTCCTCTTCGTGGAATCCGGTCAGAGGCAGGTGTGTGCGTCGCGATGTGTTATCAAAGTGTACGGACCATATCAGTGTTGTGTATCGTGGTGTGAACACCGACATGGATTCCGACGATCAAGTGAGGGTAGTTGTTGCAACTGCTTCCCTTCTCGATGACAGTAGATGTCAATTTACAATGCTGCCGTCTGCCCGCGACCACGGCTATTGCAACATAACCGAAACGTCGGAAATATCCTACTAATAGGTACCTATTATAAACGCGAAAGTTTGTAAGTATGGAAGGATGGATGGATGTTTGTTACTCTTTCACGCCAGAACGGCTGAGCGAATCTGGATGAAACTTGGCAGAGAGATTGGTTATAGTCTGGAATAACACATAGGCTTCTTTTTATCCCGCGGGAAAACCGGAATTTAAATCTGTGCGGGTGAAACCGCGGGGCGCAACTAGTAAGTTATAAAGGCAAAACGTGAAATATCCGTGTATATTTCAAATTATGATACCAACTTATGAAATTTTCTATAGCACAAAATACCTAGATATTCGGATGAAAAGCCACCTTCTTCATACCGTCTTCAAATATAGCTAGGCAGGTACTTTTCTACCTACTTACTACAGATTAAAAGCTTTCGTATTCACGGACACATCAATTTAAGAGCGGAAGTGAACGCCGAAAACCCTCATAAAACCAGCGAAGCAGCAACTTCAAAAAGTCGTTTCTGATTAAAAAACACCAGGTTTTGACTCGGGTGGAATAAAAAATTGAAATTCTGTTGAGGCAAGTTATTATTTGCCAGAGGGGCCTTTTCGCTGACCGTATTCACTGTGTGCTATTCTGTGGCGCGGGTCGGTCGCGATCCTTATCAGTTTCTTGGATGTTACCTACATACATACAATTCATATGCTCGACCAGAGAATTAATGAGTTTGCGTTTCAAACATTGAAGATTCAGCTTATTTTGTTTCATGTTTTTAATCAGTACATGGTTGGTAAGGTGAATTTTTTTTATGGGATGACTGATGATACCTATCTATCCACCTAAGTCATCCATAGGCAGGTGTGTATGTAATTAAAAAAAACTGCAATACATTATCTGTGGAGTGCTTAAATTAACAATTATGATAACTGTACCTACTTCTGCCCTAACACGAATCTGCCTTAGGTATGTAATCTGCCATAAGAAGATTCTGCCATAACCAAAATCAGGGACCTAACAGGTACTTCTTCTTAGGCCTATACCTACCTACCATACCGCATACCTTGTACATAATAATAATAATAATAAAAGTTTATTTTGGAACTAGGGTACAACATAACACACAGTCAGACATACAGTCTGATACGTACACCTAGTCTTGGTGTTCATTGTAAAGTATGCAGAAAAGTATTGTAAAGTAGTACAATTATGCAACGGTAATGACCAGAACCAAAAAACATAAATGCATTAACAGAACAAAAGACAAAATAACAATCTCATCATCCGTAATTATCTACCAGAACCAACTAATCATAACATAATGGGACCGCCTTAACGGCCATAAATAAAATCTTTACGATCCTTTACCAAACAGGTCCCTCCAAAAAACAAGCGCATAAACCGAAGGACCGAGAAAAAAAACAAAACGTGGCGTCGCATTGTAAATACCTATCGAGGTTTCAATTTCGGAGGAGATGGTAAAGGTTCGAAACTAAATAACAATGAAACTGAAAAATTCCCTGACGGGTATCTCGAACACCTTTCCAACAGACGGTGCCAGGAAGCGATAAAGCGCTTTATCGAGATGAGTCGTCCAACCCACAGGATGTGATGAAAAGCGATACAGCGCTGTCGTTATTATAGAAATTCGAAGTGAGACACCCGGAGCGAAATAACTGGGGTATCTCATTGATCCTTGGATCCATGCGCCGTTCATGCGAAAACCAACACTAGCACAACGCACATAGAATCCAATTTGGATAGTCCAGTGATTTTTTAAGATAACCCTGGCTTACATAAAGGGGATGCGAGATCCGACAAAATTGCGCGTCGTAATGATGTCCCGACAATAGGTGTTCTGGGAAACGGATCGCTTTTTGCAATGCGAGTGCAAAATTTGTAAGCGAAGGAATCACCATGTGGCTTTTGGGGCGCCTTACAAAGAAACGAGTTGGGTAGGTAGGTAATTGTAGCGGGGTCTGAGAGTTCTTAGAGACAATGAAGATTTCGCAAGATAATAATGAAAACCTTTATGTGCGAAGAACCTAACCTTAAACTACGTACAAATTATGAATAAAAATCTTAAAATGTTCTAAACACAAATCTTTAAAAATCTTTAAATTTTTTAATGCACAAACTACATACCTTCTAGGACTTTAACTGTCTTTTGTTTCTTGTTTTTTATGTCGTATGATGTGTTATGCATTTTATATATTACTAGCTGGTACCCGCGACTTCGTCTGCGTACTTTTAATCTCTTCATCTCTTTTTTTCGCCATAAAAGGTAGCCTATGTTCTTTCTCAGGGTCTAAAGATTGTCTGTGCCAAATTTCATCAAAATCGGTTGAGAGGTTTAAGCGGGAAAGCGTAACAGACAGACAGACAGACAGACAGAAAGACAGACAGAGTTACTTTCGCATTTTTAATATTAGTTGGGATTAGCTGCTACTTAAGCCGAAAGGCAGACTAATTTTACTTTATTATCTTTATAAATAATTGAATTGTTAACTAATTCTTGAGAGAAATAAATATTTTCAATATTAATCTTAATTTGGCGTAGTAAGCTGAAAAATCTGATGTTTTTTCTTGCTAACAACGTCAGTGAAAGATGACTGAAAGTCCTTACAATCTGAAAGATTTCTGTCTGAAGACGAGAAGTCAGTCAACGATTGAAAGCATGTCATTCAAACACTCAGGCATGACTCGAAACTAAAGTTTCTGGAGTGAATGTAAATGAAAAGGAGACGATAGAATATTCGGAGTGAAGTTATCTGCTGAATAATTAATATAAACTTACGGCATTTCCATATTGTGCACGCCATGATGCCCATGATGCATGCTAAGCGGTTCACAGGGATTCCAGCCAAACCAATGCCGACGCTACGAAGTATGTAGTTCATTATTCCAGTACAATAAGACTGGAATGTGATGTCTTATACATCTTGTGTCTGACTGAATACCTGATAAGACAAGCCCTGGAAGAGATAAGGTCTGTCCCCACACATCAGTGCCGTGTCAGGGACGGAGCGGGAACTTCGTAGCCTTCGTTGCTTCGTTGCCGACACGGACACGGACATTGTGATCGAGTTCATAGACAATGTATGCAATGATATTTTTGTAGACTCCTGACGAAACACGTCCCTGTCCCGTCCCTGACACGGCACTGATGTGTGGGAATACAACAGACAAGCTTCTCGATCTTTTGATAAAACATAGAATCATCAAAGTCGGAAGAACATTCAAAATATGGAAATATAGCTGGCAAAAGGCTGGCAAAGTATGGCCAAGAAGAGCAAGAAGGTTGGCGATCCTCGGAGGAGATTGATGCCACCAGAGGCCAAGACATATTTGTGCTTGGCAGACTGGAGCATCGCGAGATTCCAATTCGGAGCAAACTACTAGAGAGAAAATTTAAATCAACTTGTTGCTTTCATCCCCTGTGCCTGGCACAGGTGTCTGTTTGGATACGTTTTCGGTTCGTTTACCCTATGCGCTTATTAATGGGATGAACGTTGGGAACGTTATAATACATTGGTGGACATGCTCGCTGCACTATGTTAACCAAAAAACTTATGGGAACCAGGATACTTATAATATAACTAAAATAATATTCTAGTAATAATACATAAAATTCTATGTTCAACACAAAAATGTTTGTACTCGGTGGGTACAGCGCAGAAAGCCGAGCTACTACCAAACCAACTGAGTTGTGTGTCATCGTTGAGTCCGTGGTTATGTTTATGACCGTAGAAGGTGAAGACAAGAGCTAATGTGACTCTCGCTCGCACGTTTTGACTTATTAAAGGATTTAAAATCACTGAACCCATTTTTGAAAAATCGCAAACAACCATTTTGTGAGCAATCACATTGTGCACAGTTTAGTAAAAATTTCATTTTGATTGATAAATGTTTTCCTACTTACTTAAAAGTTTGCTTTTCTAGTTTCCGTATATAAGCAAACTTTTAAGTAGGAAATCTTGCACCGATCAAAATGGAATTTTTACTAAACTGTGTACAATGTAATTGCACACTAACTGGTTGTTTGCGATTTCTCATAATTGGGCTTAATGATTTTATATCTTTCAAAATGTCGAATCGTGCGAGTGAGAGGTATTTTAGGTGTTGTCAACGCCTTAAAAGCCTAAATCAGCATAATACGCAAATGTAAGTTGGTATTTCGTACAGTATTGTACTGACAATATTTTAACATTGTCAAGCTTTCAAAGGCTCCAAAGTCCGACAAGAAAACATTATATCTTCCATATGACCTCAACGCACACGTTTTCGTGTGGGAAGGAGGGAGGAAATAAAGTGGCTTTGGCAAAATTATTGGTGAACACTGAAAAGGCCCTAAATTGGAGTTGTGCTATTTATTTATGATGTACTTGTATATTACACGAGGATGAATGCAGGTCGCAAATAAAACAAAGAAGCATTCCTTCAGATTCCTTCCCCAAAAAATGTGGGTGACCAAACATTGGATGGCATTTCCCAAACCTTACGTTGTTCCACTAACGTTAAAAGTTTTTCTACCAAAATCCACGTTTACGTCTATTTCTTGAATTCTTTCATGTTTTATTTTCATCCACTGATGTAGGCAATGAATCTTGAAAAAAAACCTATGCTTGTTACAAACATGATAAAATTCCTCATTCCAAATTAAAACTCCAAAACATCCAACTATCGTCTCATAACTCTACCCTTTAAAATTCCACGTCCGGGAGAGATAAATATTCAGGCGATGTCGAGCCGCTGTCGTGTTTTTAATAAAATTACCCGAGGGTAGCTACCGAGGGGTGGGGTGGCGGGCGCGTGGGGGCGGAAATTGAAAACCCGGCTTCCGACCCACCCCAGTCGTGCAGGGCCGTTTCAAGAGTGTAAGGGCCATGCTGAATTCTAGACCACGCAACGCGCTTGTGATTCCTCTGGTATTGCAGGCGAGGCGGGTCGAAAGCTTGCTTGTCTACTTTGCTGTATGAAAAAAAGAACCATTCTGCTTTATGTTGCATCAGTTCAATTTTCAATTTTCAGTGTATTTTCAATTTTCAGGGCTAAGCATTTTTTTTGACTTCTTAGTCATCTAACTTCAATCAACTAAAATCAACTTCAATCTAACTTTTCACTCTTGTGAAAAGTTAGATTTTTACCTACTTTGTGTTGTCCAGTCTACCCTATAGCTATTGAACACTCTGCACATTTTTTATTGTACCTCAAAGTAAATTGTAGAGTCAAGAAAACGCATGGGCTTATCGTTGAACACATTTTTAGAAATTAATATTTAATGAAATTGTAGTCAAGCAAACGCATTTTATGCTTATTGAATTTAGGTTTCTTGCTAAACACATTGTGTGCACATCATAAATCATTTATTTGCATGTTTACCTATAGGCTAGTTTTGTTACCAAATTATTTTACAAATATACAATGTATTACCCCGTTTAGTAAGTCCTTACTTCGTCCGCATTGTCCTCGGTTTTATCAGAAAGGAACGCTCGCACTCGTATGGGCTCTGGAGTGCCTAGTGATTCACTGACAATGGATGTTTGGTGTTAATTGGTGTTTGGCTTTCATACAAATCGGTGCGACAGTTTTTAGAGTTACGAGAATCTTACTCTTACTGTTTATTATTTCCCAGTACTTTACCTTGGGTCGTTAAATAAATAAATTGCCTTTATTTCTGCTTACACACTGTAGTTTCAAGTCTGTTTATTTGTCTGTCTGTCTCTCTGTGTGTGTGGTGGTGGTTGGTGTGGTTGGTTTATTGCATAAACATAATTTAACTTTGACTTTTGACTTTGTTTATAGTCAGATACGTTTTATTCGTATACATAAAAAATTCCTGACTTTACTTTCCTGCCCACTCTGTAGGGTGGACAACCTATCCCTATATCATCCTCATCACCTATAGGATCATCTTGCAAAAATTATTATTTATTAATGCTCCAGTCCGGCATGACTTGGTCTAATGAGAAGTAAAAACTTAAAAATCCATCAAATAAATGGGAACCCGAACGAACTACCCGCAAATCAAACAATATTATTATTACCAAGCAAATTAATACTAACAGTACTCATTCTTATGTAATTGAAAATTTATCTCAATCACACTAATATCATATCTGTGAAAGCTTGTTACTCAATAACGCCGAACGGATCTGGATGAAATTTGGCACAGAGATAGATTGCAGTCTCGAATAGCACATAGTTTACTTTTTATCTCTCTCTCTCTCTCTAAAAAAAACTACACGGGTACACAAAACACCGCTGGGCGCAACTAGTGTTACATAGTGACATTTGTCTTTTTGTGAAATATACGGCCGAACACTCAAACGCAACTCAGATTAAGCACGTCTCATGTGACGAGTTTTTGACGGAATTTCATTAAAAACTGTCAAAAAACCACGACTTGAGACGTGCTCAAATCTGAGTTGCGTTTGAGTATTCGGGGGATAGTTTCATAACTCCATTGCTCAGCCACACAAGCACACAACAGCCGGCTTTCACCAGCAGTTATCAAACAGTCGTCAGCGCTCACGCTATTGCAGCACTCACTACCTTGTCTATTCATGTCAGGTTTTTGCACTCGACTCATTATATGTGGCAATGACGTCATTGGCGAACAAACATAGCTGCTACCGCTGAATACATAATAGTACTGAGAAATTACCATAATTTTGTTGAATACATTTTTATGTTTTAACTCAATGCTGCTGATTGACATTTAGATAAATGTACACTTCACGAAGTCATGTATAGGTATTCAAGCATGCTGTAGCCCCAGCCTTATTTATTTATTTATATAAAGACTAGCTGGTACCCGCGACTTCGTCTGCGTACTTTTAATTTGATTAAAGTTTCATGGTTTTATCTTTTAAAATTAAGAAATCCCATACAAACTTTCAACCTCTATTTCAACCTCTTCATCCCTTTTTATCGCAATAAAAGGTAGCCTATGTCCTTTCTCAGGGTCTAAAGATTGTCTGTGCCAAATTTCATCAAAATCAGTTGAGAGGTTTAAGCGATAAAGCGTAACGTAAGTAGGGATTGTTATATGTATATACATAATTATTTATTTGCTTCAAGGACCCAACCTTGACGCAATCTTTAAATAAACTCAAAGGTGACTGACTGACTGACTGACTGACATAGTGATCTATCAACGCACAGCCCAAACCACTGGACGGATCGAGCTGAAGTTTGGCATGCAGGTAGATGTTATGACGTAGGCATCCGCTAAGAAAGGATTTTGATCAATTCTACCCCCAAGGGGATAAAATAGGGGATAAAGGTTGGATGAGATTTTCAAAGTAAACGAGCGCGAGCAAAGCCGCGGGATCAGCTAGTCTTTAAATAAATTAGGTAGATTGAAAAGTACTTCATATAACGACCACTCAATATAGCGATACAAGCAAAAATAACGTGATAATTCCAAAAAAATATTTCAGCAACTTCGTCCCGTCCCGTTCGAATTTCCATTCCTTACTCAAGGTTTCGTTTCGATACCTACCGGAAGTACAAAGAAAATGCTTGTAGGGTAGGGTATGCTTCGTTGCCGGCAGTGATATTAATTTTAATACAAAAGGTGAAATATGAAACGGCTTTTAACCCAAGCATTTTTAACCGACTTCAAAAATATGTGGAGGTTCTCAATTCGTCTGTGTTTTTGTGTTTGTACCACATAACTTTTTACTGAGTACACTGATTTTGGTGATTCCTTTTGTAATCGAATTCTAGCGCTTGTCATGCGTGGTCCCATTTAAATATGAGTCAGGGGGGCTATCATGAGTTTAGTGCCGACCGCGATCGATCGTAGATCGCAACGATCTACACCAAATATCAAGGAAATTAAACAACGGCATCTAGCGTATTCTTTGAGAAGCTTAAGGGAAGCTTCTCAAAGAATGCGAATAATATATAATATTTATAATAAGAATAATGATAAAAATCGTAAGAATTTATTAGCAGTATAAGAATAATATATAATATTGAATTTCCTTGAAATGCGGTGTCTATCGGTGTGATCTACGATCGATCGCGGTTGGCACCGGAACTCGTGATAGGCCCTCAGATCTGTCGAGAGTTTTTGAGTTTATAGTACGACGAGTGTATTTTTCAGTGCATTTGAAGTCGTTTTTTCTTGAAAAGTTATTTATCGTTTATTCTATTGGGACGTATGCGTAATTTTTTAGCCCTTAGTATATTTCACCTGAAAATAATTCAGTTAGAAATCTGTAGCGTTATGGATGGCGCTAGGGATACCCAGCGGACAAGACAATAGCGCGGGAGACAAGAGTCGACATCCATCATTGTTGCCATTCAAACGTCAGTGGCGACCGACGACGGGGTACTCCCAACTAGTTTCGAACTGCGCATACTGTGTGGTATTCCTTTTCTTTAAAAGATATTTACTGACGTCAGAAGTTTCTTAGAAACTTCTGACTCACGGCAAATCACGTGTAATAGGAGCGGATTGAATTTCACGATTGTTTGCGAGATTTTTTTATGACAGTTGTAGGCGCAAGTTGACGAAAAGTTGATAGATGGATGAGTGGTAATTAATTAAATAAATAAATAAATAAATAAATAATGCTGGACAATCCACACAGCACTATCTAGCCCCAAAGTAAGCTATTTAAAGCTTGTGTTATGGGTACTAGATAACTGATATATTTAATACATTATGTACTTACATAGATAGATATTTTTTATTATACATAGAGAACACCCAGACCATCGGAACAAATTTCTGCAGATCGTACACAAATTTGTTCCAAGGCGGGAATCGAACCCGCAACCTCTTGCGTCGCAGGCAGGCTCTCGCCCGCTGCGCCACAGAGGTTGTCAATTAGTTAATTTATTTATTATATGTACTTATAATCACCACTCAATCCTTACAGGAGTCCCAATACGATAGCTTAGTAGTATATTTACCTTTAATTAATAACACTTGTACTCGACTAATGAACTAAAAACACCTTGAACAACTTAGAAAATTCTGTTTTTATAAAACAACTTAAAAAAAATTGAAAAATTAAAACATTGAAAAACTTCTAATTCGGGTACCCCAAGGGGTGTTCTATCTTTGGACTTTCTCTGGCTTGACACTATGTTTTGGGACAGCCTGTATAAGAACCAAGCCGGTTCTTCCTCCACGGCGCGGCAGGTGGGTTGCCTGTTCTTCAGGCTTAGTCGCGTGGATGGAATTGGCACCAGATTCACCTAGCTAGTGATCCTCACTTAATAAATACCTTTTGACTTTGACTTTATTTATCACGGGGCTGGTTTCACAAACTACGTAAACATTTAAGACGAAGACAAGAGCTAATGTGACTCTCGCTCGCACGTTTTGACATGTTGAAAGATATAAATTCAGTAAACCCATTTTCGAAAAATCGCAAACAACCATTTTGTGTGCAATCACATTGCGCACACTTTAGTAAAAAAATCATTTTGATCGATAGGTACAAGTGTACTTAAAAGTACTTAAAAGTTTGCTTTTCTATATTTCGTACTCAAGCAAACTTTTGAGTAGAAAAACTTGTATCAATCAAAATGAAATGTTTACCAAACTGTGTGCAATCTGATTGCACACAAAATGGTTGTTTGCGATTTTTTTAAATTGGGATTAGTGATTTTATATCTTTAAAAATGTAGAATCGTGCGAGCGAGAGGTACATTAGGTGTTGTCAACGCCTTAAATTATATTTAAATGGTCAACACTACATAACCAAAAAAATAAGCATAATGTTTTGGATCAGCGACATTTAGCGCAGCAAAGTGATAAACGCAAGCTCCCCAAACCCAGTTATCAGACATCGATGATCGAAAAGGTCAGTTGTCTGTCCATCTTCTGTGTCCATCAACAGCTATCTTGTCAATCTTAGGTAGGTACAGATTAAATGAAACTTTTATCTCGTTAGTGTTTAAAAACTTCAAAACATGCTGATTATTTCGAACTAGCGTCGCCCCAGGGCGCGGCTATGGATATCTCTCCATAGCTCCACGATCACATTAAAAATAAATAGAAGGCAGCCTTACAATATCAGTCAGTCAGTACGCAGCGTCTTCAGAGAGTTCATCCTCACACATTGGAGCCAGGGTGGGCGTGTACCGTCCGGTTCCAGAGGAACTTCCTCCCGCGAACACTCAGCCTGTGGAATGATCTCCCTGCTGATGTTTTCCCGAAAGACTACAGGATGGGGCTCTTCAAAAAGGGCGTTTTAAAATTTTGAAAGGGTCGGCAACGCGCTTGTGATTCTTCCGGTATTGCAGGCGTTCATAGGCTACGGTAACCGCTTCCCATCAGGCGGGCCGTAAGCTTGTCGATAAAAAAATCTTAGATTGTCAAGCTTTGACTAGCCTTTGTATAACGATGGAAAATTGCTAGACGCCTGTCCAAGGGCCCGAGAAGAGCCAGGTGGGTCTGTCGGATTCACCACCAGACTGGTGGTATACCGAATAAAAACCCATCGATATTCCGGCATTTCATCTAATGCCAATACGTCCTCAAACCGTTCGTCATCAGACGATTCGTTCGACGATGCATCAGCACTTGACAGACTTATGGGTTCCCGATAAGATTCAACACAGGAAAACCTTTGACTGCCTCAAACTAAAAAGCCAAACAACGGTACAAAATCATAATTGCAGTCTGCAGAGACCTGAAGTGTGAACTAAACACAGTTACAAAGAGTACCCGCTGATTTGAAACGGCTATCATTTGCAACTCCGAATGGCTCATGTAAGTGTTCTCACAATTGGCATAACAATACACTATTATTCGACCATTAAACGGTTTATTTGAAGACGTACTACCTAACATATGTCGGACATGTGGCGGCGCGTGACTGGTAATTAGGAAAAAAGTGGCTTAGAGGGGCCTGTGGTGTTCTGTCTTTTTGGTCGATGTTCTTTTCATTGTTATTAGTAGGAGCTGATTATTTAGAATAGAATCGTACTAATACTAGTGGCTCTGGGAGCTGTAGACCTCGCGAGCATACTAAAAGTGAGCTAGGTAGGTATTTGAGGAATGTAATGTGCAAGTGCATTTTCCGTTTTGTGATTTTTTAGATTTTTTTTGCATCATCTTGTGTAGAATGAGGTCCTTTGTGTTTCTCTAAAATTTGATTGAAAACCATCGGTTGTTTGATGAGCTATCCTGTTCATCATGCTGAAGATCCTTATCAGATCATCGCCAAACTTTTATGAGACCAACTTGTAGTTACTAACTACCTTTAAAATAAAAAAAGAATAATCGAAATCGGATCTCATTTGGTAGAGATATCCAGTATATCAAATAGCCCCCTTTTTGCCCTTTTTTTGGGGGAAGTACCCCTTCAATCAAAAATCCCCGACGACAAAAAATTCGAATAAGTCATATAACCTGTATACAAAATTTCGTCCAGATCGGTTGAAAAATGCGACCCGTAGAGGAGAACAGACAGACAGACAGACAGACATCCGGACAAACGCATTTTTGGCCAATGTGGAAACTGAGACGCTTCGCTCGCTTCGCTCGCTCGGTCAATTATAAACGCGAAAGTTTGTAAGTATGGATGGATGGATTTTTGTTACTCTTGCACGCCGGAATGGCTGAATGGATCTGGATGAAGCTTGGCAGAGATAGATATAGATGTAATAGCACGGCTACTTTTAATCCCGTGGGAACCCCGGGATTTAAATCTGCGCGGATGAAACCGCGGCGCGCAAAGTAGAATATAAATTTATTTGACAACAAACACACAGAAGTAGCATACAGACAAGAAAGAAAAAAAGGCAGTAGAAAATAATACCCGTAGTAGGTACAGGGACACAGTGATACCCGTATTTGACGTGCACAGTGACATAATTCTCTCAAACGGTGAAGGAAAACATGGAGAAAACCGGCATGTAAAAAGTTCTTATGTTCTAATACATATTTCTCTATCAAGTGCACGAAAGAATGTTCTTTGGGCCACAATTTAAATTCTTTCACTGTTTCGAATGTTTTTTTTTGTTCTCAAGTCGACTGTGATTTTTTTAATATTTGTTACTTACCTCATAGCTTTTTACTGGGTGAACCGATTTTTATGATTCTTTTTTAATCGAAAGCTGGTGCTTCTCATGTAGTCCTATGTAAACTTGAGTCAGATCTGACGAATAGTTTTTGAGTTATAGTAATTTGAGTGTATTTTCCAGTACATTTAAGGTCGGTTTTATCTTGAAATGGTCCATCATCATCATATTTCTGCCGCTATCCCTTGTCCTTTCTTCAAATTATTAATTGTTTAAAAACATTTAAAAATAACTATCTGCCTCATGATTAACTTCGGTTTTCAAATTGATTTTGACAGCTAGCTGTCGAAGCTGAATTCTTATAACCGACTTAAAAAAAGGTTCTTAATTCGACTGTATTTTTGGTTGGTGAACAATACACTCAAAAGTAGTTAGAAAGAAAGAAAGAAAGAAAATAAATTTATTTGACATACAACAACAAGAAAAGAAACACAAATAGAACGGACAGGTAGTTAGTATACTTATATAGAAAATCACAATGAATACAAGTCTTTAGAAAATGGTACAAAATACATAATATGAAATCGTTGAGCTATTTGTTCACCGTTGCGAACGATTTGGAGATAGCTCCATTGATCCAAATCAGTGCTAATCGGAAGCGTACTCAAGACACTGGCTGCATTGCCACGCTGAATGGCAATGCTGATGTGCTGCACCTGATATTAAAGTATCAATAAAATATAGGCAGATTATTTATTATGGCTGATAATTTGTAAATAATTTATTTGTAATTAAACCTAGCGTAAAGTAAAGTTTCAATCAGTTCTAATGATGTGAAATTTGATAGCCCAATACCAATGCCGCTGAATCAGATAAAGATATCCCCGATTATGATTCTACGATCCAAGAAATTATATTACCATAACATGATTTTATAGACACGAAGCACTTTACTAGTTTCTCTTTACGACGACATAAACAGGAGTATAATATAAAGTGGTATACGGCATGGAACTCATTTTAGAACTGGTCGGTAAAGTCCAACGCTATAAATTGACAAGTATTTCTAAATTGTCCTTCACACATCGATCTACACCTAAACTTGAATGTACACATATGCGGAATAGGGCTGCATGCTATCGTAGTCGAGCCGGATTGTTTAAACATGATTATTTATCCCACTTCCCATAGCCACTAATGTGAAAGTTTGGATGTTTGTTAGTCAATCACGCTAAAACGGCTGAACGGATCTGCATGAAATTTGGCACCGAGATAGATTATAGTCAGCACATAGGCTACTTTTTATCCTTTACTAGTTGCGCCCCGTGGTTTCACCCGCGCAGATTTAAACCCTGGTAGGTATTCCCACGGGATAAAAAGTAAGCAAATTTTTCATAAATGAGTTCAGTGATTCATATCTTTCTTACAATGATTAAATGAATGTCTTTCCTTCTTCTTCTTTCTATATTGACAGGTGCGAGCGAGAGGAAGCTACATAAGCAGTTGTCTTCACCACAAGGCCCTGGGCCCGTACCACCATCTCTTGAAGCATTCTTCATCATGCTTGAATCTTTAAAACAACGCAACGGATTTTGATGCGGTTTTTTTTATAGATAAAGTGATTCAAGAGGAAGGTTTATGTATAATACATGCATGATATAGTAGAAAAACAATGTGCACCCGTGCGAAGCAGGGGCGCGCGGGCGGGTCTTGTATCTTAATCAATGTCTTATATCAACTGCATAGAGGCTATTTGGTCAAAAAGTAAAGTAATATAGAAATAAGAATGTTTTAAGAGATGGTGGTACGGGCCCTGAGCGTCGCATCGAATCCGGCTAAAACCGGACAGGCATCCCTAGCAGTTGGACTGGTTGCTTGTAGAACGGAGCAGGATTCCGGCGGGTCGTTAACGAGCGGCGCACACGAACGTGTCCTACGTACGGGCGATTCGAAGAAATTAGGTAGGACCGATATTTACTGCATTCTGAGGCCACATACGATTTTACGTAGTAGTAATTAGTTTCTTGATTGAGGGCACGTCGAAAAACGTGGAGATCGGGCATACGGTTGGTCATTAACTAATAAGAAATTACTAAATATTACATTTCAGTATGTTATTTTCATTTCGAAGACGTCCACTGCTGGACGTAGGCCAGTCATAGATTTAATTGTGGAGGGTTTCACGGTTATGACGATGTCTTCAGCAAATCGTATGTGTGAGATGTATTAGTCGTTAATGTCCATTACGGTGCAACTCAGTCTTAATTAAACAAAAGTTCCAGTGCGCATGTGAACAGTTTGGGGGATATGACGTCCCCTTGTCTTACACCGCAGCGCAACTAGATGGGTTTTGTCTGTTGGATCTGGACCTGGAACATAGTGGCATCATTGTATAAACATCTCAGCACTTCGATATATCGTCCGTCAACCTGATATCGTTGCAAGGAGTGCAGGACAATCCAAGTCTCAACTGAGTCAAAAGCCTTCGTAAAGTCCACGAACGCTAGACACAAGGGCTAATTATATTCTTCGTTCAGACTTTTGTATAAACTGCCGCATTGTGTGAATGTGGTCTATAGTGCAAAACCCTACCCAAAACCTGCCTGCTCCGGTGCTTAAATTCGTCAAGTCTTTACGCAAGACGGTTCGATACAGCTCCTTCCTCCTCTCTCCTTCTCTTGCTTCTTTCTGCTTTGCCTTTAGAGTTCTCCCGTAGTTAAGCATGTTGGTATTCCTTCAGGCTTCCTGCCTTTAAGAGTTAAGAAGTGATTCTGATGACGGAATCACTGGGGCTTTTCTGTTTTATCAACTGTTTCAAGGCTATAATATGGATATCGTCAATGCTGATTTCTGGAATCTTCTGTGTTGTTTCGGGTCAGTGTGGTTCTAGTATCCTAAACACTAGGTTCAGGACATGATGATACCTGCAAGGCGTACAAACCGACCATAAAAGTCTATATCTCAGCTAAGACCTCCAGCTTGGAGTCGACGATATCACCACTCGGTGTTGAAGCTATGTCAGATGACTTCTACCAAGATGCTGAAGAAACACTTTGAACCCCCGGTTTTGCTCAATTGCTCGCTGAATACGAACGGTGTAACGTCGAAAGGCTTAGCGTATGTGCTTTGCTATGGTTTGGTTGAGAGTTCGGTTTTCTGACAGTGTGTGTAAGTGGTGTCTATCGTTGTTTTTCGATAAGACGAATAGTCTCGTCTGAGTATTTGGACTGGACTGGCTGTAGGTACGTCGGACTTGGCAGAATCTTGTTCCTTCTTTCCGCGGATGTCCACATTGTTGTTTAGGTCCTGATCCACGTCTTCTGTAGTTTTCAAGATAGCGAATCGGTTTTCTAGTTGATGTTGAAATTTCTAAGAGCCTATTACAGTTTGGAGTAGGTTTGGTCGGAGCGTAGACTTTACCAAGCGAACGCGTTCAAGTCTGAAATCTTCAGAGTACCTCACAATCGGTGATAACTACCGGTATTAAACCTGTTGACCACTGAGACATATCTGAATATATGCTTCTGGTCCGCTGTGATAAAGTCTATGTCGTTTTTCGTCACAAAATCGGGGCTCCACCGAGGCTACGTCCTCTAGGAACTCTTCTTGAAAAAATAATGCATTACCATTATGCAGCTTTTTACTCTTATCTTTTTATATGATTATCATCATTAGATTATAGTGATAGCTAGATTTTTCTGTACAAAAAATCGAAATAGCATAGTCCTGGCATAGGATTAGAGCTCTCCTTCTTCTCCCGTGGATGACGTAAGAAATTTTGACGTTTCCAAGAGTAGATGTTATATCACTGAAAAAAAAATGTGCTTATATTAATGCGATTACCCACGGCTATAAAATTGCTTGTAGATGTGTTTTATAAACATAGGCAATTTTTTTTTAATCTCATAACTTTTAAAGTTGAGGTGAGTTTTCGATTTGAAAGAAGTAGGAAAGTACAGTAACCCTACGTTTTGCAACGAATTCAAAGGGATATTTTTTTCGGGAGCATGATTAAAAAACAATAAAAACACAATGATAAAGTTCAGAGTTGTTCCCACGTCATGCTGTGAGACGTCTTTATAAAACTTCATTCACGCACTTGACCCTTTCGGCATAATAACGCCGCCGTGAGACGGGACAAAGTAGAATAAAATAAAACGAATACCCTCTACGCTCACCGGCATAAAACGCACACACGCGCATCTAATAACCTCATTTGAACGTATCAAACGTTTGAAAAACACCGCACACATGTGTAGCCGCGTCCGCTCGCGATCATTCAAACAAAGTCGAGTTCAAAACATACCTTAGAGCCCGCACACTTTCAAACGCTCTGTAAACACGCTGTTGCTGTGTGGCTCCGTTTCGCCGGGTGCGACCGAGAGTCGACATTAGCTCGGATCTTGTGGCTCGGTTAGTTTCGGCATCTTTCGGCTCCTGCTCGGCATTTTGTTGGTTGTATTTTTAGCGCTGATGCAGTGTTTTTGCTCAGCAGCGGTATTCCAACGTTGTAATACCATTGTAGGTCGACTGTACAATGTACAATGATCACCGTGCTTCAGTAATGTAATGAGAGATACTTATTTGCTGCTGTACAATAAAAGGATCACACATGGTGCTACCAGTTTTTGTGAGCAGTAGAGACCTTCAGTTTGTATTAAATTAGACAAACTTTTGTTTCAACAATAAGTTTAATGACTTGGAAATGTTAATTGCATTGTTTGCGGCCGAACAAGGGAGTGCTCTATATTATCATGAATGCTCCTAAAAAGTCAAGTCTTGTCGGCTTTGTTCTTTGCTTCTGTCCAAAATACAATTCTATCTCCACAACATTGCTACATACCTATTATGGTGTCTGTTAAATACTAATAAAAAGACAATCCTTGGTGGCTTGTTTTTTATATGAAAAAAAATCATAAGAACTTAACCTACCTATAATTTGACAAATTTTTAAGGCTCCTGGGATGATGTTCAAAATAATAAAAATAAATCTTTATTTCAGACAACTCACAGGTCCATACAGAAAAACACAAATACAAGACAATAATAAAATACCTAAGACAGAAAAACACAGAATTATAAAATGCACACAAAAACAAACATGCATAACTATTTCGCTAAACTATTGGACGCTAGTGTGTAAACCCAATGTGACCGTCTATGTATAGGACTGTCAAACTTGCCTATCAGTTAGGGCACTAAGGATGCTATTCTGACTACCTCTCATTCTTCCCATTAGAGAAGCTATTGTTTTGCGCATAATAGCTGCAAAGCCATCAGTCCGGGCATCTGCGAACATCTCAGAAGCACAGTAACGCAGACCCAAAAGTTTTCTAAAGATGTTGTTGTATTGGACTCGTAGGGCGTTGAGAGACCTCTGTGTATACTTATTATGAATTTGCTTAACCGTATTTTTTTCCAACGAGCTTAGCGCCTTTTCCTGGCATATTTATGACCTCCCGCCCGATGATCAAAATCGTAAGAAAATCCCACACAGAAAAAGTGGCGAAAATTCCCCACTGACCTTTATTACCACTGGCAAGGTAGGGGCAGCCATCCTCGAAGGAGCCAGAAGGGCATGAATAACTCTTTTCTTTGGGAGAAGGAATGTTGAAAAGTCAAAGTAAGTAAAAGTAAAAGTTTCTTTTTAAAACAGACAGAACAGTGTACATGGGTAGTTACATAACTTACATAGTTATTATAATTCAATGAAATGAAATCACTTAAAATTAACACATAGTTGTTGTTTATGAATACAAAAGCATTATCCTACAGTATCCTACCTTGATTAGTTCTGTTGCCCACACTAGGTCTCTTTCGAGTCTGGTATAGCGGGCCAACAGCTACTCGCCTCGGCATCTCTATTATAGGTACTACATATTTCATAATAGGTAAGTGTTGTCGGTGTCTGGATGTTAGACGAGACCAAAAAAAAACACAGTGATAACTTCGAAACGACTTATATCTACAGCCAATTCTTCGCCAACAAAGCCTAGAAGGACAAGCAAGAATTGGCGCCGACATACTTGTGGATCTGCCGAAACTGCTGCTGTTTGTGAGCAGCCATATCTAGTCAAATCCACTGGTCTTAACAGACCTCATGCCCGTGATACACGAGGCTAGTTTTTCAAGCTAGGATAGCAAGCTGGTGGCCGTTTGGCTTCGTGTAGACAAAACTAGCTTAACTTTTAAGCTAGTAAGCCGAAGCTTAAAGTACTAGCTTGCTAGTTTACTGACACTAGCTTGCTATCCTAGCTGGAAAAACATGAGGCAATGTCGTGTATCCCGGGCATCCAGCACCTAAAACGTAAGAATTTAAAAAACCACATCATTATTCTAAAGACATATCTAATGAATCCTATTGATGGCTTAGAAAAGAAGTGAATCTGTGACAGTTCCACGTGTCCAAGGCAAAAATCACCAAACATCGAGCCTAGAAGAATAGGCTTCATACTTGCTACTCGTACCTTATCTGCATGAAATACTCTGTTTGGAGAGAACAAAACCAATAAACTAACGCGTTGTGCGTTTTTAGTTCAGTCAGTTTAGTTTCTGCGTATCTTTTTTTTTTTTCCTTTTATTTGGGTAAACAAACAGTAACACAGTTTCGGTTTATAGAGTGTGATCGACGACGGTGAAATGACAGGTTGAGGCTTAGTGTAAGGCCACACGGTCAGAAATTCTGCAGGCAGAATCGGCTTCATAGAAAAAAAGTAGTTGATGGAACAAGCAGATGACCCTCTTGATGTTTATGGTAAAATAATATGGTTAAATGGTAGCCATCATTTTATATCCGCTTTGCAATAGTCGCAAGTCATGCAAATGATACGAACTTTCCGCGATGCACTGCCCTGCGTCCGTCAACTTGAGGCATACAGAGACTCAGGTGTCTGTAATTTCACCGTAAACCATACCCTTCAGACCGAAACATCAGCAACACTGCTGATTGGCAACAGAAGTAGGCATTTTGTGGAGTTCCTGTTCCTAAGTTCTATCGCAAAGGGATCACTGCTTATTCGATGCATTTGCATCCCAGCTATGGGGCATTCCCCATAGCTGGGATGCAAAAAAAATGGACGGAGTGCTGCCAATTTAATATGATTTTTATCCCTATGTACCTACACCACTGACGCAAATAAATGATTTATGGTTAGGTTTATGATTATGGTTATGATGGACAAAATGAGTTGACTATTCACAGGAAGATAAGTACCTAAGTAATAAAGCTTTGATTTACCTATTTGCAGAGAATAGGATATTCGTGAGGATAGGTACATAAAGATTGACATTGTAAAAATTGTTTTACTTTATGAAATTCATGATTTAAAATAGAGTATAGATTTCTCAACCTATGTGGTTGTAAGATGGTTTGGGCATGTAGAGAGGATGAATGAAAGAAGATTGACGAAAAAAGTGCATCAGGCGAGTGTGAATGGGACTGTTGGGAGGGGAAGACCTCGGCGGACCTATCTAGATCAGATAGCAGATGTTCTAGAGAAAGGCCAGGTCAAGAGTACCCTTAACCGACGAGCATGTATGAAGAATGTTATGAGAGTGAATGAAGCGAAAGAGGTATGTCAGGATCGTAGCAAGTGGAAATCCGTGGTCTCTGCCTACCCCTATGGGAAATAGGCGTGATTATATGTATGTATGTATGTGATGCCTTGTCTAGAATGTTTTATTCGCTATTTTGTCACAATTTCTCCAAAATAAAGTTCCCTGCTCAGTTGTACATTAGCATAGTTCTGGATCATGACTTCATGACCCATCAGTAGATAAGTCTGTGGTCACAATGAATGACAAACAGACGAGCCGGGACCGCGATGCCCCCATTCCCATCCGTCGCTCATCTGCATCTCACATTTAAATTTGTAATCAGATTTACTGAACAACTTCATCCATCATTCATCGGAATAATACCGAGCGTTTCAACCGACGGACGGTTCTATAATCAATTAACGGATGGAAAAAAGAAATCGTCTTCGGCTCTCGCCAGTAACCGCTCATTATTTCTTCTCACACGTTTTTTTATTGCGGCAACATTATACGTGGGTGTGGTTGTAATTTCCTTTCACCGACGTAAGGGCACACACGCAATCCGCATTCATAACTTCACATAGTATACTTTAATTGCTCGTACGCAGAGTTCAAAATGTAATGCGGTGAAGCCCTGATGAGAAGATGCCCGATAAAATATTAAGGTGTCTGTCCCTTTCAGTCCTAGAGGTTCTCTGTCGCTCATCACTAGAATTTCTGTGGATGTTTTTACGCGCGCCGGGGGGCAAAATGTACGCTGTTTTGGCGGCAAAACGCTTCGGGGACTCGTAACTTAATAAGACGAAACTCCGGAGCGTGGGGAGTCGCAACATGTTTTATTTACGGCTTTTCAATTAAATATTATACTGCTTTGGTTTTCCGCGGCGCTGTGCCAGGGCATATCGGAGGGGTAAGCATTAGTTTCTGTAGTCTTCGAGTCGTCAGCGAAAAACCAAGTGAATATTTATCAGGTTATACTTAAAACCAACCTTCTGCTTGGTCGTAATGGTGGAAGGCAATGCGTTAGATGCTTAAACCATTTTTAAATTTTCAAATTTTCTAAGTAGTTCCCTGATAGCTAAAATAAAAAAAAACTGGTATTAATGTTTAAGAAACTTCACCACCATGGGGGCCGATTCTAGCCTAGAGACTTTTTGTCACGGTAGAGACATTATATCAGGTAACTGTCAATTTCGATAGAAAACTTGACAGTTGCCTTGATATAATTTCTACCGTGACAAAAAAGTCACTAGGCTAGAATCGGCCCCCCGACATGCCAGACTACAAGAGTGAGCCACTCAGTTCGCAACAACACTGACCGATAAGACTATGATTTCTAATGTCTTCACGTAAATACTTTTTCAAACAGAGCAACGTTTGAAACGGACTAACCTACGAATTCCGGACTCAGGACGTTGTCGGCTCTAGCTTGTGCTAAGAGCCATTGTGCCAGGGTGCTTAGCGCAACGTGTGCGTGACAGCAAGGAGGGATTCCGTATTGGATATTGCGTACTTCCACATTCGGGACGCATATTACTTTACCGAAAAATAGGACGTTTGTATGATTAGATTCGCTGACACGCAATGAGAATAACAGTTGTCATTTTGTAGGGTTATTCTGGGCCTTACTGCAAAAAAACAGGCAAACGATAAAGTATGCTTAAACTATTGCCATCTCTTACCATTGCGTAATGGCAAACAGAGACAGCGCTAATTTTAGACATTGTTTAAAGTTAGGCACCGTTTTGTAGTACGAGGGTCTCTGTTCCGCGTGGTTGTTGTATACCTAGTAAATCCACTAGTATAATAGTTTGGCCCAAAAAGAGATTACCAACCTACGTGATGATCGCGCAAAACCCAATGGCCTCTTACTGACCCTTACTTTCTTGGTGTGGTAATCAAGTTTCAGCTCTTGATTAATTGGCTTTTAATTTGTAGAGTTCTTTTTAACATGCTGGTTGACAGATTAGGAGTTTATGTAGAGCTATTTGTGGAGGGCACCATGCGTAGTCTGACGTCAAGCCAAGCAGCAGTGCTGCGTTTCGGTTTGGGAGGGTGGTCTCCGGTGAAACTACAGGCACATGAGGATAAACACCCCTATGCTTCGTGGTCTAAAAAAAACGTGCCCTACGATGCACAGCCCTGCGGCTGTGTATCGTAGGGCACGTTTCCATCGTCGACCAATATGTTTTCCATCGCTTTCAGATACTTAGGCATTATGGGCACTACTTTTATCTCTTATTTATTTACTATGTTCTTTTTAATAGTCTTTTTTCTAAAGTCTTTTGTCGATATATATTCGTTTCCCATTTACGTTATTTTTAAAGTTTCGTTCTTATCCTTGTCAGTTGTTTTCTCTGTGTTGAATAGAAAATACATTTAAATAAAAGAAAAATATTCTCGCTTTACGCAAAAAACTAAAGAAAGTATTGAACACGTACACATATAGGTAGGTAGGTACTATATTTCATGCACAACTGGAAAAGATATTCGGACACGTAAAAAATTCTCAAAACCATGCAGAGCTATACAGAAACCACTGAAATTTCTTTGCAAACATCAAATAATGTTTTGAATTCGACAAAATGCCCTACCACGAAAAAAGGCTTTTGTGACTAATTGTGACTTCGTTCAAATTGACGAATAAAAGAAAGTTTGACAAAAGAATCTATAACTGAAACAAATGGCCGCTTTGATCCCGAGCTTATTCAACTCATACTTTATTAAAACTAAAACGAACGTGCATTACCCCGATTCGGGGGCGCAATTAGTGTACCGTACGCAATCCCGGGGGTGTTGGGAGATCCCCCGCCCTACCTACCAAGCCTACGTCACGTTTCAGCAGCTGTCAGCGAAAAATCTACTTTACACCGTTGCTTTTATGTTGAATACAGCTTTCAACGCGAGCATTCTACTGGAACCATGCGGTGCAAGCTGCGCTGATTGTCAAATTTTGCCAAATGAAATCGAACTATCGCATTCTTGTTTTATGGAGCGAAATCGCGCGTGGCCGTGTGGTAGTATCTGACAATGACGTCAGAGTGAGATTTGAACTATTGTTGGCACTGTGACGGTCTCCCTAGAGGGGGCGCCGCGGGTGGCAAGGGATAACAGAGGATAGCCTTTGTGAGCCCCTTTTATGACGAGTTTCCTCGGAGCGGCACGGACATCGGAAATGACATTGGAAAATGATTGGGCTCTTAGCTGATTGCGCTTCGTTGTTAGCTGATTTGTACGTAACATTGTAGCTTGATGAGCGTAAGAATACGGAAAAAGTTCAATGATTTTTTTACAATAGAAAAGGCTAGTGGTTGTAGATCTCTGTGAAATTCCACTATACCATATTACCTATTTCTGTCGCCAAGCAGTGGGCAGCTGGTTTTGGTTTTGACGACCTCGTGGCGCAGCGGGCGAGAGTCCGCCTGCGACCCAGAGGTGGCGGGTTCGATTCCCGCCTCGGAACCAATTTGTGTACGAACTGCAGAAATTTGTTCCGGCGGTCTGGATGTTTTCTATGTATAACAAAAAATATCTAGATATGTAAGTATATAATGTATTAAATATGTCAGTTATCTAGTACCCATAACACAAGCTCTGTGTAGCTTACTTTGGGGCTAGATGGTGCTGTGTGGATTGTCCAGCATTATTTATTTATTTAAAGTTGCGGGAAGGAGTTGGATGCAGAAGGCCGCAATACCGAAAAGATGACGTGTCAAAAAGTCAAAATGTATTTATTCAATAAAATCACAAGGATCACTGAAACGTCTTAAAGCTTAGGTGACATACCTAGGTGCCGTTCCACCGTGCACATAGAAGATACCTATTCAGCATTGGGTTTAGGAGCGTTTAATAAAAAAGATGGACCGATGACCTCGTGAATGTTGTGAGAAGAAGTTGGCTGCGAAAGGCGCAAGACCGAAAAGAATGGCGTGCTCTAAAGAGACCTTTACTTTTTTTTGTTATGTAGGTACAATTAGCTGATGGAACAAGCAGACGGCCCACCTGATGTTAAGTGGTAACCATCACCTATGACAAAGCATTGCCTCGTAAGTCACGCACGATAGGAACGTGCCCTACGATGCCTGCGTACATCGACTTGGGGCATACTGATGTTAAGCCTCATGTGCCTGTATAATTAGGTACACCGGCGACCACACTCTTCAAACCGAAACACAGCGTCGTGCTTCGCGGCAGAAAAAGGCGTGGTGGTAGTACTTCCCCGGACGAGCACTTCACAAAGAGCTCTACATAGTCCTGTGCTGATGTTTAGTTTTACTCCGCATAGGGTGGTTGTAGAAGATTATTTTTTCTTATGCATTGATGTTTTAACTCATTGATATTTTACTTTGTTGTCTAGGTCTTGATACGATCGTGTTGGCCAACATTATCGACCATAAAACTATTGTAATCTTATCAATTAGTATGCCACGACCGACCGTCAATTACTTGATAGTGTTGCCACATTCGCAACTGTTTCCATAATTAGGTACTTTTTCCTTTTAGGAGCATTTAATGAACGACTAATAAGGGATTGTAATTACGCAATAGTGGGTGGATGTATATGTATGCGTGCGACTCAAGAAATAAAATTACTAAACATTAATTATCAAGCAACTAAGCCTACATTGCTTATTGATTGATGTATGTTTGTCCGACGATAACTTGAGTAACCGTTTATCCATTCTGCATGAAATTTGGTAAGTTGATAGCTTGTCCTTGAGAAATTTACTGGTAAGTGATATATGGGTAAAATCGGATGAGGAGTTATTACACAATGTTTGGACTTACCTCTGACTACCACTTACTTATATTTTCGGAGCGTTCGCGTCGCTTCACGAAATCTCAGTTCGGGGCGAGGGCGAACACTAGTAATAATTATGTACTCGGCTATTTATCTAGAAGCACAACGCCGATAATGAAACATGTTTTATGAATTCTGAAAATGACTGAAAACAACTTTTTTACAAAGAAAAATACAAGTAGATTAGGTATACATAAACCGTGTCATATCGGATACACGTTTTTGTTATTTAAAAAAATTAGACCTAAATACTTGTGTGAATGCTAATGAATTCTTGGGCGGGATGATTAAAAAAAGAAAAACCCATAACCACTAATAAATGATGAGATAATAGTAAAGTTGGCTAGCGCAGCTAATGAGAGCAACCACTCAGGCTGGAAATTAATGGTGAGCCTCTAGGTATTTCACTAAATGTACTTACCTCAGTTAAAATGAGTCTTGTTACAAAGGTAACAAGACTCATTTCCAAAAACAAAATCAAACCAAGAAGAGATTAGGTAATAGTACCTAATTTCTTTCTGGTTTTTCTCGGCCGTGGAGACAACTCTCTCGTGACAATTACTCAGAATACTGAGATAAAACTCGGATTCGAGGTATTTTGATTGTGATATTTTTTTGAATACGAGAATATTGCTGTAATTCAAATCAGATTAAAATGTTTATTTGTAACTATAGTGTTATATGTATAGTATGTTAAACTTATGAACTGAAACACAATAAAAATTACTCATACAGGGACAGTTGCAAAATGGTCCCAACTCAGCATATTTTGCAAGCTACATAGATAGAAATTTACGCTTGCTGGTCTTCGGTGGTCTTCTTTCGGTTGGGGCTGTTGGGGATCGAGTAAATAAGAACAGAAGATACCTAGTGGACGCGATTACGCTATTTCTTACAGCCTCAAGTCAATCAAACAACTTTCATCCATGCATCTAGGTATTCATGGACACTGTGCCTAGGTCCTACCTGGGACACGTTTTAAGTTTTTTTTTATACAACTAGTTGATGGAACAAGCTGATGGCCCACCTGATGTTAAGTGGTAACCATCACCTATAACATAGCATTGCCTTGTAAGTCACGCAAGATAGGAACGTGCCCTACGATGCACTGCCCTGCGTCCATCAACTTGAGGCATACTGAAGTTAGGCCTCATGACCACACTCTTCAAACCGAAAGACAGCGTTGACGCTTGGCGGCAGAAAAAGGCGTCGTAGTAGTACTTCCCCGGACGAGCCCTTCACAAAGAGCTCTACTACTCTTATAAAATGGATGGGAAAGATACATGTCTAAATAGCAGTGCTATAAACTGGTAACACTACGTAATGCGTGCGTGCTCGGAGTTGCTCGCCGAAAAAACTCGCAGCAGTCCAGTTCGACCTGTTTCAAGCTTCGCAGAATCCGCAGACCGAGAAAAAAAACAGAATTGCCATTTATCGAGCGAGCGCAGGATGCGAGAATGTCGTCAAGGCTTACAACTTTTCAATTTATACTAGCTGAATTTAAGTTTTAATACGTAGTGGTATTCAAGTCGGTTGAGGGGTTCGCGGGAGCTACAGAAACATGAGTCTTTTGGTAACATTGTTTTCAAAAATGAAATAAAATTTGTAGTAATGTAAGCCCATATAACATAATACTGTATTATCAAGGCTAATTTTCTAATGAACATAAAGTTCATTAGAATATCTCATCACTATCGCTATCACTACATAGTATAAAACAAAGTCGCTTTCTCTGTCCCTTTATCCCTATCCCTATGCTTATATCTTTAAAACTACGCAACGGATTGTCCAGACAAACTTTGTCTTTACTTTTGCCGAAAACAGCGTGGTCAAGAGTGAATTTATCACCGTAACGAAACACTTACCTATTAAGTATATGTTTAAAATTCGTGATCAACTAAAAATATCATTGATTTCGAAGTTTTTGATCTGTAAAAATTGATATTGCGTACGGAACAGGATATTACTTCGCCTTAACTGAATTCGACCAGGTGCGGAGATAAGGGCGAGATAAGAAGTATACGTAGTTTACATTAAATAAATTGGTCATTGCTTGGTTACTTTACTATAAAAGGCGTGTTTCGATAACATGAAGGTTGATTGGAGGCCCTCACAGCTTAGTAGTAGCTATGCTTTCCACGCTAATATAGGCTGTGGGTCGATGTGGTGTGGCTGTGGTGTGGTCGATCACCACCGAAAACAAAATATATATTTTATGTACCTAGTAATGAAGATAGGTAGATGTTTATTCTCTGTATTGTTTTTATACAATACCTGCTACAAGTTGTATTTACAAAAAAATATATATACGAGTAGGTACCTAATGAATATATTCGCATAAGATTAGAAATAATTACAAACGAAACGAAGAGCTCGAGCGAGTAAAGGAAAAAAGAATTTTAATGAAAACTAGAAAGCTGAAGAGGAAAAAAGTGTGGACATCTTCTATGGCATGACAGCTACTAACATAATTAAAAGATTTAAGATCATTGAAGGAAAGGAAGAGGAAGATAGGCCAAGAATAATGTGTAAATGGTAAAAGAGAAGGTTCCTGTCATGTCGTAGGTTGATGGAAGTCAAGGAGGCGGCATTGGGAAGACTTAATTGGAGGAAACTGCATCAGAACCCACACAAGAGCATAGCTTAAATTTGCGAAGAAAAAAAAATTTATGCACGGGTAAAAATAAGAAAATTCCAATTCCAAATTCAGCAGTCAAACGCAGCCGGGTCACTTTAGAACACTTTAAAGTTTCAGTTAAATTAGTTATTTAACGACCAAAGCCTTTTTTGGCGGCAAAACGAGCTCGCTCGAGCCAAGTGGCATAACATGACTAAAATTAACCTTTGGCATAAATGGTTGTGGGTTTTGCTGAGAGTCATTATGATGATAAAATGTTATGGTACATAATTGTCGTAATTTCAATGGTTTTAATCGGTCGTGTATTGCGTTGGTGCCATAAGCTTGACAGCTTTCCATTTTTAAATTTTATAAGAATATTCCACTATAAAAAAAAACTTCCTCTAGCTAGGTCACTATAAAAAACAATACCGAAAATCGACTCTTTTGTCTTTCGGTACTAAATAAAATACATCTAGCAATTTCCCACACAACAATAATTGAAATTGCAAGACAGTTTTAAATCGTGGTTGGAGTGTTAGTGAAACATTTTTACCCGACTTCCTTACACCTTTTTTTCTATTATTGTTATTATTTTTTGTCCATATTATTATTTTTGTTACCTGCCTGTACTTGCCAATATATTTTTTCTTATTGGGTTAATAAATAATTTTTCTTTCTTTCTTTACTAGGTAAGACTTCCTAATTTACCTGACAAAAACTTACTCCCACCTTTTTTTTTAAGTTTAAACAAACCAGACCTTGTGGGAAGACTAAAGAAAACCTTATAAGTTAGTGAAGTGTGTAATATGTGTTCTTGTTTAACATTGTGTTAAAATGTACTACGTACTACACTTTAACTCAATGGTTCTATATTTCAAAGTTAAACATTTTTTTTTTTTTTTTTTTTTTTATTTATTTATTGAGATATTAACATCATAACAGGTTTTTTTATTAAGCCCTAAGGTGATGTTAAATCTAGGTACTTACTAACAAGTGCCACATATCACAATCTTTCTGATTAAAAAAAACAAAGCGTCTTCTCCCGTTAGTTATAGGTTTAAATGTTATTTTACTTTTATTTCTTTTAGCTTTTGTGTCGCAAATAAATAAAATTTCTTTCTCCCTAAAATAGACAGTAAGAAAAGTGTTAATAAACAAATGTTAATCAGAAACTTAAAATATTCTTAATTATATCAATGTAATAATTAAGTAATACCTATTAATTAATTAATGTGTAATTTAAATAATATAGCTAGCCTTCTTTTGTAGCTAGATTGCAATGAAGTAGATTATTGTTGTTTTTGTAATGCATAGCACTGTTTATAAAAAAAAGGTTGTATGTAGTATGTTTTCTTAAGAGTCCGGTGACAGCGGCTTGCAATTTCGAGGTGCGATTGGCTATTATTTCATTTTGGGGAGGTTGTTTGAAATAATAACTCTAAAGAAACACGCATAAATACTGTTCGAACACAAATAATACAATAATATAAGGGAAATGTGCTTGAGTCAGAAATCATTTTGGTATTAGGTAAACGTAAGACCAAACATACTAATACCAAAATGATTTCTGATTCGGGCATGTTTCCCTTATATTATTGTATTATTTGTGTTCGAACAGTATTTATGCGTGTTTCTCTAGAGTTATTTTTTCAAACAACCTCCCCGAAATGAAATAAAATGAAATAATAGCCAATCGCACTTCGAAATTGCGAGCCACTGTCACCGGAGCCTTAAGTTTGAATAAAGAACAATGACCCCGCGCAGTCAAATACTTACTTATTAGGTGAGAATCAAAATCTGATTTCTTCATAAGTTTATATCGTATCCTCGTAAATTAGAAAAATTACACAAATTGCAGTCCTTACGATACTTGCTACTCGGGCGTAGGTAGGTACCTACGCCCGAGTAGCAAGTATCGTTTATCTTTTCCGTAGGTATATGATATAAGTGCCATTCAACCTAGTTCAAACCCAATTGAAAAAATTAAAAAAATCACTGTAAAATAAAAAACAGTTTACTGCCACTGCAGTAAATCATAATTCAAAGAAAAACCTCATTGTAAATTTAAATAAAGACTCTTTTGTTTCGTAATGACTGTATTGTGTTTACTTAGCATTGGTTTACTGAAAAAGTAGGCAACTTCTGTGGTTATGTTGCATAAATCAACCCGAAACGCCACGGTTTGATACGTAGTTACTATGGATTGGAAATTATGGATGGTGCTACGTAATACATAATGCAGCTAGTTTTTTAGGGTTGCCACTAATGGAACAACTGGTTTTGTTGCGAGGGCTAATTAAATGTACATTAAGTTAAATTATCAGTTCCATTTCAATTAACTTGCATGCACGTACAGTTTACCTAAAGGTTAATTAATTGTGCATTTAGCTCTAAATATATTACCTATAGTATCATCTTTTTTTTTATTTATCTTGATTTGAAAACAAACAGTGATAACTACATTCTTTACTGCAAAATAGCTTAAAATTCTAATCACTAATTATAATAATGTTCTCACATATCTAATACTGAAGAAAACTAGTTTGAGATTTAGTTGAAAATATGAAAAAAGAATAGAAAAGTGAAAGACAAAATACTAGGAACCGTTTTTTTTATACAACTAGCTGATGGAACAAGACCCACCTGATGATAAGTGGTAACCATCACAAAGCATTGCCTTGTAAGTCGCACACGTTAGGAACGTGTCCTACGATGCACTGCCCTGCGTTCACCGGCGACCACACTCTTCAAACCGAAACACAGCAACGCTGCTTGGCGGCAGAAAAAGGCGTGGTGGTAGTACTTCCCTGGACGAGCCCTTCACAAAAAGCTCTATCTACTCTTAAAATACTAATCCTCTTACGATTCAAACATCATGAAGATGATGATAACTGATGAAAGATTATTATTAGTATTTTTGTGACGTTTTTCAGTTTCCTTTTTTTTTAACTTTCCATCTTTTCTTGTCCAGTCGTCTACTTTTGTAGTATAATTCTCTTTTTTTTTAGATAAATATACCCTACTAGGTAAGCCTCGCGGTTTCACCCGCGCAGATTTGAATCCCGGTATTCCAACGGGATAAAAAGTAGCCTATGTGCTATTGCAAACTATAATCTATCTCTCTGCCAAGTTTTATCCACATTTGTTCACCCGTTCCGGCGTGAAAGAGTTATAAATATCCATCCGTCCATGCATCCATGCTCACAAACTTTCGCATTTATAATATTAGTAGGATCTGGAAACTTATAATTTACTGAGGCATTTCTTCATACATTTGTTAAATTAATAAGATCAATGGTATTGTTATAGATGTTTGTAAAACTTGAATAAATAAATAAATCCATAAACTTAAGACGAGGCACATGCGAGGATAGTGACAACCCTAGCTTCACAGTACGCTTGTTACAGTAGCTATGAAGTTGCCGCCCGGAAGCTATTGTGACGCATTACTACCGCTGATAACGTAACAGTCACTACGACATAAGCCGTAGTGGGTGGGGCTAAGTAGTTCAAGTTTTTTAATTTACTCTTAGGTGGAAAGCACCTTTGTTTCGGCTATGTTTTAACTTAGTTATTATCAAACGGCTTGATGGGCAATCAGAGTAAAAATGAAATTGTTTTAGGCTTTTTGTCCAGAACCTGGGTGGATGGACAGATTAAGAACAAAACTAAAATAATGTAAGATAATTATTTAATTCACAAAGGTCAAATTATCTAAAATCATACATCATGTACCTAACTATTATAAACGCGAAAGTTTGTAAGTATGGATGGATGGGTTGGATGTTTGTTACTCTTTAACGCTGGAACGGCTGAACAGATCTGGATTAAACTTGGCAGAGGCGCGCTTAAAATCCTTTCACCACACTTTTTCGAAAAAAATAGTGACGACGAGAAGACGGGTCAGTCTGTAAATTACGACTCTCACAACACCGCGTTTCACACAGCACTAACTAGCCCCAAACTAAGCCAAAGTTTGTGGTATGGGAACAAGATAGCTGATACTACTACACTGTACTGTTTGTACTTTTTTTGTAAATACAAACTTATTATAATATAACACCCAGACAGAGAACAAACATCTATGCTCATCACACAAATGTTTGTTCACGGTGGGAATCGAACCCACGACTTACGGCGCAGAAGGCAGAGCTAATACCAACTGAGCTATGTAGGCTGTTATCGATGCCTACAACGGGAAACTATAACTTTTTTTTAATTAGAATCGTTAAACTCCTTCTTCCGTTCCCTCAGACCATCACGGTACTGAAAGTTCCCCCTCTATCTAACGTTCCCATCTATCTAGTGTCTCGTGCGTCATTGATCTATAGCTGTAGCGCGATGCTGACAGATTGCTTAGTCACTCGACTGGCGTGGCGTGGACGGTAGCCAGCAAGATTATCTTGTCATTATTTACCATGGACATAATATAATCTAGATACGGCAGTGCGCATTTTGATTCGGGGCACAATAGTTTTGATAGTTTGAAGTTTTTTTTTATAATGGCATGTGGGTGTAGGTACGCCACCTTCGTCAATGGGCTTAATTCTGTTGTTTCATTTTCCTAACTTATCCTAATTTGACAGCACTAAAAATATTGGCATCCCTTTCTAAAAGACCGAAACAACAAGGACGGCTATAATTTTAGAGCTGTCAGATTAGGTTAGTTTAGGATAATGCAACAACAGAATCGACACCAATATCACGTTGCAAGTTAGGCAAAACACAAAGGAGTAGGTTAAAATCGGTGAATTTATGTAGGTAATATGAAGTTTATACAGGGTTACTGGTAACTCGATGTATTCCTTGCAGGACAACACAGATAACAGGGTCAAAATGCAACTAATTAAGCCACCAAAAGTTCTCAACAATCCTGGTTCCAAGGTGTGTGGATGAGCTCCCTGCCTATGTATTTATACTTATTATATTAATTATCACCCTTAACTACTCAATACAAACGATATATTACTAACTTAGTTATAGTTAAAACAGTATAGGTGGGTACATAAAGGATTTAATTCTTATGTCTTTCAAATTGTATATTTTAATGATTTGTGTATATAAGTGCAATGCACTTATTCTTGCTAAATTCATTTAAAGTTAGGTTAGAAAAAAATACTTTTAATTAAATAGTATACTTAAATATAAAGGATTTATGTGTGATTTTCGTGTGTACAATCTGCAGAAATTTGTTCCGTTGGTCTGGGTGTTTTCTGTGTATAATAAAAAATAGCTATCTATGTAAGTATATAATGTATTAAATATATTATATCAGTCATCTAGTCTAGTACCCATAACACAAGCTAGTAGCTTTGGGGCTAGATGGTGCTGTGTGGTTTTATTATTTATTTTATTTATTTGTGATCTCCATCAAATTGTTTGTTTATTTTATGATTCGTTTATAAGTGCAATTCACTCATTCTTACGCGAAATTCATTTTAAGTTAGATTAGAAAACAGCATATTACTCACTGAATAAGCAAGCAATGGAACGCAGTGCGAAGTGGCATGCAAAGGAATCAACTTGCGATATCTAGTTGAATGTATGTTTGTGTTATTTGTACATTTGTGCCAAGATAACTATCGTATGCCTTCAAGCGATGCGCTAATTGAGCTATATTAATATTAATTATTGATATCAGAACACCGGTGGTCTAGTGGGAGTGACGAAGATTATCGCAGTCATAGGTTAGGTCGCAGGATCGAATCCGGTCGAGCACCAAGGATTTTCCCTCGAAAGATCTATGTGCGGAATGCTCTCAAACGGTGAAGGTAAACATCGTGAGGAAACCAGGTAGTTCTAACAGTGCCGGCATGTCAACGTATAAAATACAAGATAGGTTGGTAAGTTTTGTATTCCCTTATACGTGACCTGAAAAATACACTGAATACCTACTGATAATTAATGTGGTAATTTATAGTGGTTTAATTAGTTTTTTTTCATTAAGTAATTTTAATTAAATTATCTTATTATATTATTATAGTCTGGAATTTAAAAATATTCCAGACTATAATCTGTAGGCGAGCATTTGACACATGTTATCTATAGAACTTATTACGTTATTAGGTTCTATAATACATACAACATGGCGATTTCGTCACGATGTTTTCCTTCGCCGTTTGAGAGCATTGTCGTTTGAGACACTACACTACCATAATACTTTGAATAATCATTGCTCTCGAATGTTATAAAAAAATTACGTGAATAAATCACAAGAATTCTAACAGCGACGAATGGACTTGCAAGCTGTAGATGGAATATCAGCAGAATATGAAGAAAACTCTTCCCGTGCCTCACTAAGCGTGCGGCTAAGTGATCACGTAAGTTCATACATACCTATCTGGCACCGGGGTTAGACTGATATATAAATAAACTAGTTGCGCCCCGCGGTTTCACCCGCGTAGTTTTAAATCCCGGTATTCCTACGGGATAAAAAGTAACCTATGTGTTATTCCAGACCATTATATATCCCTGTGCCAATTTTCACCAAGATCCGTTCAACCGTTCAGGAGTTATAGAGTAACAAACATCCACCCATCCATCCATACAAACTTTCGCATTTATAATACTAGTTGCGTCCCGCGGTTTCACCCGCGCAGATTTAAATCCCGGTATTCCCACGGGATAAAAATATATGCCTATGTGTTTTTCCAGACTATAATCTAACTCTCTGCCAAGTTTCATCCAAATCCGTTCAGCCGTTCCGGCGTGAAAGAGTAACAAACATCCATCCATCCATACTTAAAAACTTTCGTATTTATTGACCGAGCGAGCGAAGCGAGCGAAGCGTCTCAGTTTCCACATTGGCCAAAAATGCGTTTGTCCGGATGTCTATCTGTCTGTCTGTCTGTTCTCCTCTACAGGTCGCATTTTTCAACCGATCTGGACGAAACTTGGTACACAGGTTACATGACTTATTAGTTTTTTTTTGTCGTCGGGGATTTTTGATTGGAGGGGTACTTCCCCCAAAAAAAGGGCAAAAAGGAGGCTATTTGATATACTGGATATCTCCACCAAATGAGATCCGATTTCGATTATTCTTTTTTTATTTGAAAGGTAGTAACTATAAGTTGGTCTCATAAAAGTTTGGCGAAGATCTGATAAGTATCTTCAGCATGATGAACAGGATAGCTCATCAAACAATCGATGGTTTTTAATCAAATTTGAGAGAAACACAAAGGACCTCATTCTACACAAGATGATGCAAAAAAAATCAAAAAGATCAAAAAAATCACAAAACGGAAAATGCACTTGCACATTACATTCCTCAAATAGCTCACTTTTAGCATGCTCGCGAGGTCTACAGCTCCCAGATCCACTAGTAATATTACTAGGATTAGTAGGAAGTAGGATATTGGCAGACATTTTACGCAGTGCCATCTTGCTCAAAACTAAGCAAAACTTGTACTATGGGAATTTGTTAACGGTACAAGTAAAAGTTTTTTTATTTGTATTTTAAATTGAATATTTCGTTTTGAATACAACGTTTCACCCAGCTGTATTAACACCTATTACACCCATTAAATCTCTATGAAGTTTTATCAAATTATTGTCAAACAGATATTAAAAATATGAATGAAGATATTATATTATTCATCGCTTATCTCGTCAATCTATGATTAGAACTGATTGAACGTCTCTATTGATGGATGCTGGTCTCTTGCTTGAAAGGCTTAATATGGCAGTCGGCTAATGCTGGTTATTAGATAGGTACTCTTCATCATGAGTTGAATGGTCAAAGGTGAATTATGTGTTATTCTAGTCTTGCATAAGCCTTCAATTTATAAATACATCAAATAATAGTAATAAATTCTGCCGTCGTTAAATAAGTTTATGAATGAGGTATGATTTTATGATTCAATTTCGACCTTCTCGATTTATACTCCGTTAGTGTTGGTACTTCTCGATTTTAGTGGGTTCCAGCCCCACATACAAACCACCTTCCGTCACCCCCATGGCGGAAGGGGTTAATTCGAAGGCATTATCTCCTTTTAAAAGAAAAGGTGCTTCTTGATCGCACATTGTAACATTTTGAAAGATACAGAGAGGGCACCATTAGACTTGTTATCAATAAAAAAAAAAAAGATACAGAGATCTTTCAAAATGTTGCAATGTGCGGAACTAACTTTTTTATGAAAAAAAAGCAACCAACAACATCCCGTGCATCGTATACGAAAGCTAAGACAAACTTTTTTAAATAAGAATAATTTGGCTATTTATTGCTCATTTAGATCAACAAAATCTAGAAGCACAAGAAAATGAAATAAAAATCAAGAAAATAAGGCTGATTTTTTTTTAACAACTAGTTGATGAAACAAGCAGATGGCCCACCTGATGTTAAGTGGTAATCATCACCTATAAAAGGCATTGCCTCGTAATTAAGTCACGCACGATAGGAACGTGCCCAACGATGCACCGCCCTGCGTCCATCGACTTGAGGCATACAGATGTTAAGCCTCAAGTGCCTGTAATTGCACCGGCGACCACACTCTTCAAGCCGAAACACAGCGTTGCTGCTTGGCGGCAGAAAAAGGCGTGGTGGTAGTACTTTCCCGGACGAGCCCTTCACAGAGCTCAACTACTCAGAAAATGATAGTACCTAATGATAATGATGATGCGCCTTCATAATTTTACAGTAGGCTCTTTGTGTGTGGCTCGTCCAGGGAAGTACGAACACTGCCACCACGCGTTTTCTGATTTTCTGCAGCCAAGCGCGTTGCTGTGTTTCGGTTTGAAGAGTGTGGTCGCCGGTGTACCTGGGTAATTACAGGCACTTGAGGCTTAACATCTGTAGCCTCAAATTAATCGACGCAGGGTAGTGCATCGTAGGGAACGTCACTATACGTGCTTGACTTACTTGCGTGATGGTTACCATGGTAAACATCACGTTAAGTGCACTTAATATCAGGTGGGCCATCTTGTTTCGATCAGCTAGCAATATTTATTTATTTATTTACTTTAGGAAGACCAACAGATTATCAAAACTAGGTTATTAGCCAAATAGCGGTCCTCAAGTATGGTTACAGAGTAGATGAGGATAAAATGCGCACACAAATCTAACGGACTTACGAAATGATATGAAATGAGTTTAATCATCAAAAAGTCATGGAATACGTACTCTTTTTGTTAGAAGAATCGATGCTACAACTATTATTAAAAAGTTATATGTACCGAGAGAGAGAGCAATTTAGACTTTACTGCATACAGTGTGCTTATGAATCTAATTTGAAAACTGGTAAATACTTTTGGACCCCGATCGTACGGCGGGGATATCCAAGAATCTCCAAGACGCCTCGGCGGCGGGTACTGGCTGCTTGGCGCGAGCACTTGAACAGCTAGATTTCGTTAGATTTTCTTCTCAGAGATTAATAATAACGAAATTTGTAATTTTTTTTCACACAGCGCTAGTAAACATTAATCCCTATCTTTTGATATAACTGACATTATTTCAAGAAAAACTCTCTCAGTAATGGATGTTTTTAATATCGACGTAGTGTCATCTTTATGATTTTTTTATCGAGAAAATGATCATTATTTACGTTTCTATCCTTACACAGCGCTCGAGTACATGTTCAATTTTAAAGTTTTCGTTTTTTTTCATGTATTTTTTTACATTTTAGTAAATTTACAGCTGTTTAAAAACCGTCCCGTGTCGCATTAAAGATATAGAAATCAGTAGAGTCAAAGTAATTTTTTCGTGCTTAAGTAAATAAAGTCTTGGCATAATCTTCGTATATTCCTGAGTTTATAGGATCACGTCTCCTTAGCCAGGTGTCTATGAGGCCAGTGACTCCAGCTGATAACATAGCACTATCATTTTATCAGCTTCGTGAGGCAGCTGCTAGAGTTAACAGATTACTGGAGTATTCCAATAAAATTTCAAATTCATTTATTTAACGAAACATGGTTTACAGAAAGATTATTTTGGATTGTAGGTATAGGTTCAGCCATTTTCAACTTACAGCATGCTAAATGTACAAAATTTATGAAGCCTATAAATTAAATAATAAACTCTCCCAAAAGCGCGTTCTATTCTGCGTTCTGCGATTGCCCTTTTGCGATATCTGTTTTCAGTTCATTTTGTATGTAGGAAGAAGGTACATTTACATAATGATTATTATTCGAACTAAAAGAAGACAATCATAACAATTTAACAATAAATAAATCCATTACAAAAGATTTTATTCCTTATTCAAATTGAGAAAGTCAAGCATTCGATTTGAGTCGTTTTCGTGAGTTGCAAACGTTCCACCGGAGTCAATGACTGCGCAACGTCCAGATTAGAAACGCGTTGCTTTCTACCGAAGCAAAGGCAGCCTCAGTTCGAGCGATGCGACGTTGCCGCTCTGCACGGCTTGTTTGTGTCACTTTATTTAAACATGCGCCCGTCGCGTCGACGACGTTTATAAACGTTGTCGATTGTCTGTCATGTATTGTGTCAATTCATAAATAAAATTAGAATGCAGTTATGTGCTAATTTACTTTGGCATGATTTCGTGTCCTTTGCGTTAAAATGATTGTGCCATGAATTTAAATAGGTACATTTATTACAATTGGTTTGTAGTATATCAATTTGCTGATAATGTTGCATTAAAACGATGTCAATTGATTTACCATAATAAAAATGAAGTAGTACTATGTACCTACGTATGGTCATTACACCAGACATAAGTACTTTGTACAGTTGATTACAATAGAAAAATAATTGGGTGAATTTTTCATGAAATAGGTACCTACCTACCATTTTTAGTCTAACTGGCAACTAATAGTTGCATTTCACATTTTACTTCATCATTATCACTAGCCTAAAGAAGTCCACTGCTGGACATAGGCCACCTCTTGAAATTTCCAGGAACTCCTTACATTGACTTCTCACGATATAGGTATACAATGTAGTCCACCAGGTCCACCAGGTAAGAGAGAACGTTTTAACCCAGTGGTTGTCAGTACTTCGAGCCATGTGACTGGCCTATTGCCACATCAGCTTATTAATCTGCGAGCTACGTCAGTTATTTTGTTTCTTCGGATATTCTAATTTTTTAATCTATCCGTAGTGTAATCACTGCATAGCGAGCCCCTATTCAGTTTCATAAGTCATCACTGCGGCACACACTGATTATAGATTTTCAACTTGCGACACGAAACGATTTACTATAATTTCCGGAACGCTGTTACCTATAGGTATCTGAGCTGGATTCGGGTGCTGAAGTCTTTGTTATTGTACCTAGTTACTTTAAATCGATTTCAACACAATACCCGGTTCGGCTGTTACACGAGCATTCAACATGAAATTCGTCTAACTCATGTTCATTTTAAGACCCACCTGTTGAAAGACAATATTGAGGTCTCAGAGCGAGAGTGACTAGGCATTCTAGTGAGTTCACCGTGATGACTATGTCATGGACAAATCGAAGTTAAGTGATGTATTCGCCATTGGTGTTGATGTCATACCTTAGCCAGGACACGAGCTTGAAAACGTCCTTCAGTGCTGAGGTGAACAGTTTTGGACAAATGGCATCTCTTTGTCTCATCTGTTTTTCCACTTGGACATTGTGACATTAATCCACTCATATTTTAACACTTCGTCTGCATCGAAGGCTTTCTCATAAGTAATCTCATAATCTTAGTCTAGAAACGCCAAACAAAGTGACAGATTATAGATTTAGGTATTTTGTAAGATTGGTAAGACCCGAGCAAACTACACTATCAGAGTTTCTAGTCTTTGCCTAATGTATAAGGTCGTCTGGCAACTTTTGACTCGCACGCTGAAATTTTTTAGAGTTACAAGTTCCCTGAAATCTTAGGTGCTATGTAAATCTACTCTAACCTCCATGATTAAATAAACCACCATGATAATCATAAACCATCAGATACTTTCCCAGTCTCGTAAAATGACCCCAGGTGACAAAAAATGTCCATGACACTATCATAAAACAGTAAAGTGTAGAACTTGTTGGAATTGGGTTTATCTTCTCATTTTTTGGGTTTATATGGTTTAGATAGATAGATAGAGTACCAGGTAAACTTGACTTTACTAACTTTTCAGTTAAAATAAAAACAAAAGCTAGAACATATTGAAACACGCCCATGCTTTGCTGGTATATGTTTTTTTTTTTTTTTTTTATACAACTAGCTGATGGAACAAGCAGATGGCCCACCTGATGTTAAGTGGTAACCATCACCTATAAACAAAACATTGCCCCGTAGGTCACGCACAATAGGAACGTGCCCTACGATGCACTGCCCTGCGTCCATCAACTTGAGGCATATAGATGTTAAGCCTCATGTGCCTGTAATTACACCGGCGACCACACTCTTCAAACCGAAACACAGCGTTGCTGCTTGTCGGCAGAAAAAGGCGTGGTGGTAGTACTTCCCCGGACGAGCCACACACAAAGAGCTCTACTACTCTTATTTTCTTATTTTGTGGAACTGACACCTAGATTCACCTAGTTTTAAGACGTTTCAAAGTGATGATTGTGATTTTAATGAATAAATACCTGATTACTTTATGTAATTATATATTATCTAAACTTTTAAAAGCGTTTACGAGTGTGTTTGTGTAAAGATTTTTATAATATCCCAAGGTTTTAATTTTTGGTAGATCCCGCAGGGGAAGGTCTTAGATTTAAATCCCACTCGGAGTTACTTTTACAATATAAAAAAAACTTTATAATTAAAACACTTCATCAATGTTCTGTGCACGACTATCCGCACTTGGGAGGACTAAACGAGGCATAAATTAAGACTGTTTGCATTTATTTCTTGCCTTAACCATGAGGTTTGGCCCGAAAAGAAGAATCTGAATTACTATTTCTGAAAACTTTAATGTTTTCATTTTAACTACCTGAGTACTAGCGGACTTTTTGTCATGCTTTTTAGACTGAAAATTCTTACTTCTCTTTAGTTGGATACTTTCGTTGTTATGACGCTCTGCAAAAATTTAATTAGGTATAGAGCCAATCAATCTGCCTTGAAGAATTTGGTTCTCAATGGAGCTTCATTATGCATAGTACATTTAATTTTGTCAAAAAAATAAGTACTTAAGTATCTACTTATTCAAAACTGTATCCAATTTATTTAGTTTTAAAACATAGTCACTTGGAAGTGCTTAGAGCTATCAGGGTTTATAGGTGGTTTCAAAGTAGATAAACTTTGTTTGTCGTCTTACTCCCCCTGTCATCATCACGTCTTGAAATGTCCTGCCACGTCCATTTGAGCTCTGTAACCTGATCTCCGACGTCTTGGCCTTTGTTCGTCTTCGGATTTCAGAGTTCGGAACTCGGCCTATAAGCTTGATGCCGAGCATGGCACGTTCCATGGCCATCTGTGCAACTCTTATTTTGTACACAGCCTCCTTTGTGAGCGTCCACGTCTCGGCATCATAAGTCATGGTGGACACGACGCATTGGTTGAGGTTTGAAGACCCACATGGTCTTCAAACATTTTGGAGTGGTAACCGATTTCAGTCCATCATTCAGCATAAGTACCGATGCAGCCCATCCTAATTGTAGGTAATAGGTATATTGTATAAAAATATGCAGGTGTAAAAACAGGTAATGGAAAAACATGAATCCTACTGGTACTGCTAAATCCTCATTAGGTACGTAATAAAATGTTCAAATAAGTTAAACCTAATTGGTGGGTAGGTTATAGTTATACATACACCTGATATCTGTTAGTTGCCCTCGTTAGTTTTTATTAATTAATTACTAATTAACCTCCGAAGCTGAAACTGCAGGTTACTCAGTGTGCGCATCGATTGATCCGAGCTACATATACATAGCTACCTGGACGGTCACATAGAAAAATCGCCTAACAACACACAGTCTCATCATACAAATACAATTCAAAATGCAACCCTAACACGAAAATACAGAGTACATTTTTTCCTCAGCCATAGAATAGAACTCTGTCGCCCTAAGCACTCGTCAGTATTCTGTTAGTATACAATAAATATTCGGCGCCAGTTGTGTTGTGCCTGAAGTACACACATATACATAAAGACCGATGTTGTAGCTTGACAAGAGCGGCAACACCGCGGAGTTCTACTATGGATTCAGAGCTTGTTTGAATCTACGGATTGTTAATATGATAGGGTTCTACTCAGGCTCAATACGTGCATTAATTGCATCTTTATCACTATTGATATAGAGTTGGTTTTACAAAGTGGGTTTTCTGTAGAACCTTGTCAGAAATACTATTTGGTTAGAGGGTAGCGCTAGCGGGACGCTTGGCGTTGTCGATGCATTGTGTTCGTTTTTTATGAGACACGATAGAATCGATGTCAGTTGGCAGAATCTTTATTTTACCGTTTTTTGGCCTTGTTTGCGATAAACTCAGTGAACGAATGATTTCTAGACACTACTTTACACAGCCACTCTACAACGCTGTTTTGCTAACTGCCATTATGATAGCAATGTCAAACTTCTGATAATGCTATTATTTATTATTTAACCAAATTCTTTCACTAAATTCGAATAAATCGATCGATTCGACTGAATTTAGAAGGTACAAACAAATAATTAGGTTATACGTAAAAACTTATTGATCTTACGAGGAAACTTACATAAGTCAGAGTCAAAATAAATTTATTCAATAATAATCACAACCAAGACTCTAATTGCCAGTTCGACGCAACCAAAGCCTAGAAGAACAGGCAACATATTATGAAACCCTTACCTATCTGCGAAAACTATAATTTTCTATGTTGTTGTCTATACAACCTAGGTACTTACCTCCATCATAAATGGTGACCCGCCATGTAGGACGCTGAATTGTTTTTGGCACCGATTTAGAATTCGTATACACGTTTTTTCAACAAAAACAGCGATGAAATAACAAAAACAGCGGGATCTCGTTTACGATAGTTTCTTATCGCCCCGTTGCATATAATATTAGGTACCTAAGTACCTGTACCTATCATATTTTTTTTTATTCTAGCCTATTCCGTCCCACTGCTGGGCAAAGGCCTTCCCCAAGGACTTCCCGTTCTCCCTATCCCTTTATATACTGTTTTTTATAATTAAACTATATTATAAATAGCTGATGGAACAAGTACATGGCTAACCTGATGTTTAGTGGTAACTAGCACCTGTAGACTGCTAAACCGAAATGGAGTTACTTAGGAATGTTACCTACAATAAGAATTATAGTAGGGCCAATTTAATGAAACTGAACTGAAACTGACAGATGTCAAATGTGGCTTATTTGACATCTGTCAGTTTCAGTCATAATCATCATCATCATCAACCTATTTTAGTTTACTGCTGGACATAGGTCTCTCCCAAGACATGCCACTGAGCCCTTTCTTCGGCTCTTCTGATCCAGTTCTTGCCAGCTACATTTCGCAGATCGTCGTGCCATCTCCTACACTCGCTTACCTAAACGCGGTCTCCACTCAAGTATTCGTTTGCTCCAACGAGTGTCGGTTCTACGGCAAACATGGCAGGCCCACTGCCATTTCAGCTTGCTAATCCTTTCGAGACCTGTCGTGTTGTAGATCTGAGTGTTGGGCAACCAAAGGGACGGATGAAAGAAGAGTGCATGCAGCAGAAATACGAATGTTGAGATGGATGTGCGGAGTGACAAGGATAGATAAAATAAAGAATGAATATATTAGAGGAAGTTTGAAAGTTGCGCCTGTGACGGATAAGTTGAGGAGTAATAGGTTAGCGTGGTATGGGCATGTCATGAGGAGGGAAGAAAGTCATATTACGAGAAGAATGTTAGACATGGATGTGATTGGTTTTAGAAAGAGAGGTAGGCCAAAGAAAAGATGGACTGTGTGAAGGATGATATGAGTAAGAAAGGAGTGAGCACCGAGATGACGAATGATATAGGAGAGTGGAGGAGTAGAACCTGTTGTGCCGACCCACTTAGCGTGGGACTTATCCCACGCTAAGTGGGTCGGCAGGAAGATGATGAATCCTTTCGAGCTATGTCGACTACTTTGGTTCTCTGTCGGATAACCTCGTTGCAGATTCTATGCTTCAGAGAAACTCCGAGCATAGCACTCTCCACAGCTCGCGGAGCGCGACTTTCAGTTTGTGGACCGACCCCACTGTTAGTGTCCACGTTTCGGCAGCATAGGTACAAGTATATGATCAACCAGATTATATCAATCAGCTTCTTTTTTTCAGTTAAACTACATCTTTTTTGTAATAAGGACAAAAGAACTCAATTTTAAGACTTACTTTGACAAATAAACCATTCTAAAGATGTGATGATGCGGGATGTCAAATGTGACCTAGGTATTATGTTGGCCCTACGGTAGGCATAGTCCGCTTGAAAAATGATCTGATTTCTTCTTTTCGCTCTCTCCATTGTTCGGAAGCGCTGTAAGAATCGTCAGAAGATCACCAACTTATTATAAAAAAAACATGCAATAACGTGCCTATTGTTTTTGTTCATTCGGATGTCACACACAATGAATGAAGTTTCCTTCCTTGCAGTATTCCTCCCATTGTCCCATTCCGGCAAAGCGCGACACGACCACCATACTTCCTGTGGTCGACTAGCAGGAAGCTGGTCGAAAACCTACGAATAACTAGGTACTTAGTAAATAACAAAAGGGTAAGTACCTACTTACACCGGTGGAGTAGCAGTCGCGCCTTCCGTTCCTAGGCCGTGGCCCGTGGGTTCAAAGCCAGTCGACCCAACCAAATAGTGTTTCTTTCTCTCAAACGGTGAAGCTAAACATTGTCGGGAAACCGTATGTCGTAGAACTTATAAAACTCTAAAACATGATGACAATTGCTCGTCTGTTTGAGGCGCACTTAAATCCTATCACCACACTGTTTCGAAATAAACAGACACGACAAGAAGAATTAACTATAGTTTACCAAAAGGTTTAGCAAGTCTTTTAACGGAAAGATGCTATTGTCACCATCGTAATCATCATCAGGGTTAGGTAGTATTTTGATTCATTCGGTAATCGGTATCGGATTCGTTACGGAAAGTCAATTGACAGTTTTTTAAGCATGTAGGTACCTACCGCGCGTATTGTCTTTCAATGAATCAACGTGAAATTCCATTCCACGCAGGTACGGGAAGATGGGGGAATGCCTATCACCTGAGAGCAAAATGCTCTATTTGTTTTTTCATTTGTCTTATGTTAGTTTTGAGGTTTAAAGACTACTTGCTCAAGCGTTACAACCTCTGCGCTGCAGCGCCAGCGTGCTGTGTTTTAAGGCACCTTATTTAATAAGTTTTTGGAGTGAGCGGTATTACCCGACACGATCGCCATTACCCCTGCTTCCCCTAATAATAATAAATTATGAATATTTTTTTAGCGACGGGATGGCAACTTCGGCAGAGTTAAAGACAAAATTAATGTATTAATTAGAACAGAGCTTTTACATAGTTTTAAAACGACACATAGGACTTACGACCTTTCACGGAAAGGTTTCCGCCACCGAATAGCTGGCAAAAAGTCACTCTTTATCTTTTCGAATCCTAATGTCAACCTTCCTGATTATGTTTAGCTTTGTATGAAAATATCAAAATCGCGCAAACTTCGTTTCCGACAAGGATTTTAGGGAGCCATCGTATTCAAAATTCTAAATTCAAAAATTGTATTCCGTGCCGAATCCGATACCGATGAAATCAAAATAACCGGGACTCAGTCGACCTCAGTGGCGTAGCGGGCGAGAGTCCGCCTGCGACGCAAGAGGTTGCGGGTTCGTTTCCCTCTTCGGAACAAATTTGTTTACGATCTGCAGAAATTGGTTCCGTTGGTCTGGGTGTTTTCTATGTATAATAAAAAATATCTGTCTATGTAAGTATTAAAATATCAGTTATCTAGTACCCATAACACAAGCTTTGAGTAGCTTACTTTGGGGCTAGATGGTGCTGTGTGGATTGCCCAGCATTATTTATTTATCTGTGTAATGCTCCCGGCAAACGACGATGATGACAAGAGCTCGCACTTCGAAGGTGGTTGTAACCGCAACATAGAAAACACAGTTTATGGTCAGAAGTCAATCGTGGCGGCCGTCGTAAACGGTACACAATGGCTCGTAAAAATTGTTTATAGTAGCCTCAAGGCTAGCACCTAGAGGTCATAAGTTTCTGACGAAATTAACTACATAAGTTATTTTCAATTATTATTTTAATGGACACTCAAACGTAATGATAATGACTTGAATCATTATGTTTTGAGAACCACGCCCTGCCTGAATGACTGACTTTCAATGTACCTACTGTATAAATCACTTGCATATTTGAGATCTTCATATAAAGTCGTTTGGAAGAGATCGATTTTCAGCAGCAAGACCGCCCCTTGTACAATTGTATTTCTTTAATTATTGTTACAATATGTCTTATTTTGTTATCTAGTTTGTAAGGTGTACAATAAATAATTTTTGTATTTGTAGAGAGTATTGGTATTGCGCACATAAATTTTTCGATACCATAAATCCATTGGTGCACGAACAGATTCGAACTTGCTACCTTACGAATGGTATTCATAATCATAATTGAATTTTCTACATTTTTTAAATACTACTTGAAGGTCATACAATTTTTATTTTGTATAAATGTTCTTTATTTATTATTATTTATCCTACTATCCTATGCTATCCTACTTGTAAACGCGAAAGTTTGCAAGCATGGATGTATGGATGGATGTTTGTTAATCTTTCACGCCGGATCGGCTGAACGGATCTGGATGAAACTAGGCAGAGGGATAGATTATAGTCTAGAATAGCACATAAGCTACGTTTTATCCCGTAGGAATACCGGGATTTAAATCTGCGCGGGTGAAACCGCGGGGCGCAACTAGTAACAAATAAATAGAAAATAAGACGGTTCTTTAGGGTCAAGCCGTCGATAAAAGAGGTATCGGGTACTTATCGTCTGAGTGTTGCTCTTGAGACAGATGCTCCCTGACCCGAGATACTCAGAGGTATAAAAATGAATCGTTGGGGCAGGGCTATTACTAAACACCAAACAATAATAATTGAAGGCCATTATTTGTACTCCCCGCCATTTGAATGCTGCTATTTAAAGTAAATACTAAATATATAAGCAAAAGCAACTGTTGTTTAGGACGCAGCGTATGGAAAAGAAGAGCGCGCCGCCAGCGACGTCCGCGAAGCGTGCGCGTGCGCAGCCTCTACAACAGCAAGCACAAAGTCAAAACATATTTACCTATTTAATTTGGTCCGGGGATCACTTTGAACCGTCTGATGAACAGGGCTAGAAGAACAGCAACTTTACGAATGCGTTCCTATACTTCTTTTCTAAAATTATTCTTTCAATATTGACGCCCTGTTCTACGTCCATCAACTTGAGCCATTGTAGGTCAGTGTAGGTCACCTCGTTACGCATCTATTCAGGCTGATTTACCTTAGTTTTTTTTTTAATTTTTTTGCATTATTTAACACCTCCCATTTAGTCAGTTATGTGGATACAGATGATTGTTTTGGTGTTTATCGATTGAATACACATTATGCTAGGACGCAAACAAATTGTTAGGCACTAGTAACTGTCTATTTGAACACTATGAACGATCATGGACATTATGATAACTCGGAATTCGTCGACATTGGACTAAGGTAATCTAGCCTGAATAGATGCGTAACGAGGTGACCTAACCCCCCCCCCCCGCACGGCTTTGCATCGACCTTCCGGACACCCTGTATAATGGGTAGTCTGAAGTGGAAGAGTGTGCGTCAACGTTTGTCCAATTTCGGGACTACTGGATATCTCCACCAAATGAGATCCGATTTCGATTATTCTTTTTTATTTGAAAGGTAGTAACTATAAATTGGTCTCATAAAAGTTTGGCGAAGATCTGATAAGTATCTTCAGCATGATGAACAGGATAGCTCATCAAACAATCGATGGTTTTCAATCAAATTTGAGAGAAACACAAAGGACCTCATTCTACACAAGATGATGCAAAAAAATCAAAAAGATGAAAAAAATCACACAACGGAAAATGCACTTGCACATTACATTCCTCAAAAATTTACAAAATTAAATAGAAAAAACATAAGACAGATTAAACAGGCCGGTAAACATGTAAAGGGTGTGGTGGGTGAAGGGGTTTCGGTAAAAAAGGGAGAATGAGATAACCTACAGTGGGGGTTGCGGGTGAGGGATGGGTGTCAGGTGAGAAGTAGTGGGGATGGGTATTTTCTACTTCTCTTCAACATTGATAGGTTTCTTTCAAAACTCTGAAATAGCTTTTGCTAAGGTAGTTAATAGCTCACTTTTAGTATGCTCGCGAGGTCTACAGCTCCCAGAGCCACTAGTAATATTATGAACCAACTAGGTATATCTAATCTATGCATTTTGTCGGTGGTGTAAATCTGTGGAATAAAATAAAGAAAGAATAAGTTAAACTGAATATGCTCATACGCTCATTTCTACTTCACTATCTCGTTTAGAAATACCTACAAAATGTTACGTGTGTTTGGTATAGAACTACAGCCACTACAGCAATAATCATTAACCTGAGTAAGTAGTAGTAGACACGGTGATAATATGCCACTTACATGATAATGTTGGTGATTAGACTGACTGGTGCGTAGTAGAAACGACCTAATCTAATGTAAATAAATAAATAATGCTGGGCAATCCACACAGCACTATCTAGCCCCAAAGTAAGCTATTCAAAGCTTGTGTTATGGGTACTAGATAACTGATATATTTAATACATTATATACTTACATAGATAGATAATTTTTATTGTACATAGAAAAAACCCAGACCATCGGAACAAATTTCTGCAGATCGTACACAAATTTGTTCCACGACGGGAATCGAACCCGCAACCTCTTGCGTCGCAGGCAGGCTCTCGCCCGCTGCGCCACAGAGGTCGTCAAAAAAGAGGTCGAATGTACAATGGAGATATAAAATTACGCGCAGACTAATTATATCTAATTAAAGAATAGTATTAGCTCTGTGTGAAGGGCTCTTCTTTAGAACTACCACTATCACCATGCCTGTTTCTGCTGTCAAGCAGTGTTGGTGTTTCAATTCGAAGAGTGTGGCTGCCGATGAAATTACAGACGTATGCTTCAACTTGATGGAAAGTGCATCGTAGGGCACGTTCTTATCATGCGTTCATAAGTTCTATAGGGTTAATGAGTGAAGGCCTTATAAAATATTATTATTATAAAAAAAAATATCCAAATTTAAAAAAATACTATTTATCTACTGCTAACAAATGCTCCAAATAATAAGTGTCAGAGCAAATTTTATGAGATCTCATCTAGTAGTAAGTTAGTTTTTTGTTTTATGTCAAACTAGTTGAGCCCCGCGGTTTCACCCGCGCAGATTTAAATCTCGGTATTCCCACGGGATAAAAAGTAGCCTAGGTATATGTGTTATAATGATGTATCTCTCTGCCAAGTTTCATTCAGATCCGTTCAGTCGTTTCGGCGTGGAAACAAACATTCATCCATCCATCCATCTATACTTACAAACTTTCACGTTTATAATATTAATATTAATATTAATATTATTGATTTGTATAAAATTCACATTCAGAAAATTTTAAGCTAGTTAAAATTGGAGCATTATCTTATTTAAAAAATTATAGGAAACATTTTTAAGTACATACCTAAGTTGCTTATTTTTTACTTAATTTTTGGACCTCCCTTAGCAAACATGCTCTTTGATAATAGGCAGGGGGCTATTAATACTGCATTACATTCATGTTTACATATCCACCATGAATTGCATATCCAAATTATCCTCCATTGCGAAATTAAATAAAAGAGAGAAACAAAAAATGCAAACTGCACGCTTCAAAGAACCCACCCGCCTAGGGCAGACCTAACATGCGCATGGGGAAAGTCACCCCTTGCAATCAATTCCAAAGCCCTCTTCTATTACCACCTTCTGTCTCTTTCTAGCCTTTGATACATTACATCTCTCCTTCTCTAAAAAACGATTAAGCAGCGCGAAAAATTCCGAACATCGCCTCGGGCTGCATCAAAACTTTCAAGACTGAATTCTAGTGATCACCAACATTGTATTAGTTTTCTATAACAAAAATACATCGTCTGTATACGCTAAGATATAAGGTTGGGAGTCGCATAGACTTGTTTTTCGGATGTGGTGTGCTCGAGTTGGTGGATAGAAGATTGATGTAGTAGTAGGTGTCTATCGAATATGATGAGAGGCAGATTCAATCTCTTTGGCGCTCTGGGCGGGAAATCATGATGGTAAGGGTAACACAGACGCGATATTGAAGACGTACATTAGTCAATAACTTTTCATTTCATCAGCAGAATGTATTTACTGAGGCTAGCCCGGGAAGTACTACAACCATATTATTGTCTTTTCTGGCCCCAAGCAGCGGTGCCTGTTTCGGTTTGGAGTGTGTGTTTGGTTTGCGCTTGTCGACGACCAAATATTTTGTACCAATAATAATAAAAATACTTGGATGACCGAGCTTTGCTCGGGTGCTTAAAACACAGTTTTTTTTTCGAAAAATGAATCCTAGCTATAACGATTTATTACCCCCGAAACCAACTACATCTAAATTTCATGAAAATCGTTAGAGCCTTTTCTGTGATTCATATTATACCTATAGAAATAAATAAATATATAAGATTTGCTCTTATAAAATAATAAAATAAATAATTTGTTCTTAATAATTATTTATTATTCATAACAAAAAGACTTGAATTGTACTTTACTCAAGAACCTGGAAATTTTGAATAACTATCACTACATAGTATAAAACAAAGTCGCTTCCTCTGTCCCTATATCCCCATGTCCCTATGTATGCTTAAATCTTTAAAACTACGCAACGGATTTTGATGCGGTTTTTTTTAATAGGTAGAGTGATTCAAGAGGAAGGTTTATATATGTAATATAATATAATATAAATATAATGTATAATGTATAATACATGCATGATATGTGCACCCGTGCGAAGCCGGGGCGCGCGGGCGTATCGCTAGTAAGGATATAAAGAACGAAAACAAATACTGCAGGGATTGAAAATCAATAGAAAAGACTTTAACGCGTTCCTCGTAGCACTATTGCTACGACAATTTTCTGATCTTCAGTGGATACCTAAAACAATATAGAAACCAATTTTATTATGTTATTTCTTGTTCACACGAAGTCGCTTCAAACTATACACAGAAGGTACCTACACTGTTTTTCTTATCGAAAAACTTGCTGTTTTTATTATCGATATGCGTACATTTAAGGTGAAGACTAGAGCTAATGTGACTCTCGCTCGCCAGATTTGATTTGTTGAAGGATATAAAATCACAGAACCCGTTTTCGAAAAATCGCAAACAACCATTTTGTGTGCAATCACATTGCACACAGTTTAGTAAAAAAAATATTTTGCTCGATACGTGTTTTCCTACTTAAAAGTTTACTTTTCTAGTTTTCGTACATAAACAAACTTTTGAGTAGGAAAACTTGCATCGATCGAAATGAAATTTTTAACCAAACTGTGTGCGAAAAATCGCAAACACACAAAATGATTGTTTGCGATTTTTCAAAATTAGGCTTAGAGATTTTATATATGTCTAATCGCGCGAGTGAGAGGTAAATTAGGTCTTGTCAACGCCTTAAGAAACTGAAACTGAAACAGCTTCACGACTTTGATCCCCAGGTACGGTAGATATCCCTTCAGATCTCCCAGTACCAAGTAGGTACTAATTCAAGATTCTTTGAGGATGTCTAAGGGGGGTAGTCAGAGGTACGTCCAAACATTACATTTGGCACATACCCACATACACACATACCACACCCACGCCTTAAGAGGTTGAAAAAATTATAAATTATCGAAAATTTGCCGTATCTATTATTTATTTTTTATAAAAAAGAACTATAGCTTCATAGGTTCTTGCTATTCTTGTAAGGTTGCTTAATTTGGTAGATTATAAAGACTATTTTTCAACATGAAATCAATTTTCCGATCACAAAACTCCGTCTTGGGGTACATGACAGACGGCAGGCATACCATCTGAGCTGTGAGACTCCGAGGTCAAATCCTACCAAGTACTATTATAAACGCGAAAGTTTGTAAGTATGGATGAATGGATGTTTGTTACTCTTTCACGCCGGAATGGCTGAACGGATCTGGATGAAACTTGGCAGAGATATAGATTATAGTCTGGAATACAACATAGGCCACTTTTTATCCCGTGGGAATACCGGGATTTTCAGCGCGAGTGAAACCGCGGGGCGCAACTAGCAAGTCTTTCATAATGTAGAAAATGCGAGCGGGAGGTACCTAGGTCCCTACAATAACTCTATGTGTTTGTTTTTGTCAGAAGAAAATTTGTTAATCAGTTTTTCTACATAATGTTTTTTTTGGCGTCTCGCTCGCTTAATTTCGCCTTCATTTACCGGCTAAAGTTGTGTAAACACAAACAACCAACGATTATCTAAGTAGGTACTACGTCATCTACTACACTACAGCGATAAACAGAACATACCTACCTACTAATAATAAGTTTTAATATTGGCCCATATTCTGATTACATTTAATATAACTCGTTTACATAACACACCGCATTGAACCTTTCTCTGCTTATCTTACTAAGGTTGCGTGCGCAGAATAGGAAAGAGTTAGTATCATTTTTCCAAGCAAGAAGTGACGTTCGAAGCAGAAGTGGCGCCATCGCCAGTCGCGACGATTCGTTGCGATGTGGTGCGTGCGGGTGCTGCGGTGCTTGCTGCGGGCGACCACCGCGCCACCTCGGCCGACACGCAAGCGATCTTAGCTACCAGGCGCTCATGAGTATAAAAGAGTAAGCAATACCTCATTCATAACCCTCCTCGTCCCACAGGGCAAGCTCTGTCTCGCTCGCACTATCAATGACCCTCACTCAACTGAACGAGTGGAACGGCCTTCTTAACTCATGTCGCAACAATATTTTAAGTCTTGGCCAGAACTACATAAGATCTATATTCAAATAAATGAAGTCGGTACCTTGTCGAATTTAATGAAAACCTCCATTTGATTACTACAGAAGTGTATGTATTCTGAAGAGCGCTGGGAATTTCTGATACGTTCGTAAGTTTTCTGTTAGCCTAGTACTTTTGATGCTTAGGGATCATTTTGGCGTGGTTGAAATTCCTTATTTGGTGTTTGTGAGAACTATCGGAGCTCGGTTGATAAAAAATGCCGTGGAGGAAATTTTGTAGTGGAATGTTTAAAGGGGGTCCTACACGGCAGTAAACAAAACATTCTGCAGAGGTCACCACTGGAGAAGCTTGTATAACCAGCAGCGAGCGCCCACACGGTATCGGCATAAAGTGCCCTTATCGCAATGGGGTCTGCAAAAGATTCATTACTTTCATTATTAAATCAGTCATGATCTTTTTATTTACTTCTAGCGGCTTGTCCCAGCTTCGCATGGGTGCACATAAATTTTTTCAACGCACTTCTTCCGCGTCTCCTGCCCTCGCCCTAGAGGCCTAGAGTGAGAACACGCCCCGTTGCCCGTGTTTTTAAATTCGTAATAGGTACGTATCTTATGAATGGAATGTCCGATTTAGAACATTCAAGTAGTAATCTACAGGTATTGGAATAACCTTGCATAAACAATGATTTATTTAGTTATGGAATAATAAACATGGTCTGATTTTGGACGTCATTTCAATCAACTTTTAAAATGTAGAAAAGTAGTTATAGTAATATAACTACAATAGTTAGACATAATTATGCTATCGGTGTATTTTTTGTAGAACTTATGTGTCTATAATATTGTAGAATATTTTTTTGTTCTATCGTCAATAGTTTCCGCAGCGCATACTATGAAAGACATTTCATATTACATTCTTGGGTTACATTATTGATGTTTTAGTAAGAATGATAAGGATCCTAAATTTTTTACAGTACCTATTAAAATGTAGTCTTTGTTACTCAGGGATAATGTAGCTTCTTTATGGTGATTTTTTTTTCAAATCGGACCAGTATTTTTTGAGCCTATTCGTTACATACAAAAATACAAAGTTTTCCTCTTTATAATATTAGTTTATTTGTATTTGGTACGTTAGTAGATGAAAAGTTCGTCTATCTTTTCTCATGCCTACCTCTACCAAAAGTTTTATCACTCACACGTCATGTAGGTACAATTTTTATCGGTAAAAGATAGGTACATAATTGTCCCCGAAAAATGTTATTTCTTTTGTAAACTTAAACAATTTATTAAATTAAAATCAAATTAAATAATGCTGGACAATCCACACAGCACCATCTAGCCCCAAAGTTTGAGTCACGTACCCCCGGTTTCTGAAAGCTCGATCAACACTGATCGGCTGTTAAGTCACTTGTTACCTCTATCTAATTTGAAGTAAAAGCTGAAATAGAAAGTGACTTAACAGCCGATTAGTGTTAATCGAGCTTTCAGAAATCAGGCGTAAGATTTTTCAATTTCAATTTATTTATCAACTAGCGACCCGCCCGCCCGGGCTCCCCTGCTTCGCACGGGTGCACATATTATTATATCATGCATGTATTATACATACAAACCTTCCTCTTGAATCACTCTATCTATTAAAAAAACCGCATCAAAATCCGTTGCGTAATTTTAAAGATTTAAGCATACATAGGGACATAGGGATATAGGGACAGAGAAAGCGACTTTGTTATATACTATGTAGTGATAGTAATAAATATTTTTTTCAGTACATGGGTAACGTAACTTAAAACTACCTTAATAAATAATACAATGAAAATGGTAAATTTAAATTTTTAACAGGTGTTGAGTTCTTTTAAACTGAATCAGGCTGCCAGGAATAGTATGGTGGGTAGTTTTTCGTACTCTTATTCTCTAGGTAACAATAAATTTATGAAAGCATCCACAATACATCCACACTGTTTAGGTAACTGGTAGTTAGGTTAGGGTACCTACCTGATTTTCGTTCCCGCTGATTCGACTGCACGGGTTTATAATATTTTTGACAATAATCATATTTTTCTACTTACCTCTACTCGTTCGCTGGCGGTCGAAAAGTAATTAAAAATGGAGAGATTTAGTTGCGGATCAAAAAGAGCCGAATGATGTATTGTTTTACTATAATAATGAAGCAATTTTCGAGCAAGTGGGAGATCAACTTAATCTATTTTAGGAACATAGTTATCTATAACAATTATTATACTTTTATTATTTTGTTGTTTTACGATCAACTCAGAATATCGCGCAAACACGACGTGAAGACCACGGAACAGAGAAATGAAAACCAATAACCAATAACGTACAAAGTGGGATACACGCAGCTACTGAAATAACGTTGAATATCAATGTCCCAACCAAACACTGTTCCTTCTTTTTTTGGGTCCCAATGGACGTAACACAACACAACGGACAAAATGTACCAAGCGAACATAGCCGTAGTAGAGCTCTCGGGTCGGCTCACGTAGACCCTCCTTTCTTATCGCGTGCAATGTCGCGGTGAATATAAATTACTTGATTACGCAGTCCAAACACAATCTCATCTTTGTCAGTAACAGCTAAGAGTTCAGTTTAGATTGTGTAAATAGTATTCGTGCTACGTAGTCGATTTGTGTGGTAGGATGCGTGCGTAGGGGAATGTATCGGATACCTGCTAGCAATGTATGCTCTCCGGGTGATCAGCGCGCACTGCGCAACTCCTGAGACGCGACGTCATAATATACAAGTCCAAGCAGTTATGCTCCTGTCGAGGTTACGAAGTGCAAGCTGTATGTTACCTACTTTATAAGACTTCAGACAATCTTAGCCGATAAGTACAATTCATTTTGCAATAAAAAAGGTGTATATATCTATTGGGCTTAGTGCTCATAGCTATGTGCAGTTAGTGAAATCTAGGTGTTTTACTGAAATAAAGGTGCATTCGTGTGAAGGTTGATTGAACCGCAGTATCAATATGATTATTTTTATTATTCCATGGTTACCTTGAAGGTTTCAATTCCATGAGGCCAAAAAGGCGGAGTTGTAGTTTAGAAGGTGTGCATTGCATTTATTTGATAGTCTTGTTAAAAGTAATAGGCACCTAGCGTCGCCAACAACCTAGGGACAGGCAATTTATGAGTAGGTAAATTCAAACTTTTCAGGGTCTTTTGAGTAAACTCCAAAATACTCCAAATGCACGATATACTGAAGAATGTTGCAAATTAATCGCGAGGTAAAAATGTTAATTTTTTTATGTATTAACGCAAATCCCTACCGATTTCTTGGATTTGGTGGACAATGATTGAATATCACACTTAATATTCATTTGCACAGCTGAAAATAGATGTTGATATGTTATCAAAAAAATGATTATAAATTCAACTCAATTAAATAAACTATACCTACTGTGTGTGAAATAGTAGGTATACCTACTTTTTTGTTATCATTTTGTAAGATTTTTATGTTGTCCCTAATTAGTTGACTAGTAAATATATATTACAGAAAAACATCATGTTTTTAATTTCAACTTGGTTAGGTAGGTATATTATTATTTCAGGCTTTAGCGTGTAGGCGCATGTCATGGGGAGGGAAAGAAGTAATTTACCTTATTTTTACTTACCGAGAAAGAATGTTAGGTATTACTTAGAAGAAAACTCGAAGCAAGATAAATTAACTAGAACAAAACATTTCCGACTACAGTAATGATGATTGAATACCTATATTATTTGTTTCGGGCGGGTGAATCCTTGACGAGACGTTAAGGCTCCGGTGACAGCGGCTCGCAATTTCGAGGTGTGATTGTTTTGTGCGAGGGAGGTTGTTTGAAAGAATAACTCTAAAGAAACACGCATAAATACTGTTCGAACACAAATAATACAATAATATAGGGAAACATGCCCGAATCAGAAATCATTTTGGTATTAGTATGTTTGGTCTTAGGTACGGTTACCTAATACCAAAATGATTTCTGACTCAGGCACATTTCCCTTATATTATTGTATTATTTGTGTTCGAACAGTATTTATGCGTGTCACTGGATAGTTATTCTTTCAAACAACCTCCCCGAAATGAAATAAAATGAAATAATAACCAATCGCACCTCGAAACTGCGTGCTGCTGTCGCCGGGCCCTTAATTCTTAGAATCACTTTTAGGAGCCTCGATTATTTATAAAATAAGAGATAATTCACTATGGATTCTAAAATTGGCCTTCACAAAAAAAAAATATTATTTTATCCACGTGTCTTCATAATCTGCTTTTTTAGGTACTTTGCGTATGTACCTACGCAAAATATGCCGAAACGTTATCTACAACAACGGTTGCGAGAATAGTAAATAAATTCGAATTCTCGTTGTAGTCATGACGGAAAATTAAAATGCGCGGTACATTACTTCTGCCCACACACGTTTATTTACAACTTACCAGTATACAGAGATCCCTCGTTTTATACATCAATTTCCCCTCTCGTTGAAGATATCGCAGCGAGCGGGCGGCAGGGTGGCTCTACGTGCTTTTCTGAGTTCACATTTCGATAGAGCTCTTCAACGGCTCTGTTCTCCTAGTACCTTGCGCACCGCGCGGTGATCGCGATTCCGACCACGCGGCGGTGGCGGCGTCATCGACCACAACCGAACTGCGGATGCTTCGTGGGAGGGGTTCTCTAGACAACAGAATATTATGCGATGGTCGGCAACACTGACGATAGTTTTAATGAATCTTTTCCTACAAGCATCAGGAATCCTGTAGGATGCCGACGACGAGACGTGGCTTGACTCTCTAAGAACAATATTAATTGTAAAATCTATTCCATGTTTTTTAATTAATTTTTGTAAAACTTGCACATTTCTTAGATGCACAATTCATTAAATCTAACATCATAGTACCTCAAAAAATAAATCATTTTATCATTGCTTTTAAGTAATTTATTTTAACTGTTATCTTCATAATTATTTTTAAAAGCAATCACTATTTAAATTTATAGCTGTTCCCGTCTTCAATTTTTCTAATCTTCCAAAGAATATGACTTCAGAAATTAATTTCTCAGCAATAAATCGCTGCTTTGGTTGCAACTCATTCAACTGAGCTGAAATAGTTTTCCCGAACAAATCGGACTCAGAAGTTGTCCCTGTGTACTCATTAGTTGGCTCGTTCTTCATCGAATAGGATTGTTCTTCTTGATAAATATTGTCATCTTCTGCCAAATATACGCAGGATTTCTTTGCTCTCTTAGTCGATGATTTGTGTTTTAAAATATCTGTTTCACTGCAATCATTTTCACTTTCAATCAAATAAATACTCGTTGATTTTGGTCTCTTGGGCAATGGAGATTTGGAACGTTCCTATAAATAAATAATAAAATAAGAATTCAACTACGATGAAATATTTGTAACATCATCGTTGGAATTCAATTAAGTAGTCAGAATCTTAAAAGTGTGGTTTTCAAAGTTCGGATATATAAAAAACTAAAATTATCACGCAATTAACTTGCATTTGGGTAAACTCTAAATTCTAACGAAATTATTGGGTATGTGAGTAGGTAAATCTAAAATTTTCATGCATTTGCACGTATATGCGAACAATAAACATTCAAAGTTTAGCATGCATTTTTAAGCCTTGCGATCGTGGTTACGATCGAAATAATTAAGTACCCACCCATCTACCTAGTTTAATATGAAATTTACTTACGTCATCATCATCACAGCCGTCGTTCGTGTTATCGACACTGGCTTCAGCAGTTTCCGTCTGTTCCTCGTGCATCTCGTCCAAAAATGACATATCACCGTAGTACCACAGACTTGGCTCGTACAAATAGCCCCCGGTGACTTGCGACTTCATAACCTAAAAAAACATAATGGAAATCAAAATAAAATATAGGTATTCAATTAAAAAGATTTAATATTTGAATTAATATAATTATGAATAGCTTTACGGTTCACTACAAAGAATAGAATCTTGTTACCTTATTACGTTCCCGCCTATAGGTAGTCCGCATATTCTCAAGCTTTTTTTTCATTTTTCTCTGATCGGCCGAGCTATCAATTTTTTTATACTTTTCAAGCAGAACATCAAGGGCCCGATTTCGAGACAATCTGTTTGAGTAAAACGCATGTGAAGTGTCCCACAAACATGGCAGTTCTTTATACGTCTGGATGAATTCTGATATATATTTCTTTTCTAAGGTGTGTGCCATTTTGCCGTGGCTCCTTTCTAGTCAGCAGAACGAATCGTACTGACTTGGTGCGCTGCGCAGGGAAGCGGGCAAGCGTTCAGTGTCGGTCGGCCCGATAGTTTGCCGGATCGTTCGGGCTCAGTCGGGTAGAATCGCCATGACCGCACAATTTATTCCCCGTCTCTTTCTATTGATAAGGCTTAAACAGAGATGGATAGCAAAGTATTTCAGTCGGTCACGCTTGGTACCTAACTTTATCGGATGCGACATCGTGCGTGAAGTTGGCCCATGCAGTCTTTTTATTTACCCCTAGTTGCGCCCCGCGGCTTCACCCGCGCAGATTTCAATCCCGGTATTCCCACGGGATAAAAAGTAGCCTATGTGTTATTCCAGACTATAATATATCTCTCTGCCAAGTTTCATCCAGATCCGTTCAGCCAGTTCTGCGTGAAAGAGTAACAAACATCCATCCATACTTACAAACTTCGCATTTATAAGTAAGATATTTTTATTACTAGCAGCACAGCGTCCCGCGGTGTTATTAGCGATTAAATAGTATGTTCATTACTCCATCTATGTCCTCTCCCGACGACCGTTACGAGGATGTTACAAAAAACGATGGTAAATTTAATTGAATTTTGAAAACTAACAGCCGTTTTCAGAAAGCTCAATAAAAACTAATTACCTGTCAAGTCACTTGCACAATATCTATCTAATTTGAAGTAAAAGCTGAAATGGCCAAAGATTTGACATCTGATTACGTTTGATCAAGCTTTCAGAAACCGGCCGCAGGACTTGGGTAGGTACAGTTTTATAAAATTGTACGTTAGTTACATACGCGCAGTTGTTTAGTATTCTTATTCACGAATAACTGTTTAGAGTTGTAAATTTGATCGACTTCTTTGCATCTTATAATGATCTCGCTTTTTATGTGTACTGTGATGTGTACTTATGTAATGCAAGTTTTGCGCAGGTTTCTACATAAGTAAGATAAGAAGTAGATTTTATAGGTAAACCGATTAGGTAGGTTCCTACATAATAAATTATTAAAAAACTAGCTGTTTTTTATCGAATTGCGTATACGATATATTTTAAAACTCCCACGGTACCCACTGAATTTACAGTGTCACAGTCGGTCCTAGGTAAAACAACATTGAATTAAAAATACGTTTATTTTTACAGTAATTACTAATTACATAAATAAGTTAAAATAGCTATCTTAGGTATCATACTTTTACATTTTTAAATTTAGTCGAAGAAGTAAGGGCGTCTAATCTGGCATAAAAAATGATGTCAGCGATCAACTTTTCGGCGATGGCTTTTTGCATTGGACCTAAGTCTCTCAACTGAAGACCTATCGTTGTTCCGAACGCGATAGTCTCTGCCCCTTCGTTTTCTGGTTTGGAAGCGATAGACTCTTCAGGGATGATAATATACTCTGTGACTTCTTCGACGCGTGCCTTTGGTCTCTTTGATGGGCTGGGTTGGTATGTTTCTGTTGATATGTTCTGTGAACTCTGAAACAACGAAATATCGAATGGTGAGTAGGTATCTGGCTCAGCGCATCAGCATTGCAACTCAGCGTGGCAATATACTTTGATTTTAATTTCAGAGCCTGTCCACAAAGGGCGTTTTACCCGCGAGTCCACTGTCCCTGAGTCCTTCCCATGCACATCGCGCCTTGGCCACTCGCGCGTAAATCGCGCCTTCTGGACAGGCTCTAAAAGGTCCTGTTTCACTAACTTACAGCTTCGTCTTGAGAACAGCTTATACTGGTTTTGGTAATTGGCTTGCACCTTTTATCCAGGAACTTCATTAGATGAAAGTACCACAGGTATGGAACATGCTTCTTGTTTCTAATTACCTGAAAAATAGGTATACCAAACATGAAAACTATTGGTTTAACGCAGATTGGCCCTTATTCATTTAAAATTAAAATTTAAAAAAAAATCTAGTTGCTGGCCTTCAGCGACGACCAAATAATTTTTTAAAAGCAATGTAATTTTGACAAAATTTGTAGGGCACAAAAGTTTGCATACCTTTTTACATTCTCTTTTATAAGAAGTTCGCATAATATTAATCCTCTTTTTTAATGTGTCGACATTTGCTTGCGGTACTAAAACCTTGAATTTTTCGAGTATCACATCTAAAGCTAGTTCCTTAACACCTTTGTTCCCATAAAGAACATGACTTGTATCCCACAGACATCGATGTTCCTTGTAGAGTTTCAGTACCTCAGTCATCACAGTTTTCTCTGTGTAATCCGCGGCAGCCATTATTACATTGACAGGGGACGAGCTGCCTCCTCCTTTGACGATTTAAGTAACACTGACAAAAAATTAATTATTCGGTCGTCGTCGGTCTGACGGATCCGGCTGGCAGTGGCGTCGTACGAGCGGCCGCGTTTTGCGTCTCGCTTTAATTAACGGCGTTAGACAAGGGTGGATATACACACGATCAATGCCGCAATGTGGAGAGCGGGCTGAGTCGAGCTGACAGCTGAGTCGCGCCGACCGACGCGACGCGGCGACGACGCGAAGCGCTTTTCGGCGCCGTTTTTGGTAGAAGTAGGTACTGCATAGAGCATTATTGTACTCTAACTTGTTTTGCTCTAAAAAAATCGTTTTCGAGAAAGGAAATAAAAACATATGTACTTACTTAAACATACATATAAACTATATGTATGTTTAAGTACATAAGTCTTGTGTAGATTTATTTATTTTATCTTTTTTTTTTATAATAGTAATAAGTAACTACCTAATAAAATTTATTTATTTTCTATCTCATATTGTACACGCACCCACCACTAATTTCAATTTCTCACAATCCTTCAAGGTTTGCTGGAAGATAACTCTTTTTAGGGTTAAGCTCGCCTTTGTACATGTTTTTTATTTAAGTTTACTGTATGTTGTAATTGTGTGCAATAAAGAATAACAATACTGCCGTCCGATTTTTAAAAGGCCGCTAAGTGACAAACCCTAAATTTTCGCTACAAGCAAAAACGTGGGAAATGTTGTTTTCTAGACTTTTTGAAGACTTAGAATTTTTATTGAAATGCCAAAATGTTTTGTATTTTATAAGCTTTATGTGTATCTATCGCATTAGAACACAAGATAATCTTGTAATTTTTTATTTAACATTTTGTGTTTTAGATGAGGATTTAAATTTCAAAATGTGACTATCTGCAAAACTTAAACACGGTTAGCTAAAGTATAGTCGCCTTATAGTGTTGTATTTTATTAAAAACGCACAGTGGTTTGAAGAATAGTCACAGTTATCACCAATTTCGTAACTTAAAGACCGTTATGTGACTTAGCCTTTTTTTTGAATGGCATGTTTTATGGAATCATATAAACATTACTTTTTAAAACAATGTTTGAGGCCCTTAACTGCCTATTTACCATTTTGAAACCCTAAAGTTCATAATTTTTCTCGACTTAAACACAGTCTCGGGACAAACATTTTGTGCTAACGGTTTTTTAGAGTAGGCAATACTGTCTAAATATTATTAACATATTATGAATTTAACAGCTAACCATAACTTTTTCCTATATTATTTATGTATTGACATGAGGAAATAATGGATAATATACAAAATGAAACCTTTTAAGCTGCGCAAACTTAATTTTTTAATAGGAACCATGTAATTAAATGTAGTTGAAGTTAAAAACTAATAATAGGCTAAAATAAATAAATTGCACTTCTAAAATAAACACAAAAATTAACTTCAAAATCACATATTTCAATTACTAAAATCTAACAATAGGCTAAAAAAAATAAATGGCACTTCGAAAATAAACACAAAAATTAACTTCGAAAATCACATATTTAAATTACTCAACTCTAATAATAGGCTAAAAAAAATAAATGGCACTTCTAAAATAAACTCAAAAATTTACTTCAATAATCTCATACTTATTTGAATGACTAAAATCTAATAATAGGCTTAAAAAAATAAACGACACTTCTAAAATAAACACAAAAATTAACTTCTAAAATCACATATTTAAATTAATACTTATAATAGGCTTACTATTAATGCCTATGGCATAACACTTAGTGAACAAGTTTGGCATGCAAAATCAGTATAAATATTCTTTGCTCTTTCCACGAAAAAGCCTAATATGATTTGTTAATTTCTTCACGCGCATCTGATTTAAACTTAGCCGAACTTATCTTATCTCTCTTATCTTTTTATGCATTTTTCATCACACCCTGTCTTCACGTTATAGCTCAATAACTTTTTTTGCTTCTGTTTTAACTTTTTTTCTCGTGAGCTGATTCGATTTTCATTGGTATAGAGTTGGTTACCGTTGTAATAATAGCAGGTGCATCAGGGGAAAGAACAGCTTCCGGCTGTATTGTGTTGTTTTCTTGGCGAGGTTCGATTAAGTTTGTGGATGGTTTATGACGGGATCTTTTGTTGCATGGCTGGTCATCATCATCGGATGAAGACTCACTCGGGCAATAATTTTTATCTTTTACCGAATCATCGGACGAAAAATCTGCTGTTGGTGAATTGATAACCGGTGTTGGGGACAAAACATCATGGTTATCATTTGACAAAAAGGCGAATCAGTTTTTCGTGAGGCTACAGGATGGCGGTAGCATAGTTTCCTTACAGATCAAAGACATTTCTTCAATATTTATTAATAAGTGAATCAGCACCAATAGTTGCAATTAGCTCAGAAAAATTTAGACCATAGTTATATGAAGTTTTCGTTTCATCAAATGTTCGGAAAACAGGCAGCGTCATAGAATATTCTGCTGCATTTATTGCCTCTACCAGTTTCTCCGGAGTTGAATATTTTGGGATGTTGTTAGGTTTTTTATTGCATACTTCGGTTGAGTTGGTGAGTTGATGAGGCGGTGGTGCCTGGTTTCCTTTGTTGTGGAAGGCAGGGTTGAGATCCCGATAGATTGCATTTTTCTAGCATAGAACGGATTCTTGAATTTTGAAACCTAGGTATAAAATCAAACATTTTAAACTATTTATGGCTATAACGAGAACAAAAAACGAAATGTAATTTTTCTAAAGAGTTCCAATTATAATTATTTTACAAAAGATATTTGTAAAACAGAAGCATAATTAAATTTAAATAAATATATTTATCTTTACCTCGCTTTCGAGTTCATTTTTGGCGGGAATCCGCGCCAACGCGCCGCACGTCCTGCTTTTACAGCGCGTCCAAGTTGCAACTAACCGGGGTGCGGGGCGCACAGAAACGCACGGTACATAGACGCTTTTTAGCGTTGAATTGTCGCTTAGCGGTTTTTTACTGTAGTTATTGCTAACATGCATTCTTATATTTTCATGACTTAAAAACAGTCACTGTCTTTTAGAGTTGTTTTTGTTTCAGTTTCACGTTAACTGACCAATGACTAGCCGACTAAGTTTGCCTAGCCGCTTTTAAGTTTGGTACGAGTATAAAAACTGCCTTTAAGACGTTGCAATACGTAGCCGGAACTGGCAGGTTATAAAAGTCTAAAACACTTGTAAAGCCTAGTAACGGTCAAATAGAATCGTAAAGGCACGTAGCTGTTTTCTAAGCTTGTCAAGCAGATGGAATACAAGTTTGAAATACAACGTTAGATACGTTTTGCCTTATTTTAATGATGTAAAATGAGTTAACCGTATTTTAGAATTGAAAAAGTCCAAAACAGATGTAGATAGCGGTGTACGTGGTCTCCAAATCTCAGTACTTATAAATGATAGAAAAATATGACCCGGACTGGTTTATAGAGAAAAACATGCGCTGTCTCACAGTGCATAAAACTCAAAAATGATCAAATGTCACTTAGCGGTCTTTTAGAAATCGGACGGCAGAATAAAACAAGTAATTTTTTTAGCTTTCGTTTATTTTTCTATAAAGGCATGCTAACGTAATAGCCTGCCAGTTTTTTATTTGAGTTTTTTAACATAAAGTTAAATGACAAATCTAATACCTAGTGAACTAGGTACTAACTAAACAAATAATCGAACAAAACACAAATTCTAAGTTGAAAATTTACAGACTCAAATACAATCGAACTGTTATACAGGGTGTGAGGAGTTAGTTATGTTACACATAGGTTAGGTCTAGGGTCTTCAACCCGCGGCCCTCGGGCCTCATGTGGCCCGCCAGCTAATTTCTTTCGGCCCGCGGCCACCAATAAAGATTATTATTGAAATTGGAAATTATGTATGTCTTTTATTTTATTGATAAGGTGGTAAAGTGTCGTGAAAAGTTGTGGCCCTTCGGACGATGTGAAATCGATGTTTGGCCCTTGCACTAAAAAAGGTTGAAGACGCCTAGGTTAGGTCTATTAATTTTATTATAATTCTAGAAAATCATCATTAAGATTAATCAATGCAGTTTTCGTGGTCAATTTATCGAGTCTGCCGAAGAAAACCACTTCAGAAATCAATTTTTCGGCGATAGTTTTCTGCATTGGACTCAGTTCATTGAGCTGCAAGCCCAGGGTGCGACCGAATGCGTCCGTTTCAGAAGAGACGTCAGTTTTTATTGTGTATGTGGATTCCTCTGGTGTGTACGGGTCGAATTTCAGCTCGGAATCCTGAAACAAGTTGTGTAATTAAAATACCAGGTCAGATATTTTTTGATGAGGAAACTTTGTGATTTTTTAAAGTAAAACAGGTTTTTACCGCTATTTGGCAGAACTGGCTGGATCTGGACTCGCCCTCGCCAATCTCGTCGGAAACCTGTCAAATGCAGGGTTAAGTTTAGTTGAACTAAAATAAGGTAGGTACTTATGGTGAGTACAAAAGCTAATGTGCCTCTCGCCAACACGTTTCGACGTTGAAAAATACAAAATTAAACACTAAACCATACACATAAACGTTTTCACAAAATCGCAGACAACTTTGTTGCCCAACCGTGCTACTTAAGACGTCTTGCTAGGAATATAATATCGAGTGACCAGTAACCCTGTATACGAGTATTATTGTCGTGTCTCTAATTAGGTAAACTATGTACACCTATGTTATATTGATTAGGTATCCTTTTTTTCGTTGGGGAATCCTCATGGATTTCCTTCCGCCACGCGCCACGGGAGGGAAGCAGAAGGATTATGTCGGACTAAACCATAACGGGGTCCTACAGTGTGTTTTTGTTGCTTGTTGTCGAGGCTGTGGGTGCGTTTTACCATTCTTCAATGTTTATTTTCTTTATCTAATTGAATAGGTGCCTTTAATGATCCTCATCAACACCATCAAGAAGTCTATACAACTCGATATAGGCCGCCTCCGGCCCTATTCAAACGGGAACAAACTCAGACCGAATATAGTTCATATTCAGGATTAGCTAGCTTCTTTTTATCCCAAAAAAACTAATATTGCAGATAAAATGTAAAAATGAAAGAACTCAATAAAGTTAAAACAAATAGGGTAATCACTCTACGCGCGACTAAACTGCGGCCGCGCCGGCAGCAAGTTGTGAAAAAGATTATTTCTCGGTAAATAATAAAATAAATAAATTACCATTACATGGCAAATCTGGCCAGTTGCGTTGCTGCCAATGTCAGTTGTCTGAAAAAATAAAGAGAAAGTAAGTGAGATTATCCTACTAACTTAATAAACGCGAAAGTTTGTAAGTATGGATGGATGGATGGATAGATGGATGGATGTTTGTTACTCTTTCACGCCGGAACGGCTAAACGGATCTGGATGAAACTTGGCACAGAGATAGATTATAGTCTGGAATGCATATAGACTACTTTTTATCCCGTGGGAATACCGGGATTTAAATCTGCGCAGGTGAAACCGCGGGGTGCAACTAGTAAAATAATATAATGGTGGCAACATATCCCTAATTATACCGTCGTATTTGGGAAAAATATGACGAGACTATTCATTTCTTATTATTTACTAACAAGAACAATACGCTACATAATACATATAATATAATAGTGCCACTATAAAAGTTAACCTAAATATTTTTTATTCTTTCGTGCGTCTACTGAGATTAGTCTACTTTGTAGGTACCACTTAACATCAGGTGGGCCATCTGCTTGTTCCATCAGCTAGTTGTATTTAAAAAAAACAGTGCGTTTCAAGTTGTTTTTTTTCTTGAAAGAATTAATTTACCTATGATGTCGGTTAAAAATCATAGAAAACACAGACTACCGCTAATGTATTTTCGATCGCACCGAATATGTTTGCTGAATATTTGTAGTGTTACTTCTCCGAAACTTGGTTGTTCGCGATTTTTATGACTATCTTCATTACTTTAATATCTTCAAAAATGTTTAAATGTACAAGCAAGAAGTTGTTTTATGAATCTCAAAATACAAATTATAATGTTACCAAAACGTTTTTACATTAATTTCATATTTTTTGTCCTTTTTCTGATAATAACATGGGGACCTTTGTGAATGATTTGTGCTATTAAAAGTGCAAACGAAGCAGGCTGGGTAGATTTATTTATTTTATTTTTATTGCCCCAAAAAGTTATAAATAATTAGTTTAGTTATTGGGGCTGGGCAGATAGTTACCAAGAGATGACGAAGCTGGCTGCCGCCGTTAGTGCCATCCGCGGAACACTAAAAATACAGAACGTAACTGTAATTATTAACAGTTATTTATTTTTACTCTATTAAAAAAAACCTTATGGTTAGTTTTTTTTTATTTAAATGGCTTTGTCGCTGGGCGACCACACTGCCCTAATACAACATCAAAACAAAATTCACCACATGTCAAAATTTTATGGTTAGGATAGTATGCAAGGGGGTTAAGTGAAAAAAGTTATATTATTCGCTCCCGTCCGTCATTTTGACAGACAATCTTGTCAGTCACATTAATCGAGTTTGTAATGTTTTGGAGGTGGCGTTGTAAATGGTGGCGGTTTCTTAGAACCTTATAGGAACATTTCGTTCAAATATCACGATTTGTCACATTCTAAATTTCGATGTTCCGTGTTCTAAATGCTCACACTGTGCCAAAAGCTCAAGTAATTTTGGTAAAAATATCAACGATAATTATGTACCTAGTAACTACCTAAAATAACACGATTTTTTTCTTTCTATACTTAATTGAGATTATAAAAAATATCATTAGTATCATTATCAAGTACCTAAGTACTCGTTTTTGAACTTATGCAAACTGTTTAGTATGAAAACTTTTTTGGATCAAAATAATATTTTTGCTGAAATGCGTACATACATATTACCTACACAATTTGATTATATGCGACTTTTTATGTAATTTTATATTGTTCAACATGTTTAGATGTGTGCGAGCGAGAAGGACATTAGCGGTCTTCGTCTTAAAATACCATCAAAATTACACAACAGATCTATAAAATACAAAGGGTTACTAATTCGTAACCCTTGTTTTATATATTGATTAGTTTTGTTTAAAAAAATCCTTCAAAGGTTGCATGGTCTGCTACGTCTGTTATTTTTGAAAAACACGTAATCCGTTACAGAAGAAAATTATCCTAATTAAGTCAGAGTAAGTGTTTTCAGAATACCTACGCGAAAACGAAAATAAAAATCGGTTTATGTACTTTTTTATTTATTAATATGTACAAGATTGGTACAGTCAGCGACAAGGTAGTTTCACAGTAAGTAGTAAAAAAAAACATAAAAAGTTCAACTACTTTTGTTGCTGCACGTACGTAATTATTTCCGAGAGTTTAAAAACTAATTACAATTTTAGATTAGAACAATCAGATAGCAACGAGTTTGTAACCCCAAGAATAAATACGCGACCTTTTTGACGCAGCTGGCTACGTGGCATAGCGGTTGTAACATAATAGTTGTGGGCTCGATTCCCACGACACGTTGCAAATAATAAGTACGAATACCTTGCATGCTTGTTTGATCTGCTCTAGGTACTTGACACTAAATAATGACTAAAAAATTACTAAATTTCGATATTACTTCTGAATGTTTATTTTTTGTTAAATGTTAATGCCTAGGTACCTAGTTTAAATGTGAACGCCTATCTCCTCTTTGCCGAAGGTTGGGTGCTGGAAACTGCGACACAAGTTTTACTTATGCAGTTTTCAGTTTTATCTTTTGGTATTGTTACCTCTGTTTTATGGTCACTAAATAAATAAATTGAAAAATTGAAAAACTTAAATAATAATATAAATTTATTTTTAATTAAATTAGTACCTAAATAGAATTTTAAAAGTAGGTCTTTGATATGTGCATTGTGCATGTGTATTCATGATTTTTACAACAGTTCTTGTTATATTTATAAAGAAATATGGGAAGTAGCTCTTATTATATGAAGCTAAGACTCACCCAGACAGTCGTAAAACCACCTTTTTCGTAATGTTATTTCAATAACAGTTTTTTTCTACGAAACTAGTTTTTTGTTTTTATTTTTTACTGTTGTCAGTCCCTATATAGGACCTATTATTTGCATGAAAACAACAACAAAATTTCTGTAGTACCACCTACCATTAGAAAAAAAAAATCTTATGTCTCATTACATAATTGTACATATAATGTACCTACTACAGGTATTTATTTATATTTTATTTATTTACTCATTGAATCGTTAACTCATTGAAAAATATTTTTTACCTGACCATTCGTCTATCCACTCATCGCCTATTAGGTAATCCACCAACTGATTGCGGATTCAAACAATTAAAAAAAACCTTGTAGGTACCAACCTCTTCTTCTTCTTCTTCAACTTCGTTTTCGTTTTCAGATTTATGCGAAGTTAATGTTGTACTATCTCCGTGAAGAAATTTCAGGTAGCGATAATACCATAAAGTAGGGATGTGCTCTGGGTTATTTAACACCTGAAAAAAAACAAAAATAAAATATGTTCTTACCTGTGACTAAGGTAGCTACCTACCTAACACAGCATTTTTAATTTCAGTTATTCCCATGTCAGTACCAGCTTTGCTTAGTTTGGTGCTAGATAACGCTGTGTAAGAATGGCCACTGATGCTGCGTTTACACTTAGCTCATGTCCGTGGCATGGCAACGCGAACGTCACTGCTCTATCTCTCTCTCTCTCGCGCGCTACCGCACGCGTCTGCAACGCACGCGCCTTTCGCATTGGCAACATGAGCTGAGTGTAAACGCAGTGTAAGAAAACACAAAATAAAAGCACAGGTAAAAATCTATCGAATCGACCACGAGTCGAAAGAATGCGCTGACCGCCCCCACCTGATAAACCGATGACCTTGAAGATCGAGCTAAGCTAGTCAACGAATGCAGAAGGCTCAAAATCTTTCTTCCATGAAATATTTCCTTAGAGGTGCCTACAATCCAAAGGCCAATGTCCTGCAATGGATTTTAGGCTGATGAAGGCGATGAGCTGGGCGGTCGGTTGGTCTTTTGAATTATAATTTTATTATAAAGTAGATACCTTTTTACGTTCCCTCTGATATGAAGCTCGCAAATTATCAATTTTCTTTTTCAATGTGTCAATATTCGCGTCCGCTACAATAAGTCTGTATATTTTGAGCAGGGCTGCCAAGGATTGTTTCCTAGCTTCATTGTTGCCGTAGAGCTCATGGGTTGCGTTCCACAAGTGAGGATGTTGTTTGTATGCTAACAGTAAGTCTCTTATCACTTTTCTTTCGTCAACAGCACCCCTCGAGAGGTGTTCCATTTTTATTTTAAATTAAAAAAACGCGCGACCTCTCTCCTTGACGGCTGTAGCGGTACTGATAAAATATGGCTGGTGGTCGTGTCGGGTGGTGCTACTTGTCTCGTTCTAACTGTTCGCGGCGGATAGAGATGGGTGTTGAATCGATGTTTTGCAGCTGTCGTAACAGGACGTTCGTCGCCGTCTTGTCGTCGTAGGTCGTCTTTCTAGTTGAAATAACTAAAAACACTAGATTTAATCTGTGACCTACTTACAAACAAGTAGGTAGGTACTTACCTACTCTCTTTTCTATTAATTTTATTTATGGCAGGTAGGTACACCATACAAAGGTAAAAAGAGAGGTAATATCCTACTAGAGAGGTAAGAGAGTATACTTTAGGTACTAGGGTACCAACCAACCTAAGTACCTACTCCAGTGTTCCAGTGTTCTCCAGTGCTTAAGTACCTACTCCAGAGTTTTTTTAATCGGAAAAGGTAATACGCTATGTCCCACCTGATGTTGAGTTGTTACTTTGTCAAAAACGATCACTGTAGGTATCTAATACGCCACGTACATTGGACGCGTCATTGTATAGGATTAGGTTATGAGGCTCAACATCAGGTGGGACATGACGGGTCGTCGTTCAATCGCCTTTGTGTTTAGTCCGATTTAAAACATTAGACTAGGTATAGGTATGTAATTTTGTATTATAATTTTTAATTATAAAATATGAAGAGCTGAAATTTTTTATATCTTGAAAAAGAAACATTTCTGTTAACCTTTTGGTTAACAGATTCTGTCTGACAGCTCTCAAATTAGCCTTCCTTGTTGTTTCGGTATTTTAGAAAGGGATGGCAATATTTTTGTGTCAAAATTAAAGAACAGAATTGGCACCAATGTAGACCGTACGACTTGGTACGACATGACTCTCAGTCATTATGCGTTCAATCAAGGTGTGGTGGGTTCAATCCTAGTCAGCATTTTTGCCGAGTACCTAGGTATTCCCCCATTGACAGCCCTCAGATGGTGTAGCTAGGCTATTGCTGTGTGGAAAGTCCAGGTATATATAGTATTTATTATGAATGTTCTTTTTATTCTTTATCTTTTTTGTCTGTATTCCACAGCGCATTGGTGTATCCGTAATGCTGTGTAATTATTGTCTAAATAAATAAATATAAAAAATACCTACCCCGCCCGTCCTGTAAAATATGTACCTACACTTTCTTCTTCTTCTTTTATTTCAGTAGTAGGTATCTCTAGTTATCTCAGTAGCTGTTCAGTGTCCGATAGGGGCACTTCTTCTTTGATTCTCTAAGCTTATTTGATAAACATTAGGCATGTGTTTATTTTATTTTAATATAATGTTATATATAATGTTTTTTATTTTGTGAATGTTGTCATATTAAATTTTGCATGTATTTTACTAAAATCTATGGTTCTAAATGTTCCGAAATAGATGTTTTGAATTTGAATTATTTTGTCAATGTTTTTTTGACACTCACGCAGGGTTTTAGATTTTTATTTCTATTATAAACTGTCGATAAAATGTCGACTTTCCGCACAATGTTACCGATTTTAAGCTCTGATTTATTCAAAAATGCTTACAGTACGGCCGGCGGATCTAGACCGGTCTGAAGTTGCGCTTTCGGAAATTGTGCGCAGGTACAGGCGAGACAAAAATAGTTTAAACTTTCGAAAAATAGTCTAAAATCTACCACATACCTATCTCAAAGTGACACCCCGCGCACCCCGCGTCTTACCACCTATTCGACCCTAAAAGTGACTACTGCGCAGCGTTCCGAACGAACTTAACGCCGGTCTAGATCCGCCGGCCGTTCTGTACATGATTTATCTAGCTTTACCTACATTCATGATCATTTAACGTTCGTTTTGGTTTTATTGTCGATTTGTTTATAATAAGCAAAAGCTGAAGCAGCAGTTGAAAGTGTTCTTTGTGATTTTGACTTTGGACAGCGATTGTCGAGTGAAAACAAAATAGGTATTCTTCTCGTCTTATTTTTTGTTTTTGTAAGTAAAATAAAATGAAAATGTTTTGGAATGGAGATATAGAAACGGCCTAACACAAAAAAACTTTTGACTTGGGAGTAGGTAGTTACCTTTCACAGCAAAAATGCAACTGCGATCCAAAAAAGTTATCCTACGGATACGTTCGTACCAGAAATGTAAAAATAATATAATACCTTGGGGTTGAGACTCTAGGTCCGTGGGGTACCGAGGCCTACCGGGTCTTCAAAATTTTATCCAGGCGACTTATCGACGCGACGCGTGACCCGAGGGCTGGTGAGTACCTATCTGGCTCAGCGTATCAGCATTGCCATTCAGCGTGGCAATGCAGCCAGTATCTTGGGTACGCTTCCGACTGGCACTGATTTGGATCAGTTGAGCTATCTATAGATCGTTTGCAGCGGTCTGCAGATAGCTCAACTGTTTCATATGAATTTTGTATATTTTGTACATTTTGTAAATAATTGTAACTATTAGTTGTAATTTTCTTTGTCAATAAAGATACTATTTTATTTTATATAATACCTATGTAAAATAAATGTATGGCGAGCCTATGTCCAGCAGTGGACTTCTTCAAGCTGATGATGATGATGGCCTTGTTGCTGACTTCGCATTCACTATTCATTTCATTCTTGAGTACAGTACGTAGTCTGACTTTCGTGCTGAGACCTTGTCAGGGCTGCGATTGGTCGAAACCGACCAATGGAGCGTTCCGCCGCGAGTTTCGAACTCAAGCTTAGTCCTATTTAAAATCTATTAAAATTAAGAGTAGATACGCTAATGATCTAATAGTCGTAGCAACTAATTACAATGGTTATCAAACCCGGACCTTTATCTATTAGTTATGATTTTTTTGATTAGATATAATTTTTATTAAATTGGATCAGTTGAGCTATCTCTAGATCGTTTGCAACGGCCTGCAGATAGCTTGACTTTTTCATACGTATCAAATTTTGTAATACCTAATTGTTAGTAATTTTCTTTGTAAGTAAATAAATTTACTGTATACGCATTGGTTGTAAATAATTTATTTAAATCGTCATGGAATGTCAATTAAATATGGATTACCTACAATATACACTACACATAGATATTGAAAAATTTAAGCACTTATAAATCCTGACGCGGCCTCTGAGTCCGAGTACAAAGACCCTGCTAGGAAGGCTGTTTGAGGCATCGTGCGACCGCTATCGATTCACCACATCATCCCTCAGCGCTTTCATCGCTGCTTAAAAGACTACGATACAAGTTTTATTAGGACACAGCGCTGTAATTGCTCACGTTTCATTGTCCCACTTGAAAGCTCACCACCATCCACCCACACTTGCAAGCAATGGTTAAAATTATATACAAACAGCTTAGCGCTTTTGAGCTATTGCTTACACTCCCTTCATTAGACGACCGGTCTAGTTCAGCGCTGTTATTGCTTGGAAGGGAAAAGGTTCACGCACACAGATACGTACCTATTACAGTTTGAAATTTAGAATGTTTTTGTCCGCTGTCCATAATTAGTGGCTTAGTTGGTAAAGCGCTTGAGTTGCTTGAAATTGCACAGATAAAGTACCACCCACACATAGAAAAAACATATTGGAACGGTGCCAAGCCAATGCTAGAATATTTAACTGTGGTTAGCCAATTTAGATGATTTCGATGAAGTGCTTCATACAAAAACAATAATTGAGAGGAAAGCTACCAAAATTAGACATACGGCGTGTGAGTAGGTAAAGTTAGTTACTAGTATGACTGCTATAATAGTTCTATTAACACGACGATAGTGAGGATCAAAATTACACAGCACACATCAAAAACAAAACATTACTTTTCTGTAAAAAATAATATGCTAAGTACTTACTTAATATTAATCTATGTTTCTGAAGTACTTTTTCCCTTGATTTACGTTCTTACTTACTTTCTTCTTTCCCCTTATTTTAAGTTCTTGGGAAAACCACAATCCCTATTATGACGGGTTACCCTATCGTCGTAACGCTATCATATCACAATATAGTATTTTCGTATTTTTTATACATATAATAATAAAAATAAATATTGATGGACTTCCAACAGCACTATAATCTAGCGCCAAATTAAGCCAGTTAGTGGTACTTATATGAAATAGATTTACTTGTATGCTTTCTGTTTGTAAATAAATATACTAATTGTAAAGATTTTACAATGTCCCAAAAATTAATGTCCGAGCGGGATTTGAACCCGCCACCTTCAAATCCCGCTCGGAGAATAACTTTTGGGACATTATAAAATCTTTGTGATTTCCTTAAGTGTAGTAAACACTATAAAATGTAATAAAACATACTAATTATTTAAATTAACACCCAGATGGAGAACAAACATCTATGTCCATCACAAAAATGTTTGTTCTCTGTGTGGAACCTACGACCTACGGCGCAGAAGGCAGAGCTAAGCTGTTTTATACCAGCAAAGCCTAAAATAAGCTGTTAAAATAAATTTCTTTTGACAATATCAAATATTTACCTATGGCTACCCTTAGGGCTAACCAATACTTATACATCTATAATTAAAATCAAAACGTCTTTATTCAGTACAATCACAAGGATCACTTTGAATAATCGCTACTAAGTCTGAAAAATAACCACAATAAACATGCTGAATGCATATTCAAATGCAATAAAGCCTTAAACCGAACAGCCTCTCGCAAAAGCGATGCTCGCTGATTGCTTATCTGTTCGCAATACCGAAAGCTAAAATACAGCCTCCGTACCTTAGGCGTCCGATCGACTTATAAATTACGGCTTTTATAGCTCGCCCGCACCGGGAGAAGCCGCGAGCCGCTCGTAAACACGTAAAATGCATGACCAATCAAAATACCAATGTCGGTTCACCCACACATTCGCACCCCATACCAACGAGACGTCAATTCCCTACAGACAGGGCCCACGCTTGTGTGCAGGTGAGAAATGCATTAGTTATGCATGTGTGCTGGCTGCGGGTGAACGCACACAGAGACCGTGCCCACTGAGATGGAACACGCGTTCGAGGGATAACGGAGGGCTTACAATTTATCATGGTTGATCGTAGTGTGGATACTCCTGTCAATTTGTAAAATCATATTTTAAATTCAAAATATCAATAAAATCACAAGCATCATCTTGAAACGTCTTAAAACTAGGTGACTCTAGTGCCGAGAAGAACAGGCAACAAACTCGGCTTGGTATCTTTCGCTCTTTTGCATGATCCACGTTACAATATAATAAAAAACCTACCCTATCGAAGCTATAATATAATACAATAAGTAATCTAACAGAGAAAGGAAAAATAAATAAATTTATAAAACAGCACACGCATAAAGTAAAGAAGTGGCCGGTGTATGAGCTTTAACTGCCTAGTGCCACATAAGTCAAGTATAATAATAATTCTAGGACTTGTCCACGCGCAAGGGAATAACAAAATCATAGCGATCGCAGAGAAGAAAGCTTACATGAGTGAAGCCTAGTTGGGATGCTAGTAAACAAGCTCGTACGGGTGGTGAATAAGTTTTTAAGCTGATAGCTTGCTAGTGGTTGATTCTTGAGCTTTTGACGACCTCTGTGACGCAGCGGGCGAGAGCCGGCCTGCGACGCAAGAGGTTGCGGGTTCGATTCCCGTCGTGGAACAAATTTGTGTACGATCTGCAGAAATTTGTTCCGATGGTCTGGGTGTTTTCTATGTATAATAAAAATTATCTATCTATGTAAGTATATAATGTATTAAATATATCAGTTATCTAGTACCCATAACACAAGCTTTGAATAGCTTACTTTGGGGCTAGATAGTGCTGTGTGGATTGTCCAGCATTATTTATTATTTATTTATTTATTTGAGCGGTGACGAGGAATTGACCATCTTATCATGGCAGTGTTCAGTACAAACGCAACGAAGACTTATCAAGGCAAGGCATAAGTGATGGTTACCACTTAATATCACGTGGTCCTGTATATTTCAACATCATTGGACAAAATAAACTTGAAAATCGAAGCAAGCTGCCCTTTGAACGTTGATGATGATGATGATATATTTTAGCCGTTGCCGCGTCACGTCGCGTCGTATCCATATTATCCACGCTCAGGCGTCCCACAGCGCGAGCCCCCGCCCACATAAAAAATGACATCTAAATAAATCCATTAGAGTCGACTTCGGAGACGGTCTCTTCCTGTCTGTGAGCCCCTTTACTTCTTTCACGTCTGGAGGCGCCTTTATTTGTGTTTTGACAGCGACTTTGTGAGCTCAACATGATTTGTGATGAGAAACATATTTAATCAACATAAGGTTTTAATAAAGATGTCGGAGCCCGTTTTTGAGGGATTATATTTTGGATTTTTTTGAGGATTTTCTTGTCTCACGCAACATCTTCAAGACTATAACGAACTTTAAACCCTAAGTTTAGGAGAAGACAAGAGCTAATGTGACTCTCACTCGCACGTTTTGACTTGTTGAAGGATATAAAATCACTACTCCCATTTTCGAAAAATCCCAGACAACCATTTTGTGTGCAATCACATTGCGAACAGTTTAGTAAAAAAATAATTTTGATCGATACGTGTTTTCCTACTTAAAAGTTTGCTTTTCTAGTTTTCGTACTTAAGCAAACTTTTGAGTAGGAAAACTTGCACCGATCAAAGTGAAATTTTTACCAAACTGTAACAAAATAGTTGTTTGCGATTTTTCTAAATTGTGTTTAGTGATTTTATATCTTTAAAAATGTCAAATCGTGCGAGCGAGAGGTACATCAGGTGTTTTCAACGCCTTAAGACGAAGACTACGGCTAATGTGCAACTCGGTTACTCATTTTAACATTAGAACAACATTTCAACTTAGAATTAATTTTAGCTCCTACGTTCTACGCATTTGGAACCCTGTATCACGGAGGTGGGTGTTGATATTCGCGAAACATTTATAACTCCTGCGGATATCATCGTTTTCAAAATGAAGTACGATTAGAAACTTAACCGTAACATAAACACATTTGATCTGTCAGTTTCAGTCAGATTATGTCAAAGTAAGTCGTGGCAAAATTGCCTTCTTTTGCACAATTGCTTCACTTTTAACCGACGAAAAAAAAACGAAAAAGGAGTACTCGTTGCCGCGTCGTCTGTTTTACCTGACCATTATAATATAAGTCTCTTCAAGGCAAGAGTGAATAAGTGTCTTCTAGATCGTTCTGCTCTAACGTAGGCTACATCGCCGCTTACCATCAGGTGAGATGTAGTCAAAGGACGGTCTATTTTAATAATAAAAAAAAATACGGAGGAGGGTCTCAAGTCGACGTATATTTTTTTTTATGTAATTATGACCGCGCATATCTTTTACCAGAGTATAAACCGATTTTGATAATTCTTTTTTTATTGGAAAGGGTATTACCACACTCCCAAACAAGTCCCATTTAAATTTGGAAAGAAAAAGCCAACTCTGAGGGAGGAAAACAAGGATTGATAACATTAGTAGATTATAGCCACACAAAATTATAAAATATAGTTTTTTTATTTTTTTTTCAGTTTTTTCGGCGATGTTTTATTTCAGTTACTAATAATATATTTATTGAAATAAAAACAAAAGAAGGCGATTTTACGACTTACGTTGACTATAAACCTACCATTCTAAACCATATGTGATGATGAGATGTCAAATGTGATTTAAGTTAGCCGTGTCATTATATCTTATGAATGCCGAGCGTTCTCGAGCAACTGAAGAATTTTATTATGAAAATAGCAATGATAAAAATGTCTGGGTCTTGAGATATATTTTTACATCAGATTATGATTGTTTTTTCTTAGGGTTTGGTATGGAGGTAAGTAGTTAAAATCTGAACTTTAAAATAACCTTCCTTGTTTTATTTTTTCACTAGTTACGAGGCAACGCTACGTGAACACTGCGAGTGGACGTACCTTACGTACGACGTACTTTATGCTGCGTACCAGCTTTCTTGGCTTTTTGTACTAGTTTTACTTAAAATCTGTGCTGTTAAACCCCATATTGGGGTTTTTCGCTTACCGGCAATTCTGCTCGTGCTGACGTCATTGGCTGCGCCTACACCGCTCCAACGTACCTTACTGCTGCTCCGCAAGCTGATCTGGCGGCCTACGTAGCTCAGTTGGTAGTAGCTCTGCCTTCTGCGCCGTAGGTCGTGGGTTCGATTCCCACCGCGAACAAACATTTGTGTGATGAACATAGATGTCTGTTCTCTGTCTGGGTGTTATATAATATTATATGGTGAAAGAATTTTTGAAATCGGACCAGTGGTTTTTGAGCCTATTCGAAACATACAAACACACAAACATACAAAGTTTTCCTCTTTATAATATTAGTGTAGATAAGTATGTATTTACAAAAAAAAGTATACAAAGTAGTATATCAGCTATCTGGTTCCCATATCACAAGCATAAGCTTAGTTTGGGGCTATATATATGTAGATAGTGCTGTGTGGAAAGTCCACCAATATTTATTTATTTATTTATTAGTTCCGGCCGCATTCATCCCGTCGACTGGAACGCATCGGCTAGCGGCATTGCCGTCTCTACACTACAGCTAAGGCCAGTGACATACTAATAGTGGTTTTTCAACGTCTATCGGAAGCAAATAAGACCCCCCCCCTGAACTCTCTTGCATATAAATATCTCTCTTTACTCTCTATTCTATTATATGTTAAAATTCTTGTAGATACCTATAAACTCTGAATTTAACCTAATTTTGTTACTTTACCCTATCTCGTTTCAATTACAGAGCCAGTCTACCCGCTAACTTAGGTAGGCTAGGCAATTTATAAACTAAGTGACATTGCATACAATAAACCTAAATTGTGTTGTTATTTGAACTTTTAGTTTTTTTAATTGAAATGAGTTGCATATGCACGTCTATCCTACTGATTATTTCTTAGCTAAAGAATCAAATTTATATTTATTAAATTTAACGACGACGTTATAAAGTTTGCCTAAAGTCGGATGCATGGATTATTTTAGTAAAACCTGTCATAAGTTAAGGAGCGAAGAAACGATTAATAGGCTAATAATAACTAAACTAATACATTATTTGAAAACACTTTATCACTCTCTTGATTTTGATACCCATATTGCTATGATAGCGAAAAGATTTTTTTTTATGTGAGAGAATATCGCTCCTGCTTTCCTTCCCACGTGACTTTTAGGGTTTTTTTTTATTCTAAGGACACTTGGGAAATTGCGACGAATCTTTTGATACCAGAATCATCAAAATCCATCCAGCCGTTTGGTTGCTACGTGGTAATAAAGGAAATATCGAAGGAAGGATACATGATAGATACACGCCAAACACATAACCCTCGCGGCACTCGGGTAAAAAGAGAGGTAATACCAAATAAAAGATGAATGGACTGTGTGAAAGATGACATGAGTAAGAAAGAAGTGAGCACTCTACTCTTATCGTTTCACTTTTCTTGTGAAACAGTGTGGAGAAAGGATTTAAAGTGCGCCTCGAGGCACCTTTGGAGCACTTGACACATGTTATTTTACTTTATCTCTTTGTGCAGCTTGATCTGCTATTTTTGAGACGAATTAGCTTGTTGTGCAGCTTGATATGTTGTTTGAGACGAAATCAGACATCATTTATGCAACCTTAGTCAACCTTAGCGATAAGAAACCATTTTCATGTTCATTTTTATTTAGCTTGTTGTGCAGCTGGATCCGTTGTTTTTGAGACGAAATTAGACATTATTTATGCAATCTCAATCAACCTCTTGCATTACGAAAGACGCATTTCATAAGTACTAGCAAATAAAATTTTCGCAATTCTCCACTTACACCCACATGAAACCTCATTCAAACGACATGAGAACGAAAACCTCCGCGTGTTCGCGCAATACTTGCCAATCTTGCTATGTAGCACGCGCAACACTGGCATAACAAGACCTGCAACCACCCCCTCTGGTCTAAGAAATGCGGAAGTCACAGGGGAGAGTGTGACGGGTATGGTAGGTCCAGATGAAGTGGTCGTGGAAGTAGGCAGTAATCTAAGCGCATTAGAGCGCGGCGTCGCGTGACGTGCAGTGCGTTGACCGCACCGCTCACAAAAGCAAGGATTTTTGAAGATAGCGATGACGTAACATAACGGTGATGTTAGCGTTAATGATACTAGCAAAGTAAGGTCTGATCTCTGACATATTTGATTCATCACCAAAAAAGAGGCGTTGGTATTGTACCTACATGTATGTACCTACTATTACTACTTTAATATTTATTATTTATTTATTTTCTTATTTAAATAATTGGTACCTACGGTACGCAGACCAATTACACTAACTTATCATAAGAAAATTATAATAATTAAAATACAGTACAAATTCAAATTAATTGTAAATACTTGGTCAAGTTCAAATTAAAAATACAATATAGAATAATTGTGCGGTCTAGCATATTATGCTACTATAATGTACATTTCCAAACAACACTTATCTAGCCCCAAAAAGCAAAGCTTGTAATATGGGATCCGGAATCCAGATAGCTGAAATAGCGGTACCGCAGTACCTAACCAAAGCCCTATTTTATATGTATACCTATAGGAAAACCACCTGGAACGGTACCAGACCCGCGGCCCGATTACGCTAATGTCTGCGGCTATCGAGATGGCCTTCAGTTTGACATTTGATCAAGGAGTACAATACTCTCTGACGATAGCATTTGATTCCCATAGTGTAATAGAACATAGGATGGATCTAGTATCTAAATTCCTTGTGATGGATGCTAAATTTCTTAGATGGATGGGAATCAAATGTCAAACTGAAAGCCATCTCGATAGCCAGACATTAGCGTGATCGGGTCGCAGCACCCTTTTTGCCTAACTTCAGCCCATTACCATGACGATGTTCTAGGTTTTAAGTGTCAAACTTTCTGAACTACATATAAAGTTCATTTGTGCCATTACGATACTACATATTCCCTCATCTGTGCCGATTACGATTACCAGAGAGCTAGACAATTAGGCCGTACACGTCGGAGTTTTGTTTTTTGTTTTTAGTTTTCTGTACAGACCGGAGACTTACCGCCGGTTTCTGCATGAGAGCTCGATCAACACTAATCGGCTGTCAAGTCACTTGCTATTTCAGCTTTTTCTTGCTAGCTTTGTCTTCGAATTAGATAGAGAGCAAGTGACTTGACAGCCGATTAGTGTTGATCGCGCTTTCAGAAACCGGGGGTTAAGCTTTCAGCTCACCCGATAGAAGCGCTTATCGGTTCTCAATAAAAAAAGCTTGACGCTGCAGAAAATGAATAACAAAACACAGGTTTGGGATATTGTAACGGCCGACGTACTTTTAGGCAACCCAGGCTTATGCATGGCTCTATTAATAGGGTTACCGCGACAGTTTCAGCGCTAATGAAACTGCAATTCATTATTTATTTTGTCGAGTCATGCCAGGTATGCTACGCGACTTCACTACAATATGTATGAGAATATAATTATATAAGAAAGAGACATTTTGAGAATAGTTCATTTACATGTGGAGTGATGATATATTTTTATTTTATTTATTTGAACAACAAATATTATACACAACATTACAGTAAAATACCAATGCGTTATGTAGTACCTATAAATATGATTTAACAAATTTAATCTTAAAATAAAATATGAAGTTAACAAAAAAAAAATTACACTAGTACCTAATTAACTATCTACCTAATCGAACACACTAACACACATACTAACTTGTTAACACAATCAATCAATTCACAATATTTCATACACGCTTTACATACATTCATCCATTCGGTCAGAAAATAGATCACACGTTGGTGTTGATGCCAGAAGCGCATTTAATAATTTCAAAGCTCGAACCTTCTTTTATAGATTCTTGTGATGATGAATTTTGACATGGCATAATATGATACGATAATATAATAATATGATATAATATGATAATATGATACGATATGTCAACGAGACTTACTTACATCAACTTCGTTTCGAGATTGGGCCAAAGATGCTGATTAAAATTTCACTATCATCATCTTGGCATGTTCCTTATCGTTGTCAACCCTCATCTTCTCCCTTGTCAGGTCAAGCCAAGATAGATATAGTTTGGTAGATATAGGGCTAGCTAGAGATTCAGGTTTTATAATAGTATTTTTGATGTTTTATTATAAGTTAGTGTAGTCGCTAATAACAAAATTAAAAATAAAAGATCTAGATTTTAACAGTAACACCCCACTTCTTCTTTTCTCCGTTCATGGCACTAGAAAAATAATTAAAATGAAAAAGCTATGTTTATTCCCAAAATGACAGAAAACGAATCCCCGTAAACACCTTTTGCCTGGCCGTTGACAGCCCTGTCAAATTAGGCGGGCCACGAAAACTGTAAAGTGATTTGTCCGCGCTCGCCAATCTGGGGCCTGGGGCCGTTGACCGCGCGACTCGCCGCTAACGGGGCTCAGACGCGCACTCGTTCTGTTGACGGCATCTTAATAAATGCTATTTGTTTAAGAGGCTGACGACCGTCCAACAAGTTTTCGCTCGCACATACTAAAAGTTATTTGAAGATTGATATTTTTGTTGTGCCACTGGTGCTTTCGAAATAGTGTGGTGAAAGGTTTCATTTTCATTTCATTTTTCATTTTCATTCCTTAATATAAAAAGAAGTTAAAATTATTTCTAATAGTTTGATTGAGTACGAAAATGGCAGATTTTTTTTATGGATCACATTATGTTTTTGTAGAACCTTTTATTTTGTTGTCTTCGCCAGTAACTGCAGTGGCATTTAATTTATTTTAGGTATATATATTTTAAACGCATGTTTTGGTGTACACTGTGCTGGTGATCTAATAAATAAATAAATATATTGTTTTCCCCGAAGCTGTGTTCTTTGTAAATTTTTTCCACCTTCAGTAATTTTAAATCTTCAAAAATGCTTAGTTTAGCGAGCGTAAAACGTTGTTTCAAAAATTCCTTACTTGTCGTCTTATTCAGCTAAATCCTGCATCTGCTTACTTGTCTCTGGTCTAGGTGTAACTTCGCTGATAATACCAAAAATAATTAACTTAAATGTGATCACCGTCATTAAATGACTTTAATATAACAATGCAGCAAAACTTCAATATTTTACATGAAATCGAATCTGTTACAGCTAATAATGGTCGTCATAATGACGGACGTAGTTAGTTGGGAAAGCAATCTTCCTAATTTGGTGCCTTTGAAGTCGCTAACTAACTACCTAACCAATTTACAGGTCTATACTTGGAAAATTATACAGAAACGTGCGATAAAAAGTATGAACCTTGAAACTAGAGAAAATGCAAGCGGCCAACGCGACTGCCTGACCAAAGTGTACAGTTGTAGCAAAACAGTTATCACCAAGAAACATGCTAAAGTGAACTTTAACTGAAAGCAAATATGAATCAAAACAACTGCAAAATATAAGTTGGTTGAGCTGTATCCAGACACCAGAGCGAACCGTGTCACCGTCCTCGAACATCGCCGCTCGGATTAGAGAGAGACGGTGATATAGAAGAAATTAGTAGGATAGAGAGAGACTGATGAAGTGGGGACAATCGGAGTAAATTGCCTTATGATTGGATAATTATTTTATTGACATAGTTAAATGCCATTGAAACTGGACCTTAGGGCATGCACGGAGTGTGTTAGGTAATTATAGTAATTTATTGGCTCAATAATAAAATGTGAGTACCTCGTATTCAACTTAACGATATACCTAAGAACAAATTTTGGCAGCTTTAAACACCTCCAAAGCATTAAAAATAAACTACGAGTAAATGAGTATTTAAGCAATACAGTTTTTTAATGTTTCGAACATTTGCTCCAGCAACTTGCTTTTATTTGTATGCAAAAATATAATGACCTGTTAGTGTGTTTTCTTGTTCTGTTGGTTGTTCTGTCCAAGGCTGTCCAACCAATTTTTCAAGTGGGTCATATTTTAAAATCATCGGAAGTAAGCGGGCCGCATACGTAGGTATGTTGAATGTTGAAAGTATTATACACGAGCCTAAACTGCAAATATGCAATGCAAGGTAATGCGACTCCGAAAAAAAAGGGATTTTGTATCCTACTAGGTAAATGCAAAAATATAGCTCGTAACGTGTAGGCTAATTTTTATTCTAAAAACATTCGGTAGCGGGATAGAAATATGAACGAAGCCAATGAAGGGAAAACGACTTAAATATTAATGCAAGCATCACTACTAAAAAGCCTGAAAACGGGCTAGAAATTGCGGCAATTTCAATTGAAATTGCCGCAATTTCTAGCAATTACAAACAATTGCGTACAACTGTACGCAAGGGAATCCACGAGCGGCATCTAGTCTTTTCATAAATCAATAAAATCATCCGTTGACATAATAATTAGGTTTTTGTTAGAATCCATTATCAATTCAGAAACATCATTTTGAGAAGATCTTAAATTAAGACGGATAATTTTGAGTAGATATGCGAGTTTAGTGGCCCGCGGGCCTTGGTTGCGAAGCCTTGCCTTGATTTAGTTAAACAGTTTTTCTCGAAGACTATCATACCATCATAAACTGAATAATGAAAATATCACAAACTAGCGGCCTCCAAACCTACCATACAAACAAACAAACAATCAAATTTTTCCTCGTTATAAGATAAGGATAACTACCTACATTAGTACATTGTTCACCGAGAGGAGAAAGTGACCGATTACCGTCGAGGGTGTCGTTTGAAGCCCGAGCCGTAGGCGAGGGTTTTAAAACACCCGAGATCGGGAATCGCACTTTCTCTCGAGTGATACATAGTGCTTTATACTACACCTACGAGGAAAATAAAAAACTAAAACTGAATCCTCAAACAACACACAAATTGAAAATGGCGCCAATGTCGTCTGCAATTTTCACATGTTCTTTTTTCAAATTGTTTATCCTGCCGCCGCAAGGTCGCACTGCCAGCCCGACACCATCCAACACACAGCTAGTGGCCAGTGTCATTTTGCGAACTTGGAGATAAAAACTCACTGTAAAAACTTTTTGGCTTGATATTTAGGTTACCGGCGCATACTCTTACCCAAAATTAAAAAAGAAAAACCACGTAAGAAATGGATTTTCATACACTTTTCTCTCCCGCTCACATGCGTTTTCTCCCCGCATATTTGTTCGATATGCAATGACGTACTTTCTACCGTAAATTTGATAAAGTATCAAGGTACTTTTCAAGCAGGTGTAGTATAATAGTTATTTGTTATACAAGAGTGCAAAGTTGCTTTTTAACCGCGTGCTCAATTTTGATGACCGAGCAAGCGAAGGATTCTAAAATTTAATCACGAGCGCAGCGAGTGATTCAAAATTAGAATCCTGAGCGTTAGCGAGGGAATCAAAAGAGCACGAGGTGAAAAATCTTTGCACTCGAGTGCAACACGTAACTTTTCATTCCACCTCAGCGAGGAAATGACTAAATGCAAAAAAAAAACGTTTACAATCACATGCTGGCGTCAAACAAACTTCCTCGTCGCTAGAATCACTCATTTTAGATTTTTCACTTGTTTTCAAGTTTCTCGTTTTTAATAAAAGGTTTAACAATGACGTGAAAAAATGCCGCGTAAAGAACCGCGTACAAAGCAAATTGAATAAAGAACACCAAGAAGGTTCCGAGTCTGAGTTTTTAACAAATTAAAAAAAAGTTGTATGATATATTCGGCATCATAGAGGTAGCAGTAAATAGGTTTAATGTTTTTTTTTAATTCACAAACTTAGTGCACACGATGTTCTAAATTCAATTTACTTTATCCTCTAGAGAATAAAAACGGCTTTTGCACTCAGATATTGAAGAGCAAAATTACTCTTGCCGAGATGGTGGGATGAAAAATATATTATATTATTAGGTGCATAGGTATATTACATGTATCTTATTTAAGACTGATAGTATTTTGCCAGAGATTCATTGAAAACTAACGTAAAGCTGACAACTCACTCTCCATTTTTAATTCTAGAGCCACTGAATCATCAATTTCCTGCATGCCCTTACCCCACTTAATGTGGGGTCGTCACTACAGATTTTATTCCACTCTCCTCTATCAGCCGTCATCTCAGCAGTCGCTCCTTTCATACTCATGTCATCTTTCACTCATCATCCGTCTTTTCTTTGGCCTACCTCTACTCCTATATCCATCCACATTCATCTCAAGCATTCTTCTTTGTTAACGAAGCCGGAGAATAATTTTTATCGGAAAAAATATTTCCTAATAAAAAAATTCATAACTAACTCCAAAAACTGAAATGCAGTTTTAAGTTCGTCCGAACGATGTTGTAGTTTTGAGGATCTCTGGAAGTAGGTGGATGGAGTGGGCTCAAAATAAATGTTCCTTGAAATGTGGAGGCCTATTTCTAGCTGAGGAATTCGACAGTACAATACAGGTCGTGCACCAATGTTTTTCCGTTTAATAATACTCATAAGAACGTGCACAATGCCAGTACCTCTCTCAAACGGCGAAGGAAAACATCGTTAGGAAACCGGCTCATCTGAGAACCCAAAATGTTCTAAAACATAATGTAACAAAGGCTCAAAGGGAGCGACTAACATTCCTTTCGCCACACTTTTCCGAAAATAACTAGTGTCACGAAAAGAAGATAAAAATAAAAATTTAGATAAATACAATCACTCCACACAGCACTATCTCGCTCCAAACTAAGCCAAAGCGCTTGTGATAAGGGAACCAGATAGCTGATTATAAAGTACATACCCATGTACTTTTTTTTTGTGAATACATGCAAAAAATATAATATTACTAGTTGCGCCCCGCGGTTTCACCCGCGCAGATTTAAATCCCAGTATTCCCGCGGGATAAAAAGTAGCCTATGTGTTATTTCAGACTATAACCAATCTCTCTGCCAAGTTTCATCCAGATCCGCTCTGCCGTTCCGGCGTGAAAGAGTAACAAACATCCATCCATCCATCCATCCATACTCACAAACTTTCGCGTTTATAATATTAGTAGGATAACACCCAGACGGGGAACAAACATGTATGTTAATTACTCAACACAAATATATGTTCTCGGTGGGGATCAAACCCACGGCTTACGGCACAGAATGTAGAGTTACTACCAACTGAGCTGTGAAGGCTGACAGATAGTGTAGGTACCTACGTGGAATAATTGGCTTGGTGGTATCTTATCATGCAATAAACGACCATTTGCTGTTATCATGTTTGCTACTGACGCATTCACAGACCACTCGAAGTGAGCCACATGTCTTGTCTTATCATATAAATACAGGTTGCTCCGAAAATAAAACACTATTAGTTAAAAATTGTCTGAAGAAGGCCTGCACATTAAGGTTGCTTTTTATGTAACTAGTAGTGCCTCGCGGTTTCACCCGCGTAGTATTAAATCCCGGTATTCCCACGGGATAAAAGTAACCGTATGTGCTATCCCAGACTATATATCTCTCTATGCCATGTTTCATCAAGATCCTTTCAGCCGTTCTGGAGTTATTGAGCAACAAACATCCATACATTCATTTTTCAAATGGCTGTGCAGCTGTATAGCCTTAATAAAAAAAAAATCAAAAAAATACAAAATCAAACTTTGCAAAGCAGTCTAAAAATTTTATCTTTTTGATTGTTTTGAACTATAGTATTTCCATTAATTAGTAGGTAACAGATGAGAACTGATGGTACCTAGTTCTTTTTCTCTCTTTTTTAAATCTCTTATGGTCCCCCATTACATCGGGAATACCCAAAAAAAGCAACAAAAAAGTTTGGAACACACTGTAGCTACTGTAAAGGGGTCTTCCAACGCTGGTCGTATAATTAAATGTTTGTACAAGTGAGGAAGAAATATTTTCATTTAGTCACGACCGGTTCTTGCGTGTTTTGGCTTATGGAATGTAGCGTTTGCGAATTAATAACACCCAATGTACTCCAACAATGTTTATAAACACCGATTGTGTGTAAAAGGGCTTCACCCTGGTGTTTCAAAGGCCCAATGTCAATATGAATTAAAAACTTTTAAAGATATTTATACCATTAGATTCTATTTAATTTTGATTGGGAGCATTAGCAGTCTAGTGGATGACCGCGCCTTCTGCTCGTAAGGTCGTGATTTCGAATCCGGTCTTGGTAAATTCTAAAAAGGTCGTGCGCAAAGTGCTTGCTGCTGAAAGAAAACATCGTGAGGAAACCAGTTTGCATTTTAGCAGCGACGATGGGATTGCTAACTTTGAGGGGATGGTTCTAGATATTGCCTGTACCTATAGTCCTTTTCTAAAGTCTGACCAGCACTGACTTTTATTAGTTTTCGAGGTAAGACGGCGGTCTAGAACAGCATAGAATAGCAAAGAGATTATATACACATTTATGTTTCAGAGAGATAGCCGTGATGTGCTCGGTGTGGATGTGAAATGATTATAGGCAGAGGTAGCCACTTAACATTCGATAGGTGATTGGCAGTTTGTATTATGTTTTCTCAAAAACAAAGTTGTCAAAGCCTTCACAGAGTTAGTAGAGCACTGCCTTTTGGGCCGTAAGCCGTGGATTCAATCCCGCACCAAAAACAAACATTTTGTGAAATTAATATGTTTGTTCTCTGTCTGGGTGATATTATACATTGACACCACTATTTTGTAACTCCGGAAAAAATCAAGGACTGTTTCAGCAGAGGCCACTAGTAGCACGATCAAAACATTTTTTTTTATCTTTTTTGGGAATGCTTTTTTTAGAGTGTGGTCGCCGGTGTAATTACAGGCACATGAGGCTTAACATCTGTATGCCTCAAGTTGATGGACGCAGGGCAGTGCATCGTAGGGCACGTTCCTATTGTGCGTGACCTACGGGGCAATGTTTTGTTTATAGGTGATGGTTACCACTTAACATCAGGTGGACCATCTGCTTGTTCCATCAGCTAGTAGTATAAAAAAAAAAACCTTTCAAAGCGTCTAAAAATTTTGCTAAAAGAAAATAGTCATACTAGCTACCTTTAATCGGCAAATGGCAATTTCACGGACCATTAGCGCTACACGCGCAGTCATTTGCAGTTTTTTACTTCACTTCCCCTCTTGTACCTTAACTCTTTGGGTTTGAGGTTGATTTTAGCTTGTGGTAGTTTATTATGGGAAGCTGGAGATTCGACGCGGCCGCGATGCTGCGGGTACCCCGATATGGTATTTGCGGTAATATTGACACGTAATAACACCTTTCTGGTAAACATTTCATCATGTTTTACTGTTCTTGGGTAAGTAGGTAGCTTGGACGGAGTGGAATAGTAAAGTAACTACCTACTCACGAATTTTTCTTTCTTTCTTTACATGATGACTAGTTGCGCCGCGCGGTTTAACCCGCGCAGATTTAAATTCCGTGGGAATACCACGGGATAAAAAGTAGCCTATGTGCTTTTCCAGACTATAGTCTATCTCTCTGCCAAGTTTTATCCCGATCCGTTCAGCCGTTCCGGCGTGAAAGAGAAACAAACATCCATCTATCCAGCATACTAACAAACTTTCGCGCGTTGTAGGAAGTAGGATACCTATATGAGTTGAAAAAATTCTGGCGACCCCTTGGGCTATAGAGAGACAAAAAGTTATACGGCTTATACGCTATTCTTCTCACTGAAATTGAGTTTTTAGTGTAGAGCCTTCCTTTTTTCTTCCTTTTCATCAATTGTGTCGATTTTTGGAGTAGTAGAGCTCTTTGTGCAGGGCTCGTCCGGAGAAGTACTATCACCACGCACGTTTATTTCTGCCGCCAAGCAGAGTTGCTGTGCTTTACTACAGCAGCGTGTGGTTGCCATTGAAATAACTTGAGGCTTCACATTTGTATGCCTGAAGTTGATTGACACAGGGCAGTGCATTGTAGAGCATGTTCCTATAGTGCGTAACTTGCGAGACAATGCTCTATTTTACTTTGTTTATGGTTACTATTTTACATCAGGTGGGCCGTCTGCTAGTTCCAACAGCGGCGACAGTGAGTAGCATACAAAAATGGTTTTCTCTCCGTTCTGTTTTATTTTCTGCATCAAAGTTGAGTGGCGCCATCTCTTGTCAGAGCCACTACAGTAACTACGTACTTTTTTGCTCTATCTAAAGTTATGCTAGCCCTTTACTTTTATACATACCTGCCTACCAATCTACCTGTCTTAGTTGCAACTAAACCGGTAGGTACAAAATTCTATAGTTTTTTAAATACTCTCAACAAAAAGCCGACTTCAAATGCACAGGAAAATACACTCATTCTACTTTAACTCAAAAACTACTCCTAAGATCTCGCTCAAATTGAACATGACAAGCACCAGCTTTCGATAAAAAAAGAATTATCAAAATCGGTCTACACAGTAAAAAGTTAAATGTAACAAAAAATACAGTCGAATTGAGAATCCCCTTCTTTTTTGAAGTCGGTTAAAAAGACTCAAGACGTCTTCATTTTTTTGAATCGTAGACTTTTAGTGCGCGCCAACCAAAACAAACACTGGAAAACAGTGAAGGGGATGTGTTTGCTATATTAACTTGAATTAAAGATTTTAATTGAGATTATGGCTTTGCTTGTATAACTTAAAACATTGGATTAAAAGTTTGTTTTATAGTTCTTGTCTGTAATTCTTTACCTACATTGTTCCACTATAGTAATGGATAGGAATAGAGTAACGGGGGATCGACGGGGTTTATATGGCGATTAAACAGAGGGGAGGGTGCATACCTATCTGCTTCAGCGGGCTTCCTACTCGTAACAACCACGAAACTTACATTAAAGTCACGGTCAGCCTTCAGCTTACGCCGCGACATTGACTCTTTATGCATTCTGGCTGTACAACGGGGAATGCTCGGAGGAGCTATTCGACCTTATCCCAGCGTCGAGATTTTACCACCGCTCCTCTCGGCACCGGGATCGAGCTCATCCACACATTCTGGAACCCTGGGTCTCTTGTACTCTCCGTTTTTCACGCTCATTTCTCCCCCATACCCATAGGCTGTGGAATGGGTTACCTTCAGAGGTTTTCCCGCCAAGCTTTAACATGAAAAGCTTCAAGAAAAATGCTTATAATGCAAGTAAGAAAATATGGATGGTTCGATGTATCCATGTTTGAAAACAACGTTGACCTTGAAAACATTAATCGTATCGTCACTATATATACTATACACTATAAACCATACTGGTTTGCTTATTGCTTTCTTATTATGAATTTTTTCAAAAGATTAATAAATTAATATAAAAAAACTTAACATCAGGTGAGATAACGGTCAAACGTTTTACCAATAAATTAAAAAAAAATGTATAGAAGTATCAATATCATTGTCATGTCCCTGTCATTCAAATTCCTTGCATAATTAATTTTTTTTTGCGATAAAAATATTAATTTTGCTAATAAAACGTTCAATTTTATCCATGTATACCTCATAATCCATCACGGAAACCATGGCTGCAGCTAACGATGAAGAGATTTTGGAAGGGTTCCTGTGTCTAATATGCAAGGCCGACCTGAAATCTGCATCGCAACTCATGGTCCATTTCGAGAGCCTACACCAGGAAGAGCAGGATGTCCTTAGATCCTTGAAGGATATATTCGGAAAGGCCAAGAAAATTATTCTCATCAACAACAACATCACAGACAGAGCGCTAACGTATAATCATCGGGAGAAGTTTGTAACAATAGATAGGTATAAGAAATAGTAGCACCTGGGGAGAGAAGCACTTACCTTGCCGTAACACAGTTTTTAACTAGCACGGAAGGTAATGTTCCGTAACCAGAGTGTGCCAGATTGCCTGATAAGCTAAAATCCCTAGAATAAGACCTCTGTATGGCTCAACTCATATGTATCTCTTTTTTGTCTTTTTTGTCTGAAATATTTTTCATTTATTTTTAATATTTCTGATCATAGATCGTTATAATTTCGATTTTCATAAAATAATTTGGTCATATTTATCGTTATAATTTCGATTTCGAATAATTTGGCTAGTCATTTTTAGATTAAATATTGACTCCATTTAAATGATCCAACTATAATCTATGGTAGGTACCTAAATATTGGTATTTTTTGGCAGAAGCATTGACGATGAACGGTAGGAACCAAGCCGTAAGTTTGGCTTTGATCGCGTGGAACTGGCACGTTCAAGACGTTTTAAAAACAGGGGCATTATTCTCTATAATAATAATAAATAATGCTGGACAATCCACACAGCACCATCTAGCCCCAAAGTAAACTACTCAAAGCTTGTGTTATGTACTAGATGACTGATATATTTAATACATTATATACCTACACAGATAGATATTTTTTATTATATACATAGAAAACACCCAGACCAACGGAACAAATTTCTGCAGATCGTACACAAATTTGTTCCGAGGCGGGAATCGAACCCGCAACCTCTAGCGTCGCAGGCGGACTCTTATGACATCAGAGATTCCTTGCCCCAAACCGTGTAACGTCAAAACGTGATTTTTGGTCTTTATTCTCTATGATATAAGAGATAGATTGCCCTAACCGTGTGACGCCACAACGTGATCTAAACGCAAACGCGATTGAATTGGTCATAGTGTACAACGCCCCGGCATTCGCTCGCTTGGCTTGGTGTAAATGAGTCTTATGAGGAAAGGATAAAAAAAGGAATTGCTATTCTATTTTTTCTTATAGATTTCTAGTTGCGCCCCGCGGTTTCACCCGCGCAGATTTAAATCCCGGTATTCCCACGGGATAAAAAGTAGCCTATGTGCTATTTCAGGCTATAATCTACCTCTCTGCCAAGTTTCATCCAGATCCGTTCAGCCGTTCCGGCGTGAAAGAGTAACAAACATTCATCTATCTATCCATTCATCCACCCATCCATCCATCCATACTTACAAACTTTCGCGTTTATAATATGAATAGGAAGGATTGTTTGATTTTTTTATCCATCCTCAAATTCGTCGTAGGAAGTCCGCTACAGTGCAGCACAGCTCCCCTCACCCCATTGCGCAGTGCTGAGGGGTAGCAATGTGTAATCTGATTTGGTTGTAGTTAGCAGGTAAAGTGCTTTTTGCACGCCGTTTCTAACATGTTTACGGGATATTCCTGTTTTATCGTCGTTGTGTTTTATCGGGATCAAAGTGGCACTTAGCGTTGGTTTTTTAAAAATAAATTGTATGAATATTAAATTCTCGGAACTTCTCCTGCTTCAAAATTTTTTAAGTAGGTACGACAACTAGTAAAAATAACTTTTATGAAGGAAAACTTGTATCGACCAAAATTACATTATTACTGAACTGTGCGCAATGTGATTGCACACAAATTGCCGATTTGCGATTTTTCGAAAATGTTTTAGTGATTTCATGTCTTTCAACATGTCAAAACGTGCGAGCGAGAGCAAGCATTAGCCTTTCCATTCACCTTCAGATAAAGCAGGAGATGTACCAACTGGCTAATGGAACAAGCATATTACCCGGCTGATGTTAAGGGTCACCATTACATATCACAAAGCATTGCCTCGCAAGTCATCCACGATTTGAACTAGTTCTACGATACACCGCCCTGCGTCCATCAACTTGAGGCATCATGTGCCTGTAATTACACCGGCGACCACACTCTTCAAACCGGAACAGCGATGCTGCTGTGCGGCAGAAAAAGGCGTGGTGGGAGTACTTACCCGGACGAGCCCTTCACAAAGAGCTCTACTACTTTTATTATGTAGTACAGATGTAGTGCCTCATGTGCCTGTAATTTCACCGACAACACCCTACAAACCGAAGCACAGCAACGCTGCTTGGCAGCAGAATTAAGAGGATTGACAGCAGCATTTTCTTATTGCGTCTCACCAATTCTTTAATTGGCTAATTCCAGCTAGGCTGATGATGATAGTGAATCTAAAATTCAGGATTTTAAAAATTCTGCCAGGAAAGAAACGTAAACAAGTGGATATCATACAGGTAATGGTAACAGTTATAACAGGCATTGGAAATAAAATGCGTGCGTGAATAAAATACGATTTTCAACATACGAATATTAAATTTTTATCGGCAGTAAATATACAGCTTTCCTTATTAAGTGTTTAGATCGGAACTGCCAATTACCGTGTCCCTTGGTAATCCCGCCGCCGCTGTCACTCTAATTTACGAACCCTCTAATTACAGCCCATGCCGGGATTAGCTGGGAGTCCCTGCATAGACACTCTTTCAAATATTTTACGATACAATTTTGAAATCACTGCCTTTATTTTGATTGATTGATTGAAAATACTTTATTGCACATAAAAGTAACAGTACAAAGGCGAACTTAATGCTATAAAACATTATCTTCCAGATAACCTTTGTGTATTGAATTGAATTGTATTTTATTTGAATGCAGAGATAATTTCTTCGTTTACTAGCAATCGCTTTTATAGACATTTAAGTCTTTATACAGTGTTTACACTCAGCTCATGACCGTGAAAACGCTAACTCCAAAGCTCTCGCTATCTTTCTCTCTCTCGCGTCATCGGTATATAACTTTTAAGAACATTAATTTTTTGTAACAACATTAAAAGAATCTTACTTATTAACCCGTAAAAAACGACGGTAAGACATAGCATGAAAATGTAAAGTAGCTAGAAGGCTGAATCTGGCGTCGAAGATTTGAGTGTGAGTTTCTATCCTATATCTCCATCTGCGTGACCGAGCTTTGCTCGTTTGCTTAGCAACGAAGTAGTAGCACTTAGCAACGTGTCACACCGTAGACCTTTTATCGCTACAAATTAGTTTAATTTAAAAAGGATTACTATAAAACACAAACAAGTGGAATTTCCATATTGTTACACAAGATAATCCCATAAAGCGATTAAAAGTTCAATGCCGGTGAATATTGTCTGGGCCGCAATCCACAAGGGACGCGACGGACGCTCCATAGATATTGCAAGCCGGAGGGTCTAGGTACTTTGCACAATGTCAAATAAAGTTTTTTATTGGGGTATCTACCACCATTCTAAGCCACAATGTAATTTAAATATGTCAATGTGAAACTTATTCGTCTATTGTTTAAGGGGCTGATAGACTGTCAATTATTTGTAATGCAATCAATGAGTTTATTGAGTATAAATGGTACAATTATATTTATTTTTTATAATTATTTATTATGTTTAAACGATAACCAGAAGTCGGAATGAGGTAGAGTTATATAAAATAACTTTTTTATTTAATAAATCACGGGATTTTGCTGCTTTTTAAAATAAATTTCGGGATTTGAGGCATATCCACTTTGTTCTTTCGCTATATGAAATCAGTGTAAGTATATAAATAGCTACCTAATTCCAACCACTGATGATAAATTTTTTATTAGGCATGGCTAGTTTCAATAATGTTTCTATTTTTAAAACTTTAGCCCTTTTTATAATCTTTATTATTTTTAGGATCTGGGAAAGGACGAACTCCTTTCCATTAGTATCGATCAACTATCTCTTTTCTTATCTAAATAATGGGACAGACAACTGGCATAAAACTATTCTACCTAAAATATTCTTATCAAAAAAAAATCGTGCGAGACAAGCAACTACCATAAAAGCATTCTACCTACAATATTATTCATATTGTCGTCCGCAATCCCGAAGGACTGTTCCGGCTCGATAGCTACTGTCAATTCCATTCCGGATATTACGATACAAACCGCTATCCAATTCCGTTGCCCGCGATAATGGTTTTATCTTTTTAAAAATAGAACAGCACTGAATCATTGCATTGTATTCTCGATGTAAAAACTGAGAAAGAAAAAAAAACAAGAATGAATGAACGAATGTGAGTAAATTCTTTATTTACCATTTTTACCTTAGAAACAAAATTGGTCAAATAACAATTAAAGTGAATGAGAGGTAATTTTTTTTGCATACTAGACGGCCGTAATTAATTATATTGTTTTTTTGGTTTGTTACTTTGTGTTACCGTCACAAGTAAATGTTTGCATGGCCTCTTTTATATTTTAACTAGCTTTTGCCCGCGGCTTCGCTCGCGTTTAGAAATATTATTATTAATTAGGCATAGTTTTTGCGGCTTTACTTTTGTTAAGCTTGTGTAAAAAATTGGGGGGTTGAATTTATCAAAATCCTATTTAAGCGGACGTCTTCATCATAGTAGCTCTAATCTTTAATTTCAGTTCAATCAGTCGAAAATCTAAGAAGATTATACAAACTTTCATCCCCTGTTTTATCCCCTTAGGGGTAGAATTTATCAAAATCCTTTCTTAGGGGATGCCTACGTCATAGTTGTTTTATGCAAGCAAAGTCAGCCCGATCGGTTAAAAATTGACAAAATTTCATACAAACTTTCATCCCCTATTTCATCCGCTTGGGGGTAGAATTGATCAAAATCCTTTCTTAGCGGATGCCTACGTCATATCATCTACCTGCATGCCAAATTTCAGCCCGATCCGTCCAGTGGTGTGACCCCGCCTTCCGATCGTAAGGTCGCAGGTTCGAATCCGGTCGTGCACCAATGGATTTTTCTATCGAAAAATTTATGTGCGCAATGCCAGTGCTCTTAAACGGTGAAGGAAAACATCGTGAGGAAACCAGTTAGTATTCTAACAGCGGCGATGGGCTTGCAACCTGTCACGTATGGAATACTAACTAGGTACTACAAAATGTGGGTATGTGCCAAATGTAATGTTTGGACGTACCTCTGACTTTCATCCCCTATTTCATCCCCTTGGGAGTGGAATTGATCAAAATCCTTACTTAGCGGATGCCTACGTCATATCATCTACCTGCATGCCAAATTTCAGCCCGATTTCTAACACATTTTATTTGTTTCCGCTCATGATCAAAATTAAGCTTAATAATATCACAAGCGAACGACTCTTGAAAAAAGAATTAACTTTTATAACTTTTCCAACGTTCACAAGCCTTGGCACTTCATCCTGTCAATTCCTGTCAAACCTTCAACAAGTTCATGTTATGGGATGGGGGAACTAAGTTCGGAAAGTTCCGACGTAGGAGAAAAGTTTTCAACTTGATAAAATAATATCGAGTAGGAGGTCCTTTTTGTTTTTACTCTTACAACCGAGAAATGAAGGGAAATCTAAAAATCGGTTAATAAAAAAATGAGTAGGTTAGAGGAAGTTTGAAAGTAGCGCCTGCTGCGGATAGGTTGAGGGGCAATAGGTTAGCGTGGTATGGGCATTTCATGAGGAGGGAAGAAAGTGATATTGAAAGAAGAGTGAAATATGGATATGGTTTTAAGAAGGAGAGGCAGGCCAAAGAAAATATGTTGCACATTGCACTGTGTGAAAGATAAAATGAGTAAGAAAGTTTTTTTTAATCGTGAGATTAATTTAGTAAAATTGTTATTATTAATTTATATTATTAACTTTTTTAATAAGTTGGTTTTTCATGTTTCTTCATCATTATTTATATATATATAATTAAATAAAACATTGCTTAACAAAGGAACCTGAGCCCAGAGGATCGCTGTCTCAAGTTACAATGAGAATGAAAAGAGATAGCAATGTTCCTTCTTTTTGGTTGAGGAAAGCGCTAATAAAATGACCTATTCAGTTTAAGTTATTCCTTCGTGAACACATAGTTCCCATTAAAGTTTATTGGTAGTAAACATTTTATTTTTATGTATTACAAGTCATCATTACTAAAGTTATTGACTACATACAGGGTGATTTTTGAGAAGGAAATATTTATTTTTATTAATTTGCGTTGCATTTTATTATAACAAATAATTATAAACGTTTCTTTCGTGCACGATTGTTAACAAACACACCTATCCAGTATCCATATCACATAAAATATACAAATAAAGTTAACTTCTTAATAAAAAAAAACTAGTCATATATAGGACCATTAAAATAATTTAAAGCAACGAGAACCTTTTTAATTTTTATTTTTATTTCGTTTACTGTTTGGTCAGATCTTGTTCTGTTCCCTTCTCACCAACCTTTATATGACCCACAGACTAATAGGGAATAATAGGCGAAATTTATAAAATAAGTATCTTGAAGGCTTACTCGACAATTAATTTATAAACGATCTTATCACAACCCCTTATCATCCTTATAGCCTTATCACAACCGGTTAACGTTCTTTCTTATTTCAATCTAGAACAACGATCTAGAAAGGGACTACCATAGTCACGTGTCCCTTTCACATAATTCGAATTTTGAAAAATACCCGCTAGATTATAAATTCCTTGATATGACCAAAGCGCCGCCGCTGTCAATTATAGCGCCATCTTCACGGCGCGAGCCGTTGGAGCGAATTGATGTCATAAACCCTAGGGGTTCTCGGAGTTATTGGCCAATTAGTTGTGAGGATTCGTTCTTTTCAATTGTAGGCCGTGGTAGGTGTGAGATAGGATTAGAGTTTGGGTGTTTTGGGGAAGATAGGTAATTGTATTTAAGTTTTTTGAACACAGGAAGGTAAAGTAAAATAAAAAACCAATTACGTAAAAAATTACTAAAGACAAATTAGGGTGACTCCATTAGAGGTCACGTCATTTAAAAAGAACACTGGAAAACGGTGGAGGGGATGTGTTTGCGCCTACAAAACACTTGCGTGATCACACCCTCTCCGTCTCCTCCAGCGTTTTTTTACGTGACGTGACTTATACCCCACTGCATGATAGGACGTTCTGTATAACCATGAAATAGCTGAGGAACCCTAAAAAGTAAGAAATTGCCGCGCCGCGCTATAAAGCAATCGCGCACGGCGCCGCATTCATTCAGCCTATCAAACAGATTTCTATATATGGATAAACTGTTTTTTATAAGTTGAGTTCATTCCATTTTTAGAAAGATAATTCCTGTTAGATGTGAGTAATAAAATAAAAATCTATAGCTTTGTTTTACTCCCACAATTATGACTGCAAAATAACTTAGACTAAAGTGCTCTAAATAACAGAATATAAAAAGTTGACTAAACAAATAAGAGAAATAAGTAAGAAATAATAATAAATAAACATGCAGAGATGGTAAAAGCTGAGAACAGGGTGGTATAGGCTAAAATATAAATATGTATACTCAAGTACTTATATATTTTTTATGTTCAGATCTGGTTTTAAAAGTACCTAGTACAAAAACTCTTTGTCTAAGAGTTGAACGGGCCCTTTTAGTATTAGGTAATGCTTAACATCAGGTGTGCTATCAGCTTGTTCCATATTTTTATCTCGTAAAAACAAATAGTGTCGGTTCAATTCCGAGAGAGCCATATTCAACTTTCAGACAAGATTTTGTAAGATCTAGAACTTTATCCTTCCACTATTTTGGCATAAATAAAAAAAAATGAATTAAATTATTATATTTCGAACGCCAGGCTTTTAAAAGAAAAACAAAGCTCATCTTATACTAATCTAAAATAGGTATTTCCATAAAATTAGTTCCTTGAACGGAACCCCAACTCAATTCTTATCCACATTACATTCACAACCCGTTGTTTAGGGGGTATCGATTGATGCCAGAAAAGGACAAAACACAGCAAACCAACCTGTTAGACCGAGACAAAAACCGACCTTCTGAGAACAAGATAGCATCAGGAGTGAAGAGGGACACTGGCGCATCATCAATAACGTTTTTATTTATTTCATTGTTGAGTGCTTATTTATTCATAACACTTTTGTCGGTTGTGGCGCTCGTTCAGAAGAATTAGTAAATGGCATTAGTGCATCATTTTTAATGGATCGTATCTTGCTTAATTATTGTACCTATACCAAGAAAGCTGTGAATTTTATGTAGGTACTGCGTGGATGTTGTTTTGAAAGTTTATTTCGATGAAAATAATGAATTTAAAGAATAATTGCTTAAATATACTAGTGAACGTGTCATCGTGGGGATCAGTAATGCTATTCCGTAAACACTCTTTCAAGAAAAAAACGACTTCAAATGCATTTTTTATTGTTTTATATAACCAGCTAATGACAAGCAGATGTCCCACCTGATGTTAAGTGGTAACCATTACCTATAACAAAGCATTGCCTCGTGCATTGCCCTGCGTCCATCATCTTGAGGCATACTGATTTTAAGCCTCATATGTGCCTGTAATTACACCGGCGATCACGCTCTTCAAACCGAAACAGCGTTGCTGCTTGGCGGCAGAACTAGGCGTGGTGGTAGTACTTGCCCGGACGAGCCCTTCACAAAGAATTCGTCAAAATTCCAATAGTCAAGAGCTTCCACATAATAAAAATATCTTTAGACTTCTTCGTAAAAGTTTAAAAACATTAAGTGCCTATGCACACAACTCTTTGAAGTTCAAGATGTTGTGGAATCGTAAATTCTAACGCGTGACCAAACAAACAGCAAATTAAATGGCTTTCTTTTGTAGTTAAAACACGCACGCGCATTCACACGATAGCCAAACCATTGACACACGATTTCTAATGTTTATGAGATGGGATATTAGCAAAGCGTTGTTTATTCAGATAAAAGCAGGCATCACAATGCTGCACGCGCTGTTGGTTTAAGAAAGAAAGAAAGAAATAATCATTTAGTGCCGTAGGCCATGGGTTCGATCCCCAACGAGAACAAACATTTGTGCCGATGAACTGATGATATTTGTTCTATCTGCGTGTTATTATTATTGTATGTATTTAGAAAGTTGTTAAGTGATGTGTGAAAAATTCATAAAATAAGAAACTAATATTTAAAGATATTACATACACAGCTATTGGCTGTATAGGACATACCCGTTCATACCAAGTTACCATCCATGGATAGATATAAAAGTAAAAACTACTGTGGAGGACTGCGTAAAAGATGATAATTTTATGAAAGGAGTGAGTACCAACTTAACGACTGATTTTGCCTCATCTAAATCTAATTCTCGTTTATATCTTTCAAAATTTTAAATGTTAAGATGCATGCACTGAACATTTCCTCTTTTGTCAGTTTCAATACGCACTCCAACTTCACTATCCAACTACAATTTACATAGGTAACCTAATAACTATTGACTCTAGCTCAGATCGGTTTCTGCGATAGGTTTCCGAAGGGCAGGAAGGTGATCTCGTTTCGTAGCTCAAAGGTAGCTCATTACAGCTTCATCAGGCAATGTCGGAGTCGTTGGAGTAGTCTCATTTTTAGTAGTCTTATTTTTTTAAGTATCAAGAGGAAGATGGGGGAATGCCGATTATCTGAGAGATAAATGCTCTATTTGTTTTTTCATTTGTACTATGTTAGTTTTGAGGTTTAGAGACTCTGCCTGCTCAAGCGTTACAACCCCTGCGCTGCAGCGTGCTCGCTGTGTTTCAAGGCACCTTATTTAATAAGTTATTGGAGTGAGCGGTTTACCCGACACGATCGCTATTACCCCTGCTTCCCCTACTTATTGAGAGCATCAGTAAATTTTTTGCGAAGCCTTTACCTATTATGTGATACTAGTTGCGCCCCGCGGTTTCACCCAGGCAGATTTAAATCCCGGTATTCCCACGGGATGAAAGTAGCCTGCTATTCCAGACTATAATCCATCTCTCTGCCAAGTTTCATCCAGATCCATTCAGCCGTTCCGGCGTGAAAGAGTAACAAACATCCATCCATCCATCCATACTTGCCACGTCTGAAAACCAGCGTTGCACTGTACCTACGGTACCTAGGTACCTAGGTTTAGTGCAGCATTTAAGTTGAGACGTGACCTTTTTGCCCCGCACAACGGTAGGTAGGTCCTTTATTAGTGTAGGTTATAATTTTATTTTCTGTTAGTTTTAAGTAAGTACCTACTTGTTTTGTGGGACGAAATAAATATATTTTCTTTCTTTCTTTCTTTCTTTCATACTTACAAACTTTCGCGTTTATAATATTAGTGCGGGATGATACCCCGATGTGAACAAAATCGTTTCTCGTAGGTTTTGAAGGTTTCTTCGCCACCATTTTCTTCATAACATGACAACCCGGCAATCTACCTAACTACGAGTAAAAACTTTTTGCGAGATTGTGTGCCGAAATCAAGGAATTTGAGCCGAAATCGTCATATTCACAGAAATAGGATTTTCTCTGATTCGTGGTCGAAATACTCATTTTTGACACTCTTTTTGAGTAAAAAGAAGATTTAATTATCGTAGTTGTGTTACTCGCTCGCAATTCGATTGAGTTCGACAATGAAGTGAGTTCCCACAGTACGCGGGTCATCACTCGAGAGAAACCACGCTTTCTACTCGGCGGTCGGCGGCGCACGATTCGCGAACTGAATTTCTATTAATCATGACGTGAATCACGACAAGACACTCATTTTACTTGTGCGTGGTTTGTTGCCTCGCGAGCTAATTAGGTAACTACCTAAAACATTTTAACATTGTCTCACTCTACGAGCACAAAACCCTGTTTTAGTGCTCCGTAACTCTCACATAATGTGGAGACAAGAGCTAATGTGACTCTCGCTCGTACGTTTTGACTTGTTAAAATCACAACTCCCATTTTCGAAAAATCTCAAACAACCATTTTGTGTGCAATGTTTTACTTGTGCGAGTTATTGGTTACTAAGTAGCGAGCGCCCTACAGTTTTGCCCGCGTAGTTTTAAATCCCGGTATTCCCACGGGATAAAAGTAGCCTATGTGCTAATCTAGACTATAATCTATCTCTCTGCCAAGTTTCATCCAGATCCGTTCAGCCGTTCCGGCGTGAAAGAGACATCCATCCATCCATACTTACTAACTTACATTGAGTTAAAATGTAACCCACGCGTTTAAATTAAAACACCTATTTGTAGGAAGTAGGATAATGTAATAAACTCACAAGCCGAACTGCCTGAAATAGGTTTTTTTATACAACTAGCTGATGGAACAAGCAGATGGCCCACCTGATGTTAAGTGGTAACCACCACCTATAAACAAAACATTGCGCCGTAGGTCACGCACAATAGGAACGTGCCCTACGATGCACTGCCCTGCGTCCATCAACTTGAGGCAAACTGATGTTAAGCCTCATGTGCCTGTAATTACACCGGCGACCACACTATTCAAACCGAAACACAGCGTTGCTGCTTGGCGGCAGAAAAAGGCGTGGTGGTTCCTAAAAAACTCTGTCATACGTGTCACCAGGAGTCAGGACTCCACACCGCTGAAGAAGAAGATGACCAGTTTAATTTGAGTGTGAGAGTCGTGGTGCGGGCCCAGCCGGCGCTGCTCTCGAGGTAAATCACTCTGTTTACCAATACCGCGCCGCCCGGCCACATTACCAATGCAAATGACGCCCGGAGCGGAGCGCTGTGCGTACCGATCGCAAAACCATCTCGGAATTTATTGGTAACAGTGTAACTCACTCACAGTTAATAATTATTATTATTTTAATAAATTTTTTGACTCGAACTTGACTTGCAATATCAAAATGTGACAGACATGGGGGTGATTTTCATTTCCGTCGGTATCGGATTCGACATGGAATACAATTTTTGAATTTAGAATACGATGGCTCCATATACAGGGTGTCCCAAAAGGTTACGTAACTAGGAAGAGGGGTGATAGGGGTGGTCACAAGGGTCACCAGAAAAATAATAAAAAAAATCCCCTCTAAGTATTAAATAAAATAGAAGGCATTTTTTAAAAAACTAAAAATTTACGCCTTGCCTTTTTTTTATTTCAATTTGAAAAAGGGTTATTGACGATAACATAACAGCATTTTTTTTTTAATATACCAATATTTGTAGGTCATCGGGAGCAAAATCACCCCACAAGGCGTAAAATTTTTAGTTTTTTTTAAAATGCCTTTTATTTTTTTTAATACCCAGAGGGGATTTTTTTTATTATTTTTCTGGTGACCCTTGTGACCACCCCTATCACCCCTATTCCTAGTTACGTAACCTTTTGGGACACCCTGTATATAACCCTTGTCGAAAACGAACTTTACGCGATTTTGGCATTGTCACACAAAGCTTTTGACATTAGGATTCGAAAAGATAACACGTAAATTCCCGCCAGCTATTCGGTGGCGGAAACTTTTCCGTGAAAGGTCGTGTTCAAACTGTCGTTTAAAAAATGTGTAAAAACTCTGTTTTAATACATTAGCTTGTAACTCTAATGAAGTTGCCATTCCTCCGTCGCAAAAAAAAATATTCACTTATAATTATTACCTACGTGGAATGGAATTTCACGTTGATTAATTGTGAGACAACACGCGCGCTAGGTACACATGCCTTTAAAAAAACTGTCAATTGACTTTCCGTTACGATTCCGACACCGACGGAAATCAAAATCACCCCCCTGGACAGGCCCAAAAGATCATAAAATCATCTTTGCCATCGTTTAGGTCCTATTTTCAGGTCTATTTAAAGGACATGAGTTCGAATCTGATCGTACACCAATAGATAATCTATCGAATATCGAAGAATGAATGTGCGCAATGCCATATGCCAGTGCTCTAAGAAAGATGCGAAAAATGTTACAAAAATTTTTCCCAAGCTTATGAGGTTATCTTCAGAAGTATTTTCTAGCACTGCGCCCATAAAATTGGTCCCGAACTTGGCTTACATCTAAAAAAAAATCCCTAATAAAATAAAATAAATGTTTTGGTCATGCTATTATCATTAGTAGCCTCTGCTGAAACAGTCCTTAATTTTTTTCTGGTAGTTACAAAATATTGGTGCTTCGTGCGGTGTTGGCTATGGATAAGGCAAACATGAAGTTTTTTTTATACTGTCTAAGGCCTCCTCCATTCTTACCACTCTCCTACTTGTTCTGAACGATGAAGTTTATAATTTTATCAAAATAATAATCATCAGGAATGCCTTGTTTTTGCAAACCATACAACACATTTTCAACGGCATGTTTTGCTTTTGCGTGCCGAGACCGTGCCAGTGTGTGCCCGGCTGACGTTTCAATGTAATACACAAACTATAAATACCACACACATGCACGCTGCGACTGGTATAACTTGACCTGGGTTGTTGAGGAAGGTTGGGTAAGCGAGGAGCCAGGTTAAGTGGCTGGCGTAATATATGCGTTGATTGGTGTAAGGTTGTGTTCGTGAGTGCCGTGTTAGCACTCGAATCACCTTCGTGCGACCTCGTGTGTCGACACCGGCCGAACGACTAGTTATTGTTCTGAAGGTTTGCAGCGCGCGCGCGCTGATTACAGATGAGCTGCGACCGAGTTCTATTTTTAAACTTATCAGATTTTTTAATGATCAAGGAAAATAAAAAACAAACTTGTATGTACCAGTCTAACCAGGTAATTTGCAGAAATTGCAGATAATTATTTTTAATACGCTCCATATGAGTAAAAGTACACATACACACAGTAAAGTATTTAGACTAATACACTAATAACCTGAAACAGCTTCACGACTTTGATCCTCAGACACGCTAGCTATTCTAGACTATAATCGCTCTCTCTTCCAAGTTTCATCCAGATCCGTTCAGCCGTTCCGGCGTAAAAGAGTAACAAACATCCATCCATACTTACAAACTTTAAACTAGTAGGGTATATGATATAACCCAATTTTATGTTCCTGTAATATTTGTTGGTGATTCTATTTTCACTTCATTTCAACTCTAAGAAACAGGGCGCCGATTCTAGCCCAGTGACTTTATTGACACGGTAGATATATATCACGGTAACTGTCAAAATTCAATAGGAAATTGACAGTTACCGTGATAAAAAAGTCACTGGGCTAGAATCAGCCCCCAGTTCTACTTCACAATCACGCCTTTTTAGTGCGATGAAAACCACATGCTTCTAATTACCGAGTCTAGACTGGTACTTCTTGTTTCTCTTTGTTCTGTTTCTAGCGTTAGGCTGTTTATTGGATGCTGTCCAACAAGCGAATCTGTTTTGGTTTTCATTCAATACTTAGGTACATAGCTCTATGTATAAGTATGAAAATTCTAGATATTTCTTTTTAGCATATAAATATCTAAACTTTTAATCTTGTGTACCTATAGGTAAGACTATTTGAGACATATCGTTTTAATAATTACAATTATTTATAAAAAACGTAATCTTATTTTGATCGATCCCATTTTTTCTGATTTTAATTAAATTAAATATTTTTCTTTACCACCTAGGTATAGGTTGGCTGTACAAAATGCATAGCATATGCATGCACATGAAATGCAATAGAATATAATAAAACCCTAATTATATCGATAATATATTTGTCCTAATAAAGTAATAAATAAAAAACTTCCGAGTTTTCTTCAATCGAGATCAAAAGAAGAGAAGTAAAATAAAGAAAAATAATAATAATACTGATTTGGATCAGTTGAACTATATATATAGATCGTTTCCAACGGTCTGCAGATAGCTCAACTGTTTCATTATGTATTTTGTAAATAATTGTAACTATTCGTTGTAATTTTCTTTGTCAATAGAAGAGATTTTATTTTGTCTGTGTGCAATAAATAAATAAAGATGACTTAAAAATTTAAAACAAACGTTTAAAAAAAACATAATCACTTCATTTGTCATGCAAAACAAAATGGATTACTTATACCTGATTATCTCTGTCACCATTCATAACACTTACAGCATCCCTGTCAAATCGTTTTATTTGCGTGAAAAATATGCGGGACCCCCCGTAAATCCTCAAGTCCAGTCTAAACGAACGACGCCCTCGGGACGGGGGGTTACAACCCTTTCAGTAAAAACCCGAAACGTCCGGTTGAGCCTTTTGTCTGAAATAAAACACACAGACGGGAAAAACTTTTCGTAACAAAAATACGAAAGTTTAGCAACAGAGTTTTGAAAGGGAAAAAGAAAAACTTTGTTATGTGGAAATTGGCTTTCCACGCTGTAAAATGATAATAGACGCATTGGTTTACACTTTAAACCAATGCGTCCATTATTATTATGCGTAAGGAGTTCGAATCGCTATGCCTTCTATTTCTGGAAGCGGATACGGGAGGCGTTTGTTCGGCAGTGGACTTCTGTAGGCTGATGATGCAATTATGTAGGTAACGGGCCCAATACTGTTGTTTAATTTTCCTAACTTAACCTTATTTGACAGCACTAAAAATATTGCCATCCCTTTCTAAAAGACCGAAACAACAAGGACGGCTATAATTTTAGAGCTGTCAGATTTGCAACAACAGAATCGACACCAATATCTCAGTTTGGATCTCACAAACAAAATGCCAAACAAAATACTAGCATGTCCACTATACCAGTGAAGTGAAGCGCATAATGTTATTCGAACATCCGACGTATTCTTTGAAAACTTTGTAATAAAAATCCTCCAATTTCCGTAACAACAATACAACGCCGAAACAAACGCACATTATTCAAGCGAAAGAAAACTTTTGATACCCCACTAAAATCTCCTTATAGCCTTTTCAAGATTTCCCCTACAACCATTTCTTTGCTATGTAGTAGGTCCATCCGGCTTTGCTTGAGTATTGTATAGTATCAACACCCAATGCACCTAATGATCAAAATGATTTTTTTACTAAACTGTGCGCAATGTGATTGCACACAAAATGATTGTTTGCGATTTTTCGAAAATAGGTTAAGTAATTTTATATCCTTCAACCAGTCAAAACGTGCGAGCGAGGGTCACATTAGCTCTTGTAAAAGTATTAAGGTAGCCTTTTTTTTTTAATACCTATTTTTTATTCGATTTTAATTTTTTATTAAAAAGGTTTAGAGCAGAGCTAATATACCAAGGAATTTGAATACAAGTATTCCTTGTACTACATATACCAACTGAGCTGTGAAGGCTCAAGAACAGAAAGGCTGTCAATACCAAGAATAATGTTCTATTGCAGCAGACATCCTGTTTGTTTGTAAAGATTTCCTGAGCCATTTCAATGTCCGCCCGTTCATCCCCTCTGATACCTTTCTCCTGAATAAATTATGTTCGCACCTCGCAGATTTGTTTATTCGCTTTTTGCGCCGTGAAAAATAGATGTCGGCTGGCTTACGTTGTTTGGAAATCCTTTTAGCCTTGTATCTCGCATATTATAGCGGTTGCAATGTTACTTTCTTTCTTTTTCTATTCTTCGTCTTTTTTTATACAACTAGCTGATGGAATAAGCAGATGGCCCACCTGATGTAAGTGGTGATCATCACCTACAAAGCATTGCCTCGTTGCCTCGTAAGTCACGCACGATAGGAACGTGCCTATCCTGCGTCCATCGATTTGAGGCATACTGATGTCAAGCCTCATGTGCCTGTAATTACATCGGCGACCACACTCTCCAAACCGAAACACGAAACGCTCAGAAAAAAGTGTGGTGGTAGTCCTTCCCCGGACGAGCCCTTCACAAAAAGCTCTACTACTCTTTATTTTACGGAATTTTACAGCCACTTACGACCTATTTATTTGGCTGTGCCTTTATCAATTTTTTTGCAAACCCTTGGTCATTTATGACTTCTATCTCAATCAAACTGACAGCTAGTACCAACTTAAGTCAACGAACATAAGTCGGTAAGACGACCTCAGTGGCGTAGCGGGCAAGAGCCGAGAAAAAGCAGGTTCAATACGCGCCTCGGAACAAATTGTGTACGATCTGCAGAAATTTGTTCCGTTGATCTCGGTGTTTTCTGTAGGTATAATAAAAATATCTTTCTATGTAAGTTTATATTGTATTAAATATTCAGTTATCAAGTACCCATAACACAAGCTTTGAGTAGCTTACTTTGGGGCTAGATGGTGCTGTGTAGATTGTCCAGCATTATTTATTATTTATTTAATAGTATTGGTAATTGATTGTTTATTTTGTTCAGATCGAATGACAGTTCACTTTACATGTGGGAATGACTTGACGGTATTTTATAGGTTTCTGAGAATGAGCTTGTCGATGAGATATATAGCTAAATTAGCTTCTGTAGATGAGCTTCCGTTTTGTGTAATACTTCTTTATTTATATTTTCTGACTACTTATAATAATTTAATCAAGGAGATTTTTAGAAAAGCACTTTGACGAATTGTCTTATGAAAAAGGAATTTGTTTCCGAACTATCTAACCTCAATCTTGTTATCTGAGGGAGTTAAAAGGAAGAAGTCAATCAAAAAGCTTAACGGCTTGTTTGACTTTGCTTATCACAGCACTTGCGATCGAGTACTTCATTGCAGGAACGCGAACTCAAATCACCCAGAACTTGTTCCTCATCCGACGCCAATTCATTACCCGACTTCCAGACGGGACATGAACGTCATTCCATAAATCCCCTTCAAACAACTTTGAGCTTTACAAGTGTAAGCAATAAAGCTTGAAATTTAACAGTTTGAGGGTCGGTTATAGAGCTTATTGGAATCGAACATCGAATGATTACCAGTCTCGCGTGTTCAAACTCGAACGTCGTATTCGATAGCGAAGGTAATTAAAATGTAACTGTACTGTGACCGAAATAAGGTGAGTTTTCCCAGTTGTATGGAAAATGTTTGTTGTTTTTCGAGCGTGTTTCGCCGAAGCAATGAGAGAGGGCGTGCGATAAATAACCGCCTTTGTGCCGTCACCGCGCCGCTATTAAAATATATTTTGAGATTGTTTCGTGTTTTTTGCGGCGGGAATCCGCTTGGATGTGTTCCCGAGGTTAGTGACAAGCTAAGATACTCCGGTATGCGGTCAGAATTTATTTGGCAGGCCTCTTTCGTTTAAAAAATTACTGGAATGTTGGACGATGATAGCGATTGGTTTTTTCTTAAACTGAATGTAGATTCTTTGATAAGTATCACAATATCTGTCAACGTAATTCAAAATACCCACTAGTAGTTTTATTTGGGTATCGAATACAAAGCTGAAGCTACAAAACTACTAGCGCCATCTATGTTTCATTGACGTCAATTATTTGTTGTATAGTCTCTACACTTCAGATTTCACACTGTACTTACGGGGGTTTCTGTGTTCCGTGGTACTACGTTTTAAAATGTATACGAAGTTTAATGTCAATCTGTTTTTAATTAACATTATTACCTACCTGCCATCATTACTGCTCATGTGATTTACATAAACGGGCAGGCATGCCCATTTATGTAAATCAGATGAGAAGTTCAATTACGTACCCATGTGTGGAAGAAATCGTTCAATCTATGTCCTATAAATGTAGCCCTACAAATGGTGCCGATAGTGTGACGTAGGAGCTAAATCACGTCGCAAACGACATTTTTTCCGGCACTCACCCTTATCCACGTGGAGTGGTGTCTCGAGAGATATGGTACAGTCAGCATATTAGATTGTGCACAAAAATCATTTTAAAAACTTTGATTGTGTACTTTTTTCAGGTATTATAAAGAATGATAACATCATCATCATCAGCTTAAGGAAGTATAAACATAGGGATATAAGGACAGAGAAAGCGACTTTGTTTTATACTATGTAGTGATAGTGATGATTATTTATCTTATTGTAGTCTCTTTCTTATGAACTGAAAGAACGAGGACGGCAATAATTCTACCCCTTTCTGATCAATCCAACAATAGAATCAAGATCAATAGCGTAAGGAAACTTTATAAAAAAACATTTTTTTAAACCGTTCGTTCGTGCTGAACCTTTTTAATGTTATTTTCCAACACGTAGTTAGGTATATGCAATTTTTTAAAAACTTGATTTATTAAAAAAAATTTAAAAAAAAATTTATAAATGTGAAGAAAAACGGCTTAACGTATGTGGATGAAATTAAGCACAGAGATAGATTCTAGTCTGAAATAGCACATAGGCTTCTTTTTATCCCTGGATTGAAAACTACGCGGATGAAACCGCGGGGCACAACTATCCTACTGCTATTATAAACGCGAAAGTTTGTAATTATGGATGGATAGATGGGTGGATGGATGGATGGATGGATGAATGGATGGATGGATATTTGTTACTCTTTCACGTCGTAACGGCTGAACGGATCTGGATGAAACTAGGCAGAGAGATAGATTATAGTCTGGAATGGCACATAGGCTTCTATTTATCCTTTGGGAATACCGGGATTTAATATAACGCGGGTGCTGCGCCGGGCGCAACTATAGATATTTATTATATTTTCAAAAATGTTGAAATTACCGAGCGAGACCGATAAGATTATAACAAAAAACAATATCTACTTATTGAGATGTAGTTTGTATAACTCCTAATTTAACAGCGGAGTGACGACTTTCACTCTCAAAACAAATTCAACAAACGTTCAAAAATTAACTTTCCAAGTTATCCAATCTCAAGTTGCGTAACAAAACCATCAAACTTTTGATAAAAACTTCAGCAACTTTGGAGCTTCCATTGCGATCGGTACACGACAGGGGCGGGGCGATGGTCTCATTATTTAGATATTAATCCTCCACCCTCCGGATCTCACACTGCGACACCGCAGATGCAGCCGTAGTTACTGCATAGTGATGTGCGAATAGATACGGATACGGAGTTACGGATATCAATATCCAGATCAATCTTCAACACCATTGAAATTTGTGAAAATCAATATTATTATTTATCAGTTTTTTTGGTTGGCAATTTGAATACTGAAAAGAATATTCCTTTCATATTAAAAAGATGAAAATAGAATCGAATGACTCGATAGAGGAAAAATTAGCATAAAGTTTTGTTATCTTGTAATAAAATTATTTTTTAATCGGTAATGCAAATCCCTCATTGACTTAATGACGATTGATGGAAGACAATACATATAAATAAAATATAAATATAAATATTGGTGGACTTTCCACACAGCACTATCTAGCCCCAAACTAAGCTTATGCTTGTAATATGGGAGAACCAGATAGCTGATATACTACTTATAATACTTTTTTTTTTGTAAATAAATACTTATAATATTATATAACACCCAGACAGAGAACAAACATTTATGTTCACCACACAAATGTTTGTTCACGGTGGGAATCGAACCCACGACCTACGGCGCAGAAGGCATAGCTACTACCAACTGAGCTACGTAGGCTGTCAACGGTGTAGAACGGTCCCCAGCTCAATAGGTATACCAAATCCTCTTTATTATAAAAATGAATTGCTGTTCGTTAGTCTCGCTAAATCTCGAGAACTCCTGATCCGATTTGGCTAATTTTGGCCTTGAGTTATTTTTGGAAGTCCAGGGAAGGTTTAAAAGGTGAATAAATATGAAAATGCACGGAATTATCGATTGAGGCAGTACGAAGTCTGCCGGATCAGATATTAACAATATGAATGAATATCACTGGAAGTCGGAGAAAGCTTACCTATTACCTGACTGACGGTGGTGAGTGGTGACAGCCTAGGTAACTAAAAATACGAAAAATTACCAATACTGTGTCAGTCGTATAGAGATAGGTAGTAGAGAAGAGAGCTTTTTGATTTAAAAACCTGCGCTAGGCACGGTTGAATTATTCCGCCGAAATAATATCCCTTTTTTATTTTTGTAAACATAACCTTGTGCCTTGTTTAGTAATAGTTACCTAGTACCTGCCATTAAATAATACAACTATGTATTTACAAAATGTACAATACACTAGGAACATAATGTAAATAAATATTTTATACCGATGCATACAGAAATTAGTCCCAAGTCCCAACACTAAAGTAGTCGTTGGTTTTAATTAATATACGACACGTACGGACTAAGCAGAGTGTTATGGGAAAAGTTTTGCCGTTCCGTAAAGAAAGAAAGAAAGAAAACATATTTATTTGCAAAAACTTAACTAGGCACTTATAAATAACAAACATAATACAAAGAAAAAAAAAATACTACTAAGATACCTATAAAGTTAAGAAAAAGCAAAACGGAAAAAAAACCTGGTAAGTTGGTAACACCTGCTTAATAGATACTTTACCTAGATATTAGATACTTTGCCTATTACTGACGTGTTTCCGCTATTATTTGTTATTTATTTTATGGATTTTATTTATTTTTTAATTTAGGATTTTTGTAACGAAGTCGGGGTGATTTGAAAATTAGAAAAGAATTTCAATTGATATGGGAGTTAGATATAGGTACTTTCAATTTTTGAAAATAATTGATTGAGTGAGCGAAGCGAACAATATAACAACTTGGGCGATTTGGCATTTTATGTGTGTATACGTATGTGTGTATGTTTGTATGTTTGTCCGACGATAACTTGAGAACATGTGCAAATTGTAAGCACGTGTTGCACATCGCTCGTCTTATGAACGGCTCAGGAGCCCAATTCCAGACTTATGACATTTACGTTAGAGATAGACATTTGAAATGTCACGAAAATCATCAAATGTTTATACGACATATATCTAACCGTGCCAAAATACGTATTCTAGCTACCGATAGACTTGGTGCCACCGTCTGTCTGAAGTTAGCCGATTGGGGAATCTTCCATTCGCTATTGGCCATTTACACACACAGCTAACCTCAGACCGGTTCAGGTGGCTACGTTAGTAGACATGTCAAAAAGAAGGTTCATTCATAGAGCTTCCACAGACTATCTCGCACTATAGAATGCCAAGACAAGTTCCGATAACTTCCGTTTCTCAATAATTGTATGTTCGATGGTACATACATACAATGTCTTCAATTTTTTTTTCTAGTAATTTGGATTTATTATGCGTTCTTGTTGTTGTTCATAAAAGATTTATTTTAATCAGTGTAGTTTTCGTATAAAATATTAATTAGAGTTTTTAAACTTGTTTACATTATTCAAGGAATATAGAGTATCAAAATTATTTAGCATTTTTAGAAAACAGAACATATATCTTTCAAAATTTCAAATCGTGCGAGCGAGAGATACATTAGGTGTTAAAAATATGCACAGATTATGATCATTCAACATAGTAAAAGAATCGTACAATTACTAAGTCCGTACGATTTCTGTGATTCGATCGTACAGTTGTAAACGGGAATAAATCGTACGAATACGATTTAAATCGTACCTACATCTGGCAACGCTGGAAAAAAGGATAGTTAATAAAGCTTCCACAGACTGTCCCACACTAGAAACGGTCCGTTTCGATCTCTATAGAATAGTTCGGTAACACTAACTAACTCTGCATTGTCTTCAATTAAATACATTGTCTAGTACTTAAACTGGGTTAATAATGCGTTCTTGATGTTGTTCATAATGAATTAATTTCCATTATTACAGCAATGTCAGTGGAGTGCATATAAAATACTAGTTACAGTTCTAGAAACTTATTCGCATTTTACGAAATGGAATGTTAGGTAGGTAGATATAAAAAAAAACTGACTGAAAAAAACTGACTGATCTGGCATCCCTACTAATTTGTGATTAGTAGGCGTTGCCAGATGTAAATTGTATTCATTTAATTTTTTCCCCGTTCTACTATTATACGCTCGAATCACAGGATACGTACGTAAATGTACGATTCTGTGCTTTTTTATTCTATGATGGCTTTCAAGCGGTGGTCTTAGGAAATTCAGCTGTCAATGTCATTTACATCCATCAGTCTTGCATTATGTCAAATCAAGCAATCAAACCTTATGGAACTTTAACAAACCAAACTACACACTACTCACCATGAAGTTGTAGATAAAAATGGAGGCCACCCTTGGAACAACAACTTTAGTCAAATACCTACGTATGTCTATCTCGCTCTCTGTGGGCAGACCTCTCTTTTTAGTGTGGACTATAGTACTAGTATAGTATTCTCTTATCTGTGACAATAGTATTGCTATCTATCTATTTAGAAAGAGAGGGTCTGCCCACATAGAGCGAGATAGTAATACATAGGTTATGCTTCAAGTAGGTATTCGAAGTGTGGTCTCCATTTTTATCTACAACTTCATGCTACTCACCAAGTTTTTTATTGGTATGAACAATGTTTTACAAAGTATAAGATTGATATATTTGCTATGTATTCGAACGACAAATAGTTGTTCCTTAAAAATAGTTGTTCCTAAAAAAAAGAGAAAATAATTTATCTGTGTACCGTGTTGTTTTGGTTGTGTTGATGAAGGTGGGCTCTAAATTTGTCATTTTATCAAGGTAAATGGATGTTATATGGAATATTTTGTAATAATTAGGGTACGGTTAAGCTATTTACGTCATTGGATTTGCGAATTTCGTTGTAGTTTTCTTGTTTTCGACATTACGGGTATCAAAATTTTCATTTGTTTACGTATTCATTATGTTTTTGTGTTGTGGTTTGTACATTTTGGCTTACGAAAATGATAAAAACTTATAGAAATATTATTTAGGAAGCTAACATCGTTTACAGAACTTAGATACGCGGTTTAGTATTTTTTTATTTAATTTTCATTTTCGGAAAATCAAAAATCGGGGAGGCGCGCGGTGCGGGGCGTGTGATATTGTTGAGCGCCGTATTCGCTATAATTCATATGCAAAAAAAAAGTGATTCAAAAGGTTAATTAATTATTTATGAACCAGCAAATGAAACGCTCAATCTGATGTTCATAAAAAAATTGTTTACGACGTAACTTATTTTATTACTAAATTTTCATATGTACGGCTTTTTTTTAAATTTTTCCTCGAAAATCGGGTTTTCTAAACACCTTGCGTACGATCGATATCGCTCGATTAAAAACATCTGGCAAACCCGAGGTATGCTAACGCAAATAGTTTTTGTATAATCTTTGATAGGTTAGGTATTGTAATTTGTAGATTGCATATCAGTCAGTCAGAATGAAAAAAACTCTTGCTAAATATCAATTCAAACAAAACTTGTTGATATGTTGTTGGGTAGGTACCTAAATTAAACACACACAATAATAATGAATAATAACGACGACGTGGTGAGAGTGCGGAAAATATATCCGACTGCAGCCCAAACTATGAAACTAATATGTCAGTCCCTCGTGAACATGTAGTGTAGAGTGGTCAGTGTCTACCGCTGCTGACCACTCGATACGTATCTACCGGCCTACGCTCGACAAATATCTACAGTGACATTGATAAATAGGAAATCTGTTGAAATTTTAGTGTCTATTGAAATCTGACAGTTACCGTGATATATGTCTACCGTGGCATGCCAAATGTCTAGTAGTGATGTCACTCGACAGTACATGTCTACCAGCCTACGCTCGACAAATGTCTAATGTGATATTGCTAGAATACAAAATCGATTGCAAATTGTCGTGTCTATTGAAATTTGACAGTTTTCGTGACATATGTCTAATGTGACAAAAAAGTCACGGGTCTAGAATCGGCCCACAGCTCGGCTCATCAAAAGTTAGCGGTTTTGTGAGACATTTGTACTTCACATATGACTAGTTGCGCCGAGCGGTTTCTCCCGCGCAGATTTAAATCCCGGTATTCCCACGGGATAAAAGTAGACTATGTGCTATTCCAGACTATAATCTATCTCTCTGCCAAGTTTCATCCGGATCCGTTCAGCCGTTCCGGCGAGAAAGAGTAACAAACATCCATCCATCAATACTTACAAACTTTTGCGTTTCTCCTGGTTAAGTTTGGAATATCACATAGGCTACTTTTTATCCTGTAGGAATACCGGGGTTTAAATCTGCGCGGGTGAAACCGCGGAGTGCCTATTAAAATATCTCTATTGGTTTTTACCCCGTTCCTGTCAATATAATTTAATTTCCTTAGTTTAGACTCCTGACCAAACTCTTTTTCTTTTCTGAACTCCTTGACCAAACTCGACTGTTTTGTGTCTGATGGTAAGAAGAAAGAACAACCGGATCTCGTATCCTCTGTTCAGACCACGGATGGTTCAGACAAAGGCAAGGTTGAAAATAAGTATGTAGATTTAACACGTGTTCGACCCTTTACAAATAATTCGACTTTTGAAAGACTTGCTTAGGGTAAGTACAGGTAGGTACCTACCGAACTTTATTGTGGACTAAACCGGTTGACGATAAAGTGTGTTGCTAAGCTCAGGTAGTAGGTACCACAGAACACATATATCCTTTCGGAAAGAAGCACTAGTCCATAGAGCAAAAATGCCAACACGGGACCACACTAGCGCTATAACTTAATCCCACAGACCTATCGATTGGCGCGAAATTTAAAGTTGTATATATAGCTATAGGTAGCTTTATAGGTAGGGGATTTTATAGGTGCAGGGGTGCAAATTTATGATTTTTACTATATGACTGTACATCTCTCAGAAAAATGGTCTTTTTGCTTTGCAAATTGATGAATATTGAATATAGACCATTCTCCTGACAGATAGATCACACAGAATAAATCCATAAATTACACTCACTGTTAGAAGTTAATACTATGAAAACGTGAATTAGATCTGCCGTGAAAACCGTGAAAGTTCGAAAAAACTTTCTATCCATAGTTCACTGTTTTCACGGTGCGATACTAAACTGAGAAGTAACTACAAGTTTTTATATGTTGTGAAGTATTATTTATTTTACTTCTGTGAATCGTCTATTTTTTAATAAACGATGCCGTTTTAAACATATGCATATGGTGGATATAATAACATGCAACCTGTTATTTTCAAAATATTCAGAACAATCATGCAACCACTGGAAATCTATATAACTAGTAAATATTTGGTCTAATGATCCAGATGTTTGTTTTAATTATATTTTATATCAGATATTAATATTTGTAAGGCGGAACTACGTTGATTCTTAATTTTTTTTACGAAGCCTTTTTTTCTATAGTTTTTTCTACATCTTGCGTAATGTTTTCGTTTTCTAGGGGTCAATTCTGCAGATCTACTCAAGTCCAGCTCTCTCAAAATTCCTTTTGCAGCCTTTGCAGGTGCCTGAAAATAATAAAATGTATTGGTTATTAGTTATTTAAAACAAGATGACTCTTACTAGATTTTATAGGCCATAATCGGTTTATTTCTCTTTATTTGCACGCTAGATTATAGTAGGTAGGCTACCTATTGTGCTAAAAAAATATTTAATAGATGCATAAAATAATTTTGACCGACACAAGAGAGAAGACCATCCAATAACAGATAACAGATACGGTGTCAATTCTGTTGTCTAGTTTTTCTAATTTATCCTAATTTGACAGCTCTAAAAATATTGCCGTACCTTTATAAAACACCGAAACGAAAAGGATGGCGATATTTTTAGAGCTGTCAGATTAAGTTTAGGTTAATGCAACGACAGAATCGACACCAATAGCATACTAGAGTGCTAAAGCTCTCTATGAAGGGCTCATCCGGGGAACTAATCTCCACCATGCTTTTTTCTGTTGACAAACAGCGTTGCTGTTTTTGTTTGTGCTAGTTTCTATAATTATTGTACCTTGGTGCGTTCCTATTGTGTATGACTTACGAAGCAATGCTTTGTTATAGACGACAAGCAGATGGCCCACCTGATGTTAAGGTAGATAGAAGACAAGAGCTAATGTGACTCTCACTCGCACGTTTTGACTTGTTGAAGGGTATAAAATCACAAAACCCATTTTTGAAAAATCGCAAACAACTATTTTGTGTGCAATCACATTGCGCACAGTTTATTAAAAAAATCATTTTGATCGGTACCAGTTTTCCTACTTAAAAGTTTGCTTTTCTAGTTTTCGTACATAAGCAAACTTTTGAGTAGGAAAACTTGCATCAATCAAAATAAAATTTTTACTAATCTGTGTGCAATGTGATTGCACACAAAATGGTTGTTTGCAATTTTTAAAAATTGTATTTAGTAATTTTATATCTTTCAAAATGTCGAATCGTGCGAGCGAGAGAAATATTAGGTGTTATCCTCACCTTAAGTGGATTACCACTTTACATCTGGTGGGCCATCTGCTTGTTTCATCAGCTTCTTGATAAAAATAACTATTTAACACTGGCAGTACCTTGAAAGCTTCGAAGCATGGTTGTGTTAGAGTAGTAACATCTAGTGTTGCTTCTTCACTATGGCTTTTAGTAATCGCCTGAAAAAATAAGAAACATCAATTAATTATTGTAAAGTATGAAGGTATGTACATAGTAAGTTGTCTTTTTTGCCACAATGCAGCATTGCTGTGTTTTGGTTTGAAAAGTATGGTTGCCGGAGAAATTACAGCCACAAGATGTAATTTTGACCAAAGTCAAAATGTATTTGTATTTACATTAATATATTATTATTATTATTTTTATGTGTATATACTAGCGACCCGCCCGCGCTTCGCACGGGTGCACATTGTTTTTCTACTATATTATGCATGTATTATACATATAAACCTTCCTCTTGAATCACTCAATCTATTAAAAAAAACCGCATCAAAATCCGTTGCGTAGTTCCAAAGATTTAAAGTTGCAGAGAACGCAGAGATACTACCAACTGAGCTATGTAGACTGTCGATACACAATACATTACATATTGTGTAGACACGACGTTACTTTGTAACGAGGATCATACAAGAGCGGTAGATACCAAGCCGAGTTTGTTGCCTGTTTTTCTAGGCTTTGGTAGCGTGGAACTGGCACCTAGAGTAACCAAATTTACGACGTCTTAAAGTGATTCTTGTGATTTTATTGAATAAATATATTTTACTTTGACAACCAGCGTTATAGTATTCATATTAATTTATTGTAATAGTTGAGCTCTATAAGAAGGCCCGGGACTAAGTCGCATTTCTGTGTTTCAACAAACTTAGAGCCCCCCCCCCATTCCGTCCTTACTACCGTTGATTTGTGGGAGATTTAAAAAAAAAATTAGATTCTAATGCATATTCCTACCTTCATCGGGTTCTATCATGCCAGACTGAGGCTGCGGTTGCTGCGTCTGTGTTTGATAAAACTCATCTGATTCTGCTTCGGGTCTTCTTGTCATCTGCTGTAAAAATTAAACCATTAATAAACAAACTAGAAAACCAAACAAAAAATCCGAGCAAAGTGACTGGGGATTAAAGTTTATATCACTTTAGCTCTGGTATAATTTGTATTTAAAGTAAATAGGAATTCAATATGAAATTACTTACTTGTGGTTTTGGAGCAACAGGCGGCTGAGACCTCTGTGGCGACAGCGGTTGGTGCCAGTCATATCTGTCAAAATAAAAAAATGAAGCGTGACTCTTGAGTTTTAAAAATTATATAACATAACAAAGGAACCTTTAATATAACTTAAAGCATAACAACCATTCCGCTTTTTTAGATACTTATCACTTACTTAAGATGCGAGAAAAAAACACGAATTACACACAAAAAGTGTAAAAGTTGACTTTTTTGCTTTGATATAATTTTTACTGGTTTTCTGTATTGCGAGGGTGTTGTATATACTGAGGAGATTTCTTAGAACGCCCGATAGGGGCATTTATCGCTCCATCACTACCCAGACTCACAATACAGACAGAAAGAATTCAGTTGAGAGGACAGGTTCTGAATATTGCTAAATCAGTATGAATTATGTTTGTGAACCTTTGTGGAGTGGCGGCGGCGGCGTGTTGATGGTGGCCTGGGGACTAAAGGTGTTGTTGGTTGTTCTGTTGGAGTTGTTGTTGGTTCTGTTGAAGTTGTTGTTGGTGATGTTGTTGTAGTTGTTGTTGCTGCTGATGCAACTGTTGCAGCTGATGTAGTTGCTGCTGCTGCTGCGGCGAGGGGCCCGGATGCATGGCTTGTTGCATTTGACCTTCCAAACATATTTAATAATTAATAAACGTAATACTTAAAGTTTTTCACAATGATCCCAAAGTTACTGCCTATCCAACTGGGATTTGAACCCGACCAAATGTCAAACTGAAAGCCATCTTGATAGCCAGACATTAGTGTAATAGGGCCGCCGCTCTATAATATAACAACCTATGTATATACCTATAACATGAAGAATGATAAATTAAGAATAAATAAATAAGTACTTGGTACTAAGCGATCTGAGGAGAAATCCACCGAGCCTGAGGATCAAGATCATAAAACTGTTTGAGTTTTTTTAGTGCAGTGTAAAATGTTCCTTAATATTTACCTTAAATGCATGTCTGTAATTTAAAAATGTTAATGAAATCAGGGTAGTCCTATATAATACCTGCATGGTTGTGTAGCGAGTGCGGTGGGGGCCCGCGATGCGAGTGGAAGGCGGCTTGTTCCCGACGGGACACCTCTTCCGACATCTCCGCAAGCTTCGCCGCGCACGCGTTCATCGCGTTCGTTTGATTCGTCTGTGGAATGTGTTATTGTTTTGTACAAAATTACTAATTATTTTTTCAGAATCTGTTTACAAATGACTAGCGACCTGCCCGCGCGCCCCTGCTTCGCACGGGTGCACATATCATGCATGTATTATACATATAAATAAACCTTCCTCTTGAATCACTCTATCTATTAAAAAAAACCGCATCAAAATCCGTTGCGTAGTTCCAAAGATTTAAGCATACAAAAGGACATGGGGACATAGGGACAGAGAAAACGACTTTGTTTTATACTATGTAGTGATACTTTAAATAAAATCACAAGGATCACTTTTAAACCAACACAAGAGACTATCGATTAATAGATAACTAGCCTACTAGAGTAGCCACTAAAGCTCTTTGTTAAGGGTTTGTTTGGGGAAGTTCCTACTACCATCAAGCTTTTTTTTGTCGCCAAGCAACGTTGTTGTGTATTTGTTTATGCTGGTGAAATTACAGGCACATGCATGAGGTTTAGCATTTATACGCCTCTAATTGATGGAAGCAGGGCACGAAGCAATGCTTTGTTATAAGCGAAAAGCAGATGGCCCACCTGATGTTATGGTGAAGACAAGAGCTAATGTGACTCTCACTCGCACGTTTTGACTTGTTGAAGGATATAAAATCACAAAACCCATTTTCGAAAAATCGCAAACAACTATTTTGTGTGCAATCACATTGCGCACAGTTTATTAAAAAAATCATTTTGATCGGTACCAGTTACGGTACAGTCGGTATCGGTACTTAAAAGTTTGCTTTTCTAGTTTTCGTACATAAGCAAACTTTTGAGTAGGAAAACTTGCATCAATCAAAATAAAATTTTTACTAATCTGTGTGCAATGTGATTGCACACAAAATGGTTGTTTGCGATTTTTCAAAATTGTATTTAGTAATTTTATATCTTTCAAAATGTCGAATCGTGCGAGCGAGAGGAATATTAGGTGCTGTCGTCACCTTAAGTGGGTTACCACTTTACATCTGGTGGGCCATCTGTCGTTTCATCAGCTTCTTGATAAAAATAACTATTTAACACTGGCTGTACCTTGAAAGCTTCGAAGCATGGTTGTGTTAGAGTAGTAACATCTAGTGTTGCTTCTTCACTATGGCTTTTAGTAATCGCCTGAAAAAATTAGAAACATCAATTATTGTAAAGTATGAAGGTATGTACATAGGAAGTTGTCTTTTTTGCCACAATGCAGCATTGCTGTGTTTTGGTTTGAAGAGTATGGTTGCCGGAGAAATTACAGCCACAAGATGTAATTTTGACCAAAGTCAAAATGTATTTGTATTTACATTAATATATTATTATTATTATTTTTATGTGTATATACTAGCGACCCGCCCGCGCTTCGCACGGGTGCACATTGTTTTTCTACTATATCATGCATGTATTATACATATAAACCTTCCTCTTGAAACACTCTATCTATTAAAAAAAACCGCATCAAAATCCGTTGCGTTTAACCCTTACCTTAAAATAATAAGATCAGCTTCGCAGCATGGTTGAGTTAGAGTAATATCTAGTGTTGTTTCTTCCCCATGGGTTTTAGAAATTCCCTGAAATATTACAAACAAAAATGAATAAATATGTAGATCAGATAACTGTATACATATATATTACAAGTGTAGTGTATGCTAGTTGATTTCACTTGCATATTAATGAACACAATAATAAAGGTATATATATCTACAGCGTGTAACGGAAGGGGGGTATCAACCCTGAAGGAGGTGAATGTGCTCATGAAACTCAACAACGTTCCCCTCCCAACTCAACAACTTGCCATTCCATACCAAACTTTATGAAAATTGACTAAAGTGGCTGAGCCTTCCTTCCCTGGTTCCCCGATAGTATCCATGGACAAACATATATTTTTTTTTTATATGTATGTATAACTTATAAGCAAAATGTTTGACCGCCTCTCTCAATCTCTTCTCAATGTTGTTCAATCTCCAAGTTCAATCTCACTTCTCTCTCGCACTCAGATGTTAAGCAATGATGAGCTTGAAAACATCCAAATTATAGGCATTTGAATAAAAGGATGCATACACTCACTCGATCAATAAAAATTTACTTACTTGAATTTTTGCTTCTAGGTTATTAAAGGATGTCACTTGGAGTTGCACATTGTTCCTGTCGTAGCTTTAACATTGTACCTTTGCTTACAATTGCGATGGCAAAGTTCTTCAATCGTTTCCTTGAACTACTGGTACAAGAAGTGTCATCAAAGTGCTTACTGCATAACATCTTATGTTGTTGGTATAAGCTTTTTAGTGATTTTAGTAGACCAGTTCCCAGCTGGGTAACAATATTCGGCCCATACCTGTGCCCTGGAATGAATGAATGACCACATTGAAAATAGATTGCTTACATCAACACAAAAGTGTACTTAGTAGGTAGGTAGGTAGGTATCTACTGACATTCAGCATACCATAATTAGGTAGTTTATTCTATTGATAGGTATACTAGGTACCTTTTTTTTTAATGAATAGAGCATCCTTTGACTACAATCCCACCTGATGGTAAGAGACGATGTAGTCCATTTTAGTGCAGAATGGTCTAAAAGAAACCTATTTACTCTTGCCTTTGATAGGTATTTTTAATGATCAGGACAAGCAGATGACGGGAATGAGTTCCAATCTTTAGCGGTTCGCTTAATGAAAGCAGATTCGAAGTGCTTCATGCGAATAGTGCTTACCAGGTATAGATGCTACTGGGTCGTGTGTCTACTTGTCCTGTGGCGGAATAAGGTCATGCAGTTCTTGGGCGCATTCTCTGAAATGCAGCCTAGAATTGCATATCGATAAGCAAGCAACTTTCAAGGGTGTTCGAGACTCAGGATTTTAGTCTCCGCCATGTGTTGCTCACCTATTAACCTGATAGCTCTGCGCTCAACTCCTACCTAGGTACTACCTACTCTGTTGAAGAAGTTAATGAGTAAAGGCTTAAAGATAGCTTAGATCTTATTTTACTATGGGATACGATGGTGATAGTGGTATACTGTAATATTTTAGACTTACTTTATTGGGCCATGTTCACCGTAGTGGAAATCGGTGAAAACGTAGATTTGGGTCGTCAGTGTTATGACTTATCGCACTAAGTCTTTCTTCTAGGTTCTTCAGACATTGTGAACTGGTAGAAAACATTTAGTTTCGAGCAAATTTTACAATTACAAATTAGCAAACAACATTGTGTGTGGCTCAATGAAAAATTTTAAATTTTGTGTAGGTAGGTAGAACTTTTTTTTGCGTCACTTTGACTCTGACTTGACACAATAATAAACACCGCCCGCCATTTTGAATGTTGTTGTTTTGATAATTTCTGTTTCCGACTGCCTGTTTTACAGTCATATTATAGTCATTTTAGAAATTTAAGCATAAACTTTTTTATCTCTGTTTTACTTATAGCGCTGTCTTTTACGGGAAAGCAGTCCCACCTTGTTGGCATTTCATGCTTAAGAACTTGACTCCCCATGGTAGGTACAAAGGTACAATGGTACAAAGGTCATGGCGAAACAGTGTTTTTTATACTTGACATTTGTTTTTAACGCGGGCAGCAATACATCGATATTTAACGGGACAGCAAAGTAATTAAGGTGCAGAAAACCTTCAAACTACTTGCAACTCCTGAAAGAAATGAAATACCTACGTCATATCTAGTTACTGAGTACTTATGAATGCAAAATAATAATATGTTTTGGTAATAACTATCTGAAGCGAGTGAGTAAAAAGTTAAGTTTGTAAAATCTGCTATGATTTTTTAAACCTTTTTTCTCGCACTTAAATTAAAAAACCCTATGCGATGCAAACCCCCGGTTTCTGTAAGCTCGATCAACACTAATCGGCTGTTAAGTCACTTGCTATTTCAGCTTTTACTTCAAATTAGATAGAGATAGCAAGTGACTTGACAGCCGATTAGTGTTGATCGAGCTTTCAGAAACCGGGGGTTAAAGTGTTTATGAAAAATCATAAAACCACGCTACGAAGAAAATAGCATTATCTAAAAAAACATTAAGCAAACTTTTTCGTAAGAAAATTTGTTTGAATTTGGAACAAAGATTTCCTCCTGAAAAGTTTGCAATCTACAACAAACTACCCCAAACTTTTTGGTAACGACTTTTTTGAATCTAATTGAATTTTTTTCTGAATCATGTGCAAATGTGCATTGTACTTGCCACAACGTTTGATTGTAACTTTTCATGAATTTTTGCTTCAGGGTTTTTAATCGTTCCAGTGTTTGTGTAAGATTTCACCACAAGAATCCTATTGACTTATTGACTTTCCTATTAATATAGTATTTTTTGTATACTTCTTGCTTCAAGCAGATGACCTTGGTTGCGTTAATCTCGCATAATAGGAACGTGCCTTACAATGCACTGCCTTGCGTTCATGTAGATGCAAACAGGTTATGTTCAGTCATTAGCCTGGAAGAAAAGGATAAAGGATAGGATGAATGGATGGGCATCGTGGTAGGTTACCCCGCAACTCGAGTGCCGATGCAGTCAGACCATTCGTCAGCAGACGAGGGGTTCGAGGATGCACTGGAACTGAGGTGAATGCAGTTTTTTTTCCGAATAGACTATAATGCTGGTATAATCTATAACGATTGCTGACAGCGTTACCGGACTACTGAGGTGAAGACAGGTACATCGGTTGGTTTTTATTTGGTACTAGTTGCGCTCCGCGGTTTCACCCGCGCAGATTTAAATCCCGGTATTCCCACGTGATAAAAATTAGCCTATGTGCTATTCCAGACTATAATCTATAATAATAATAATAATAAGTTTTTATTCAGTACGGTCTTACAACATTTGTTTAAATAACAATTGGTAATTAAATCTATGTGCCTAAATTACTAAATTTGTTGTGTGCAGACCGAGGGCCATGAATATGGTTTGAGCACCTCGCTCTAACTAAGCCTAGGCTTGTATATAGACGCGAGGGGGCTGCTATTCGGCTGTTATGCTATAATTCTGTTGACACTTAAATTTTGGGAATTTAAAAACGTGGCTGTGTGTAAGTAGTACGAAAAGTTATACAAGAAAAACCGATTAATAAATAAAAAAAAAAATTAAAGGAAAACTAAAAGACTATAATCTATCTCTCTGCCAAGTTTCATCCAGATCCGTTCAGCCGTTCTTGCGTTATTTAGTAACAAACATACATTCATCTATCCATACTTACCAACTTTCGGGTTAATAATATTAAGTAGGATAGGAAGTAGGATGTTGTCCTTTGACAGACAGCCCAACATCCCCTCCCCGGGTGGGAGGCATGCGTGAAACATTTTCCCCCGTAAAAGGGATGAACGTATTACATTTCCAATAGACCAGAAAAGTCGCTACCTTTTATTTATCTTTAGTTTATCTTATTAATCTATCAATAATTGTAAACAGGACATTGTTAACGAGCGTCTTCGATGACTGGCTCGCACGTGTTCATCGTAAAATCTTTATTTCTCGGCTAATTGATGGTTATTTAACTAATATGGCTGCTGATGTCCATTATGTATGATTAATTAGTCATTTTTGAACTATTTGTAGTATCCACATTAAGTCGTTTATAGTTTAATTTGATAGTTGTAGTACCTTTTTTTTTTTTTCTTACGATAGGAAAATGCATTACGCATGTCCCTCGGCCTGAGGGATGCCGAGGGGGTCTGTCGGACTCACCACCAGACTGGTGGCATACCGACTAGATTGTTGTAGATGACGCCAAAGAGGCGCAGCGAATAGAGGCGCCAAGTCAGTGTTTTTTTTTCGTGAGTAGGTATTTAGTTTTTTGTATAGAGATTCGATCGCCTCTATCGGGCGCGCTGAGAACTCACGTGTCTCGTATGGAGACACATGAGTTACGTACACGTAAACATTGTACACGTAATAAGGCATGACGTCTCGACAAACGGAATACGAAAAACAGAAGGGGTACAGGAATTTTTTGCCGCCTGCAACGTTACGGGTTAAAATGCAAAGAGAGTTTTCTCTATAAAATCCATACCAAAGGTACCTACTTACCTACCTTTCATTGTTGCAAGGTACATGTACCTTGCACCAATAAATTTGAGTAACCTCTTACGTAAATAGATTATAGAACTTAAAATAGCCGAACAAGATTTCCTTTGTTAATTTGAACCCCGGCCTCTGTTAATAATGCTAATCAGGTTAAATGTAGCTCAGCTCTTTAGCCTTTTTAACGCCTTTGTATCGCTCTCTATACGCGCCATGCACGAGCTGGCAACGTCGCGTGGTAATTCCTGCGCGAGTTGTTGCCGCTTCGCTAGACACCGATCTCGCAGCTCTCTTGCCCCTCTACCCGCTACTGCTCGTCAGTCTCGCCAGAACACTTCTGACATCACAACGTCATGGATTCCAACTCAAATTCATTTGACATGTTTATCCCAAAGATAGAAGAGGATCGTGATTGTCGGGTGCCCAGGCTTACATGGAACTCAGAGATGACCATGAAATTGATCGAGACACTGGAAGCGGATTGCCATGTGCTATGGAATTCAAAACATGCGATGCACAAGGATAAATTCGCAAGGCAAGCAAAGACGGAGTTTCTCGCTAATATGTTTGGGACAACAATAGAAGAGATAAACAGGAAGATTCACAATTTGAGAACGCAGTATAATAACGAGCTGAGGAAGCTGAAGAAGAAGCAGGAGGCAGGGGTGGACAGATGGGTGCCGCCAGTGAGCGGATGGGAGTACTTCGAGGCGATGTCATTTTTGAAACCAGCGCCATCTGTCAACGACTCGTTTTTGATGTCGTTAGACCCGCTCGACACTTCACTCGAAGGAGAAGCTGTTAATATTGCCGTAAGGGAAATACACTATTTCATTCTTTCTCAATTAAGTTTTTCGGTTTCTTGACTACTTTAAGATTAATCAATGGTATTTCATGTGCGAAAAATCTAACTGCTTACATAATATTAACAGGATTGAAAAGTCTCTACGATTAATTTGTTCGTTTGATATTATATCCCAAAGCCCAACCCTGAGGGGCCGGGCTCGTGTCCTGTGTTTGACAGGTTGTGATACTGGCGTGGCGGCGCCGCCGCCGGGTCGGTCCTAATTGCTCGCGGTTTGATTGCGTTCTGTATTTACATTCTCATGAATTATTTCTAATCTAGTTAATTATTTCTAGTCTAGCTCGTGTGATATTTTTGATCAACCGCAAAATCCAATTTATTGTCATTTTTAGCGTGTTTCTCGTTTTGTTAGTTTTCGCGTTAAAAACTAACCCTCTTAGGTATTCATAATCCCCGCAATTTTATAGCGGCTCAATAGAGTATTCTTGTCACTGTCATTTTCATCAGAAAACAGACCTATCGGTTTGATAAGCTATTGGCGCGCTCAAAGAGCATTGTGAATAAACATTTTAAAATATCATGATTTTGTCAAATCATTATTTCCAAAATTAAATGATTGTTAGTAATAGTAGGTCTAGTGCTGTTGATTAAAAAAGCAAATAATTTTTATTTGTGACTAGCTGGCAGAGTTCCAAGCTCAGGAGGAGCAAGAGTTTGCAGCAGCGCGAGCTCGTCCCATTTCTCCTTCCACTGGAGGTAGTCCTGGACGGAAGAAGCCTACCCTGAGGGTAGCGGCGTCAGCTCCGTTGCCTTTGCCATCAAGGGTCCTGCCAACTATGTGGCCGGAACAGCCTCGGATCCAGCCGGGATTGAACGCCGATGAGTGCCAGGTAAGGTTCTAATCTAGTGGATTGATAGATAGATAAATCTTTATTTTTCACCACACAGAAGCTCATTATAGCATACATTTAGGCAAAAAATTTGCGAACAGTGATCTCTTCCAGGCAGACAAAGTTGCCTGGAAGAGATCACTGTTCTAGTCTATATCTGCAATTTCCATCAGTCCTCGACGGAGTAGGCCTTTGTAACCTATTGAAGTGTATTCTTTGCAGAATTACCTACATTTTTGAATGATATTGCCTATAATACTCAGCTTCAGATGATTTTTCTGTCTATTATTCATTTAATTATCCTTGGACTAAGTACCTGCTTAATATTTGCGTATGAAGGTATAATAGTACCTATATTTTTTTATTATACAACTAAAGAAAGAAAGAAAGAAAGAAAGAAAGAAAATTCATTTACTCATCCACCACAAAATAAAAACAAAAAAACAAATTAACCTTAACAAACCAAAACCAGTACTTAAACAAACTAATAAAAAAGATAAAAGTTAAGGATAAAATATATATACTTATATCTAAATACATAGAGCTGCGTGGTGGCGAGTGGGCCAACAGCTCAGCATAATGCTCCTGTATGTCGGCACACGCAGGAGCGCTGGTATTCTGCTGCGACCCGGTATTGGCCTCACGGACATCCAGGCTTTAGTTTGGCTCGCGCGCCGTTACAACATTACCTACGAATTAACATTTCTAATATGCCTACCTACTAACTTCTAAGATTACCATAAATTATGCACTTTTATAAATATAACTCATATTACTATATTAACAAAGAAAAACTAAAATTATTTATTGTAGACTAAAAAACAATGAAAAACAATGAAATTAAAAACCTACAACTAAATAGGCAGATAGCGGAGAGGGGGAAGAGCGGGGTTCCACTAAGCCAGCCAAGGTTGGTTAATTTGCTTGTCTAAAATATGCAGCTTAAGTTTAAACCTGAACGAGTCCACGTTAGTTGCTTTACATATTGGTGGAGGGATAGAATTCCAACACTTGGTGGCGGCAAAGCGGAAACTGCCTCTGAAGGCTGCAGATCCATGTAGCGGTGTGGCTAGTAAAAGTTCAGCACCTGCTCTTGTATTATATCTGTTGTCATCACTGTACCATCTTAACTTTTTAAACAAATATTCTGGTTTACGGCTCTTAATGACTCCAAACAAAAGAGTCGCAAAATGAAGATACCTTCTTAAAGGCATTTTGAGTAACTTTGCTTTATTAATAAAAGGTGTAACGTGTGCTCTAGGAGGTACTGGGAAACAGAACCTTGCACAAGCGTTCTGAACACGTTGCACCAGTTTCTCAGTTCTTGCAAACAATCTAGGGCCGTATACAGTATCTGCGTAATTTAGTTTAGACAGTACTAATGATTCGCATAAACTAATCCTGAGATCAACACTAAGGCAATCGCGAATGCGGTACAGTACCTTTAACCGATAAAAACAATTGCGTACTGAATCAGTAATATGTTTTTCAAACCGCAGTTCACTATCCATTCCTACTCCCAGATTACGAGCTTCATTAGTGCGTACAATTGGCTCTCCCAAAATATTAAGGTTATGCGGTATGAGGGAAATGTCTGCAATTTGCTTCTTTGAACCCAATATCATGTACTTCGACTTTGCGGGGTTTAAGACCAAAGAATTTTTGCTTGACCATAGCGCAATACGACTGAGGTCTGCGTTTACTCTTTCGATGGCATTGGAAGTATCATTAGGAGGAAATGACGTATAAAGCTGTAAGTCGTCTGCATAAATATGATATTTACAGTGTTGGATATTAGACACAACGTCGGCACAATAAATCACAAATAACAAAGGACCCAAAATAGAGCCCTGTGGAACACCTCTAGAAACTTGACGACAAGAAGAGAAAACCTTTCCACCATTAGCTGCAGTGGTTTCCACCAACTGCGAACGATGCCTAAGATAACTGTCGAACCAATTAACGACATCCCTTTTAAAACCATAATAACTTAACTTAGAAAGCAGTAGAGTAGAGTTAATACAGTCAAAAGCACGTGAAAAATCTAAAAGAACTAAAGCAGTGCCCATACCTTTATCCTGTGCCCCAAGTATATTGTCAGTGACATCAAGTAACGCTGTAGCAGTACTGCGACCCTTCCTAAATCCAGATTGCTCTTCAGGCAAAATATTATTTAACTCTACAAAAAGACTAACTTGATCGTATACTACTCTTTCCATAATTTTAGAGAGACAGGGTAAAATACTAATTGGACGAAGGTCCTTAAAAGTGCTAGGGTTTGTCACCTTAGGAATAGGCTTGACAACTGCAATTTTCCACAAATCCGGAAACACAGACGAAGCGATGGATTTGTTTATTATACAAGTTATGGCACGAAGAGTGTAAGGCAAGGTTAACATAATCATATCTAGGTTAACATCATCGAAACCCTTGGCATTGGATTTAAGTGAACGAAGGGCTTTATATACTGTGTCAGTCGTAGTGTTTACTAGTCGCAGAGAACTGCCACAAAACTTATTATGTTCGTAATATGTCAAAAGAGAAATGTCAGTATCATTAGAACCCGGGACGTTTAGGAAACTATTATTGATTATTTCAGGGTCATTCAGGTGGTTAGGCAGTTCAACCGACTTATTTACAGGGAAGACGGTTTTACGTAGAGACTTCCACAAATTTGCCGGATCCTTAAGATTTTCATTAATATGTTTATTGAAATAAGCACGACGATCCGATTGTAGAGCATTTGTAACAACTCGTTTTAGGTCCTTATAATATTTATTATGAATTTCATTTTTAGAAGCTCGATACCTGTCATGTGCGTCATCTCTAAGCTGCATCATGAGTTTTAAAGTATCGGTAATCCAAGGATGAGATGGTTTTTTAATAAATACTTTTTTTTCCGGGGCGTGTAAGTCAAATAGTTTCAAAATCATTTCATTAAAATATAATACCATGTCATTCACATTATCAAAGGTTTCAATATAATTCCAGTCAATACTTTCCAAGTCCCTGTTAAAATAGTCAACTAAAATGTCCTTAATCGGTCGAAACATTATAAAGGACCTGTTTGGTTTCTGTTTTTTTAAATTAAATTCAGCAGTGATAAAAGCATGCGCACCAAGCTCGGGAATATACTTCACAAGGACCTGCTTGGAAGGGGCGTCAGAGCAAACAACATCAACTAGCTGATGGAACAAGCAGATGTCCCACCTGATGTTAAGTGGTAACCATCACCTATAAACAAAACATTGCCCCGTAGGTCACGCACAATAGGAACGTGCCCTACGATGCACTGCCCTGCGTCCATCAACTTGAGGCATACAGATGTTAAGCCTCATGTGCCTGTAATTACACCGGCGACCACACTCTTCCTATATCCTAGATCCTAGTCCTAGTGCTCGACCTTTGCCCACAAGCATTTATATTTTTAGTTCGTTAACTGAAATCTTTAATCACTCTTTCAACCAAGACGCCTCATCTACAAGAAAAGTATGGGAAATAATGACTTGAATGCGGATTTTACGTCGGAGCAGGATTTTATGGGACTACTAGTTGCGCCCCGCGGTTTCACCCGCGCAGATTTAAATCCCGGTATTCCCACGGAATAAAAAGTAGCCTATGTGTTATTCCAGACTATAATGTATCTCTCTGCCAAGTTTCACTCAGATCCGTCCAGCCGTTTCGGCGTGAAAGAGTAACAAACATCCATCCATCCATCCATCCATACTTACAAACATTCACGTTTATAATATTAGTAGGATAAATTTTTGAATTTTTCTGTAAATAAAGCTTTAGTAAATCTAGGTTTTGAGATTAAAATCATACTAAATCAGAATTGGATAGTTTTTCATTATTTCCTCACAACATCAAACAATTCACATGTGAGTACTTTTCCATCAGATATTTGGAGACTTTGTAGCATCGGAGCTCCGCATGCTACGCTCCGAGTCTCGCAAGAAACTGAAGAGGATGATTCAAAAGGCGATTCTGCAAGTGGGGGAGGAAGAAGAGAAGATATAGTGAAAGTGACTCTGAAATATATCAAAGCATAGTTTTTAAAACATTATTTTTAGTGAATGACGTTAATTTTGCTGATAAGATTATTCAGCTAGGCAAAAAAGTCTAGAAACGAAACAAATTTGACATGCGGGTATTTCGAGGTGCGAGCAAGATCGCATGTGAGTGAACGTCAAAAATATTTTTCTCTGCAAATCTTTTTGATGTTCACTTCAAGAAAGAGAGAAGTTCAAGTAGAGTTTTATTTTCTGCTCTTTTTTGCCCAGCTTTAGTTTTTAAAAGGGTATAATTTAGTGGAAGACATTTATTTTGCTAAGTATTCACTTATGAAATATTTAGTGCCAAAGCTGGAGAATGTTTTCATGGTCTTTGTTAGTTGGAAGGACAAAACCTAAAGATGTATGTATGTACTTGGTAATTCGTCTATGACTTTTTAAACCAATTAAAGCCTTCCTTAATGAAACGTTATTTTTATTATGATTTAACAAAGTAATGATTATATTGGGGTCGGGTTAAGAAAAAGTATCATTTGACGTCAAATGCGCTACTATTATACTAAACTAGCGACCCCTGCTTCGCACGGGTGCACATATCATGCATTTATTATACATATAAACCTTCCTCTTGAATCACTCTATCTATTTAAAAAAACCGCATCAAAATCCGTTGCGTAGATTTAAGCATACAAAGGGACATAGGGACATGGGGATATAGGGACAGAGAATGCGACTTTGTTTTATACTATGTAGTGATATAGACTAAATAGTATAAATATAGACATTATGTATATTATGTATATATATATATTTATATATATAACTTCTATTAAATGTTTAAACAAACAGTTTCATAAATGCTTAGTAACACGCCACACCATCTTTTTGCACGCCCAGGATGACTGGTAGAAAATGCTATTAGCATTAAGTCCTCCTAGCACTATATTGTTTTGTGTGAAAGTTTTAAATAAATAAATAAATAAATAAATATATCATAAAGGCAAATCTATATTTTCTAAATATTATGCCTCTATTAAATCCCTAAATCAAAAGCTTTTGACATTCACGTAAGTTTCGATAGCTATTTCGTGTCGGAAACGATTCGGGTTTAAAATCAAATGTGATAAAAACTGACGTTTCCGATTGGAAACCTTTCCGAATGTTTTAAAATAGCCTAAATACAACCAACAGAAAAGAAACTTAGTACGCACAAATATAGTTCGTAACCTTAACATGAATCAATAGGTAACGGAAATGGGATAAAAATGAACGAGCTGAATAAAGTGAGACCTTCAATACGTACTAATGTTAGTAATCACAATACGCGAGCGAAAATACAAGTGTCTCGACAAGAAGAAAAACGCGAGTAAAGCTGTGGGCGGCGGCTAGTGTATCATAACTTATGCTGTCGAACGGTTGCGGTAGTGGATAAAAGGTTATCAACCTTAACACTATCAGCAGTAACTTCACACGTACCTACAGATAGCATCGCCCGCGGCCCGCCCTCGCTTTTATTGTTTACTTATTAAAGAAGGGAGCCTTAATTGCCCTTCTGTGGCCTCCCGCTAGCTTTGCCTCCACGGAAATGGACTCAATAATTACGCAATCAATGGCTATTATGATGTTATTGGCAATCATTGGATCCGGGAATGGGGTCTCAGTGAAAATATGCTTGGAAAATAAGGTTGCTTGAAAGACTAATAATTTTGGTATTTGTTCCATAATTAATAGAAATCACTAAGGCTTTGTTTTTTATTGCATCCCCAAGTTTTTAAATGTATATTTATTGTTATGTTCTAAAGTTTTTTAATTATACTTATGGTTATTATTCCATAACTCAAAAAATCATTGTAATTTTAAATTGACCAAATAATTGCACGCAACGATATATGGATTCATTACCAGATATAAACAAATAGGTCGATAGATCGAAATAATTCGATGGTGATACTTATCTGTTCGAAGTGTTGTGTTGTGTTCTTCAAAACACATAAACTGTATATTAGTATGATTCAAATTATAATATTTATTATTATTAGTATCGTAAGAATGCCGACAATGATTCATTATGCTTAACATAGCATGACCATTCAACTATCAACCTTTTCCCAGCATGTTAGAGATTTAATTCCGATAGCATCATTTCAGTCGAACTCTCTGTAGCCCAGAAAAACTTCATCCTTATGCCGTTCAAAATAGATTACAAAATCCTGTATAGCTTCCTAAAAACCACGTGCCTTTAAAATTCCAGTATCCCCCACAATTATCTCGACAAGGATAAACTGTGTAGTAGGTATACATTCTGATACAAATTTCATCACGTTGGATTAATTACCGGGAAAGCAATTACTTCCTGCGAAAGACTGATGTCCATCAACGATGAGATGAGTTAGTCGTGATAAATAAACAACGGATTGACACTAAAGATGAAGAACTGTTTATGAAAGACAAGAACTTCGAATTATTAGGACTGTTTACGAAGATAAGATATAAATAAATATTTAAAAATATAAGACAAAACAAATATATATCGGAATGATGATAAGAAAGTTATTTTTGTGATAAATAAACAACGGATTTTAAAGATGAAGAACTGTATATGAAAGACTAGTTGCGCCCCGCGGTTTCACCCGCGCAGACAAATCCCGGTATTCCCGCGGGATAAAAAGCCTATGTGTTATTCCAGACTATGATGTATCTCTCTGCCAAGTTTCATCCAGATCCGCTTAGCCGTCCCGGCGTGAAAGAGTAACAAACATCCATCCATCCATCCATCCATACTTACAAACTTTCACGTTTATAATATTAGTAGGATAGTAGGATAAGAACTTCGAATACTAGAACTGCTTTCGATGGTACGATATGAATATTTAAAAATATAAAAAAAAGGTAATATAATAATCGGAATGATAGAAATCCTGATTATTGTTTACTATTTAAATTGTTCTAAAATAACTATTATTATAACAGCCACACAGAGCACGTCCATCTCATCATCTATGCTCTTACAGAAAAGAATTTTTTCGGTGCTATCATACGCTTACTCTCAAATCGAAATGTATTCACATTTAGTATGGCACAGAATACCACCATCTTGCTTACCTTTATTTTACTTTTCTGTAGATGTGTAGGGTTGGCTATAGCAATCCTTGTACCTGAGTTGAGGGTTGGGGATAGGGGGGATGCAAGTGGGGGTAGATGGCAAGTCTTCCCCTTGAGTCCTTTTTTCTAGGAAATGAAAAAAAATAATTTAATTTTTCAGGTAAGTTACTAGTTAGGTTAGGGTTTTTTTTTATATGAAAAAAATTGGTATTAATATTTCATCTCTATGACAAAAAGACTCAAGGGAAGGAATTCTCATTAGGTTAGGGTTATTTATTTTTTTTTTTTTAAGTGAAGAAATTTGAAGGAAATTTTTTGGAATTTTTTTTTCATTTCCTAGAAAACGAACTATAGGGAAAGACTTGCCATCTACCCCCACATGCTTTCCCCCTATCCCCAACCCTCAACTCAGGTACCAGGGTAGCTATAGTTTAACCGATGTGTAAGACGTCGTTTAATCTCCAGTCTTGTTTCCACGACCCCGTTATAATCTCTATAAAACGTGGCACAAAAGTAACATGATCGTATTTCGGACCATTCCTTGTACTTACCATGCGGGCTTTGTCTCAAGTAAAAACGAAATCCAAGAGTTGCAGGCGGGAGTAATAAATAATTGCTAGTGTCGGTTCATTTTCAATAATTACCAGTTCCAAATCGTGCTCGTCATTATCATCATCTCTAATTTCAACTTCCCACTAGCCTCGTGTTACGCAATTATACATATTTGTTATTTTCATTCATTCCGATGCTATGGCACAGAATACATTTCGTTGAGTGAGTTGAAGTTTCACTTGTGTCATGCTGGCATAATGTTGTCATTATTTTCATGCCCATATCCTCACACTCACGTGACATTAGTATGTTTAATCTCATTTTAGTTCGTTTTCCCGCGAATATTCAAACGCATCTCAGTAAGCATGTCTCAAGTCGTGGTTTTTTGACAGTTTTTAATGAAATTCCGTCAAAAACTCGTCACATGAGAAGTGCTTAAATCAGAGTTGCGTTTGAGTATTCGGGTCTTTGCGTCGTTTTCAAGGCCGAACAAGGTCTGAGCTGCCATCTTAATATTTGGTATACCTACCTACCTACTTGTGTCTCGTGCCCAAATCGTCTTTGGCGAGTGGGTATCTTTGAAAATATGCGCGACGACGCGAACGGTCTGACTGTGGCTCCACTCTCGTCTCTGCAACCACATGTTTGTGCCTGAATGCTCGAATTTGGACGTATTTATTAAAAAACAGCGCTAGGTAGGTGTCCAATGAATACAGAAAATAAATTTAATTAAGGACCTATATCTAAAAGAAAAATTGCACATGCACAATGCTATACAATGCTATATATGTTGGGCAAAATATGCTTTGAGAATCATAAATATAATTTTTCTGGCCATTTCACAGGTTAAAATCAGGGATGTAAAGCTTATTATACACTAAGCCCTATTTAAAGTGACGCAAGCTTCACTAGACCATTCATTTTGTTTGGGTCCCGTCAACCGAGACGGGACTTGTGTAATGTTCCGGTTTGCCACCATCCCTTTCCTACACATCACCACCAGCTATATCTATCCCGTTCTGAACACCGTATGGTTCCTTTGTGCCTGGCAAGCGATTAGGGGCACGTTCCTGAGAAAACGGCAGATGTTAGAAAGTTTTTTTGGTCGCCAAGGAAACTTTTGATAACGTTTGCAGTAACAGGATCTCAATATTCTCAGTCGATGGATTAAAGAAGTTTTGAGAGGATTATGAACGAAATAAAAATACTTTGGAGAATATAAATTTAAAAATAGATAACGGCCTGTAAGAGAAGTAAAGGAAGATTCTTTGTAAAGGAATCGGCCGGAGAAGTACTGCTAAGTACTGAAGCCTTTTCCTGCCGCCAAGCAGCAACACTGTGTTTTGGTTTGAAGAGTATGGTCGCCGGTGTAATTACAGACACATGACGCCTCAAGTTGATGGACGCAGGGCAGTGCATCGTAGGACACTTTCCTATTGTGCGTGACTTACGAGGCAATGCCTTTTACAGGTGATGGTTACCATTTAACATCAGGTGTGCCATCTGTTTGTTCCATCAGTAGGCTGTATAAAAAAATACGACAGTAAAATATAACTGAGAATTAAGGTTAAAAATTTCAAACAAAGTTATGAAAATTGAAAAGATGAAATTTGAATCTAATTAAATAACACGGATGAACAAAAACAGTTCAAACCGACATAACTTAGCCGCAAAGGTAGTCAATAAAGCCAGTCTACCTCCCACAAACATTATGATTAATGATCCGTCTTGTAGGTACTAAATAAAGTGGATAATCAAAACAATCCACAATAATATAAAGCTAAACGCCGTATTAACACCTCCCATTGAGTAATGGCACCTCCGCCCACCCGCATCGAATCCCCTCTCGAACAAATTACTGTATTCCAAGAAGTCCAATTTACAAAATGACTAATAATGCTTCACAATATAATAATATATATGTAATAAGAACGATAATACAAAAGTAACACTTGTTATGTTTTAATATTAATTTATATTTTTAACTTTTAAAACTATGATGGATGACAGAGAAATAAGATGGACATAACTTTTTAAAACGGCTTATTGACATGATTTATGAGTTTGATTGTTTCCCGAAATTTCGGCATAGTTGCATGCGTCATGATCACTTTAATCTAACTCATTCACAAAATTATGGTAAATGTCGCATCTTTTGAACCCATCCCTTGTTTTTGAAGAAAAATACAAAATATCCGTCACTAGAACAACAGAAGAAAAAACAGTAGATCAGTGTCTGTACACAGTTACCTACATTATAAACGATCGAGAGGAAAGATTGTGAAACCACCTTAAATAATACAAAAACAAAAAAAAACTATGCAATGCATGCTTTTCAAGATGACTGCTATGATCCCAAACACAATTCTTAAAACGCTATCTCAATATCAAAGTCATCAACCAGTGAGCCGCACACAATGACATTCCAGCGCTATGTGCGTTGCATGCAATCGCAATCACGACACATTTCCCGCTCGGCTTCCGTTGTTCTCGTTCAATAAACGTCTTTGTACGCTATGCTCCCCTAGTACTTGTCACCGAACTGCGCACCATATGGCGCGCTGGTGACGTTTTTTCTTATCTACTTCATCTGGGTTTCGTTTCAATGTCTTGTTATCGATAACAGAATTTATTATGTCTGCGGTGAGCTCAAGAAGAATTATATAAACTGAAACTGAAACCACTGCATGACTTTGATCCCCAGACACGGTAGATATCTCTTCAGATCTCTCAGTACCATTTTCCTGGGGAAAAATGGTCTCTAACACAAAGACAGGAATCACTTACGATCGCAACTTTGAACACAAGAAGAATTGGTCACACGATAAAATCTATAATGTTCATAAACAGATACTTAGGAACTTTAATGGAAACAGACAATAAAATAAAGGAACAGATGTTTCTCGTCGATGATATTTAGTTTCATGCTTTTGTTGTTATAGATTTCTCTTAGCTGAACATTTTATGTAATGCCATGAAAACCGTCTAAGATCATTAAAATACAGTAGAAGCAAATCTAGTTAATAGAGGCTACATATAGCATCGCGATCAGTATACAAATACGAATGACGAATGTCTCAAAATATCGTATCGATGATATTTAGTTTCATGCTTTTGTTGTTTTAGATGTTAAATATCTCTTTAACTTAAAATTTTATGTAATGCCATGAAAACCGTCTATTAAAACCAGTAAAGTAGCAATAAAAATAATTGATGCTATAGGTATAGCATCGCGATAAGTAAATACAAATACGAATGTCTAAAAATATCGTTTTCTGTAGATGACTTTTAATAAGCACTTAAAATTGCCGTCTGACAAAGTGGGGCATTTGCCGAGCCGATCAAATAGTTTGGCACAAACTAACTTTGTTCGTATATAGGTATCATAAATATTCGCCAACTCAGCTTGAAGTTTGCAGACGGAAACTTTCCCACACAAAGAACGATGAAGTTGTTGGCAATGCCATTGAAGGCGAAGTATATTGTGTTTGTATTCAAACAGCCTTTTCATGAAAAGGTGCTTTGAACAAAGATCACGATAAAGAAAATTTCAGAAAAACAATCTTCGTAGATATAATTTTCATGTTAGTCGTGACATGTCAACATATTTATGAATTTCGATGAAAATATACTACTTTTGTAATTTAATGGTCCGCCGAGGCTGAAACTGTGTTCAATCAAACCGGTAGCTTATCAAACTTCAAACAGCAACCAGAAAGGCGACGTTAATTGACGTCGATGGAACATTTTAGCTCACTCGACCACTTCTGTGGATTCCGTCAAGTGATTATCATTCGAATGTACACTTTACTACTTTGATAATAGATTTTATAGTCCGTTTATAGAGCCAACTTGCGTCATTCCGTGCCGCGATGGTAATGCGAAGCCGTATGGTTGCGGACAAACATTGATTGCGTTGGTGTGCGTGGGTGTCGGTATTCCGAAGTGCGTTCGTGTGTTCCCCGCGCTCAATAAGTCGAGGCATGCGCAGTGAACGCTACTGCCATCTGTTGGGAGCCACGTGGGTGAGCTTGAGGAGTGTGCGCGGAACCATCGATCCGGTCACCTTGACTGCCTAATAGATTCATATACACGGAGAGCACGCTCCGTTCATAAGAATCAAGTGTTTATGTCTGAGTTGTGACAGTAGGTAAGGTAGGTAGATACCCGGGATGTAGAGACGTAACTGTCTGGTATAATAACTTCGTTGATAGGTTGAGACGATCGTTCGTTCGAAATTCGAATGTACTGTAACCTACATTTACATTATCGATTAACTTGAGTAAATAATTCTTTGGATTTCTTGGCTATGGCTACGCAAAGTAATACTGTTCTGCATCTCTACATCTTTTCCAAATGAAAAACCCGTCCTTATCGTATTCGTCTTCACGTGCAGAACGAATAAAATCACCTAAATGCTAACAAGCCACGTCAGTCCCGAATTTCAGCGAAAACGGGTCAGCTCAGCCGTGAAAACGCATGATGAGGAGAAACATTTTCGTCCATGGGTCCACAGACAACTTTTGTTTGGATGAAAAAAATTGACGGAATAGGCAAGCGGGCCCACCTGATTTTGTTAAGTTACTTCTGTATATAACAATACATTACAATAACTTACAGACACAGAACACGTCAACCTAAAATCTACCCATTTCCATTTTTGTGTGTACTTATTTGTAAAATAATGTGGTCCATAATTATGATACCTCATGTTTCTCTACTTGTCAAGGTTGGCTGGTAGAAATAAAATTATGCTCTCCTTTTGTACAAACTTTGTTTAGTGCAATAAAGAATTAAATGAATAAATAAATAGCTGGATTCATGAGGAAATTTGTAGAATTAGCACTACAATGGCGGAAATGATACCTGTTTTTATGAAGCTAGCAAATCTAGGTACTTACCTTACAGCATCGATATTTTCCTGATCAAAGAGTAAACATACGGAGTTGTGTCAAACACAACAAACTACTACACTAAGTAGTTTATTAGTAGTATTAATTTCACTTCTAATTAATTTTTGATAGTAATTCCGATGAAATGGTACCTAAATTACCTTATTTTGTCAGTGCGAGTTGTAAAACTGTTGCCAAAAACCAAGCTGAAGTTTAACCAACGTCTCATACTCAAGCAAAACAATAAGGAAGGAAAGTGTGAGAGATGGCACACATTATTGTCAACTAGTCAAGAGTAGTAGAGCTCTTTGTGAAGGGCTCGTCCGGGGAAGTACTACCACCACGCCTTTTTCTGCCGCCAAGCAGCAACGCTGTTTCGGTTTGAAGAGTGTGGTCGCCGGTGTAATTACAGGCACATGAGGCTTAACATCTGTATGCCTCAAGTTGATGGACGCAGGGCAGTGCATCGTAGGGCACGTTCCTATTGTGCGTGACCTACGGGGCAATGTTTTGTTTATAGGTGATGGTTACCACTTAACATCAGGTGGGCCATCTGCTTGTTACATCAGCTAGTTGTATAAAAAAATAATAATAATTAAAATAACCTGTTCAGCTGTTACACATATACTCGTGATTGTGTATCACGTGGAAAGAGAACGAACATTTTGTCTTTGTTATTTAAAAACTTCAGAATCAAGATGTTGAAGAAATCGTAGATATTCAAGAAATATAATTATGTAAAACTAAAAACGAAAATCATTATTAAAAATATGATAACCACACAATCATTGAGTTAAACTCAATGCACACAATATTAGAAAATTTGCAAGAAGCGCAGATTGAAAACACAGATTGTTAAGGGTCCGGTGACGCGGCTCGCAATTTCGAGGTGCGATTGGCTATTATTTCATTTTATTTCATTTCGGGGAGGTTGTTTGAAAGAATAACTCTAAAGAAACACGCATAAATACTGGTTGAACACAAATAATACAATAATATAAGGGAAATGTGCTTGATTCAGAAATCATTTTGGTATTAGGTAAATGTAAGACCAAACATACTAATACCAAAATGATTTCTGATTCGGGCATGTTTCCCATATATTATTGTATTATTTGTGTTCGAACAGTATTTATGCGTGTTTCTTTAGAGTTATTCTTTCAAACAACCTCCCCGAAATGAAATAAAATGAAATAATAGCCAATCGCACCTCGAAATTGCGAGCCTCTGTCACCGGAGCCTTAAATACTATTCATAACCGAGCAAGAATATCATTCATCGCTCAGGTATAGTAAGTAGGGTCAGCTCAGGAGTAGAGCAAAATCCCGCAGGTAAAATCGACTCAGAAGTACCAGGAGCACAGAAGCCGTAGGAGATGGACTGAGCCCCACTCGCTACGAATAGTTCGGGGAACGCCCACACCATCGCCCCTCTCCGCGCCTTGTCGCGCCAAAGGAACATTGGCTATGGTCAATGCATGGTTGTTTTTTCCTTGAATAGGTAGGAGCTCACAGGTCGCCATTTCTGAGTCATTAGGTTTCGTAGGTTACGAGACTTTGTTTAAAGATTTAGCTAGTCCCTTAACCCGACTATTGGGTATTGTGAATTAAAAGTATAGTGAACTCATCGAGAGATTGTCTGATAGCCTGTGTAGGTAATTATAAAAAGGCTTTGCACAATCTTATGTACATGTTTATAGTTGCATAATGTGCTGACTTTAAACTATTATTAACCTGCTGTAACAACAATAAACGGTCCAATTATATGAGCGAAGATTATGGCAGATTCCGTGCAAGCGCCTTTCGTGCTTCGAAGGGCACGTTTTTTAGGACCTGACTATAACAAGATGAATACTTTTGTTAGAAAGATTAACCTCATGTTGGATACTTAGGTAGCTCATTTTAAAGACTTCTATTCTAGCCACATGATTTGGCTTGGATCAGTCGACTCAAATCGTCTCTTGGCTCTAGACTCTATCAAATTTATGATAAGTTGACCAAGCTAAAATGAGTTAAATAAACTGTTTTTTTTTTGAGTATTCGTTTTATAAAAAATTCTGATCTTGCGGGGTCAAACTTTACGATTTTGAATTGAAAAGTCTGACTTCTAGAAGTAAGACTTATGCCAGAATAGTCTAGACTATTCTAGCATAAGTCATGATTCAGTCAGGCGTTTTCATGGTGCGGTCAAAGGGCCAACTATGTGAGGGGCGGGTCGTGGCACGAGGGGCGGAGCTACTTTGGTAGAACCCAATTTTGTAAAATCCAAAAGTTTGGAAAAGTTTGGCTGAGATATTATACAAACTTTAGATATTCACTTTTTATATTGATTGAAAATAACGTTAGGTACATCATTCAACACTAGTTCGAAGAGATACGCAATGCAATATGATTTCACGATTCAGAATTGAATCGCAACAAAACTTCTTGGGAAGTCTCTGTAACTTATATAGATTATACTAACAGCGCCCCGTGGTTTCACCCGCGTAGTTTTAAATCCCGGTATTCCGGAATAAAGAGTAGCCTAAATGCTATTCTGGCGCGGATTATAATCTCTCTCGTGCCAAATTTCATCCAGATCCGTTTAGCCGTTATCGAGTAACAAACATCCAATCTTTCACGTTAAATCCCGGTATTCCCACGGCATATAAGGTAGCTCATGTGATATTCCAGACTATAATTTATCTCTCTGCCAAGTTTCATCCAGATCCGTTCGGCCGTTCCGGCGTGAAAGAGTAACCAACATCCATCCATCCATCCATCTATCCATACTTACAAACTTTTGCGTTTATAATAGTAGTAAGTTTTATTTATAAATAAAAAAAAGAACACCGTACAACGATGTCATTGCTTCCATAACTATCGATTGCTACAGTTTGAAGATCGAACTGATAGTGACATCGTGTAAAATAATTTGAGAAAGAAGAGCAAAATTACTCTGGACATCTCTATAGTTAGACATTTTTCTGGCTGGGTATTATTATTCCTGGACATTTTTCTGGTTGGGTATTTATATTCCTAGTCGGTTTTCTAGCTAGAGGGCCTTTTTTGTAGGCCATTTTTCTTGTTGGGCTTTTTTATACTTGGACGTTTTCCCAATCGAGTGTTTGTAGTTGGGTATTATTATGCTCTTGGACATTTTTCTTTTTTGACATTAGTCGTGCAAATCGGCCTAACTTGGGTCGACCTCATTTTAGGGCCAATGTAGGCGTGCCGCGGGAGGCGGGACGAGGCGTTCTCTAAAACAAGTCTTCTAATTCAGTCAGTCAGGTGTGGTCGCCGGTGTAATTACAGGCACATGAGGCTTAACATCTGATGCCCCAGGTTGATGGGCACAGAGCAGTGCATCGTAGGGCACGTTCCTATCGTGACATACCGGATAATGCATTCTTGGTAATGGTTACCACTTCATATCAGGTGGCTGCTTGTTCATACAGCTATGAGAGTTTGGTGGTTTTCCTCATATGTTGGTCAGTTTCACCAAACTAACCGCCGGTTTCGTAAGCTCGATCAAAGTTAATCGGCTGTGAAATCACTTGCTATCTCTATCTTATTTGAAGTAAAAGCTGAAAAAGCAGGTGACTTGCCATCCGAATAGCTTATCGATCTTTCAGAAACCGGCAGTTAATGCATCAATAAGTCAGGCCCTTTTTAAATGGCGACTCGTAGGGTCTCATCACAAACTTTTATCTCAACTTTTTTTATACAACTAGCTGATGGAACATGCAGATGACCCACCTGATGTTAAGTGGTAACCATCACCTATACCAAAGCATTGCCTCGTAAGTCACACACGATTGGAACGTGCCCTTCGATGCACTAACCGTCTTTCAACTGAGGCATAGCTGATGTAAAGCCTCATTGTGCCTGTAATTACACCGGCGACCACACTCCATACAAAAAAGACCAGAAGTTGCATAAAATACTAAATTCAAATTCTGGTGATCGCTAAACGATCAAAAATCCCAGACTTGGGGTACTGGGTCTGATCTTAAGGGCCAACGAAAGGGCGGGGCGGGGCGGGGCGAGTTCTGGCCCCTCCCTGAAACCCACGCCTCCCGTGCCTTCGACTGTAGACGGACGGACAGGTTTTAGTTTTTGTGTTGGTTTGTTTTTTTATTACGTGAGTCATGGATGGATGATTGTGGCTTGGAGGTTTGGAATTTTGCTGAATGAAAAGTATTCGGTTTAAAGTAATTCGTTGAGTGGGAATGCATTAGAGTAGGTACCTAGCAGCGGCCCGATTACGCTAATGTCTGGCTATCGAGATGGCATTCAGTTTGACATTTGATTCCCATATTGTAATATTTGTAATATAGCAACATAGGGACGGATGGGAATCAAATGTAAAAGCCATCTCGATAGCCAGACATTGGCGTAATCGGGCCGCTGGTTTGGTTCTTGTGTCTGGGCAGGTAAGGTAGGTACAGTCAGTAGCGGAAGTTGATTATCAAATTAAGTTTTGATTTTTACTTTGCGTTTACTAGATAAATATGGTAATAAAAAAAACTGAAACAGCTTCACGACTTTGATCCCCAGGCACGGTAGATATCCCTTCAGATCTCTTAGTACCAAACCAAGTACTAACTCCAGATTCTTTGAGGATGTCTAATGGGGGTAGTCAGAGGTAGATGTTTCGCAATATCTTTTGAATGGAATGAATGATAAAAAAAAAACAAGAAGTAATCTGCAGGTATTGAAACAGTCTTGCATACCTACAAAATGATTTATTTGGATAAGGACATCACGGAACTGAGTGGACAACATGGTCTGTTTTTGGTCGTAATTTTTATTACCATTTAAAATGTAGAAGTTTTTTTTTTTATAAAGAATAAACCGTCCTTTGACTACAATCTCACCTGATGGTATGCGACGATGTAGCCGAAGTTGGAGCAGAACGGTCTAGAAGACACCTATTCACTCGAGCCTTGAAGAGGTTTAGATTATAGGTAGTGTTCAGGAAAAACAGACGACGGAAAAACAGAAGTAGTTATAGTTACCTAACTACAATAGTAAGACATAATAAGTCAGCGATAGCATATTATACTATCGCTGACTTATTTGTAGATAAATATGTAACATTAATTGTAACATTTTTTTGTTCTATCGTCTATAGTTTCCGCAACACATGCGATGAATGATATTTTATATTACACTTTGGGTTACATTATTGATGTTTTAGTAGGGATCCTTAATTTTTTTCAGTAATCAATGTAGCCTATGTTACGCAGGGATAATGTAGCTTTCTTCCGATGAAAGAATTTTTGATATCGGACCAATAGTTTTTGAGCCGATTTATCAATAAAACTTTATAAAACTTTGTATTTTTTTTACAAAGTTTTCCTCCTTATAATTTTAGTATAGGTAGATTAACGCTATCTCCATAGCGTCAAAAAACATAAGTGCCCGGAGTCCTAGTTTTTTTTCACTGATTTTTTGAGTTAAGCTGACGGTGTGGCACATTGACCTAGAAGGTTCCTATCAGGTACCTCTTGGAAAAATCCAAACTATAGGTTTTGGAAAACCGGAATATCTGCGTAAAATTGAATACTGACTGAAGTGACAGAAGTGCACAGTGGTGCCATCTCTACGATCATGCGCTAAAATGTTACAATTTGTAAATATTTTCATAATTATTCCGAACTCCCTCACCAAATTTTTATTTATTTAAAATTCTAAAAAATATCACCGTTCGAATTAATTTATATTTGAAATCTCTCATGTTTTTCCAAGTTGGAACATGTCAAATATTCTTTTCTCTTATTGCCATTCTACCACTAGCGCCATCTGTTGATAATTTTAAGTAAACTTACGTAAATGAGCGTTTATTTTAGTGACGTCACTATCTCGTGGCTTTATATCTCTACGGAAGAAGAGATTAAACATTTTTTTTTATACGACTAGCTGATGGAACAAGCAGATGGCCCACCTGATGTTAAGTGGTAACCATGACCTATAAACAAAACATTGCCCCGTAGGTCACGCACAATAGGAACGTGCCCTGCCCTGCGTCCATCAACTTGAGGCATATAGATGTTAAGCCTCATGTGCCAGTAATTACACCGGCGACCACACTCTTCAAACCGAAACAGCGTTGCTGCTTGGCGGCAAAAAAAGGCGTGGTGGTAGTACTTCCCCGGACGAGCCCTACACAAAGAGCTCTACTACTCTTAAATGAAACATCAACTAAGTTATAAAATTAAATTTTTAGATATAATTAGAGTATTTACTTAGAATAGATTTTGTATAATTTAGTGGGTAAGGAAATAAGCAGGCTTTATTATTATTATAATAAATTTTAAAATGTACATAATCTACCCATCTTTTTTGAGTTTTTCTTCGCACATAACATTAAAAAATTAATATCAGCCGTAGAAGTACATTCTAAGAAAGATTATAATAAACGCGAGAATGGAAAATAATATCAAAGAAAATGATACATTTCGTTCAGTTAACGAAGCTACTAAAAGCACCCAAGGTTTTATTACTAAGGGGTGGATATGGACGGGGATGGGGTGGGTAGAGGGTGGTATCGATCGAACGGGGGTAACGCTCCTTGTTTTAGGGTTCCGTCACTACAAGCCGAAAATTTGAAATACGCTTTTGAAAGATAATGCTGGATGAATGCAAAATATTATACCTCTATGTATTTTTTTATAAAGAATAAACCGTTCTTTGGCTACAATCTCACCTGATGGTAAGCGACGATGTAGCCGACGTTGGAGCAGAACGGTCTAGAAGACACCTATATTCACCTTTGCCATATGGAGAGATTTAGATTGTAGTGGTCAGGAAAATGAGTTCCATTCCTTAGGTTCGCATAATGTAGTTAGAAGCAAAACGCTTAGTGCGAATATGTATGAATTATTTTGCAGTTGGTTGATTCCCCATCGTTACAGCTTGCACGCTTATCACCACCCCTAAAATACTAACTGGTTTTCTTGCGATATTTTTAATTGAGCGATTAAGAGCACTAAACATTGCGCACATAATAATATGTTTTTGAACAGAAGTATCCATTTTTTTTTTTATATATTTATCTGATTATAAAGTTCATAACAATATATAACTATGTAACAATAAGGAAACCACTAAGGTTTATAAAAGTAATGCTACCAAAGAGTCTTATGTCAATAGCTTCTAAACTAGGTAGATTATATGAAACAGCTGAGCTATCTGCAGACCGTTGCAAACGATCTAGAGATAGCTCAACTGATCCAAATGAGGGCCGATCGGAAGCGTACCCAAGACACTGGCTGCTGAAAAAGAGATGAAGTAGAGAAAACCGCATTCGATATTGATGCCAATTCTGTTGTTTAATTTTCCTAACTTAACCTAATTTGACAGCACTAAAAATATGCCATCCCTTTCTAAAAGACCGAAACAATAAGGACGCCTATAATTTTAGAGCTGTCAGATGAAGTTAGTTTAGGATTATGCAACAACAGAATCGAGTCCATTGCCATACCAAACTATGAGAGAAAATCATGAGTTTACTTAAAATTAGCGACCCGCCCCCGCGCGCCCCTGCTTCGCACGGGTGCACATATCATGCATGTATTATACATATAAACCTTCCTCTTGAATCACTCTATCTATTAAAAAAAACCGCATAAAAATCCGTTGCGTAGTTTTAAAGATTTAAGCATACATAGGGACATAGGAATATAGGGACACAGAAAGTTACTTTGTTTTACGCTCTGTATTGACTATGGTTTTGAATAAACTTGATTTTTCCTTCACAATTTCGTTGGTTGAGCTCTGGCTTATGCGCTATAGACTGTGAATACCGCACGGATGAAGGCTAGGAGAATATTTAATGTATATTTAAATGTGTATGGTGAAAACGGTCTCCGAAAAGAATAAACAGTTCGCTCTGGGTGATATTCTTCTAATATTGTAAACGAGAAAGTTTGTCAGTATGGATGGATGGACGGATGTTACTCTTTCACGCCGGAACGGCTAAACGGATGAAACTTGGCAGAGAGATAAACTATAGTCTGGAATAACACCTATGCTACTTTTTATCCTGTGGGAATACCGGGATTTAAATCTGCTGCTCAATCTTTAAATTAAAAAGAAAGAAAAACCCACAAGACGTTTCAATTTGAAACGAGTTTGAACGTTCAATAAATTCCGAAAATGCCTGGAAGAGATCGCTGCTTGCGATAAGACCGCCGAATTAGGTATCTACATGGTATACTGTCGATGCATGCTGTCCTCAATAAAGTTCTTATTTGTTTATTTTATTTGTGATTTTTTTTATTTGCCATACGGCAACATTTGATAAGAATAGATACTGTAAGGTAATTATTCATTTACGGCAACATTTGATAAGAATACTATAAGGTTCATTTCAGGCAGGTATTTGTACTATAGATATGCCAATCTGGTTAAAAGGTAGGTAGGTATTTACTTAAAAAAAAGAAAGAAGTACCTACTACAGAAAGTCAAACACGCCGTGAATACTGGGTAGGTACCCACTGATAAAATAAACCATTATCTATGGTAACACACACTGCATCGCTCACCCCGGGGGTGATAGGGGTCGCAAGGCACGCACCCTTGTTATGACAGATAACAGCATTATTTATTGATGGACGCACAAAGGGGGTAATTAATGGACGGGCTTATCCGTGATTATCGATAGATCCATGAACTAGATGGTATATTGATTATTAAATTTTTTTTCACTATGCCTAGCTAGGAATATACAGCCCTTACAGCTAAGTTGGTAGTAGCTCGGCCTTCTTTTTTGGTAGGCCGTGGGTTCGATCCCCACCAAGTACAAACATTTGTGTAATATGAACATAGATGTTTGTTCTTTGCCTGCATGGGTGTTATTATCCAAATCCTACTACTTATAAAAACGCGACAGTTTATAAGTATGGATGGATGGATGTTTGTTACCCTTTCACGCCGGAACGGCTAAACGGATCGGCATGAAACTTGGCAGAGAGATAGAATACCTATAGTCTGGAATAGCACATTGGCTCCTTTTTTATATCCCGTGTCAATACCGGGATTTAAATCTGCGCGGGAGAAACCGCGGGGCGCAACTAGTAATATTAAAAATCCAATATTTTGGATGTTTGTACTCAATCACGCTAAAACGGCTGAATTTGGATGAAATTTAGCAGAGATACCTAGATTATACTCTGAAATAGCACATAGGCTACTTTTTATCTCGTGGGAATACCAGGATTTGGCATTACTGGAATATTGGAATACTGGAATGCGGGTGAAACCGCGGGGCGCAGCTAGTTTAATAAACTAAAACCATACGAATTTTTTATGTATTCCCACCTCTTTACCAGCTTGCAAATACTGGCCACGTTCAAGTATCGCCAAAAACGATTACATTTGCGAGTTTTTTAGTAAAACTTGAAATACCTACCAATTAGGTACGCGGGAAAGGTTATCATAATAATTGCTAATTAACTCGAACAGTATATTTCGACTGTTCTAAAAATAACAATTTCTACATGGGTACAGTTTTATTTTTATCTGTCTAGTTTTTACTTTTACCAACTCCTACATAGCTAAGAACGGTTTTTTTTATCATAAAACCACACAAATGTTTATTTTCCAAAATATTCTAATTATATTCAAAGAATGAAGAAGATGATTGAGAATAAAATGGCGAAAGATGTTTCTGCTTCAAAATGCCGTGCGCAGCGCACATTCAGCGCAGCACATTTGTAGGCCTAAATGTGGCGCGAATGAGTATTGTTCAATTCATAGTTTCAACACTACCAAGCGATCATGCTCTCCTGGTACACAAAAACTATAAAATAGTGTAGTTTATTGAAGCGTTGATTATAAAATACTAGCTACTATTATAATTATAATTAGGTACACTAAGCACAGTACAGCTGTAGAGCTATCAGTGAAAAAATCAATTTAACGAATTTTATTCGACTAAGGTAAAAAAATATAACTTATGATACATAATTATATATATATATATATCGCCGTCCCCACCGAATAAAATCGTAATCGCAAAAGTCAAAATGTTCAGGAGAATTAAAAAACCGTTTTTTGACTATAACTTCTTAGTAGGCCTACTTACCAAGATTGTTTATATACCAAAAGATAGCAAAATTTTATTCAATATTGAAATTATGATTCATAAAAATACTGTGTTTACCCAAACAAAGTTTTGGCTAAAAGTATATAATACCAGAAATTTTGACATTACTTTACGCGGTAAAGCAACAATACGATTTTATTCGCGGGAATTATCGATAGACATCTTACAGTAACATTCGATTGCGATCGTATAGACTCCAAAAAAGCTTTGTTGACTGTATCGGTAATATGATATTACCATAGTATTCGGCGTTTAAACCAACTATGGAGACTACAGTAAAATTGTAATACGATAATTTCCTATGGCAATTAGATATTGTAAAAACTGAATACCGTGTATCACTTAGTGCAAATTATCTATGGTAATAATTACAAAATAACAAGAAAAAAAATCATTTTGATAGTTATTTTCAAGAAATTTAATGGTATCAAATACACATATTAAAATACAAACAAATGTTGACATACTCACAAACAACAAAAAAATCAGGAACACGTTTTGATATGTATTTTAATAAAATTGAAAAAAAAACATACAATCAAAATTTTAAATGATTAATAAATAAAAATAAATAAATAATGCTGGACAATCCACACAGCACTATCTAGCCCCAAAGTAAGCTATTCAAAGCTTGTGTTAAGGGTACTAGATAACTGATATATTTAATACATTATATACTTACATAGATAGATATTTTTTTATTATACATAGAAAACACCCAGACCATCGGAACAAATTTCTGCAGATCGTACACAAATTTGTTCCAAGGCGGGAATCGAACCCGCAACCTCTTGCGTCGCAGGCAGGCTCTCGCCCGCTGCGCTACAGAGGTCGTCAAACAAATAACAATAAATTAATAACAATAAATGAAACATCTACCTAATCTAGATTTTGGTTTTGGTTATTCGGTTCATTTTCTCTTTCATGGGTTCGAAAAACTTATGAGCTTCTTGGAAAAGCCGAAGAAAGCCACAACCCGAGTAAGTCTTCGTGCAGAGGTTTATTGATAGGTTGGTGGTAAATTTGTTTTCTCAAAACTCCACAGTATAACACATACCAATATTATAAACGTGAAAGCTTGTAAGTATGGATGGATGGATGGATGGATTGATGTTTGTTACTCTTTCACGCCGGAACGGCTGAACGGATCTGGATGAAACTTGGCAGAGATATACATTATATAATAAACAATAACACATAGGCAACACATGGAATAACACATAGGCTACTTTTTATCCCGTGGGAATACCGGGATTTAAATCTGCGCGCATTAAGCCGCGGGGCGCAACTAGTACAACGATATATTCTTGATAGCTCTTTGTGCTTCTTGTTGTACTTAGGTATTAAATTGCAACAAGCAACTTCCTATTTCGGCAGATCCCCTTTTCGCTATAGAGGTGCCACAAAAACTGTAAAATTATAATAAATAGGTTATTCTTGTTTACAATGGAAAATGCCTACTTATGATTGAGGGACGCTGAGAACTTTTTCTCAAAAACTGTTTTGTTAGTGTGTGTTGAATCGACTGCGGCTTCCCTTTTAATTTATTGGCTCTGTCCTTTCGTTTTACTTGGGGCCTGTAATTTTCTTCTATTGAAGCCTTTTTATCTCTTCGGTTTGCTCGTACAAAGAGCAAAATTGTACTCGGTATTAAAAATTGATTCTTAGTGCTTCTTCGTAGCCATGCTCTCCAAGAAAACTTCTTAACTTCTTGATGCGCAAACCGAAATTTGTATAGTCGATACATCTTTAAAAAAAAAGTCAAATTTGTCCACCTGTCAGCTCACACAAAGAATGATTCAAGACTTTTGGAGTTACTGGTCGCGGGACTACGTTCACCAGCTACAACAACGATATAGTAACACGATCAGAACACTGAACCCAAAAGTGATTTAGTAAGTGAAGTATGTAGTTTGTGAAAATTGTGAATAAACATCCCGATGTCAAACGTATAGGTAGGTTGCGCACAAAAAAAATCGTTTATTATCGTCGACGCCATTTATTCGTCCAACTTCGATTTTAGTTGTACTTCCAGTCTGAGGCTAAACTGAAAATTATTAAAAAGATGGTCTTTTCGCACTATCGTAAAATCAAGGTAATGGGTTTCTTTTTGTTGATTTATGATACAGTAATCAATATAACAATTCCATTTATTTTACGAGTGTAATCGCAAGTGACTTCACTGTGATTGAAAAATCAAAAGTTCCGCCGAATAAAATCGTAATAGTACATTACCATAAAAAATGATACATTGTGTAGTCAGTATTAATATGTTACGTTTTTATTCCAGGAAAAAAAGTGTTTTTCTGTTCAATCGAATAAAACCGTTAGATCCATTACAAAATCGCTAACTCGGTAAATACTCGTACGAATCTGTTGAAAAAAATTCACAAGGTGTAATCGGACCTCTAGAATAGTTATTTCAAATAAAAGCACTACTATCGTAATAGTCGATTACGATTTTATTCGGTGGGGACGGCGATATGACGGTGGTTCGATATTTGAACAGAGTGACGTACCCTCGCTCTGACACAACTACGAGCGCTAGTGGGCAGTGCGGATGTACGACGGTCGATCGATACACAACATTATGGGATACGGATCGAATCGGTTTGCATCGCGCAAGGGCATTATGTGTTCGGCGGAGTGTCAGTTCAATATCGTTAATTAGAATATCCTGCGTATACCTGTGATAATATTTTGAGAGAATAGTAATCCCTACTGATTATAGTGTACCTACTGATAAAGATCCCTTGGTTTTATTCTCTTCGCCCAAAACTCATGCCCGCTGTCATACTCCGGCAAGCAAGAAGCCTCCTGACAATGATAATAATTGCTGATTTGATGTTAGTCCCTACATCATAAGTGGGATGGTGTTCTCACGTACCACAAAGAAACAACAAAACGAGCAACGTGCAAAATCAAAACGAAGATGGAAGAAAATTTTCTGTTTGCACATTTCTCTGTTATGTGATCCAGACAAGGCACGGGACTAAATTGATAATAGTTAACCTGAAAGGAACAGCATTGGTTTGCTACCTATCGAAGATGTGCGAATTGAGAACAGAGATCGAAGACATACATTACCTACATGTTAACTTCAATGACATGGCTACCGCAAAAAAAAAGACAGAGAGCCATCGCCAACCAGCAACATGTTAAGCGAACATCAAGCTTCCAGCCTTCAGCAGTGTCTGCGACTCCTGATTCGGACCAGATGCTAGATGTGGCTTCTTTCATCTGACGTGACCTTCGATATCAAGGGCCACTACAGCGAGATATCTACACAGCGCGGGGTCGAGCAACAACCATGGTGCTTCCAGCAGCGAGAATGGAGTGGCAGCCAGCGAGTACACGAGCCGCCATCTGCTTTGCAAGCAAACCTGAAGGGCAACTGCACAGAACCCGGTGAGTCGATTTCATGTCGTTGCGATGCCATAATATGGACTAAGGTGGACATGTGCACAGCCAGAGCGCTTTCTGTTCATCTCACAAATTCGGATCAGTCCTTTACACGGACCGTTACCTCGTGTGCACTTAGTCATTGGTAGTCATTGGTTAGAGTCATTGTTAGAGTCATTGGTAGAGTCATTGGTAGAGTCACTGGTAGAGTCACTGGTAGAGTCACTGGTAGAGTCACTGGTAGAGCCGTCGGAAGAGTAATTAGTAGAGCAATCGGTAGAGTCGTGTGAAGTTTTTGCCAATTTGGACACTGACTATCCTTCTTCTTCTTCTTCATCTGTCACAGAATAGATACCCGCAAAATAGTTTTCTAATTATTGTTCCTATTCAGTTTATTATGATCATTTTGACAAATCAGATTACTGAAACATCAGTCTTATCAAAGAGGTTATTTCATGCCATCAAAATAATCAAAAATTGTGCATTTCTTGATACCCTGATATGTTTGTTCACATGCATAACGAGATCACGAGGGACAACTGCCGACAACAGGACCACTACGCGACTGACTGCCCAGAGCGGAGAGGTGGCGCCGCCGCGCCGGAGCAACAACGATGCTGGACTCGGACTGACCAAGGAGAAGCGAGAAGACCTACTCGTATGCATCGTGAATGCACCGATGGGATTTCTGTAAAAATCTGGTGAGCGTTGTTTCAATTGTGACTCGGTTTTAGATGTAAAGAGAAACATTATCGTATAGCCATGTTATGTTATTAACCAACTACCGAAAGGTCTAGATAAAGCATGACCATTAACTTGTTTCGTATGCGGAGTGCGGACAGCTGTGACACTTCTCGTCATCGTATCCAGATTAAAAAGGAGGCAATGGAGGAGCGGCGATCAATGAGTGTCCACGTCAACGAGCGTAGACCAACCAAGACCACCTTGACTAAAACATCCGGTGAGCCCGTTTCCGTTCTTTTTGGCAATGTAGGTATCTGCTTGCTCAGAAGGGATGAGGCCGAGACGGCGGCGGTCTGATGAGTTCTATGTGTAAATCCCATGTAACGCTAACATTCACATCTACGTGTCACTGTGTTACTTTAATGTTGAGAGCAACGGTGTTCCTGATGGTAAATTGTATCTTGCAACAGGACTGGCTTATGCGGGTCGACGTCCTTATGCTAGACTACTTTTGGGCCAACTACAGCGGCGTGTGCAGCAAGTGATGGCTTAAGGAACTGGCTTACGTTGGTCGACGTTCCGGGCCAGGCACTGGGCTGGTGTGAGATATTTGTGTGTACTAAAGGGACGCTGATAGATATCCAGTCCGTCCATGTCATCATTAAAGATGGTGGCTGGTCGAAGGGACGTCAGAGATCAGTTGTCCGGTCTAGTGCTTGTGGTAACTGAAGAGTTTAATGGACAGATGTTTTGATGATGTTTAATGGGTTACAGACAGTCTAATGTCAGGGATGGACGAGCGTGTTAAGATGTTTCTGCCAGATGCATTTGGTCTTTACAGATTGACTGAATGGGGAGCCTGAGACCTGGATACCTGGAGACCTGGATAAATGAATACCTGGAGACCTGGATATCTAAAGACCTGAAAACCTGGATACATTGAGACCTGGGGACCTAGAGACCTGGAGTCCTGGAGATTAGCAGATACGCGAGGTCGCGTGAATGTCAGTCTGGCCGTGACGGTGGTTCGATATTTGAACAGAGTGACGTACCCTCGCTCTGACACAACTACGAGCGCTAGTGGGCAGTGCGGATGTACGACGGTCGATCGATACACAACATTATGGGATACGGATCGAATCGGTTTGCATCGCGCAAGGGCATTATGTGTTCGGCGGAGTGTCAGTTCAATATCGTTAATTAGAATATCCTGCGTATACCTGTGATAATATTTTGAGAGAATAGTAATCCCTACTGATTATAGTGTACCTACTGATAAAGATCCCTTGGTTTTATTCTCTTCGCCCAAAACTCATGCCCGCTGTCATACTCCGGCAAGCAAGAAGCCTCCTGACAATGATAATAATTGCTGATTTGATGTTAGTCCCTACATATATAATATTATATTCATTTTGCATGTAGGTACTATATATAATTTATTAGGATTTCTCTCCTATTATTTCAATGTTTTTCTTTTAAGTATGTTGTACACCTTCCCACCACTATAATCAGCTCTCTCTATCCTCTAAGGTTTGCTGGAAGAAAACTCTATATAGGGTTAAGCTCGCCTTTGTACATGACTATTATGTATTTTTTGTGTAAATCAGTTTGTGTACAATAAAGAATAAATAAAATAAAAAAAAATAATTAAGTGTACCTATGTATAGTATTATACATACTATAGCTAATTATGGCCAACTCAAACTATGTAATCATTGAACAATATTTATTACATATACCTAAATTTATAGTCACAGTTCCTATTTTGCTAAGCTGTTAACTATAAAGCTAACAGTTTTAAATACAATAATAATTAATTAAAAGCACTAATGAAGATACAAGGGGAAGTTCATAAAATAGTTGCGGGTATCGAATCGTCATCTTTCACATTTCAGTTTTTATTTTTCAAATAAATAATTTTGTTGATAGAATAAATTATCAAAGAAATTTTGAAATTGCTACTGTAGCAAAACACACACATGTAGCCTTTTGGACATGATTATGGACTTCTTTGTTTTAGTAAAGAATTTCTTGCTATTGCTTCTAATTTCAAATTCAATTTGTCTCAGGCCGCTTTCTCGCGGGTCACGAGTTGCACACTTCACATCCGTTCTCTTCTGAATGCACAATGGGAATATTGTTGTCTCCTTCTAGACTGGGTAGTCTGTATATAGCCGTCTCTGTTCTGTCATGCGACGTTGTCAATCCTCCGTGTAGCCGAGCGAGTGACCTTGTTGTTGCGCTCTGATGAATGTTGTGGTTAGGCCTGTAGTAGGTATTAGTTTTTAGGCGCAACAGAGCGCTATAATTTTTTTTTATATAGATAAGTAAATAAATAAAAATAAATAAATAAATAATGCTGGACAATCCACACAACACTATCTAGCCCCAAAGTAAGCTTTTCAAAGCTTGTGTTATGGGTACTAGATAACTGATATATTTAATACATTAATTATACTTACATAGATAGATATTTTTTATTATACATAGAAAACACCCAGACCATCGGAGCACATTTCTGCAGATCGTACACAAATTTGTTCCAAGGCGGGAATCGAACCCGCAACCTCTTGCGTCGCAGGCAGGCACTCGCCCGCTGCGCCACAGAGGTCGTCGAATCGTGACCTACCATTGTGTAAATTAGTTGAGGTGAATTAGCCACAGTACCTAATCGGTCACGAGGAGCATACTGTTGTAAATAGTTCATCTATCGAGGACTTATTTACTCTCATTTTGTTGAAGTCAGTGCCCAATGTGCCCATGCCATGATCATTTTATCAGCTAATTTGGCTCTGTTATAGGTGGTTAGGTATAGGTCGCGTCACGTAAAAAGAACGCTGGAGGGAAGGGGGTGTGATGATGCGAGTGTTTTGTACCTATATGCGCAAACCTAGGCGCAAACACATCCTCTCCACTTTTTCCAGTATTCTTTTTAAATGACGCGAGCTCTACTTGTCCTTAGACCTTAGACTTAAGCTTAGTTAGACTAGATTAAGCTATGTAAAATGTGTGCTGCAGTGCTTTTACTTTCCTTGGCTATGACAAATTTACAATTCCTTGGATTACGTATCAAACAAATAGCAAAGAATTTGAAATTGCTAAATTGGCAATTTCAGGTCGATGCCTACCTATCTTGCCTTGCATACGAATAGATATGATTTTAATGAAGAGATTAGGTATACCTTTAACCTCTGGGTACTTGTCATTTTGAACTTCTTTCTTTCTTCTTTTTTATGGCTCCTGTCTATAGACAATCTTGGCAGTGTCAAGTGATTCAGAGATTTTACTCTTTGGAGATAAATTTCTAGTCACGTCCACAGAAATATAGGGTTTTCTCTGTTCCGTGGTCACGTCAGTCCAAAGTCGAGTCAGTCATTTGTTTTGAAGAAAAGTGTGTCGGTTTTCTTTGTACTTGTATTCAAATTCCTTGGTTTTCTTCAAAACATTCGAAACATTTTCGGTCAAATCACGATACCACAAATACACTTTCATTCCAAATGACACATTGCTTTAAGCCTTAAAGCTTAAAATTGCTTTAACCAAATTACTTGAGATATTAAAGTTTAAGGTCTCAAGTAATTTGGTTAAAATAACACCGAAATTACACAACAAAACTCAAAATAACACTAGAAAAACAATTAAAATGAAAATGCTATGTTGCTACGTAAAATGACAGAAAACGAATCTTATTTTAAACTTAATTATTAGATGAGTAGGTATTATAGGTAAAAAACTATCACCAATGAAACAAAAATACAAACAAAATAATATAACATAAAACATGCATAGGTGACGACTCTCCAAAATTAGATTCTTCGAAGCATTTGAAAAGATTATCGAAATGAATTTATAGTTTTAACTGCGCCCAAAAACCTCAACCGAAAACGTCCACTGAATAATTTCTTCTGCCAACAAGTAAACACGGAAACACCGTTCTTCCTTCCAAAAAGGCTAAACACCCTTGAACTGTTGATCAAAAATAGCTCGAATGTCACAGAGGTAGCGTCGAAGGTGGTTTGAAGAGATTGTACAGTTGAGTAGTGCACGTTTGGCTGATTTTCGTTCGTGGTCTATTTTTGGCTGCGGTAGGCGGTCGCTCGAATGCATCGGGATTTTTAAAGCATTTTTAAGGGTCTTTTACTCGAGGCTATGTCTGGATCCAGGCCGTGCTTCCTGCTATTGTATTGTTAATTTTCAATTAAAACTTTTGCTTTTATCATGACAGAAATACAATTTTTTTATACGAACTCCTGGTGGTGCAACTTTTTTATACGACTTTTGGTTTGAAGTATGATGTTACAGGCACATTTTGTATGGCTAAAGTTGAAACCGAAAGATGCTCTGCGAACGACTTTTGATTGACCCTTGAAGTTTTTTAAGGTATTTGCAAATTACAAATACCTTAAAACAACACAAACACACACAACACACAACACAACAAGTTACAAAGTAACTTGCTGATTGAACCAGTAGATGGCCCCCGTGATTTTATGTGGTAGTCTAGGTCACCTATAACAAAGCATTACCTCTTCCGTTAGTCACGATAGTAACGTGCCTTATAGCGGGTTCGCACTGGTCGAGTAGCGGGTCGAATAGCACCTCCCGCAACGCGTGCGTGTTCACTGGTTGGCCGATAATACAAAAATACTCGCTACTCTACTCACTACTCGACCAGAGCGAAACAGCTATTATCTGGTTCGCACTGGTCGAGTAACAATACCCACCACGGTATTTTGGTGTTATCGGCCAACCAGTGACCACGAACGCGTGGAGGGATTCTACTTTACTTGACTCTACTCGACCAGTGCAAACCAGCATGATGCACTGACCTGATTATGTAAAGCCTCATGTACTACATTGCATGTGTGTGCTTTCAATATGAAACCAAAACATCCTCAAGTATAGTATAATAAACAAGAAATATCGATCTTGCAATAAATACGAGTAACGTTAACGTGATCCTATTGTGATATAGCGCCGGTGGTGGTCTAGTGGGAGTGACCTTGCCTTTCGATCGTAAGGTCATAGGTTCGAATCGTACACCAATAGATTTGACCTATCGAAAAATTTATGTGAAATTTATGTGAATGCAATGTCAGTGGACCTCTTAAACGGTGAAGGAAAACATCGTGAGGAAACCAGTTAGTACACGGAAAAAACGGAGCACTAGCAAAGTACCAATTTGGCTTGGTTAAATTTTTTTGGGCTACTTATAACTAAGACTTATCTAAAACGCACAATAAAGCTCTGTTAGTAGTAAACAAGACAGTTTTGCTGTATATTCTAGGTTATACTAACAGAGTACTTGATAGTCTCCAAGTGAGTGCCTCAGTTAAAGTAACTTATTTCGTTTCCTTTTAAAAATAGACAAGTTTTCAGATTTATACACTGACAAGTAGATACTTATCTAAGTTTAAACTACTCCTACTCGGTTAAATTTGAATAGGTTGGTATGATTACAAATAACCAAGTCTCATCTAAAACAAACAATAAATTAGTATGTAGATACACCCAAGTGCATTTTGTTATTTACAAATAACCAAGACTCATTTAAAACAAAACATTAAACATGTTAAATTATCTATTCTGTTTCAAATGTTTAATTCTGTTCAAATTATCTGTATACAAGCAAATAATTCAGCAATCAATAGACAAGTGTGTTGCTAAAACTAAATTTAAACAAGTAACATTGCTGAATTAATCGAAGAAAATGGTTATGGGTTGACATGTAAATGGTGTAAAACTCGAGAACGTGTTTAGACACACGTGCGATGCAAGGACAACGGCCATTTCTTTTCGACAAGTCCTTGGGCGCGAACACGAACGAGAGTACTTTTTAGAAAATAACCAGCAGAGATTGTGTGGTGGATTGGTTTAAAGTTTGCAACAAAAAACTGAAACCAGTGTTCATTCTGATCAACTGCAGTAGTACAAAACATCCGACGCGATCGATGAAGACGCGAGGAACCTTCTAACTGCTTGGGGCTTGGAGGAGTATAGTGAAGTTTTTCAAAGTAAGTACCTACTACCACGGTGATTATGGTAGTTAGCAAAATTCGTTGCTATTGTTTTTCACATCTTACCTAGTAGAACTTTCTGCAAAGAAATCGTAGTTCCGTAATTATATGTATGTGCCATAATACCTAACATATACCGGCTGCTATGCGCTACACTATGCGCGGCTTGCCACAGCATCTTCGCCGCCGCAGAGCCACTACTATATATTATAGCAAACAAAGTGTGATGCGTGCCGCTTGATGTGCGTTATCTGATATTTTTGATGATATTTAAGTTGTGATTAGTATTTACCTACAAATTATTTCCGACTGTAAAATAAATAAAAATGTATTGTTTACAGGTCATAATGGATTTCGAACACCTGTATGCCGAAAAGTACATTATATCAGAAACTTTTCCTATTTGATTTGGCCAAGCTGCGCACCAAGACCAAGGACGAAAATCTCGATTTCCTCTCAACTTATCAGCATGGTAATTTGTTAATAAACATAATTTATATTTGATTAACATCATCCTAAAAGAAAATAAAGCATTTTATGATTAAATGTATAAGACTATAGAGGTAAAATAATTAGTATATTGTAATTAAAATGTTTGTGCCCCTTAGTACCTAAGTACCTACTGATCTCGCATAATTTACATAATTTAATTTTAGAATAGAACTATTGTTAAAGAAGTTAAATAAAACTTTATTATTTTATATACATTCTTTTAATGTTAATGTTTGGTCTATAGGCAAATGAAATATGATCGCTTTGTACTTTTTCTTTTGGTGATTTTACTTTTCACCAGATTAACGATCTTTTTCAATTCCCTACATAATATGTAGGGAATTGATGAAGAATGAAAGCGTCAGAATGAAGAATCACTTTTATTTTTTTTACTTGTAGCCTACTTGAATTGGTATATTATTCATCAATGTTATTTTTTGTTCTGCAGGTTTATTGGGTTAATGCTGCTACATACTTAGCTGCTGGTACCATTTCCAAGTGACAACAATATAGACATGCTACAGATTTTAAGTTTGAACTTGCATTGTACTAAAAGCAGCTATCAGTACAACACAAGTTCGAACTTAAAATCAAATCTATTGATATTCTTGTCACTTGGAAATGTTAGGTACCTGCAGCTAAGTATTTAGCAGTATTAACCCAATGAACCCGCTTAGGAACAACAAACTACATTGCTAAATATACCATTTTAAGTAGGCTAGAAGTAAAAATGTAGATTGGTTGTAGCAAACCCAATAAACCCGCTTAGGAACAGCAAACTACATTGCTAAATGTACCAATTCAAGTAGGCTAGGAGTAAAAATGTAGGTAGGTTGTAGAGAACCCACTAAACTCGGTTGAAAGCGCCGAGTAACTTTGCTAAGTATACCTATTTGAATTGGTTAGAATTAACAAAGTATATAGGGTATCGCTATCCAGTGGACACGATTGACAGCGCCGAGTAACATTGCTAAGTATACCCATCTAGTTGACAAAGTCACTTTGTTATACATAGAAACGTTCATTAGCTGCGTTTACAAAGTTGATTTGATAAAATCGTCGATTTAAGCTAAGAAGCTTGGTTATAACTAACAGAATTACTCGATTCACGTTCACAATTAGGTTTGTTGTCTTTATTGAATTAAAAGGTTGGAAGTTACCTAGCCCAGGTTATCAAATTTTAACCAACTATTTAGGTTATTATTACCAACTTACATTAGCAAAGATGGCTTGTCTAGCACTAGCAATAAACTTTGCAGGCTCCCTCCGAATCGAGTTACTCTGTTGTAAATAGCAATAAGTTATTTAAATCCAACCGTTACGTTTTTTCCGTGTAGGTACAGTGGCGATGAGTTTGCAATCTGTCGTAATTAATATGTATAGAATACAAATGTGCCAAATTTTTATGTAATGTATGGACATACCTCTGACTACCCCATTTAGGCATTCTCAAAAATAATCTGAAAGTCGTACTTGGTACCAAGAGATCCGAAGGGATATCTACCGAGCCTGGGGATCAGTCGATGCTGTTTCATTTTTTGTTTCGTGATCCTATTTCTTTTTTAGTGCGTAACGTAGAATCCTTTGCTTCAAAAAAGAACCTTACTTCATGTATGTTTTAATTGCATAGCAATCCGTGATATATCCCGAAAATATGTAATCTCTTATAGTCTACACCTACCTACAAGCAAATAAAGAGGGTGCGCGCAAAAGCCCTCGGGTCAGCTGGGACAAATGGAGGCGCCACAATTTAAAGAATTGGCTTCGTCACATCATAGATTCAACTTAGATGCTTTCAATAATTTTTGGCAAGCTTGAAAACGTAGGAAACGAACATTTTTTTAAACAATTTTACTTTAAATTTAATATTAATATAACTTAGTAGTACTTACCGTCAGTTTCTGAAAACTCGAGCGAAGCTAATCGGCTGTCAAGTCACTTGCTATCTCTATCTAACTCAAAGTAAAAGCTGAAATAGCAAGTGACTTGACAGCCGACTAGTTTTGAGCGGGCTTTTAGAAACCAGCAGTTGTCTCTGATATAATTATGATGGAAGAGTGGGATCTCCTAACACAGGTATATTATTCTCAAGCCCATAAAATGTAAACATGAATAAAAATTTGATTTGATCAAGCGGCAAGCGTCCAATTATTCTGGAATATTATCTGTAGGTGGAAAGATTTCTGAAATAGATTATAACTAGATGAACCCGCGGCTTTGCTCGCGCCAAGGAATTCAAAGTTTCATACAAACTTTCATTCCCTATTTTATCCCCTTGGGGGTAGAATTGATCAAAATCTTTTCTTAGCGGATGCCTACGTCATAACATCTACCTGCATGCCAAATTTCAGCCCGATCCGTCCAGTGGTTTGGGCTGTGCGTTGATAGATCACTATGTCAGTCAGTCAGTCACCTTTGAGTTATATATATTTAGATAGAAGATTAGAAAGAAAGCTGGGAGGATGGATTATTAAATTATTAAACCAGTGCTAACACCCTTTCACTTTACATCACGATGTTCCTGTCACGAAAATGCGCAATGATGATGCAACGCTAATGACAGCGAACTATCTCGTGCACTATCACAGACATAGACTGAACTAGATACAGCAAGAAAATCTTAACGTATTCGTGAAAACATATAAGTAATTTGAACTCTCGTTTCTACTATCATGAATGTTATTTATCTTAAAAGCGGCTGGTTTTCCAATAAATAAATAATTATAAATAAGAAAATTCGGCATCCCACATAATTATGTTGTACCTTCGCTATATTCACCAATAATTGAATTTAGTATCTGAATGCGACATTTGGTAAAAATCCGTTGTTTGAAACTTTATACTTTTCCGAAACGCGGCGTGCAGCGCAAAAACGATTCAAAATTTAAAAAAACAGTAAGGAGTAAAGTTCTTTGAATTTATATTTGGTAGGTATACCAGAACATTTTTCTCTTCGATGCACCGTTCTACAGATTAAAGTGAAAAACCCAAAAGTGGCCACCACTGGCTCTCCTGCTAGACGTTAGGGGCCTTACTACAAAACGGTGTCTAACTTTAAACAGTGTCTAAAACTAACGCTGTCTCTGTATGCCATTACCCAATGGCAAGAGATGTCAAAAGTTTAGGCAGTGTTTAACGTTTGCCTATTTTTTTGTAGTAAGGCCTTTGAACTTTTAGTAATGTTCATCTCGCACCCTGAAGGAATCGCTAAGGATCCTGCTCAATCACTCTACATCCTTGCTTTTGGCCATTCGTTCACTGGACTACATTACAAATTAGCGATTGAGCACTGCACTCACTTGAAAGATAGATACCTAGATAGAAAATACTTTATTGCACACCACACAAATGTAGTGTGCATGTCTCCAGCTTCCTCATATTGAAAATGTAATTTCTATAAATGCCAATATTTAAAGCATAATTAGTGCACTCATAGATTTGAATCATAATTTAGCTGCCAAATAAACAACGATGCTATAAGCTTATAATAGTGTGTAAGCTGGAGTAACATGTCTCCAGCTGCCTCAGTCAGTGTGGGCAAACGGCTAATGATAGAGATATATAGTAAACGCAAGGATTTAGTACCTATTTAGTGCACCTGGTACCAAAAATTTCAGGTCTGTAGCTAGGAAACTCTTCGAGTTATAAGACTTCATTAACGTGTAAGCTGGAGTAACGGTACGTGAAAAAGCATATGCTCGTTCTCTGGAATGGCTGGAGCTAGCAGGTTGCTTTAAGTCTCCAGATTTAGTACCAAACGAATTAGCGAGGTACCAAATATTTGAAGTGTCTCTGTTCAAAACTCTATGAGTTACAAGCTTTTCCAGCTTTTTTTGTTTGTCCAGCTTGCACATGTTGGATCTCAGCAACCACAATAGGTACAGACTCGGTTGATGTCTCTGAACCGAGCTATGAATTAGTGCACTCGGTACCAAAAATTTGGAATCTCTAGGACAAGCAGTTCTGTTGTAATCAGCAAAATAACATTTAACCGCCAAAAATTCAAAGCATTTCGACGCGACCATAAAAATGATGCGTTGCCGCTCTGAAGGTGATATTACGCTCTGCGGATTTGAACGTATTTTACCCGCGATAAGAGTCTTTTTTGTATGCACTCAGTCCTTTAAATTTCTGAAGGCATAATTATTATACCCTTCTCTTTCCGATGTGCGTTGAAGAGCGGGGCGTTGTATGTTGCCATATCTCATCAATTAAATAGTTTGGTATGGTTTGACATTTTATATTTTTTTTTTGATAAAATATACCAATTATATTGCAGAATTTGCAGGCAAGGCAGGGAGCGAGCAGCACGTCCGTCCGTCCGTATTTTGACAGTTTGACAGCCAATCTAATCTTGCTAGTGTCATGTCAAGTGAATCTTCATCAAACTAAGTCAAGTCATTCGAATTTGAGAGGTTAAAATATACCAATTATATATATTGCAGAATTTGCAGGCAAGGCAGGGAGCGAGAAGCATGTCCGTCCGTCCGTATTTTGACAGTTTGACAGCCAATCTAATCTTGCTAGTGTCATGTCAAGTGAATCGTCATCAGACCTAAGTCAAGTCATTCAAATTTGAGAGGTTTTCGATTTGCAAAAACGAATCCTTCCTACCTATATAAACCAGTATTATGGTAGGTAGCAGTTAAATAAATAATTAGGTAAATTTAGATTTACGTAGGTACCTAATCATTTATTAGTTTTACTACTTAACTTCTCCTATGGGTACTGTGGTAGGTGCTAAAGAACTGGCGCTTTGAGTAGGTACCTATGTAGATACAGATACAACTCCGTTATTTTAACACTGCCAAAAAGGTAAAAAGAGGGGCTACCTACCAGTAAAAACGCACCTCTTGTATCTATGTATGTTTCTTCCGCATCGATTTGGACATCCGCATCGCACCAATAATGCGGATGTTCATGCGGATGTGACAAAAACAAAAAATAAAATAGACGCAACCAGTGACTGGCGCGTAGTATCACCTTCAGAGCGGCAACGCATCATTTTTGTGGTCGCGTCGAAATGCTTTGAATTTTTAGCGGTAAAATGTTATTTTGCTGATTACAACAGAACTGCTTGTCCTAGAGATTCCAAATTTTTGGTACCGAGTGCACTAATTCATAGCTTGGTACAGAGACATCAACCGAGTCTGTACCTATTGTGGTTGCTGAGATCCAACATGTGCAAGCTGGACAAACAAAAAAAGCTGGAAAAGCTTGTAACTCATAGAGTTTTGAACAGAGACACTTCAAATATTTGGTACCTCGCTAATTCGTTTGGTACTAAATCTGGAGACTTAAAGCAACCTGCTAGCTCCAGCCATTCCAGAGAACGAGCATATGCTTTTTCACGTACCGTTACTCCAGCTTACACGTTAATGAAGTCTTATAACTCGAAGAGTTTCCTAGCTACAGACCTGAAATTTTTGGTACCAGGTGCACTAAATAGGTACTAAATCCTTGCGTTTACTATATATCTCTATCATTAGCCGTTTGCCCACACTGACTGAGGCAGCTGGAGACATGTTACTCCAGCTTACACACTATTATAAGCTTATAGCATCGTTGTTTATTTGGCAGCTAAATTATGATTCAAATCTATGAGTGCACTAATTATGCTTTAAATATTGGCATTTATAGAAATTACATTTTCAATATGAGGAAGCTGGAGACATGCACACCAAATGTATACATATATAAATGTCCCAGAACTCAACGTCAAGCCGAAACGGGGCGACAGGATTGATTGTAAACATCATGAGAAAAATCTGATACATAAAAAAATTTATAAACAGATATAAAAAAATAAACTGAATCTCGGAAACGGCTACAACGATTTTCATGAAATTGGGTATGCAGTGCGTTTCGGGGGGCGATAAATCGATCTAGCTAGTATTCAGCAGCCGAGCAAAGCTCAGTCACCAAGATATAATAATAATTCTAATAATGAGTCTAATTATTATTTTAGTCTAGTGAGTCAATTAGTGGTAGGCAAAAGCATCTTGCTGTATCCAGTTCTTGTTTACTCTGTGCAGACCATTCATCTTGCACGTGACACATCTGATAAGGTGGAAAGTGCTTGCTTGAGACATTACGCAAAGGAGGTGGAATCCAAGGTATCAAACGTGTGAGTATTTTAATGTGCATCTGGATTTTCATTCGTGTTTGTCTGTATTTCTTTTAAAAATGTAGGTACCTAGGTATTGCTACGTAAGTTGCTCTGTAACAGACTTCAAACAAGAAGATTTATTTTAAAATAAAAACCCCGAGTGCCTGAACTAAAAGTATGTATGTAGGTAAATAAGATAATGTTTTAAATTTGGTACTTTTTAATATTGAAATCCATTCTTCAGTCTTGACGAATGATAAAAATGTAATGATCTCAGACAGTCGGAGGCTCGTGTACCTATGTCCTAGCAGTTTACTGACGCCTGTGGTTGTATAACTCATTTTGATCACTTTGGGGTTACCAGCAATCACATTTTTTTTATGACAAAACTCTTCATATCTTCGAAACGGCGTCATCGATTTTGATGCGGTTTTTTTTAAACGATTTGTATGAATGACCATGAAGAAGGTTTTATGATATATTTTAGTATCACTCATGGCCTAGTTCGCTAAAGTGACTTAACGAATTTTGCGTTCTGGTTTTGTCTTTGAGGGTTTACTTTAAATCAAAAACTAATACATTATTTGAAAACATATCATCACTCTCTTGATTTTGATACCCATATTGCTATGATAGCGAAAAGATTTTTTTTAATGTGAGAGAATATCGCGCCTCCTTTTCTTCCCACGTGACTTTTTGTTTTTTTTATTCTAAGGACACTTGGGAAGTTGCGACGAATCTTTTGATACCAGAATCATCAAAATCCATCCAGCCGTTTGGTTACTACGTGGTTACCACGTAGTAACCAAACAGCTGGATGGATTTTAAAGGAAATATCGAAGGAAGGATACATAAATACATGCATACATAAATACATGGATAGATACACGCCAAACACAACCCTCGGCACTCGGGTAAAAAGGACCCTGTTTGTTACCTCATAACTATTTACTGGGTGGACCGATTGTCAAAATTCATTTTTTTATCTAAAGTTAGTGCTTGTCATGACGTGGTGGTGGTGGATGACATTTAAATTTGCGTAAGATATGACGTACAGTTTTCAGCCCATCGCCGCTGCTAGAATAGGTACTTACAAAATGGTTCCCCCACGATGTTTTTCTTCACCATTTCATACACTGTCATCACGATGGACCTATAACAATCTCTTACTCTATTCACCAAAACACGATAAAAAATCCGTGCGATATAAAATCTTGACCCTTTTGCTATTAAAAATGCTGTGAATAACTTCGACGCAAAGCCTACTAATGCCATCTATCCGAATATATGCGAACTACATGGCCTACAAGCCACCTCGCAACTTTCCTTATTGGTCGCTAATGACGTTGGCGGTGAACTAGGCTGCTGAGACAGATATATAATGCCGCTTCGGGACAGAATGAGACAAAACAACAACAAACGGGCTACCATCGATTTGGGGTCAACCAGCGCAAGTCAAGTACACCCTGATAAGAATAAACTTATTTGAATAGGCACTACATACGTAATCAGTCTTGTGGAAGAATGTTTTACTTTGACTGTCTCATAAAATAATGTTTATCTTGTTAAATAGGCTAGACTCTATTTATCAAATGTCTTGGCTGTTTCAGTTTGAAGGGTGTGGTTGCTGGTGCTTTGTTTACGTGATGGTTACCACTCAACATCAGGTGGGCCATCATTGTTCAAAGAGCAAGGTGGATTTTAATATATCGACTAAGATACATAATTAGTTAACAAATTATACGTATTTTTTTTAACGCAGGCGACTTCTATTTTAAACCATACGGACTTTCTAGCTCGGCTTTGTAGTGTGGGTTTAATTATGAGATGCTATTATATTATTAACATCACAATTACAGGCACATCCTTAATTTATAGTATCGTTGAATCTTTGAAGGAAGCAGATTGGCTGGTTTAGTAAGTATCAAACCTAATTTTCCTACAGAAAATATACCTACCTAGGTACTTACCAATATATATTATATTCTTGGAAAATATTAATTTAGTAATTCGATCCATTACCTACCTAATAAAAAATAACGAAACGTAGGTAGAGTAGAGTAGGTATAGCAGAAAATATGAACTTACGCAGTGTAGGTTGGTGTATAGTGATAACAATTTATTGATAAGGCAGGACTACCTTATAGTATGCTGTATTGTTTACTCTTAGCATTGTTGCTATACTTTTCTCTTTCCAACAGTTTTCATTAAAGTCTTTAAAGTTTTGCAAAATAAGCTCTAAGACTAGGCTGCTAAAGTTAATTTTGCAATAAAAGCTATGCTTTATTTAATGATGCTTTACTTGTGTTAGTGTTTTAATTGACAAATACAAACGCAACATAGACCCCTACTATCGTTATTACTATTCACTATGAACCAAACTGTATTTTGTGATCTCGGAATTTAACAATGTATAGGTATCCGATGAGATTGAATTCAAGAGTTTGCTTATAATCTGTAGAAAAAAAAAACCAGCCGGTAAACCTATGAAGAAAATAACTCATCGCACAAACCGCATTTTTATACAAAAGACTTCAACGCGCAGAATGTTAAGGTAACTTTGTAATAATAAAATATGACAGCATGATTTGGCACTCGTTTCTATGATATCAAAATAAAAAAGCGAGGTAAAATAAAACTCTCTTTTAAACATTACGGTCCCTAAGCATCTACTATAAGTCGAGTTACAGTAGTAGGATCTACGCTCAGAAAACGCAATCGATCGGTCCGCGAATACGGGCGCACAAGTGCTACGGTTCTAAAGATTTATAATTTTGTAATACCTATCTTAGCTTCAAAAAACTGTTTTTATGGTAAAACAATATATTTCTGATGTTCAAATAATTTTAAGTTTTATGATACAACAACATTACAGTTCAACAGCGGGTTCAGAGGGTCGAGGTGGTTAGATTACTTTTAGTTTCTACGGTTTATGATAAGGACTTATATTCATATTCTTACTGTGTTGCCTGAAATAATATTGAATTTATTGAGTGTAATATTTATTTATTTTACCTTTCCCCTAAGTGCGTGTTCCAATAAGCTTTTGGTGTTTAGACTTGTCCTGACTTGACTTGACTAGACCCTTGAGGCCCGATCACGTATTTTGTAAACAGGTTTGACATTCGATTTTGATGAGCTCCCCTTTCAATTTTCCAGTAGGTACGAAATTTTTTGAATACCGAAATCTTCTATTTGGACAAAATTATCCCGTGTATACCAAAATAACTCACACATGCGCACTACAGATCTACCCCACACACCCTTACCCGCACTAAGGACTGAGCTCAATACACATGGGCTTTCTACAATGCCTAAGCTTTACACACAAGCGTAAAGTGCCACGCAATTCTGAACCTTAGGCCGACGCTGGTTACTCTCGATGTGTCCTACATTCAGTGATCCAAAGTTAACCTCAAAATTTCAGTTACGGGCCCGGAAAAGTCGTGGAAATAGCTTCTAAATTCAAATCCTTTCGATATAAAAGCCAAGTTGTGTTGTTTTGAGAAGATTTAAGTTGTGTTCTTAATTTGAAAGTTCGGTTTGTTTCGTGTGTCGGTTTTAGGGCGGGTTTCGTTGCTTCTGTCAGATAATCGGTTGTCTTGTTGAGCAAGTTGCATAAAATAATGTGGGGTGGACTAGGGGTCTTTTTATCAGTGTTCTTGTGACAGTGCGTTGAAATAACACTTGGAAATAAATGAGTGAGGCCGAGGGAAGAAAATGAGCGTAAGTACCTTGTGACACGTTTTTAGATTTTTGAACAGCTGTTCCAAAAAAAACAATTACATACCTATAATATGAAAAATAAAATAACAAAGTAAAATGTAAGTGAAATTACATGGCATTGACGGGATGTTGATGGGTGAAAACCTAACTAAGCTATTCAAACAATAGATAAATATTACACACATTAGGTACATGTAAGTAACTATATCATAGATATTTATTACAACGAAAAAATTAAAGGTATCAGCTCTCCGGTCGAGATTTGGGGAGTGACCTATTTGCTGATGGGACCTTTCTATAAGTGTCATCATTGTTACACTTACCCCCGGTTTCTGAAAGCTCGATCAACAGTAATCGGCTGTCAAGTAACGTATCAGCTATCTGGTATATAGTGCAAGATTTGCTTGGTATGGGGCTAAATGGTGCTGTCAACCAATATCACTTATTCACGACTTTTACGTAAGTTAACAGAGAAGTTACAGAGATATATGTACATATCTCTTTATACATTCTATAGGTAGGTATATTTACCTTAGTGTAGTCAAGTATTGATGGCAACTTTGCATAAGCATGCAAGTAAAACAGCCTTATCTAACTTAATAAGCCTGCTACAACAATATTCTCTAGTTCAAGGTTATCTTATCATCATTTACTCGGTATTCACAGATTATACGGTCGAGAGCTTCGTTTAAATTATGCGAAAGTAGGGATGAAGCGTATTTACTCGACCTGGTATAAATACCAGGTATTTCCATGCGATTACGCGTACCTAATTCGACTATTGGGTCGAACAAGGTACGGGTAGTACTCGGTACGTGTCGATTGATACTTCGAGGCAAGCATCGCGAGTACGTACTATGCTATGATCCAAGCCAGTCCATAAAACTATCCAAGTACTTGAAGACCTGGTATCTGAACAAGGTACGCAAAGGTGGAAGCGCTGCCTAGGCCTGGTACGTGATTAATACAAGTACGACCCATCGCTATGCGAAAGTATAATCCAATTATTTATATTATATTACTAGTTGCGCCCCCCTGTTTCACACGCGCAGATTTAAATCCCGGCAATCGGAAAACATTTATACCTACGATTGCTGATATCATTGCTCAAAACGCAACGATAGCGCGCGCTAATCTTTCCTGTGGCGACATCTAGTTATTATTTAGGAACTAAAAATGTATCAGCTAAATACGGTAAAATGCTAAATATCTGACAACACCCGGTATTCCCACGGGATAAAATGTAGCCTATGTGTTATTCCAGACTATAATCAATATCTCTGCCAAGTTTCATCAGGATCCGTTCAGGCGTTCCGGCGTGAAAGAGTAACAAACATTCATCCATCCATCCATCCATCCATCTATCCATCCATCCATCCATCCATTCATCCATCCATTCATACATACAAGCTTTCGCGTTTATAATATTAGTAGGATTAATATTCTAAACGCGAAAGTTTGTAAGTATGGATGGATGGATGGATGGATGTTTGTTACTCTTTCACGCCGGAACGGCTGAACGTATCTGGATGAAACTTGGCAGAGAGATAGATTATAGTCTTTTTTTTCCGGGGCAATTTTAATTAATACCGGGATTTAAATCTGCGCGGGTGAAAACGCGGGGCGCAACTAGTACTGTATAAATCTGCTATAAAATAACAGGTATTATGAATAAGATGGAAATTGTCTAATAAAATAGGTCAAAAGTTTTTCTTCTTTTTGTGTCTTTCTACGGTTTTATTGTCATTATCATCATCTTAGTTCTTTATCACCCATGGTTTCATTTTCTGCCAGCCTCCTCTGTCTTTTTGCGTCTCTCGTCCGACCCAAAAATAAACAAACATTTCATTTCAAATTTCATTTCAATTTCAACATACTTAATCCTTTAAATAAAGAAGAAGGGGCGTCGCGTAATCAGCACCAGCCGAGACGTCGTCGTCGCAGTTTAATCAAAGAATCTGCCGGAGTCCCACGGCGCCCTTGCCTTATTTAAAGGGGATGACGGGGTGAAATTGGTAACGTGTCGGAGAAATGTTCAATTAAGTCGGCAAACTTTGCCTGTCCCTTTTCGTATCTAGGTCAGCTGCTTACACTGAATCATCATAGACCTTCTTGATACAGTTCCAGTATTGAGGATGATGTACTATCCACTTCTTTCAATCTTCTCACAATCCCCGATGTCTTTGGTCCATCGGGTTCAAATTATCCATCGGGTATCCATTTGGTTCATCGAGTAAGATTTTTTTTACTATGTCTCCAAATTGTTACTGGGTAACAAAGTAGAATGAAGTTCCTAAAATAGTTTAGTAACTTACATCTCAAAAAATTACTAAGTAAGGACATCTACTAATAACTCAAAAAAAAAATTCGATCTAAAACTGAAAAATAAAAGTATTATTTAACATAATTATGATTATATTATATCACCAAGACGGTGAACAAACGTCTATGTTCATTACAAAAACGTTTGTTCTCGGTGGGGATCGAACCCACGTCTACGGCGCAGAAAGCAGAGCTGACCACCTGAGCTGTAAAGGCGTTCGCGACCTTAGAATAAAAAAAATATTATTATAAGAGAAGTAGGTACCATAGATACAACCACTAGCTAATGCTACTGCTAATGCTAGCTTAATACAACTAGCTGATGGAACAAACAGATGGCCCACCTGATGTTAAGTGGTAACCATCACCTATAACAAAGCATTGTCTCGTTAGTCACGCACGATAGTTACATGCCCTACGATGCACTGCCCTGCGTCCATCGACTTGAGGCTTACAGATGTTAAGCCTCATATGCCTGTAATTACACCGGCGACCACACACACAGCGTTGCTGCTTGGCGGCAGAAAAAGGCGTGGTGGTAGTATTTCCCCGGACGAGCCCTTCACAAAGAGCTCTACTACTCTAATATTGTTTTCCCAAACTAATAAAATTCATCGCTTTTTATGTAAAGAAGCTTGTCACAAAATCAATAAACCATTAATGGGCTATATTGCTGTCAGCAGGGGGAGCCATCACGACACTAGTTGATCACGAGACATTGACCTACATCTCCTCTCTCCCCTACTCGTCCCTACTCTCCCCTACTTGCGGGGACGACAAATTCCAATGTCAGTAATGTTCTATCTCTATGCGCATAGGGGACTCGGTAAAATTGAAGCAAGAACGACTTGTCCTTTTAAAAATATTATGCATTGTATGATTGAAATCTCAGATGTACGAGTACGTGAGAAGGAAAAAAAGATAAATCTAAGGCATATGCGTTTTGGTAAGAGTAGTAGAGCTCTTTGTGAAGGGCTCGGCCGGGGAAGTTCTACCACCACGCCTTTTTCTGCCGCCAAGCAGCAACGCTATGTTTCGGTTTGAAGTGTGGTCTCTGGTGTAATTACAGGCACATGAGGCTTAACATCAGTATGCCTCAAGTTGATGGTCGCAGGGCAGTGCATCGTAGGGCACGTTCGTATTGTGCGTGACTTACAAGGCAATGCTTTGTTATAGGTGATGGTTACCACAACATAAGGTGGGGCATCTGCTTGTTCCATCAGCTGGTGGTATAATAAAAAAGGTAGGTACTCAAATAACAATTCCGTCATCGGGGTTTTAACATAGTTACGAAGTTTGTAAGTATGGATGGATGGATGGATGTTTGTTACTATTTCACGCCAGAACGGCTGAGCGGATCTAGATGAAACTTGGCAGAGAGATAGATTATAGTCTGGAATAGCAAATTGGCTACTTTTTATCCCATGGAAATACCGGGATTTAAATCTGCGCGGGTGAAACCGCGGAGCGAAACTAGTGTGGAAATAAGGTAGGTACAATTAGTTCATTCATAGGCATTATAAAGACTATGGGTACAATAATATAGGTAAATAGGTAGGTTTGAACTGTAACTAACATCTGGTTGAATAGATGTCGTTACTTTCACAAGAGATCAAGAGATTAAACAGATGTCGTTATTTGCACAAGAAGTCAAGATGGTAAAACTACCCGAAATCGTACTGAAAAGCGGTATCACCGGGAAATTTTTGAAGGTACGGACCTGAAAATTCTCGTTTCATGAACCTTCCGTCCGTCGGAGGGAAAAGTCGTCGTACTGAGCTCTGACGCTAGATGGTGCTCCACTACCTTTATGATTAAAGCTTCTAGCTGTTATTGTTGTGTACTAATAATTAATTAATTATTTATTTTGATTATTTTTACGCATTTATATTGGTACAAATAAAAGTGCAATGTACTTAGGTATTGTATTTTCAGTTATCTAATCAAACACAAGAACAAAGTGGCTTCACCTTAAATAGAGACAATAAGAAAAGTGCCAGTGGACACATTCTTAGCTGTAGCTAACTTTATAAAACTAGGTCAGTTTTAAATTACCTATTAGCCGTGTTTATGGCTGGATTTTAATATTAGTAGAGCATGTTAAAAAATAATAGCGCTATTCAAAAAAAGATATCTGATTGCTTTAGTAAAACCTTTCTTTGCTTGGGGCATAATGTGGACTTTTTCCAGCACCGCCAATATTTATTTATTCGGCTACATTCTTAGCAGACTTAAGAAACAAAGCCGTCAGCTGAGCAGAATGTTCTAGAAGACTTTATCTAATTAAGGCGTTGACAACACCTAATATTCCTCTCGCTCGCACGATTCGACATTTTGAAAGATATAAAATTATTAAATACAATTTTGAAAAATCGCAAACAACCATTTTCAAGCAATCACATTGCACACAGTTTAGTAAAAATTTGATATTGATTGATGCAAGTTTTCCTACTTAAAAGTTAGCTTATGTACGAAAACTAGAAAAGCAAACTTTTAAGTAGGAAAACTTGCACCGATCAAAATGAATTTTTTACTAAACTGTGCGCAATGTGATTGCACACAAAATGGTTGTTTGCGATTTTTCGAAAATGGGTTTTGTGATTTTATATCCTTCAACATGTCAAAACGTGCGAGCGAGAGTCACATTAGCTCTTGTCTTCACCTTAACATTAGAGCCTGGTCGTAGGAAACACCGAGGAAGGTTATGAGTTCCACTCAGCGGTACGATAATGAAGGTAAAAGCCGTTTACCGTCACTATAACAAGTTACGGATAAGGCCGACTTCCTTATTATAAGAGGGTATTATAATCTGGACAAGTCTTTTCATAAAGACTGATTCAAATGAAAAACAATACTCAGACTTGGGGTACTGATGAACCTCCAAACATTGTACATCTCTACGTATTTTTTAATTTATTTTTAAAAATAGTATACACTTTTTTGAATATTGGCATCTAGAAATGCCACTTAAATTAACCTGTTGCTATAATTTTTCAACAACAATGTATTATACACAAAGTTGTACATTTTATTATAACAATAAATAAAATAAAATAGTTTAAAAAACACAAGGTACCAGAGTATTTTAGCAGGCGTGCTAGGGCGAGCTATTTCCGGATTAAGGTATGCTAAGTTGGTAAATAAATAAATAAACTAGTCAAAGCTAATAATGCCCTACTTTTTCTTCTTGTCGGGTCAAGTTCAATCTTAATAGTGCGCTACTGAAAACCAAGTAATTAGTTTTATAGTGTTTTACTACACTTAAGGAAATCATAAAGATTTTATATTGTCCCAAAAGTGTTGATAAAGATCACGTTCGAATAAGTACATACTGTAGTAGCTTGTCCCTGACATTAAAAAATCACAAATAACTCAGGGATACGGGGCTTCGCTAGCCAAGTTGGTTAGCGAATCCCATTATAAAGGAGAAGGTAGTGGGTTCAAGTACCACTCGGATAATACCCATACAGTATAGAAAGTAATTAGAATTGCAGAATGTTGCACTGAAAGAGTTTATTCACCAATAGTCTGATATTGCGAAATTAATAATCCCTCTCAGGTTGCGGACAAATCTAGCTCACCTCAGCTAGCTCACTCCACCCTAAACTTAGTCTTAAGATTCCTTCAAACTTTTAAAATTATGTATTTTAAAAATTTGAGTGTTTGTGTGTGTGTGTGTGTGAGTGTGTTTTAAAGTGTAGCGGTCACGGTAACGGCGGAACAGGGGGTGCTTAGTGTGTGACATCCTTCTACCCGATGAACTGACGACATTGTTAGGATCGCGGGTAGTCGGTGCATGAAAAGGGCTCAGAATCGTTCTTCCTGGAAGCGGATAGGGGAGGCCTATGTCTAGCAGTGGACTTCTGTGGGCTGTTGATGATGATGATAATGAATTTTAAAAGTTATAATAGAAGTCAGTTGAGTTTGGATTGGTGTATTCTAGATATTAATGTGGTTTACCCCGAACTGAGATCTCGCAACATCTGCTTCAGTCTTGCATTTATGCCAAAAAGTGTTTGGACTTGGGTTTGACTACCTCTCAACGACTTGGTATGGTAACCAAATTCAGCTTCAGCTTTCATATAGCCAAATGAAAAAAAGCGTAATAGGTTTATTCATAACAACACTTTATGACCACTGACATGACCATTGATGAACCTCCAAACATTGTACATCTGTACGTATATTTTATTTTTAAAATTAGTATAATTTTTTTAATATTGGCATCTCGAAATGCCACTAAAATTAACATGTTGCTATAATTTTTCAACAACAATGTAATATACAAAAAGTTGTACATTTTATTCTTAAAATAAATAAAATAAAATATTTATATTGTCCCAAAACGTGGTCAATCAGAAATTGAGCTAGCTGTTTTATTGCCTCAGGTAAACTACCAAGTTCTATATTGCAATATATTAATATTGCCAGTCAACTGTAGCGGTGACTGTTTTACCTTGGTGACGTGACTGCAAAGCGTAAAAAAAATGTTGTTTTCTATGGTGTAAATTGTTTGTTGTTTATTGTTATAATTACTATGTATGTACCTACTGTTTGCTAAAATATATTCTGTGTTCATTACTTTTACTTGTCTACCGGTCGCATGTCACACCAGGCCAGGCCACGTCTGAAAACCAGCGTTGCACTGTACCTACGGTACCTAGGTACCTAGGTTTAGTGCAGCATTTAAGCTGAGACGTGACCTTTTTGCCCCGCACAACGGTAGGTAGGTTCTTTATTAGTGTAGGTTATTATTTTATTTTCTGTTAGTTTAAGTTAGTACCTACCTGTGTTTGTGAGACGAAATAAATATGTTTTCTTTCTTTCTTTCTTTTCTTTCAAAGCTTTGTAGATTATGGTCTACAACTGTACTTATTACGTAGTAGGTGTGTTTAAACATCATAATCCGCTACCTAGAGACAGTATTGGCTGTTCTAAAGTTTATGATATTGTTGTGTAGGTTAGGTACTCTGTTTTATATAATTTTTTTGCCGTTGATATTTTCAATAAAATATAATAATCATAAGCCTGAAGAAGTCCTGCTGGAAATAGGGCTAAGTATCACATTTTAAGGGTGATTTTGATTGACTTGACTTAACCCATTGTAAGACTTTTGACATCCTCAAAGAATCTGAAGTTATGTCCTTAGTACGAAGAGATAACGAGAGCACTGGTGCTCTAGTTGTAGCAGCCCCGCCTTCCGATCCTAAGGCCCTGGGATCAAAACCACCCGTGCACCAATGAGTTTTTCCGTTCAAAAATTTATGTGCAAAATGCCACTCTCTAACGGTGAAGGAAAACATCGAGACAAAACCAGCATGTTGAATAATTTATTTATTTATTTATTTATTCATTCTTAGATTCACAGTTTTCTTATTGTCTAATGTAAACTATATAATATACATTGTGCATAAACCAAAACGAATCTACATTTTATAAGCAACTTATGTAGGTAGGCAGATGATACTGAAAAGACAAACCAAAATAATAAGGTAAAAGTTAACGAATAAAACAGACATAAAATATAAAGTTGATCACAAAAAAAAAAAGAGAACAATGTGTAAAACAAAACGTGGTAATGAAATGTGTAGTGTAGGTAGTGTGTCATGGTGTAGGTATGTGTAGGTAGGTAGCTATTTAGATAGGTTGTTAATTATAAATCGGGTAGGTGTGAATGTGATGACAAAACGCCAAGATAAAACTCTGCAACATTCGCTTGTAGGTGCTTGTAGGTGTATAATAATAATAATAAATAATGCTGGACAGCATTATTTATTATTATTACAGCACTATCTAGCCCCAAAGTAAGCTGTTCAAAGCTTGTGTTATGGGTACTAGATAACTGATATATTTAATACATTATATACTTACATAGATAGATATTTTTTATTATACATAGAAAACACCCAGACCATCGGAACAAATTTCTGCAGATCATACACAAATTTGTTCCAAGGCGGGAATCGAACTCGCAACCTCTTGCGTCGCAGGCAGGCTCTCGCCCGCTGCGCCACAGAGGTCGTCTATATAATAAAACTTATAAGTTCTACAACATGTGTCAAGTGCTCGAAAGGAGCCTCATGAGGCGCACTTAAAATCCTTTCACCACACTGTTTCAAAACGAAATTGACACGACAAAAAGAAGAAGATCTCCTCACATTGAATTTATACTCATTTTCTAAAAAAATCTAACATTTCATCAACCAAACAACCATTAAATTGTGTGCAATAATCACATTGCACACAATTTAGAAAAAAAAAATTTTTAACTATACAAGTTTTCTTGCTCAAAGGTTTGAGTACGAAAACTACATTTTTCTTTGTGAAGGGCTCGTCCGGGGAAGTACTACCACGACGCCTTTTTCTGCCGCCAAGCAGCAACGCTGTGTTTCGGTTTGAAGAGTGTGGTCGCCGGTGTAATTACAGGCACAAGAGGCTTGATATCAGTATGCCTCAAGTTGATGGACGCAGGGCAGTGCATCGTAGGGCACGTTCCTATCGCGCGTGACTTACGAGGCTATGCTTTGTTATAGATGATTGTTACCTCTTAACATCAGGTGGGGCATCTGCTTGTTCCACTACCACCACCACCGGTTGTATAAAAAAAACAGTAAAGCAGTAGAAGAGCGTAAAATAATACTTCGAATATAAGATGGTATCTCTCGTAGCCGCTACACGACGTCATAATTTGTTGAACTCAAGAAACTCATTTTACTGGCAATATTTCGATGCCCCGAGAAACGAAGTTTCTTATTAGAAATCTCGTTCTTACTGTATTAATTTCACTTTGATGTTTCATTTTACATCCGGCGGAAATAATATTATTTGGAAAATATAATATGGATGCTATAAACATGCAAATCGTAAAATCTATTTTCGTATATTTAACATTAACGTCTTATCAATTTTAGATTATATAAAGAATTTAATTACATGAGATCTTCATCTACTATACCTACTCTACATCTGCTTATTCTACCTCATCATCATTATCAACAGCCCACAGAAGTCCACTGCTGGACATAGGCCTACCTATATACATAATATTATTGGACTCCGTCAATGGATAATGATCCGGATCAGTTGAGCCATCAATAGATCATTTACAAAGATCCACAGTTAGCACACCTGTTAATACTTCATAGCATTTAATTTATTTTGTTAATATAACAATGTGGTATTCTTTGTTTAAATACAATTTTATTTAATTATAGGTATTATATTATAAATTGTAGCTAAATAACAAAAACAAAGAAAATAAAAATTAAAAAGCGAATGACTAATAATAATATAGTACTTGACCAAAATACAAAATCATTGTGAAATAGTTCTCAACAAAACTGCGCTCCAAGATCGTTATGTAAATGCGAAAGATACATATTTATATAACAGAAAAAACATTCTTAACTTTAAATTCAATGTCCTTAAAACTGAATCCAATAAAGATATTTCAAACTATTTATGGACTAGTTATGTTAAAAATTAGGAATAACTAAAACGGTTTAAAGTTTCCATCAGTATATTGTAGTGCACGGACGTCTTATATCCAAACTTAAGTATAATTTAATCATTTTATCTAAAAGATTTATTTTGCAATAAACTCAGTGATATTACCAGGAGCACATAAATTCGTAAGAGAACGTACTACCGAGCTTGGAGCAAGCGCTGCACATTAACATATAAAAACAAGAGAGACATGTGGCAATTTACATTCATTACCATGAACGGACCTGAGTAAACTGGATAACGTTGAAGCTGAACTACAAAACCAGCATAAGGAAGACCGGTCAATCACGTGAGCTCTGCAGAAAGATCAATAGCATGCCAAGGTGAGATAATAGATTTACATCACTCGTCGAGGTTTTTATTGCTTAAAAAACTACTTAGTTGTTTCTGATGCCCTGTTGCTTGCTCCGAATTTATATTAAGAAATTGACATTGACTCTAAAAACAAGGCCTTTTGTTAAAGTTACAAGATATTTTTGCATAAATCAAGCGTTTTTACTTTTAACATAATGTCGGATCTTTCTTTTACATCGTCAACCACCACATTGACAAGAAAATCATCATTACGACACAGCCAATCAGATTCTGCTCTAGATGATTATTTCGGAAGAAAATTATCACATGAACAAGTTTTATTTGACGATGACAACTACGAAAGATTGACCTCAGATATTTATCAAATGTTCCGAAACTTTACTAAGGAACAAGATAGAAAGCTGTTACTCATGTTAAACATTGTAACTGAAATGCGAGACGATAATAGAGCTAAATATGGAGAAGAGTCAATATTTCGTAAGAAATACGAAGAAATGAGGCACAAAGTAGAAATTATAGAGCAAGAACGAAATGAGAGAAAAAGCCAGGTTCAAACTCTAGGGAACAGAGTTGACCAGATGGAGAGAATGACTTTATCAGTTTCTTCAGAGCTAAGGAGAATGAAGAGGAAGACAGTGATCGAAAGAATAGAAGCCAAGGTGCGTACCCACACTAATACCTTGAATGAATATAACGAGGAAACAAAATAGACCATGACTTATTGTACCAACAGCAACGAAAAATGATAACTAATCGATATCAGGGTTATTCAATTTGCGCTGGTTTTTGTTTCGATGCAATGTAAATTAAGCAGCATACTGGAAATTACTTAGTAGTACGTACAGACTGGCGTTATTCAAGGCAATTCAGTACGAGTAGATATTCCAATTTCAATCCTAACCGGTTTCGTGTTTTCCTTTGTGTAGTTCGTATTTCTTCCCAGCTTGGTTCTAACATTCTAGCCTAAGAACCTTTTTTATATTAACTGGTTTGACTGGCTGGAACCTAAATCAATAGCCTTCTTAGTGAGTATAACTTGATTGTAAAGGTTACACAGTTTTTATCCTATATCAATAAACAATAAGATAATATTTACTCGTATTTTCAACGGAATATTAAAAGAACAGACAATTATTTAGCTGGATGGTCCAGCAAGTTTATACGGTTAGAATTTATTTTGTTTTCGGCTCTAGAAATCTATCTATTCTGCTAGCCAAAAATAAAAATGGATGGATTCTAGAACCAAAAGCAAAATAAATTCTGTTATTTGTAACAAAATATTCTGTAGTTTGAAAAAAAATGTACGGCATTGAAACATCTATTTTATAAAAGATATTTTTGTTTAGGTGAAATATTTTGCTTCAAACTACAGAAAAACAAAATATTAAAGTAAATAACTTAAGGTAGCGTTAACGTAAGGCTCTGTATGAAATTCGATCCTCTAAACGTTTCTCACCAAACGGCTTGGAAAGCACCTAGGCTACTTTTTATCCCGTGAGAATACCGGTATTTCAATCTGCGCGGGTGAAACCGCTGGGTGCAACTAGTGAATCTTATTTAAAAAAAGCAAAATATTGCCCCGCTACAATCGAATTAAATAATTACTATCAAGCTATTTAGTATTTTTCCTTAATAAAAAAATTCTGGATACTTTTACCTATTTTAGATCCTTTGAGAATAAAAAAATGCTCAAAGCCAAAATGTTAAGGGTCCGGTGACAGCGGCTCGCAATTTCGAGGTGCGATTGGCTATTATTTCATTTTATTTCATTTCGGGGAGGTTGTTTGAAAGAATAACTCTAAAGATACACGCATAAATACTGTTCGAACACAAATAATACAATAATATAAGGGAAATGTGCTTGAGTCAGAAATCATTTTGGTATTAGGTAAATGTAAGACCAAACATACTAATACCAAAATGATTTCTGATTCGGGCATGTTTCCCTTATATTATTGTATTATTTGTGTTCGAACAGTATTTATGCGTGTTTCTTTAGAGTTATTTTTTCAAACAACCTCCCCGAAATGAAATAAAATGAAATAATAGCCAATCGCACCTCGAAATTGCGAGCCGCTGTCACCGAAGCCTTAAGTCAATGTTATTTTAATTTTTTTACGAATAAAATATATTCAATACGTAACTGTTCCAGGACTTTGTCGCGGACTGTTATTTAGGTTTCCTTATAGCTTTTTACTAAGGCATAGAGCTTTCTAAAGTTTTTACTAAAGCTTCATTTTTTGTCGTTGAACTAGGAGGGTATAAATTCTAATAGAATATCATACGCGTTGCATAAAATCGTGGTGAGATAGTACCAGGTTTAGTACCTTTTCAACCGATGAGAAAGCAGAAATCGGTATCTTATCTTTACAGAACGTTTCGAGATGAGGTTTTTTAATCTTCTCAAACGTCTTCTTATTTCGTTACTAGATAATCTAGTATGGAACCAGGTAGTGGAAACTTAATTTTAATACAGCTTAGTCTATTTTATATGTATTATTCTTATTATGCCTTTTAACAAGCAAGAAAAGGTTTTTGCGCGTTGAGTCAAGTATCTTTTTTTTATACAACTAGCTGATGGAACAAGCAGATGGCCCACCTGATGTTAAGTGGTAACCATCACCTATAACAAAGCATTGCCTCGAAAGTCACGCACCATAGGAACGTGCCATACGATGCACTGCCCTGCGTCCATCACCTTGAGGCATACTGATGTTAACCCATGTGCCTGTAATTATAACGATGATCACACTCTTCAAACCGAAACATTGCTGCTTGACGGCAGAAAACGGCGTGGTGGTAGTACTTCCCCGGAAGAGCCCTTCACAAAGAGCTCTACTACTCTTCTATCTAGATAGTGAGTTAAAGCATTTTTATTGCTTTAATTTCAACAGCAAATGGGGACAGACGACAGCATGAGCGATGACGTATTTGAAGATGATACGCTGCGGGCTCCCGCGCAGAGGAACGCTCCCTCTCCAACTGGTTACCGGGACTACCAGCCACCAGGAGACACGCCGAGGCTGCAGTATGATGACGATATGCCGTTGCATAAGGTGAGTTCTACTATAAGCATTTGTTTTATGAAAGCTCTTTTGGTAAGGTCGTCAATCTTAGAGACGTAGTAGAGCTCTTTGTGTGTGGCTCGTCAAATCTGACAGCTAAATGAATGTGCTAGATACGAAAAATCTTAAAATTAATTCAAATTACCATACTACCACAGACAGACACTCCTAATTTACTAGATATTTTTAACACCTCGGCAAGAATACTAAAGCGCACAGTTAGTGACGAATTATTAATTTATAATTCTTTATTAATTTATAGCATTATAACTTAACCTTGTATAACTTTTTTTTACTATTTTGATTACGTGCCTATTTTGTCGACTAGGTACCCTTTTAGTCGTCTACTTTACTGTTTTTTTTACTTGCATGAATAGAACATAATATCTGTGGAAACTTTCAATTGGCCTTTAGTTAACATAATCAATTTTTTTTAAAGGTTTTGTTAATTATGTTTCTAACAATGATCTGTACCTAGCTGTAAGTTTTCCTAAAATTTCAAAATAAAATAAAATAAATAAATAAATCATGCTAACTTAATTTGACAGCACTCAACATGCTGCCGTCTCTTTTTTATAAACTGGAACAGCAAGGACGGCTGTTACATAAGCGCTGTGTAATTATTAAAACCACGGAACAGAGAACATTTTTATATTTCTGTGATTGAAACAAGAATCGACACTATTAATAATCTTACTCGTAATGATCACAAAGTTTTTTATATAATGCTTCTTTTTTAAACTTTATAAATGCGTATGATTTTAAAATCAAATAACTTGAGTTCTAGGAATTGCTATATCCCACAAAATGATGTCATCTAAAACGTGTTTTATAAAATTACACAATCACAACCACCATAGTAACACATTTAAATTACTTCATCAGAGTATCAATTACCCAAGGTGATCTTTATACGCGTTCATTTTATAATAATTTACGGATACACATTCGTTTTTTTGATTACGTATCTACAAAGGTACGTATGTCCTTCTTAAAAAGAAACATGCAAATAAATGTATCATCACTACATAGTATAAAACAAAGTCGCTTGTTCTGTCCCTATATCCCTATGTCCCTATGTATGCTTAAATCTTTAGAACTACGCAACGGATTTTGATGCGGTTTTTTTAATAGATAGAGTGATTCAAGAGGAAGGTTTACATGTATAATAAATGCATGATATATGCACCCGTGCGAAGCCGGGGCGCGCGGGCGGTCTCTAGTAAATCATAATTCAAAACCACAAAAAGGTTGTTTTTTTTACAATAGTAACTGGCATTCTTATCACAGTCTGTAAAAAAGGTATACAGCGGGCAATAAAATAACAATACCTGAGTTAGTTCGTTGTTCTTTTATGTTTCCTGTCCATAATTTTTACAATATTCTGGTTAGTGTCAAGTAGAATAATAAAAATTGTTATAGCTACGTTTTTTCTTTATTGGTAGGTACTTACTGCTATTTATTTCTTCTGTGTTATGTCACGTACTTTCTACCTAGTTACTAATATATTCATAGGAACCAAGTCGTATTTATATCAAGTGATCTTTTAGGCTTGGTCAAGTAGAACTGGCACCTAGATTCATCTATTTTAAAGAAGTTTCTAAGATATTCAATCACTTTTCTTCATTCTTGTGAGTTGTATAAAATAACGAATGAAGACGTGACTGAATTGTTTAATATGTTTTTTATACTACTTGTTGATTGAGGAAGCAATGGCCCACGTGATTTTAAGTGGTAACCATCATAGATGAACAAACCCTGATGATGAAGATAAACTGCCCTGCTTCTATCAAATGAGCCGTAAGGTATGTTTGGCCATGTGCCTGTAATTTCAATGGCACTCACGCCGAAACAGCGACGCCGCTCGATGACAGAAACAGGCGTAGTGGTAGTACTTCCCCGGATGAGCTCTTCACATAGAGCTCTACTACTAACAGAACATTTCATTTTTTTTAATTTTCGCGTTGTACTACTCACTACTGAGGGTCGTGACCCCCTTCATGGATCACTTTATCATTCACAACTCTTCGCCACCTGGATTTGTTGCCGGTGACATGGATAACTTCATGGACCTTCACATCGAGAGTAGTGCGGATTTGATCGCTACATTAATAACCAAAATTAAACAGGATTGTATGATTGTGTGGCTGTGTGGTTAGACAAAATTCAAATCTCTCAATAATGCGCGACCACATAAAATTAAATACCTGGCTTACTATTTAGATATTTAATTTTATGTGGTCGCTAGTGATTTTTTGGTACTGGTGAATATTCACAGATGCCAAAATACAATTCGTAATACTATAAAATAGTGAAATAAGTCAGAAATGATGGGTACTCCACGCCCTTAACGGATCTAGCACGATTTATTCTGTAACCCTGTATAATCTGAATCTTGGAAACAGCTCCTACGATTTTCACGAAATTTAGTATGGAGGGGGTTTGGGGGGCGATAAATCAATCTGTAGCTAGGATTCACTTTTAGGAAGTGTATTTTTATCCGTGATGTTTTTGCAAAGCAGCGAAGCAAAGCTCGGCACCCAGATATTTACTAGGTAGTTACCTAAATGAAAAAATATTTTAATCTCTGTGATTATCTTTGGTACACTGAGCTGTTTAAATCTTACATAGTTAAAATCCCTGATACTAAATAATATTATGTATATTTACTTATGTTAAAATGCCTAATGGGTTTTTTAATTAAACAAAATTTTACTGCCTGTTGATTCTGAAGATTTGATACCTCGAGCTTTACTTTTCTACTTTTGATAAACACATTTTACTTACTTAAGTACCTGTACGAACGAACAACACCTTTGTTTTTTTTTTATTTCCACATGACTTTGATTCTAAACATTCATTGAGTAGGTCTAACGGAGGCACTTTACAACACTATTCAAAATGATTTTTGGGATAATTTTGTTTATGTCATATTTATTTTGTAACACTCTGGATGTTGCGAACAAACGTATATAATTGTCCTCAGTACTAATCACACACAGCCTACTACAGATATAGGTCGCGTCAACAAAAAAGAACGCTGGAACACAGTTAAGGGGATGTGTTTATGCACATAAAGTAATTATATATATTATATATGTAAATATATATTAATAAGGATGCATACAAACCACTCGCGCCATCACACCCCCTCCCTCTCTTTCCAGCGTTCTTTTTGCGTGACGCGGACTGTACCTGAGCTGTGAAAACTGACAAAAGTAGGTACCTATGTCAAAACAAAAGCTAGTTAACAATAAAATACTTTTTACGGGCGTTTTTCATTTCAGACAATCTTATTGGGCGACAGTGGGGTTGGAAAAACGTCGCTCCTTGTGCAGTTTGAGACGGGAAAATTCCAGTCAGGCAACTTCTCGGCTACCGTCGGTATCGGGTTTACGGTAAGTCGAACTGTGCTTATTATTTCCTCTCCAATTGTGGTTCACGATGGCATTAATTGGACTCAATTTCTAATCAAAATCACTACCGACCTGATTTTGCCTCAAAATTTGACAACGGCTGTCGAGAACCTTACAATAACAATTGTAAGATCAATTACTTGCAAAGAAAATTAAACAGTTTAGCTGAGCTCATTTTGTACGCGTGTAATGGTAGGATTTTAGTGATACTTTGAATTTTGTGAAGACCTTTATTTACCATGTACCTATTCTGACAAAATAAAATATATGTTTTGATTTGCTATCTGCAAACGATCTTGAGATAGCTCAACTGATCCAAATCCGTGCCGATCGGAATCGTCCCCAAAACACTGGCTGCATGCATACACTTTAAGGTATTGTAAGGTTCCTGTCAACATAACAATCTAGGCAACCTTGATTCTTAGGTATAACACTGACCCCCAACTTTTAAATTCTTGGTCCAGGCTCCATACATCAGTGCATTACCATTTCACTGATTGTTTTTGAAAAAAATCTTTAGCCACGTTTGAACTAACTTTGTTCTAAATTCACAAGTAATAAGAAAATATGCCGCTATTTTACAAATATTAGACCTAACAAAACTTTGAATGAATGAAATTTCTTTATTACAACTTAGATTACAACCTACAAAATATGATTTGTAGGTTGTAATCTAAGCTAGAAGCGCTAGAAAGCAATCTTTTCCAGACATTAATTTATAAAGTACCAAACTTCAGTATTGACTTGCAAATTGGAATCGTAACTTTACATGTTTATTAAGGTCTATAATAGCCAGTATTTTCAGTTGAGTATACACTGAAAGAAGCACAGTTAATTGCACCAGGGGTCTAGTGGTAACAGCCCCGCTTTCGGATTCTAATAGCTGGATCGCACTGGTCGAGTGGCGAGTCCAGTAGCACCTGATTTGATTGATTTGATTTTCACGCGTCCGCCACGCGTACTTGCTCACTGGTTGGCCGAGAAAACCAAAATACTCGCTAATCAACTCGCCACTCGACCAGTGCGAACCAGCTATAAGGTCATGGGTTCAAAACCAGTCATGCGCTAATATTTTATTCTGTTCAAAAATGTATGTGCACACTGCCAGTATACTTACTCTCAAAAGGGAAAGTAAAACCTTTAGTAAAACATCGTGATGAAACAAACCGATATGTTGCCGAAACTAAAAAAAATAAAAAATGTGTCAAGTACTTGAAAAGAGCCGCAATAAAGTGCACATAAAAATCCGTTTACCACACTGTTCAAAAAAATAAGATGAAGAAGAGGTTGAGAGTAAGTATAATTATTATGATGGCGGAAGGAAAAATCGTATAATTCCAAGAATGCTATCACAATATCCGGTTTGCTGAAAATGAAATATAATCTTAATTTGATGATTTTATTAACAAAATCTCCGTTAATTTTCTTAAAAGCTTTTTCGAACATCAGTTCCGCAAAGCGCAAAATCTCATCTAAAATATTGTCATTTTCCGAGAACTTCTACTGAAACTCTTTCCTCGTAGACCACCCATCTAAACAGTGATCACCAAGGAATTACAATAATATATCTATGTTATTTATTTTATAAAATTTATAATGTGTTTTTTAACTAGTTGTGTTGTTGTTTTTACTCGTTTCATTGGTATTAACTTTACTCTTTAACCGTGGACGTAGTTGGACTGTTTACAGTTTCGAGTTAAATTAGATTGAATTCCTTTGAGGTTGGAGCGCTGTGGTGGTTCATAGAATAGAACCATCCTGCAGGCTGATCACGAATTAATTTTGACATTAAGGGCCTTACTACAAAAAAATAGGCAAACGATAAACTATGCTTAAACTTTTGCCATCTCTTGCCATGGCGTAATGGCAAACAGAGACAGCGCTAATTTTAGACATTGTTTAAAGTTAGGCACCATTTTGTAACCGTCTTAACAATATTCGAACTTATTCTATTAAAGTTAGGGATACCATAGTTTTCTCGTCTGATTATTTTTTTTTATACTCTTGGTATATAGTTCCACAAAATTTTTGCGCTGTGTATTGACTGCATTTATTTGCTAATATATTCAATATCTCACATCCTGTCTACCCACGAAACTCGGTCAGCACTGTTCTAACCGAGTTAATAGGGGGTGGGTTTTCCCTCCCCTGGCATTATACTTAACCGATGATGCGTGTCGTACGCACCCCCACGTCTATAATGTAGCTGCCAGCGAGTGTACAGTCAGAAGAATAGAATAGAATAGAATAGAATATATGTTTATTTGACGACAACACACAGTAGAAACATACAGACAAGAAAGAACAGAAAAAAAGGCAGTAGGTAGAGAATACACAGTAGGTAGATTAACAAACACTTAAAAAATAAAGATAGCCTACACACAAATAACAAGCCGCGACGCGCAGTCAGCGACAACAGCTGACCAATACTAACTTTCAAAGTACTGACGAGTCAGAACTTTGAAAGTTAGTTTTTATTCTTCACAATAATCAGACTTTCTTAAAACTACTAAACGAAACTTTTGAGTAGGAAATCTAGTATCGACTAAAATGAATGAAATAGAATTTATAGTAGATGTGTGCAATGATTGCACCCAATTTTTAATGATTGCGATTTTTCAAAATTGATGTTAGTGTTGTGATTTATCTTTCAAAATACAACATTTTGAAAGATAAATCATAATTAACACGTTAATGTTTCTGTAAGCACGGTAAAACTAATCGGATGTCAAGTCACTTGCCATCTATACCTTAGTCACTTGCCATCTCTATCTAATTTGAAGTAAAAGCTGAAATGGCAAGCTTTTGATAGGAAAACATGTTTTACCGTTGCGGATTGATATTTTCAGACTAACTGAATATATTTGCAACTCCATTCTTTTAGCAACATACTAAGCTACTATTGATGTTGAGTGTACCTCTATTCAGTGAAGCCACTATTGTGTCCAACTATATTAATTATCAACCCTCATGATAACGAAATGAGGTGGGTTTATTTATTTTCCGTAATATACTCGTAACTGTCGCTCGCTGGGAACTCTCTATTAGCTTATGTTAGTAAATCTGCAGATTATATTTCTTATTTTATTAATGAATTTTTAATTTCTGTACCTATACCTACATCAATAATAGCTTCTCTAACCCCCGGTTTCTAAAAGCGTGATCAACAATCGGCTGTCACTTGCTATCTTTATCTAATTTGAAGAAAAAGCTGAAACAGCAAGTGACTTGACAGCCGATTAGTGTTGATCGAGCTCTCAGAAACAGAGGCGAGTATTACAATGTTTTATTCCGAAAGGATTACATCTTATCGATATTTAAGATTTAAATATCAATCGTTTAGTGTGCATTTCGTACGGAGGGTGATCTAATTGGTACAACCAGTATGGTAATGTGTGATTTTACTAGTTTATTACCATCCATTGTTAATCATTATTATTTTTTTTATTGTATTTATTACTTTATTACTAAGTACAACAGAAAATGCGATTGTTTTTGCCCGAAATAAAAAACTTTTGATATGATAAAACAGATGAGAGAAATACAAGTGAACACTGAAAATTCGCACTAAGGTGGAAGAGGTACCATTTGTATGGAAAAAGCTTATTGTAATAAAATAACTATTTTTCCGTGTAGCACCTACTGATGGATATAGCTCTCCTCTCTATAACGCCACGGTTCTTGGTCTTGAGCATATAACCCGAGTTTCCGTAATAATAAATTATACATAAGTCTATATTTGGAAACGCTGAGAGAATAAGTGCATGAAAGTACACACGATAAATATGCAGTACCAAACCATGTTGTAAAGTTAAATAAACGAAGGGAGAAATCATAAAATGTAAAAGTTATACAGGTAAGCCAAATATTATTTAATAAATTTAGATGCCTTACATTTACAAAATATGTTATTGTATCGAGTAAATGTAACAATGGTGGATGACATTCCAGACATCAATGTTGAACAAAATTTACACAAACTTAAATGTTTGTTCTCGAACTGAGCGTAGCATAACATTAAACATTTTGCAACCTTATTCCTGGCGAATTGACAGCACTCAATTTCAGGAGTTTACTTAACCTTATAAATCCCTTTAGCTCTTCGATTTCACGTCAAGTGTTAGTTCTGGAACGTAGCACAAATTGAGAAATTATTCCGGCAATTCTTGGTTTTTAAGGGTCTGCAAAGATTGGATCCAATTTGAGGGATTTTAAAACGTTTCTATTGAATTGATTGCGAACGAAAATTGACACGATTGATAGAAATTAATTGAGGTAATAAGGTAAATTATCTCCAAAAAATATCGTCTATGTTTTACGCTACTAAGCCTCGGCCTCCGGATCTGAAAGCTCGATCAGCACTAATCGGCTGTCAAGTCACTTGCTATCTCTATCTAATTTGAAGTAAAAACTGAAATAGCAAGTGTCTTGACAGCTGATTAGTGTTGATCGGGGGTAAGCCATCTTCACCAACGCATGTCATGTATGGAAATGGAACAAGCAGACATGATGTTAAGTGGTAATCGTCACCTATAACAAAGCATTGCCTCGTAAGTCGCGCACGATAAGAACGATGCCATATACCTGGGCATATACCTACAGATGTTAAGCCTCATGTGTCTGTAATTTCATAGATATGCCTGAATGGATTCTTGCATTCCAATTTCAAATTTTCCTTTTAATAGTTATGTATTTATTTGTATACTAAGTTCATATAAATACAGTAATGTACAAAAGCAAAGCTCAAAAACAAAACTTCTTCAAATTCAATTTGCCTCCAATTAGCGCTAATTCTATTCGAACGTCGAACGATTTCCATATGAAACAACCACATCCAATCTATGTCAGCACAAAGGATAGCTCAATGCCGTATCCGAAGCAACGCGCGACGGCCCGGGAGGAACGACGGCTGAGGGGATGGATCAGTAAAACCTCCTTTTACGTACAAAGCAGGCTCAACATAAACGAATCGGTCAGACGAGCGCCTTCCGCGCTCGCCCGTAGTCTGGTAACGCTGTCGGCAATCGTCATATTCGTCATACGATTATACCAGCTATAAAGTCCGAAAAAAAAGATCGGTCAGACTAGTGATAGATGTTCGTTAACCTAAAAAAAGCAAGCCTTTCCAGACAACACGTCATTTGACATGTCACATTTATTAAGATACACATCTTTTATTATTATCTAAGCAAATATATTTATTTATTTTTATTTCTTAGGAAAACAAACAGTACATAAAGTCTTATTAATTATTAGTCTAATTATTAAAACTAATTAATTAACACGTTTTTAACATATAGAGATAAATATCATATTAAATTATAACGCTTTAGTAAAAAAATAAATTAAATTGAGATACATACATCAAATATGAACACGATAAGTTATTTATTTTTAATTTATTTTAACAATCAAAAATATACCTTTAAGGTAATTTTTTACGTTCCTTGCAATGTTTTTTAGAGCTACTAATATTTAATGAAGGAATGCTTAAAATTTTAAATGGTTTCTATCCATGTTTAGATGTGATGATGTTTGTGGCTCCATGCTCCATCACGGCCTAACTAAAGCAAAGCTACGGCATTTATATCAGAAACAGTAACAATTAATATGTTTTCTTTCTTTATTTTCTGTCTTTCTAATAAGCTTTGAACTTGCATGAAGTTGGTACCTATAAACAGGACTGCTTTTGAATTTGGCTCAACGCAATCCCTGCTGAGTTAAAAATTGCGCAGTACAGCGCTGATTTAGCCAGCGGCAACCTGTTTTCCACATGAATGCAACCATCCCCAGACTCCGGCGGGATCCTCAGTCGGGATAGAGCAGCGGAACCGACGCCTCTCGTGTTGGCCGCCGAAAATACAAGAAACTTCACGCGCCAATTGTTTTAAAAAGTTAACGTTCGAAATTTGAATTCGGAGTGTGGTTTTTTTGTTTGGAGAAAATTAAAAAAGTTTGTATTGTGAATGCGATGGAAACTAGAGGTTCGATGCGATAACGTATGTAACTAAAGATAAAATAGAGTTGTATTATCCTTTTTTTCTTCATAACTTTAGCCTGAATGATACCTTTTTACATTGAAAAAGCTAAAATGTTCTTACCGAAGTACAAGTACATACCTACCTAGTTTTACCACAAAACATACTTGTAATATGATGAACAGGAACTGTGTGTTCCCGAAACATTTTAATTAAAATTAATTACCTACATTGCACGAGCATTGAGAAAGGGTCAAATTAATAGACTGACCCACTCACCTATATTTAAGCCTTTACAATCAAGAGATGTTTATGTGGGCCATTTGATATTATTTAAGGGTATTTGATACATATAATTATTTGGGTCAACTAACCAAAACAATTAACCTCTTTAGAAGAAGCCTATTTAGAAAAAAAAAGGTTGCAGGTTAAAGCACCTATTTTCAAGTCACATTGATACCAACATTTAATAAAACAAAATTATAAAAAAAAAACAATATTATAAAAGTGGCGTCGTTTACCAGATTATAGTCTAAGGAGGACACTATTCACTGTAAAAATATACAAAAAAATGGCTATCCAAACTATAAATAGGGCAGAATACTTAATACAAGCAAAACAAAAGATGGCTGAAAAAAGTCGCTTATTCGAAACAAAATATAAATAGATAGACTCTAAGTAACTTTTGAATAATTTTAATTTGTGCTGAATTATCGGGAAACCATAAAACTCACGAATCATGGTAGGTAAATATCCCGTTTTAAATTAAAATTATTCCTAATAATAATATATATTCCTACTAAACCTTACCCTCTAATTCATAGTTCCTGCCATTTTATAGTATAGCTCTATAGAGTATATTCTTGTCACTGTCACTTTCATGCCAACAGAAAGAGACAGCAGCAGACTTCATCATCATCATCAACAGCCTAACGAAATCCACTGCTGGACATAGGCCTCCCCTCATACATAGGCTTCCCCCATAACATAGGCCTCCCCCATACCATATCCCGCTAATAGCTTAAGGCGTTGACAACACCTAATATTTCTCTCGCTCGCACGATTCGACATTTTGAAAGATATAAAATCACAAATTCCAATTTTGAAAAATCGCAAACACCATTTTGTGTGCAATCACATTACGCATAGTTTAGTAAAAATTTCATTTTTATTGATGCATGTTTTCCTACTCAAAAGTTTGTTTGAGTACGAAAACTAGAAAAGCAAACTTTTGAGTAGGAAAACTTGTGTCGATCAAAATGCTTTTTTTACTACTAAACTGTGCGCAATGTGATTGCACACAAAAAGGTTGTTTGCGATTTTTCGAAAATGGGTTTAGTGATTTTATACCTTTCAATAAGTCAAAACGTGCGAGCGAGAGTCACATTAGCTCTTGTCTTCGTCTTAAGAGACTTATCGGTCTGTTAAGGTATTAGCGGGCTATGGTATGGGGGAGGCCTATGTTATGGGGGAGGCCTATCGGTCCTATCGGCCTATCGGCCTATCGGTCTTATCGGTCTTATCGGCCTATCGGCCTATCGGTCGGTCAAACTTATCGGCTGTTAAGGTATTAGCGGGCTAAATACCATTATGAATAGGGGTCTTAGTTTAATACCCCAGTATATAATTTAAAACTTAGTCATTCAACCCACTAGTGACAAACCGCTCCTTTAATTAATACGTTCAGCATCAATTAGCGGTAATCAAAGTAAAGCCTGAAAAGCCTTTTATTTTCGCATCCATTCATACAGGGAGAATAAACAGGTTTGTTTACAGCGGGCGTCGATGCATGTAGTGTGGGCGGTGCACCAGACCGTGATACAATCAGCCACCCAACATACAACCGTTGTTAATTCGTTTTTTCTTCATTATTTATTTTACAAAATAATAAAACATGTTAACCTAAATATAAATAATGTACACAGGCGAGCTTAACCCGAAAAAGAGTTCACTTCCAGCAAACCATGCAAAGGTTTTATTGGGAACTTGACTATCGTGTGTTCACAAGTTCACAGCACGTGTGGTATCATTTCACACACTTTCTAGCCCCAAACTAAAGCCACACTCTTATTTAGTAGGTTATTACTAGTTATGTACTTTGTACAATAGAGTAGTTTAAGAGAAAAATGTAGGTAAAAAGAGTACACCGAGCAAGTAGTCGTCCTTATGTGCTCGATGCGATAAACAGGCCCCATGAGCCCCATCACAGCGAAACACTGGACGATAACAGCGTAAGTTTTGATACAAATTATACATAAACGTGTAAATATCACATACCGTGTATTGGGGTAATCTACTGATTACCCACCAGGAAAGACTGCATAGTTGTGTGTTGCTTTGAGTACCTTCCGATGCTACAACATCCTGAGTAAGAAACAATATTAGCAGAGCGATGTTTATACTCGCACAACATAGTATACCGGCAGTCTTGCAACTGTTACAAACTGAAGGGGTTTTCTTAGAAGTGAGAGAGCTTAGAGCTTTTAGCTCTTCCGGGCTGAGGATGTTTACCAAGATGGCTACATTCTTCAGGAGTCCACATTCTGCTGGACCTAAACCAAACTCACTATCGGTTTGTGGAATACGCCTTAAAAGATAAATTGTATGATAATGATATTGTAGTTGTATTGTTGTAGTCACGATTTTAATGCAACAGTGTGTGTGCTGTATTTTTGACACATCTCAGTGACGTGCCAATTAATTTGCCACCCTACAAAGCACAGAACTTTCCACTGCTACACAGTAGCTAATTCCAGAAACTCTGAGCTTCACTGTCGCAAACAAAAGGAGTTCCCGGAAAAAATGCTCGAATATTGAGCATTTTTTCCGGGAACTCGTCAGCGGGGTTTTAGGGAATTCTATCAAGTTAAGTCACACTGAAGCAGTCGCCGTTTGAGTTTGACACATGACTTGATATAATTAAAGCAGCTTACTGTAAAACTAGGAGCTTTTGTCAAGTCAACATTTGTTCCTAACTCGCGTCTACTTTGTAGCAGTTGTGTTGCGACACAAAAGGCTCGCTTCGGCCGTATACGAAACCGGAGTTTCAGTTACGAACTAAACATAACTCGGCCTCGTACGAATCAGTTACGAGAAAACACGTATATTTCCTAGGTTTTAAATTCGTAACGTAAAATTCGTAACACGTGGTGGTTACGAATTTAAAACGAGAGGAGAAAAATACCTATTAGGTAGAAAAATTGTGGGTTGAAACGAAACCCACAATTTTTCTACCCAATAGGTATTTTTCCCCTTTCGACCAAAATCATTTGATTTATGCTACCGTTTCAACCCACACATTTCCATGAATCGACCTGTCGGGCACCATTCGCACTCACTTGAGATAGGTACACTAGAGTGGCGTGTTGTGACGTTGTGGCGGTAGAAAACGACCACCGTTTCATAGAAAACGTTTTCTCTGAACGTTGAACGAGTCGGTGGATAAATGGAACACAAAGTACAAATTGCCCCATCATGGTTGTGTGGGCACTGGAAAATTGACGGATTGAATTTTCAAATGTCCTTTTTCAACCCGGTTCGGTCGAACATACCCATTCTATAGCGGTGGATGACGTTGTAGGAATTATGAAATATTGAGCTTTTGATGATGTATGCTATTCCAACACTACCAAGGTAAGTTTTTTTATATATTACTTGCTATTTGTTGTGCGGGCCTTTGATGTTAATAAGTAACCATCACCTATAACAAAACATTACCTACTAAGTCACGACCCCTTGTGATTTCAAAAGGAATGGAGCTACAGCTTCAATTATTGGTTGTAGATAATATATTGAGCGTGCGCTGTGTTTTCCTAGTTACACAGAGTTCAGAGAGAGAGGGCACGTTTATATCGAGCGTGACTTAGGAGGCAATGCTTTGTTATAGGTTATGGTTACCACTTGACATCAGGTGGGCCATCTGCCTGTTCCATCAGCTAGTTGTATAAAAAAAAGTCGAACTGTACTTTTAGGTCCAACAAAGATGCGTTCAGGCGCGCGTGTCGTGGTCACACCAACGTTCAACGACCGTTACCGCGATAATTATTGCCATTTCTCGGTACACGAACAAGTTCTAACTTAATAAAATAAGCCTGAAGATCGAATGACCGACCAAAATGTTTAATCAGCTTCAAAATCTAAATCAAACGGTCTTCATTCACAATCACAGAGACCACTTTGAAACGTTTCAGCCACTCATACGAAAAACCTACAAATTGACTTGTCCTCGTGATCTTTCCTAGGAATTCGCAGTAGAAGTCACTATGACTCACTGACTACATAGTCACACTCCTTTGGTTATCCCTATCAAAACAAATAATTGGTACGCAATTTCTAAATACATACTACGAAAAAATATTTATTCGAGACGGAGTACGTCTTGTCAGCGAATATCATATACTTTTTTTTTAAACAAGCCGGAGGAAAGGTACGTTTAAAGTTTGGAAAGTTTTTAATGATGTGGAATGCGGACCCGAACAAGTACACCTATGTTTATTACATTACATACCTACCACTGTTTATTTTAATAAACGCACACACAAGAGTTGATAAAGAAGCTAATATTATGGTTACTTACCGATAATATTCAATAAAAAAACTAAACAGTTTTACAGTTTTGATCTCCAGGCACACCTACTAAAATTATTAATTACCTAATAATTCGTTTACTGTAATAATTTCCTATACACTTATTATATTCAACCTTCCTTTTATGACTTCCTAATGATCCCCAGGCATACCTATTAAAATAATTACCTGCTTTATTAGTTTAGTCTTAGACTTATTATTCAACCTTTCTTTTATTTTATTTAAATTTTCGGAATACTTACAGCTAGGCGGGTATACATTTAGTTCATATTATTAAATACATGCAGAGTACAAAGTTACAAAACATAATATGATGGCCAATTACAAATATTTTTTGACTTCTATGCCTTGTGTCCATCTTGAGATAACAGATGTCAACGCTGCTTGGCGGCAGATATAGGCATGGTGCTTGCTAATACTTCACAGGACGAGCCCTTCACAAAGACTGCTCTATAAATACGGACGGAACCCTTAGAGGGTTAATATCTGTTGTAGAATCACGGTCGTCAAACAACGGCTGATGAATCTTTGAAACCATACTTTGATTTAAACATGGAGCTCATTTTCCTCTTTAATGAGCCTGTAAAGTTTAAATTAGGCACGGGCTTTGTGTACACGATAGGTGTCTGTTCAAAAACAAAATGACTAACCTACATACGTACATCATTATAAGTAAATAACCTATACTCGTCTCTTTCTGTTACTGATACACGATTCGCTCTACTCTTCTAACGTTCCACGAATACAGGTAATTTGTAGTCTTTGTCAGGATATCACGTAAAACAACTTCGGTTTGTTCAAAGTTATCTTTGCGAGTGTACTCTAGCTAGAAAGACCATGTTGATTCTGTAAACGTTTTCTCGGGAAAAAATATGCTTTGCTTGAAAAAAAAAGGAAAGTTAAAGGAAATTCCGAAAGCAGAAAATGTTTTATTAGTTATTTGTTATACAAGAGTGCAAATTTTTCATTCCACCTCAGCGAAGAAATAACTAAATGCAAAAAAAAACGTTTACAATCACAAGATAGGTACTTTTATTTCAGTTTAGGTATTAACTACTACATTTTTCACTTGTTTTCAAGTTTCTTGTTTTTAATATAAGGTACTTGTTTGTAATATAACAATGACGTGAAAAAATGCCGCGTAAAGAACCGCGTACAAAGCAAATTGAAAAAAGAACACCAAGAAGGTTCCGAGTCTGAGTTTTTAACAAATTAAAAAAAAGTTGTATGATATATTCGGCACCATAGAGGTAGCAGTAAATAGATTTAATGTTTTTTTTATTCACAAACTTAGTGCACACGATGTTCTAAATTCAATTTACTTTATCCTCTAGGGAATAAAAACGGCTTTTGCACTCAGATATTGAAGAGCAAAATTACTCCTTCCGAGATGGTGGGATGAAATAGTTATTTGTTATACAAGAGTGCAAAGTTGCTTTTTAACCGCGTGTTCAATTTTGATGACCGAGCAAGCGAAGGATTCTAAAATTTAATCACGAGCGCAGCGAGTGATTCAAAATTAGAATCCTGAGCGTTAGCGAGGGAATCAAAAGAGCACGAGGTGAAAAATCTTTGCACTCGAGTGCAACACGTAACTTTTCATTCCACCTCAGCGAGGAAATGACTAAATACAAAAAAAAAGTTTACAATCACATGTTGGCGTCAAACAAACTTCCTCGTCGCTAGAATCACTCATTTTAGTTTTTTCACTTGTTTTCAAGTTTCTAGTTTTTAATATAAGGTTTAACAATGACGTGCAAAAATGCCGCGTAAAGAACCGCGTAGTACAAAGCAAATTGAAAAACAGAACACAAAGAAGGTTCCGAGTCTGAGTTTTTAACAAATTAAAAAAAAGTTGTATGATATATTCGGCACCATAGAGGTAGCAGTAAATAGGTTTAATGTTTTTTTTTATTCACAAACTTAGTGCACACGATGTTCTAAATTCAATTTACTTTATCCTCTAGAGAATAAAAACGGCTTTTGCACTCAGATATTGAAGAGCAAAAATACTCTTGCCGAGATGGTGGGATGAAAAATATTTTACATACCTAGTGCTCCTTTTCCTTGTTTTTTTTTTAATGTGATGGCCTATTCGGTTTTCTGTCTCATAAAATCGTGAAAAAATAAATGGCGTTTTTGTGAAATTTCATGTATTACATGTTGCAAACTAATTTCTGTTCTGTCCACAAGTCTTTGGAACTATAAAAAAATAATTAATTAGATTCTCGTTAGATTCTAGTTGTACTCGTATAAAAAAAATAACAAGATATAGGCAGGTCTAGGTTGAAATAACCTTACAATAAATTAAAAGTTACGTTTTCCGATCAGAACACAATTTGTAGTTTGTTATTGCCGCGCAGGACTGGACAGGAACTAATTCTAACTTCACTTGATGCGAGTGAAAATCTTTAGGGCTGCCACTTAGACCCTCTATAATGCAATGGTTTTATTTGATTTGTTTTTCAATGTCCATTTAGTTTATTTACTATGGCATGGTATATGGAAAAAGGTACCTACCTTGATAAATAGATAAAAGAATCTGAAACTGGTTTCAAACTGATCTGTACCTAATATCAAGTAGAAATAAACACTTGGAAGTGTTTCAGGACTAGATTGACGTAGTGGAAAAAAAAAACTTAAATCAGGCCCCCACTTATTTAAACTGCACAAAATTTGTGGTTGTCTAATTTACCTCTGTTAGTTTCATTTAGCAATTGAAACTGCATTTATTCTTATTTTGGTCAAATTAACAAAAAAACAAAATAATACCTCTTTGTAAACTGGAAGGGCACAAGTCAGTAGATGTCTTAATTTTTAAGGACAGACAGGTATTATTTTGTGAGTAGATCTCTTAATTTTTAAGGAATAAGGACTCATGGAGAGATCGCACAGAACCAATTTCAATAAGATTTATACGAATGAACCTCTGAAGCAATTGAACCTGCCAAACAAAACAATAATCGATAAAATAAGTTCATGATTGGCGGAGTAATCGCGTAACATAAAAAAAGCATTTTAATTGGATAACCTCCTCTTTTTTAATGTCGTTTAAAAATCTACTTGGTCTTCAAAGGAGTAAAATACGAGCAAAGTCACGTGGATAACCACGTGACTAGTAGATAACTACTAATCTACAAATACTCATGTTACGTACAGTCAACAAGACCTGAGTAAAATAAACATTATGTGTGTAGAGTTCTGGTAAAAATCGCAATTTCCATGCAAAAGCTTTGACAACCCTAAGTTTGTTAACAATGTATCCGCCGACCTTGTTTTGTTTATGCGTAGGGGTCAATGAATTTGATGACAGAATTTCTGTTAATTTTAAATAGAATTTAAATGAATTCTGTCTGGTAGCAGGGCTTCATCAAAGATAAAATATAAAAAAGAAGTATAATAAAAAAACTAGTTTTTTATACAAATAGCTGATGGCATAACCACACCACCTGATGTTAAGTGGTAACCATCACCTATAACAAAACATTGCCTCGTAAGTCACGCACGATAGGTACGCCCTACGATGCACTGTCCTGCGTCCATCAACTTGAGGCATACAGATGTTACTCATGTGCCTGTAATATCACCGACAACCACACTCTTCAAACCGAAACACAGCATTACTCTCTTGCGTTTTCTAGACCTTTCTGCTTCATCATCGGCTTCATGCTCACTTGCCATCTGGTGAGATTGTAGTAATGGATGATGATGAAAGTCCTTCTTTTTCGAATACTTATAAACGTGAAAAGCCTTTTAGCGACGCGGCAACTTAAGTGTCTATAGGTATATCCCACATTGACATAATAAACGAATAATAAACTCGGGTTTAAAATGTCTTTTTAGCGTTTTCTACTGGAGAAAAGACGTTAAAGTAATATATAACCTAGGTTTACTCAATCCCATTTAAGTAATAACAGTTTAGAGTAGTCTACTTGTAAAACCAACAAAGCTTCTATCTAGTAAGTACCACGCCGGATATTAACTTATAACAATTACTAGTTGCGCCCCGCGGTTTCACTCGCGCAGATTTAAATCTCGGTATTCCCACGTGATAAAAAGTAGCCTATGTGCTATTCCAGACTATAATCTATCTCTCTACCAAGTTTCATCCAGATCCGTTCAGCTGTTCGGGTATGAAAGAGTAACAAACATCCATCGATCCATACTTACAAACTTTCGCGTTTATAATAGTAGTAGGATACCTCGTTGGTACCTCGTTTTTATTTACAGAAAAATATCAATCTAATATTTAGCTGCTCCAAACATACTTTATAACTTAATCATAGTTAAGTAATAAGAGATTTGCAGAGATGTCTGCCGAGGTGTCTACCGTCAGGCACGGTAGACATCACAACAGTAGTAAGCCTGTTTTATTTTGTAATTGCATCCACAATTTTGTTCGAAATTTTCCCTCCAGTTTCCACCTATTTCAGTGAGTACGATGTATATAGGTATTACGCAGATAGACTAGGTACTAGGACTTACCTACCTATACTATATGCCATCAGTTTCATATTACGCCTATTACCCCGATTGAAATGCACTCAGCCATGCCACAGAACAGACATCCAAGAAGGTTAATTATCTTATAGTGTAGTACCTATATATCTATTAATCCTATGATACGATTACTACATCATTATCAGCCTCAATGAGGTCAAACAAAACATTGGCCTCCACTATATTTGGGACAGTGTTTTTCCGTAGAATCTAATCAAAATTAAAATGTTCAGTTTATCCAGTTATTCAGTTCACAGGATCACAGCTTAGTCCTCGCGATTAATTAAACTAATTAAATATTTTATTTTTCAACAATAAAAATAAAATATTTTATAAATTAATTATTTTTCAATTTATTTCAATTTTGTATAAGTAGGTATGTTATGTTTTTGTATAATGGGTATTTCAATTATTTTATACTGATTATTCTGTGACTTATCTAAGTACAGAGGTGTGACAATATCAGAAGCATTACAAAAGTAACGGACGCAGCGAGTATGCTCTGCAAATTGAAGTGGAAGTGGGCGGGTCACGTCGCTAGAACACGAGATGGACGATGGAGTGAACGTATTTTACACTGGTACCCACGTGACCTGACCCGCACAAGAGGTAGACCGAGGAGAAGATGGAGCGACGATATTGTAGAGGTTGCCGGGAAAACATGGACTCGAGTAGCACAAGATCGCCAGCAATGGAATCGCATGGAGGAGGCCTTCATCCACTTTTGGGTGCCCAAATGAAATAATATACCTAATAATATAAATCATAATAATATAATTAATATAGAAATAATAAGTGAGAATAATTTGATATAATATGTAATTAATTTGGAAATAAAGGCTTTATTATTATTATTATTATTATTATCTAAGTACATGTGACAATACATGTCAAAAGGTCAATAAAGATTATGAATTATGAATTAATGAATTATGTCTGAAATCCACCTCAAAAATTTGAGGAGGCCTGTGTGGCCTCTTAAAAATTGGTACTTTGGTACTTTTTAACCAACTTCTTAATAAAAGGAGTTTTTCAATTGGACTGGTTGTTTTGTTTGTTTGTTATGGGATTACTCCGCTAAAAGTTATTAATTAATATTGATGATTCTTTTTTTTGTACCTAGGTCTTACCTAGTTAGAAAGAAAGAAAGAAAGAAAATAAATTTATTTGACATACACAACAAGAAAAGAAATACATAGGTACATACAAAATTACAGCTATAAACAGAGACAAAACGAAAGAAGAAACAGTGCCAAAAACAAAAGAAAACATAACTGTACGCCAAAAAGGCCCTGACTCAGCTATTGCTGCTTAACAAAGTAGGTAGCCTACCTTGCCAAGCAGCGCTGGTTTTCAGTCAGAGCCTTGAGTAGGATGACGTCACTACAGAAGAATATGGCGTAATTAATAATAATTTAAATACATATGAAAAATAATTATATAAACTACATACATAAATAGTGTATTAACGATACAAATTAATGTTCGAGATGGTCGCATATAAACATTGAGTTAGCATATAAATTAATATTATTTCAGAACTTAATGAGAAAATCACCAAACATTAAATAACCAGGTAACGTTTTGGTTTGTGGTTTCATTCAGCATACATTTTGTTTTATGTTTATAATAGCGTATGAAAAAAAAATCGTTGTCAAAATGTTTATATTATCATCATCATCTCAGCCCGGTGTCATCCTGCTGGGTATAGGCCTCCTTCATTACGAGTATCTGACAGCCTCCTCTGTCCTTTGTATACATAAAAAAAAGGCAGGGTCCACTATTCGTGAGCGAGATATAATTTAGTAAATCAGAAACATTTTAGGCGGTTGTACTAGATGAGGTAGCCACAGTTGTCGGTCTGTCAAACGACAAAGCGCTCCGAACCGTCGGCGTCGTCAGAATCTAAATATATATAACTCAAAGGTGACTGACTGACTGACTGACTGACTGACATAGTGATCTATCAACGCACAGCCCAAACCACTGGACGGATCGGGCTGAAATTCGGCATGCAGGTAGATGGTTATGACGTAGGCATCCGCTAAGAAAGGATTTTGATCAATTCTACCCCCAAGGGGATAAAATAGGGGATGAAAGTTTGTATGAAACTTTGAATTCCTTGGCGCGAGCAAAGCCGCGGGTTCAGCTAGTATATAATATGTTTGCAAACTGCAGTTCAAATAGTGAATTTAATCAAAGTAGAGAACTCACCTTCGAAACTAGCTCGCTAGACTCGCTCACTAGAGCGAGTGCTAGTTTATTCACAGCGAGGCGACACGCTCGCTCGTGCGTGACACGTGTGTCGCATGTATGGGGGTCCTCGTGAACACTAATTTTAAGAAAAAAGGAGAAACAAGTTTACAAGTTTTCCCACTTAAAAGTTTGCTTTTCTAGTTTTTGTAGTTAAGCAAACTTTTGAGTATGAAAATTTGCGTCGATCGAAATGAAATTTATGTGATTGCACACAAAATGGTTGTTTGCGATTTTTCAAAATTGTATTTCGTAATTTTATGTCTTTCAAAATGTCGAATCGTGCGAGCGAGAGGAATATTAGGTGTTGTCAACGCCTTAAGTGTAATTTTTTGAATTATGGATAACTCTTTCAAAATTCCGAGCGAGATGTCATTGGCAGTTTATATCGCCTTAAATTTAAGGTCTGTATTTAGCACGACTCGATCAAGCATTATAAGTTTTTTTTTTTTTTTTTAAGACCACCGATATTATTTCTTGTAGAACACCTAAAACACAAATATTTGTGTGATAAACATAGATGTTTGTTTTCTGTCTGGGTGTAATTAGTATAAGTACTAGTTGCGCCCCGCGGTTTCAACCGCGCAGATTTAAATTTAAAATATAATATAATAATTTTAAATCCCGGTTTCAGACCATAATCTATCTCTGTGCCAAATTTCATCCCGATCCGTTCATCCAAACTTACACATCACTACATAGTATAAACAAAGTCGCTTTCCCTGTCCCTATATCCCTATGTCCCTATGTATGCTTAAATCTTTAAAACTACGGAAAGGATTTTGATGCAATTTTTTTAATAGATAGAGTGATTCAAGAGGAAGGTTTGTATGTATAATACATGCATGATATAGTAGAAAAATAATGTGCACCCGTGCGAAGCAGGGGCGCGCGGGCGGCGGGTCGCTAGTTTATAATATTAGTGAGATGGAATGGGACTAAGACTGTGTTCGCGAATTATTTGCTCCTGATTTAATAAGCTAAGATGTGATTGATTGGGTTGAAACCAAAGCTACGTCATTGAATAATGCTTGCTTAAAATATGAGGAAAGTTTGGAACGTTGATGGATATCATTCTTCGGGATTCTACTTCGATACTTACGGTAATTATTTGAATGACAATATTATGAGGGACTGCTTCGAGTGTTTTCAGTTAAATGATTTAAGGGGCTGACAACCATCAACTTCGCCCTGGCATATTTCAACAATTTGAAAGATATACTCGTACAATCTCTGAACTTATTTATGGAAATTCGAAATGAACTAAGTTCAGCGTGAGCGGGAAGCAAGTGACTTGACGGTCGATTAGTGTTGCTGTTGATCAAGCTCTCAGAAACCGGTAAGAACTTCATTTCATTCTTGTATTTTACAGTCTAGGTCGGTATATCCCTAGGTTACGTAAATACGCGTAATTTTATACTTACCTATTCCAAAATCAACGTAACAGACACTGAATTAAAACAAACAGAAGAAGGTCCCTCTGATGAATTAATTTAATTAGCACTCAGTTAATCTCTCTCAACTCGGATACAATTTAAAAATCTCTGTCTATAAATAATATAAAAACTTTTATACCTATACTATTAATAATTTGACGACCTCAGTGGCGCTGCGGGCGAGAGACCGCCTGCGACGCTAGAGGTTGCGGGTTCGATTCCCGACTCGGAACAAACTTGTGTGCAGAAATTTGTTCCGTTGGTCTGGGTGTTTTCTATGAATAAAAAATATCTATCTATGTAAGTATACAATTTATTAAATATATCAGTCATCTAGTACGCATAACACAAGCTTTGAGTAGCTAACAGATTGTCCAGTATTATTTATTTATTTATTTTATAAATTCATTTCATACCTACTTCACTTATGCGTACGTTACGTAGGTAGGTACTTATACATACGTCGCCGTCCCGCGTCGTTTGAACTTCCCGACATAAATGTTAGGTTTAAAAATTGTTTTTTTTTCGGTAACTCCAACCCTATGTACAAAAACGGTATGAATTGAAAAATATTATGCTCATCAAATTTTTTTTGGAAATCAGACCTACAGCGGCACAAGAGGCAGAGGCATTGGTGTCAATTTTGATGTTTAGTATTCCTAATTTATTTTATCCTAATTTGAGAGCACTAAAAATATCACCGTCCCTATCTAAAACACCGAAAGGACAAGGATGGCTATACTTAAAGTTAGAGCTGTTAGATTAATTTACAGAATTGACACCATTAACTGTCAATGTGTGCCTCATTGTTTGTTTGTTGCTCCTTCTCAGCAGACGCTCATTGTTTCCGAAGATGAGTGTTTAGGCGTTAGCCAATGACATAATGTTGTAACGTAATACGGTTTGACACAGTAACATAGTTTGTCGTACCCTTCGTCACTCCCCTTGCGGTTACGGTCACTTGTGGAGATGTAGGTACCGTTGGACTCAGTATTTACGCTGACAACTATCTTTTTTAATTTTTGTAATACAACTAGCTGATGGAACAAGCAGATGGCCCACCTGATGTTAAGTGGTAACCATGACCTATAACAAAGCATTGCCTCGCAAGTCACGCATGATAAGAACGTGCCCTACGATGTAATGCCCTGCGTCAATAAATTTCCGCATAAGAATACGAGCAATGCTGCAAAACAAATTTTTGTTCAGAATACAAGTTTTCCTACAGATAACACTTTTCATGAAAAAACCGACTTTAAATGTACTGGACAACACATACTATTATAACTTAAAAAAATACTCATCAGATCTGACTCCACATGACAAGCACCAAGTTTCGATCAAAAAAGTAATCATCAAAATCCCAACCAGTAAAAAATTAGGAGGAAAAAAAATAAAAGTACAGTCTAATTGAGAACAAAAAAAGGAAGAGTTTTTTGAAGTCGGTTAATAGAGCAATCTTTCGAACATATATTATGTAATTAATTTTGATAGGAGGATCAAAATTAAATCTCTTGGTCACACAATATGTCAGACACCGCAAACTAACATAATTTCGCTGGGTTATCGGTGAGTTGTTTATAGGGGTTGAACCAGCAATACAGGTTTCACTACAGTACCTACCTTGTTCGAGATATGGCGGTAGTTTCAGGAAAATATTCTGGGGAAATACGATTTACTGGTTTCGACTTAGCTGTACTGTGGTTCAACATTTGTTCAAATGTAAATTTACCCGCACAAAGAATAACATCTATGTTCATCACACAAAAATAAATAAAATATAAATATTGGTGGACATTCCACACAGTACTATCAAACCCCAACTAAGCCAAAGCTTGCAACATAATATGGGAACCAGATAGCTGATATAATACTTATAATTCTTTTTATTGTAAATTCATACTAATAATTATTTTACTACTAATTATTATTAATACTTTTTATTGTAAATACATATAATTATATTATTAGGTTGCGGGCTCGCAACCTAATAATATAATTTTTTTTAATTGGAACAAATTTGTGTACGATCTGCAGAAATTTGTTCCGATGGTCTGGGTGTTTTCTATGTATAATAAAAAATATCTATCTATGTAAGTATATAATGTATTAAATATATCAGTTATCTAGTACCCATAACACAAGCTTTGAATAGCTTACTTTGGGGCTGGATAGTGCTGTGTGGATTGTCCAGCATTATTTATTTATTTATTTATTTATGACACCCAGACACAGAATTATGTACGGCTGCGAGGGCGGATACAAAACGACCGAACTGTTTAAAATAAATTTAATGAATATAATTAAATACTAATTAATTCTAATTAAAAGTACGTGACTAATGTCTGAAGTAAAGAACAGAAGTGAATCACTTTTAATATGTCCAAAAATTCACACGGTCCGACACCTGGTTGAAATGCAGCGTAGGCATTTCCTTTGTATCGGTCGCGGCAGGTTAATCGTTGCGAAACGCGGCGCGATTCGCGAGAAACCCAGGTGCTGTAGCTGGTTACATAACAACAGAATAAACAATTATGTTCATCACACAAATGGTTGTTCTCGGTGGAGAGCGAACCCATGGCCTTGACTGCAGGAAATTGGTGTTTTAGCCCTCACTCAGGCTAGCTCTAGGCCCTAGAACGCAGCAGGCGGCAAAGTTCTTACTACTAAACTGAGGGCTGTCAAAAAGTAGCTCGAAGCCCATACGAATTTACTTCTCATTTATTACACTGGCCGGTTTCCGTTACTACGAGTATAGTCAACGTCCACATCGCACATCGATCCGAAATTTACGACGAGAAAAACGAAAATTCTTTGGTAAAGTCGGTGCGGGCGAGCTAAATGCTCACTGAGGCGTGAAAAAGCTTACATGCAAACAACTTTTAACTACGTAGGTATAGGTACTAGAAACTTATAAAGGGATATCAAATATTCTCAACGAACCCCGACCACTGGCATGAGGTTGCTCTTATCGATTAAACTTACACAGGCTTGACATTCTGTAAGTTTTCATTTGATGGACTCGGGTAATGCAAGGGCACGTTTCTATCGTGCGTGACATACGAGGCATTGCTTTGTAATAGGTGATGGGTAACACATAATATCACCTGGGTCATCTGCTTGAACCATCAGCTAAGTTGTATAAAAAAATTAAAAAGTTGCCGCGATCCAGCAGTGCAAGTACCGTTCTTATCGATCGCTTAATTTGACATTTAGAATCGTCAAAATTCGTTAAAAATGGTTTTATCCATTGTTGAAACCATTTTTAACGATTTTTTGACGATTCTAAATGTCAGATAAGCGATCGATAAGAACGGTACTTGCACGGCAGAGTCGGCGAAGCGTGGTGTCAGCTAACGCCCGAAATATTCAATCCATTTTTTGCTATTTGTATTAAGATTTGAATTTATTTTCGAAGTAAAGCGGAAACAACAACAGCGGAAATAATAACAGTCCATGGATTGAATTTGCAATCCAAAAAAACGGAGGACGGAAAATGACAGTTTGCGCGTCATAATAACGTCATGTCTATTTTGGCATTTGGTTCGATCAATGCAGTGTAAAAAATCATCATCATCAACCTATGTTTGTCCACTGCTGGACGTAGGTCTCTCCCAAGACGTAAAAAAATCGTAGACTGCAATCCAAGAAATTCGATGAATTTCTTGACAGAAACAAACAAATACCTAGGAACCTACCTACCTAATATAGAACTTTGCGCGACTAAGGAGCATTGAACTGTTGATTAGTTAATTTAAGTAAATGGAACTGTCGGTATTTTCAAGTGATAGTGATGTGGATGCTCAATAAAAAAGTTACTAATACACAACGATGTTAAATACATACATCATGCATGTTGTCGCCAACACCTAATCATTATTTTTCTTAGTATCTCATAGAACAGCCATGATATCTTCAAATTTAATTTTTATAGGACAATTTAAATAAAAAAGGATGTTAGTTCATTTATTTAGCGACGATTTCAAGACATCAAATCAAATTATTGAATTCGCCCGCAAGATTACTGTTTAAGTAAAAGTTACGATCAAATAACAACTCTTTCCAGACATTACCCGATTGCTCAAACACGATCTCAAATGTTTGGCAAAGCGTCTCAATATTCCAAGCAAACGCTTCAGTGAATATGTTCAAAGCGAATTATCACAACACGCGGCGTTTTCATAAGCTACGATTACCTGTCTGGTTTTTAGGATTTCTCTTAATAAAAATAGCAAACATAAAAAAATACAGTCGAATTGAGAATCTTTTTTGTAGTCGGGTAACAAAATGTGTAAATGTGCCCTAATCCTTTATTCCATAATACGAAAACATGTGCATTTTATATCTGAGCTGTAGATATTTCAAATTTCAAAGAAGGGAACTGAACTACACAAAACCAAAGAAAAATAATGCTAATGACAAGGATATAAAAGCGGTACAAGGTTATACAGTCGGCAGCAATTTACTCCGAAATTTTCAAGATAAATAATTTTAAAATATCTAAGTGTTTTTTCTTAGAAAATCGCTACAAGTTTTACGGTTTTTTAATATCATGATTTTTGAGCTATGGCGCCAACATAATGTTTATAGCCTTTTGACTGACAAGGAGTTTCTTTAAAACTCAGTACTTTAAAAATAAGTACTTTTTAGTACCAGCCGACGTGTGTGTGTCTTCAGCTTCCTCATATTGAAAATGTAATTTCTATAAATGCCAATATTTAAAGCATAATTAGTGCACTCATAGATTTGAATCATAATTTAGCTGCCAAATAAACAACGATGCTATAAGCTTATAATAGTGTGTAAGCTGGAGTAACATGTCTCCAGCTGCCTCAGTCAGTGTGGGCAAACGGCTAATGATAGAGATATATAGTAAACGCAAGGATTTAGTACCTATTTAGTGCACCTGGTACCAAAAATTTCAGGTCTGTAGCTAGGAAACTCTTCGAGTTATAAGACTTCATTAACGTGTAAGCTGGAGTAACGGTACGTGAAAAAGCATATGCTCGTTCTCTGGAATGGCTGGAGCTAGCAGGTTGCTTTAAGTCTCCAGATTTAGTACCAAACGAATTAGCGAGGTACCAAATATTTGAAGTGTTTCTGTTCAAAACTCTATGAGTTACAAGCTTTTCCAGCTTTTTTTGTTTGTCCAACTTGCACATGTTGGATCTCAGCAACCACAATAGGTACAGACTCGGTTGATGTCTCTGAACCGAGCTATGAATTAGTGCACTCGGTACCAAAAATTTGGAATCTCTAGGACAAGCAGTTCTGTTGTAATCAGCAAAATAACTAATATTATGATGAGTTACAGAATACCAGATAGTTCCATTTCGACCAGCCTTCAGTTGATAGTAGCTCTATCTCTGTCACTACAGCGAATGCGTCACACTCGTACCTACTGATGCAATCAAGGAATTTGAATATATCTGTCTGTATTCAAATTCCTTGGATGTTATTTTGCTGATTACAACAGAACTGCTTGTCCTAGAGATTCCAAATTTTTGGTACCGAGTGCACTAATTCATAGCTCGGTTCAGAGACATCAACCGAGTCTGTACCTATTGTGGTTGCTGAGATCCAACATGTGCAAGTTGGACAAACAAAAAAAGCTGGAAAAGCTTGTAACTCATAGAGTTTTGAACAGAAACACTTCAAATATTTGGTACCTCGCTAATTCGTTTGGTACTAAATCTGGAGACTTAAAGCAACCTGCTAGCTCCAGCCATTCCAGAGAACGAGCATATGCTTTTTCACGTACCGTTACTCCAGCTTACACGTTAATGAAGTCTTATAACTCGAAGAGTTTCCTAGCTACAGACCTGAAATTTTTGGTACCAGGTGCACTAAATAGGTACTAAATCCTTGCGTTTACTATATATCTCTATCATTAGCCGTTTGCCCACACTGACTGAGGCAGCTGGAGACATGTTACTCCAGCTTACACACTATTATAAGCTTATAGCATCGTTGTTTATTTGGCAGCTAAATTATGATTCAAATCTATGAGTGCACTAATTATGCTTTAAATATTGGCATTTATAGAAATTACATTTTCAATATGAGGAAGCTGGAGACACACACACCCAGCCGACTTGAATGTTTTGAACTTACACAAGGAATTTGAATACAAGAACTTACCTATACACGTTGATGAAGTCAGGCTTTTTTATTTATAATTTTTTGACAGCAACGTAAAAGTGTCACCAAGTCAACATCATGTTACAAAGTAAATAAATCACTTCCAAAACGAAGCTATTACGTCTCATAATGAATTCCGCTCACATCTTAAGGGACACGGAGGAGTTGAAACGGTTAGGGATCGTCCCTCACTGTAGGTTGACCATGAAACGACAGATTTATCGTTTTCCTCCTTGACTTATTATCATAATCTTCTAGCTGAGTGTAGCGCGACGAATACACTAGAAATAGTGAAAAAAAATGCTCGTCAAAATCTTATCTTGGTTATGTCAAAACCTACTTTTATTAATTTCTGTTTAAAACAACACAAAAATATATTTTAACAAGAGAGAATAAACGACCACCACCAGGCATTTGAAACAAAGCCTGACTGACATTGAAGTCGATTCTGTTGTATCCTAAACTAACTTAGTCTGACAGGGATGGCAATTTTTTTAGTGTTGTCAAATTAGGTTAAATTAGGAAAATTAAACAACAGAATTGACACCAGTGTGCAAATTAAAAACGGCACATAAATGTCAACGAATAGAAACTTACTGTTACACCAAAAACTTCCAAATAAGTCGTAAAATTTGGCTTATAAATTCAGCTGAAATAGACCAAACAGAAGCACTGGTTCTACGTAAGCGTAAACCCTTTGTGCAAATAAAACCTCATCCTAAGCAAACAGGACCATGTCTCATTACATTTACAAAACATGGGGTCCCTACTTCACCTTTGTCTACCTAAAAATAGAACATGGTATTCATTTAGCCGTTCTATGTGGACTTAATTCTTGTTACAGTCTTCGGCAGTTGCTATGGCAATTCGGCGTTTCTTGATAACATTTTTAAAATTGAAACATCGCTCGCATATTAAAAAAACACCGAATATCTTTATGAAAAATCAATTACCAACTACGTACCTATAGGAGAATAGGTAATTACCTACAAAAGATCAGAAAAAAAAATATGGTATTGTTTTCCTACATAAATATAATTTATTTGATTTGATTTGAAATGCATATCTACACTAAATGTTACCTGATGAGGAAACCTTTGTATTTTTGTATGTAACGAATAGGCTCAAAAACTACCGGTCGGATTTCAAAAATTCTTTAACCCTAAGAAAGCTACATTATCCCTGAGTATCATAGGATACATTTATTACTGGAAAAAACTAGAGATACCTACTAAAACATCAAAAATGTAACCCAAGGTGTAATATAAACGTTTTTCATCGCACGCGCTGTGGACGATTGACGATAAAACAAACGATAAAACATATATAGTATTCGTTTTCATCAAAATCGGGCCCTAGACTCCTTTGAGTACTTTTCGCTATCTATTTTAAACGCGAAAGTTTGTAAGTATGGATGGATGGATGGGTGTTTGTTACTCTTTCACGCCGGAACGGCTGAACGGATCACGATGAAACTAGGCAGAGAGAAGGATTATAGTCTGGAATAGCACACAGGCTACTTTTTATCCCGTGGGAATACCGGAATCTGCGCGGGTGACCCACGGGTCGCAACTAGTATAGTATAAATAAATGTGAAAGTTTGGATATTTGTTACTCAATCACGCGAGAATGGCTGAACGGATCTGGATGAAATTTGGCACAGAGGTAGATTATAGTCTGGAATATAAATAAAATACTTTTTATCCCGTGAGAATACTGAGCAGAATGAAACTAAGCGGGTGAAACCGCGGAGCTCAGCTAGTTCTTCTTATGTTTTGATTTGGACATTATGGTCATGCATGTTTGTCGTATGTTTGGGCGTATACCACTTGAAAAATTATAACTGCACGACATTCTACCTATGAAAAAGTTAGGTGCCATTGCAAATACCAGGAACTGTAACTCGTGTTTATTCAAAGTGCTTTCATCCGCCATACATGCAGGTATAATTAAATACGGAGAGCTCCTGTTAATTAATTTTATTTAAAATCATTTTCTGCGCAAATTTCAGAGATGCTCTTGGTAGGCTATTAAATTGCACTATCTAACGTCCAGTCGACTTATCCCCAAGCACGGTAGATATCCGCATTGAAATAAGATCGAAAATGAATTAACACAATATTCCTGAGAGCATCGAAGTGACTGCTCGATTTTCGATATTATTTCAACGCGGACGCGGATGTCGATAATAGTTTGACAGTGAAAACATTCTCTTCACCGCACTTTTGCTGCAGCTGCGCGCAAGGCCAAAGTTGACTTTGGCCCTCTCATATTATGGTGTTCCATCGAATTTGGATGTACGTGAATACAGACACAATGCTTTATGCGACCTGTCTTTTTAAAAAGTGAAGTTTATAACGTCGAGGAGTTAAAAAAATAATAAAGAGAAATGGAAAAAGAATAAGCTCACGACTGTACCTTTTGCCCGCAGGCACAGTAATTAAAGTTTTCTTTTAGGTACCATCTATCTTTTTTAATCAAAAAAACTGAAAAATATAACGCTTATTAAAAAGATAAGTCTTGCCTCTGTTGTTGTTTGTCATCACCCGTTGCGGAAACTGTCTTCTCGTCTTGCTTTCGTGATTTTGCTTTGCCATTATTCTAAAAACACTCGTGTTGTTTCGGAAGAAATTAGTGACCCACTTGTCTATTACGTAGTGTCTGACTAGAACAAGAAAATCTTTTTGTAATTGTACTGACACACGTGCTTATTTTCGAGCTAAAAGCCTGCTTTTTTCGAGCCTTGCTCAATAAAAGCACGTGGTAACAGGTCGTGCTTAGAAATAAGAATGCTTATTTGGTCGTACGTCGGTTGATTTTTGAGCATGCTCAAAACAAGCATGCTTATTTATGAGCACGTGTGCACCTGTAGACAATTATATTCATTCCTGCAGCAGTGGCTTAAAAAGGTTTTTATCACATCCAAGAAAATGCTCAAAAAACCTTTAGTCAAAGAGCAATTTATAATGTTACCAAAGATCTAACCAACATACAATCAACAGCGTGTCAATCCACATTACAAACAAAAGGAGAAGTTTCAAGTTTCCTGCTATGGGAGGGCTTGCGGCAGGGACGTTAATTAATTCTATTGCGGGACTAAAAACCCCCTCAGACGAAACAAGACAAGTTTTTTAACAATAAGCTTACTTATCGACTTTTGCAGGTCTGAAGAGACGATGAATGAACATGCAGTCTCATTTTTGTTGAACATGTGATGTAACAAACTTTTGACTCACCTAATGTCACACTATCAGCATATTACATCTAAGGCCAACCAACTCCTGGGTTTTGTCGTGAGATCTACGAAAGGTTTCAAAAAGCCTCGTAGTATTTTATATCTCTTTAATGCTCTAGTGAGAACAGTTTTGGAGTATGGTAGCCCGATATGGTCTCCTAACTATAAGGTTCACTCCGATGCCATTGAGAGAACTCAGCGTAAATGCCTCAAAATGCTCATTTATCGCCTAAGTCCAGGTCGTTCAGGTCTAAGTTACGAAGAAAGGCTATCTAGATTTAATGTTCAATCATTAGAAATTCGACGTATTTACTTTGATTTAATTTATCTTTACAAAATTATACACTTTTTAATTGATTCCCCTCAGTTGCTATCGGTGATATCGCTCAATATCAAATTTAGAGCACGTAACTCCCTCAAAGCCAATCTTTTTGCTTTACAAACTTATAAAAATAATATTTCATATTATAATCCTTTAACTAGAATGGCTCGCCAATATAATGATTTGGCAAAAAATAATGTCGAACTTGACATATTTGTTCCCAAATTGAGACACTATATTATTATCCTTAGAAGCATCCTTTATGTAAACAACGTTAATTGCTTGCGATAGGTGTCTTACACTTATAGTTGAACTGTAGTTGGACAGGTAATGACTCTGTTGTTGACCAGTGGTTGGTGCCTGTGGCTATATACATACCTGATACCTATACCATATGGGTATATCGGTTGGGTGTGCAGATGTACTCGTAGGTGTGGGCTACTGGTCTACAACAAAGATGTAGATAATAGTGATAATATTCACTATGTTTGTGTTTTTAGGTAGGTTAAGCTGTTGTGTACGCATGTAAAAATCGTTTTTGTTTCAAAACAATTAAAGAATTGTTTTGCTTTTGAAACCTAATGTCACTCACTATTTTTCTGTTTATTTTTTGTTTTTAAATTGTTTTTAGCTATATCTAAAATTAACTAATAATGTTCACCTAACTCGTTACGTACATAAATGTAATTTTCGGCTGTATGCACATATATTTACGATACAATCCAGATCAGTTGTAATATTTTAGTTTTAGTTTTTTCTTGGTTGTAATGTGTTTTGTGCGTTTAAATAAATAAATAAATAAATGTAGGGGTTAACAGCCTATTCATATAATATAACACACACTAATACTATATCTAATATACCTACATACTAAGCACGTTCTAGTGGACGAAAACCTCATTTAGCATAATTACCACAATATTGTATTGTGGTGGGTCATTGCGGCATTGTGAAATTAAACTAAGACATTCTTCAAAATATTTCATTCGGCTTTTGGTTTTTTTTATACAACTCGCTGATGGAACAAGCAGATGGCCCACCTGATGTTAAGTGGTAACCATCACCTATAAACAAAACATTGCCCCGTAGGTCACGCACAATAAAAACGTGCCCTACGATGCACTGCCCTGCGTCCATCAACTTGTGGCATACAGATGTTAAGCCTCATGTGCCTGTAATTACACCGGCGACCACACTCTTCAAACCGAAACACAGCGTTGCTGCTTGGCGGCAGAAAAAGGCGTGGTGTTAGTACTTCCCCGGACGAGCCCTTCACAAAGAGCTCTACTACTCTTAAAAAATTAGGTGGTTTCAAGTTCGTTGTTATTGACTGGCAACTATGATGCATTATTGTCTTTACAATGCGTGATAGTAAAAATAACTATCTCAGTTATTTAGTACATACGAGTTGTTTTCAAAACAGCTGTAGTTTGAAGCTGAAAGTGAAGAAAGTGAGTGAGTGAGAAGAACAAAAGAACGGTATGAACCTAGCCGTAAGTTTGTATCCTGTTCTTCTAGGTCGCGGGAACTGGCACCTAGATTCACCTGTGATCCTTGTGATTTTATTGAATAAATTAAATACCTTTTAAGTTTGACTTCGCAGCCCCTTATCACGAAAACCGTTGAAAAACTCACTGAAGCAGTAACAGCTTTACGACTTTGATCCCCAGGCACGGTAGATATCCCCTCAGATCCCAAACGCTCACTCTCACTGCATATTTCCAGAAATACCGACATATACATTACGTAAATGCAATTTAACTCTACGCGAAGTTGAGTTACCATGAACTCATAGATTGAATTTGCGAAGAGCCGAGTGCATGCTTTATACATTCTGTTCTGAGTCAACGACATTACGGAAATCCATAAAAGCTTCTGAATGATGTGAAGATAACAGAAAAAAATTAAGGACCAATGAGGATTGGATATTTAAACGTGCAAGCGCGGAGTTGTTTGATGGTTAAATAAGACACCTACTGTATTCAATTCCTTTGGCGTATTGTTGATCACCCCAGGCAGAGTTGATTAAAAGGCAACCATTGAGTCCGAATTCAATTCTAAGAGTCATTTGCTGAAATGAACAATACTCGTAGTATCTACTGACACTTTCGCGTCCAACTTAACAAAATGAAGGAACTTATAGCAGAATTTCCTAAAAAGCGGCATCCGTAACCATACCTCGATTTTATGACGACTTCAGTGGCGCAGCGGACGAGAGTCTCCCTGCGACGCAAGAGGTTGCGGGTTCGATTCCCGCCTCGGAGCAAATTTGTGTACGATCTGCAGAAATTTGTTCCGGCGGCCTGGGGTTTTCTATGTATAATAAAAAATATCTATCCATGTAAGTATATAAAGTATTAAATGTATCAGTTATCTAATACCCACAACACAAGCTTTGTGTACTTTGGGGCTAGATGGTGCTGTGTGGATTGTCGAGCATTATTTATTTTATCCGTAACCTTTCCTCAATTTTGTGACTTACGTAAGAACTTTTGACATTTTTTTTATAGTTAATCACTAAAACTAATACATTATTTTTAGTTGGCCGACTACTAACTATTGAAAAGAAATAAAAAGGCGAAAACCAAGCAAGGTACCAGATAACAACAAACCATAGACCTAGACAAACATTTATTTGATACTAGTTGCGCCCCGCGGTTGCATCCGCGCAGATTTAAATCCCGGTATTCCCACGAGATAAAAAGTAGCCGATGTGTCATTCCTGACTATAATCTATCTCTCTGCCAAGTTTCATTCGAAACCATTCAGCCGTTCCAGCGTGAAAGAGTAACAAATATCCATCCATCCATACATATAAACTTTCGCGTTTTTATTAGTAGTCAGACTTACTTACCTACTATTGCATATTACATACCTACATCAAAAATTTATTAAAGGCCCCAATAAAACTATTGAGGCGGTTTTCTTTTTTAAAACAAAAGGAAGGACGTAGATGACGCTATCTTATTATGTGTCAAGATGCGATTACATCGCCCGCTGTTTTAAGAAACTTTGTTTAGAAACCTTCAAATCATCCCGACGGGCGGATATTCTCTTTATAAAGTTTCTTCCTCAAAAGACTTGTTTCCATCAATATTTTCACTGATAATTTAATCGGTTTGATAATTTCTTTTTTTGAAAAATGGTTCATTGACATATATTTATAAACGTAGGCAGGTAAATGGTAGGTAATTCTTGCTTCTTTTTAAAAAAAGAAGACGACCTGGGTCCAATAAACCAAATTGCTTAGGTGTCCATAATACTTCCAAGCCTACTACCATTTTCCTAATAAAAAATAAAATAAATCAAGGGATGTCGCAGACGACAGCTAGTATAATAATGTTAGAATATAGGATTAGCAAGATGCCGTATCCCAATGCATTTCAAAACCTCAGAAGCGCGGTTCTGGGGTAAACTGATTATGTTTCCGTTTGATGTTGCTCTACCTGAAAACTTGTACCCATCGGCCCTTAGTTACGACAGATTGAGTTACATTTATTGAACGGTTATTATAGTACAGATAACTGATGAAATATACTTCTATTATTATAAACGCGAAAGTTTGTAAGTATGGATGGATCGGCCGAACGGATCTGGATGAAACTTGGCTGAGAGATACATTATAGTCTGGGAATAAGACATAATAGGCTACTTTTTATCCCGTGGGAATACCGGGATTTAAATGTAGCACTACGCTTCCGTGCGAACGCACTCAAGCCTCTACTAAAGTAGAGATAATATAAGCTATGAGTTAAATACCTACAAATAATGAAACTAAAGAAAGAAAGAAAGAAAGAAAAAGTTTTTATTTATGACGACAACACACACGCACACACATAACAACAAAGCGACACACTAATAATAAAAATAAACAGCAGATATTTTAAACAAACCTATACTAAACTTACAAGAAACAAATTAGGGGGGCGGCTGAACTTTTTTCATAGATTTCAGAAATATGATTTGTTAGTTGAGAAATATGATTTTCGATTTTGAAATGGAAAAATAACTTTGGTTTGTGGTACATTTTGTTTCGATCTACCACTGCTAATTATTATTTATGCCACTGGCAGGGGATGTCGAGCCAACAAAAATCTGGCTAGTAACAATCACCACTCCACTAAATTACAATTTTTTTTCCAGTAGTGGTTCGTGCCGATCCAAACGTAAATAAACTACGAGAACGTTGAAATTTTGTAATGGAAACCAACAAATAGTAGTTCAATTTATATTGGTTACCACATCGTTAGTACTTACTTACATGGAATCATTTTATTGAGATCGTCGAACTACAAAAACCCTACAAATTTTCGTGTTATTTTTCAATAGCTTCATTATGCTTTTTTAGGTATTTATAAACACGCCAGACTTCAAAAGGCATTACCTATCTACTTTTGAATATTTTATTTTATATCAAATAATTGGAAATGCGCGAGTTCGAGAAAACGAAGTTTGCCAGCTCCAAAAAAATCATGTAAAAGTATTATCGGCTGTATAATATTGCTATACTTTCATAAAAAGTGAAAGTAGGTCGCTAACACCTCACTCTATCTAGAGATCATTCAATAAGGAGGCCTAGGGCGACCTAAAACTCCGTTACCAGAATTATTGGCCACTTCCTCATATCCCATATTTTGTAGCTGGTGTTACTGCCTAAAGTGTCCAAGCTCTAAACATCGCCAAGTCATAAATAAAAGTAAGGCCTCCTTTATGACTGGCGATATCTACAAAGCGCCACCTAAAATTTCATTACCAGACTTGGCCACTTCCTCATACCTCATACCACAGTATCTTCTTTTCTTCTTCTTAAATATATATAACTCAAAGGTGACTGACTGACTGACTGACATAGTGATCTATCAACGCACAGCCCAAACCACTGGACGGATCGGGCTGAAATTTGGCATGCAGGTAGATGATATGACGTAGGCATCCGCTAAGAAAGGATTTTGATCAATTGTACCCCCAAGCGGATGAAATAGGGGATGAAAGGTTGTATGAAACTTTCAATTCCTTGGCGCGAGCAAAGCCGCGAGTTCAGCTAGTCATACCATATAACGCCGCCGCCACACATTGGGTTCAACTTTGCGTCCAAGCTTGGCTCCAATTTGGATAAACCAAACATTAACTCCAATAACTGGTCCAAGATCGATCCACACATTGTAGTGTTAATTCCATCAGTACAACTTGGAACCAACATAGCCCATGTGAGGAGGTATGACGCCAACTCTACATACCTACATACATCAATGTAATAAAAGCATTTATTTCAGACATATACTTAGACTAGTAATCGTCTACACAAGAGGTTGCAAGTTGAAATGACGATTGAAAATGTATACAGGGTGTCCGGAAGGTCGATGCAAAGTCGTGAGGGGGGGGGGGTAGGTCACCTCGTTACGCATCTATTCAGGCATACCTCAGTACAATGTCGACGAATTCCGAGTTATCATAATATCCATGATTTTTGAAAAATTTACCAAAATCATATGCTTATTCGTTCATAGTGTTCAAACAGACAGCTACTAGTGCCTACCAATTTGTTTGCGTCCTAGCATAATGTGTATTCAATCGATAAACACCAAAACAATCATCTGTATCCACATAACTGACTAAATGGGAGGTGTTTAATAATGAAACATTAATCAAAAATTTTAATTCTTTTTAAAAAAATCTAGCCTGAATAGATGCGTAACGAGGTGACCTACCCCCCCTCACGGCTTTGCATCGACCTTCCGGACACCCTGTATTTAAAGCAGTGAAAAAAAGAAAAGAAAGAAAAATAATTTACTAACCCAATATAACAAAAAAACAAAAGTACAGACAGGTAACTCTAAAAAAAAAAAAATAGAAATAAAACAGAGTCCTGCATGGTGTTTTTACTTAATTATGGGATAACGGTCCCTGGCTCAGTATTTGCTGCTCGGATACCCTTTTCACAGGTAACAGGCGCAGCACTGGTATTCTGAAAGCAATTATTATGCTTACTTGTCACCATAGGCATAGGCAAAAAACATTTCCAAATGTTTCCATAACTCCCCATACAAGTATCATCTCAAAAATTTGGGGTAGTCCCTGCCGAAGAGATCTAAAACTAAGTTTACCGAGAAGGTGTATGATACCGTCGTCCCTGTGGGCCTATTCTCCTTTAAAACGGGGCATAAACCTTTGATGGTTGTAAATAGAACCGATAAAGCACTGAACAATAGATGTGCTTACCTTTGTCCTTTGCCTCCAATGAGGCGTGAAAACAAAGCTTACTCATCAATATTGCCTATAACCCTGAAAGATAGTCTAGATAGGGCAAGACCCCTAATACAGTAGACAGTAAGTACTATTATTTATTCTGTGCTAATACTCTCTTCTTAGACCGGTATACATACAAAAATGAATAGTGTATCAATATTTCATAGAATTCTAGAGCGACTGATTTTGTGCAATACAGATCATTGTTTTGTGCCGTTTACGCTGCTCCTAGCAACCTTTTCCTATTTTAAATTTAGTTTGTGTTTTATTCACGAAAAAACCGTTTTATGGAATGGTTTAAATTTAACTATTTGAACTGGGATTATTTTCTTCCGTATACCATACAATTCAACAGGCGTTTAATAAAAACACGATCCATCCTACTACCCTACTAATATCATAAACGCAAAAGTTTGTAAGTATGGATGGACGGATGGATGGATGGTTTGTTACTTTCTCACGCCGGAACGGCTGAACGGATCTGGATGAAACTTGGCAGAGAGATAGATAGTCCGGAATAGCACAGGCTACTACATTTTATCCCGTGGAAATACCGGGATTTAAATCTGCGCGGGTCAAACCGCGGGGCGCAACTAGTTTCAAATGTATCAAGGCGATTACAGCAAATCTTTGAAAACAGGCTTAAATACTAGACTGTCTGAAAACAAGAAAATATATTAAAAAATTCACTCATTGAAACTTTGACCCTGAAAACAATGTGGTAGGTACTTACTTTCTCTCACTGGCTTATAGATTTTTTTCAGTGAGACAAGTGGGTGGTGGGCGGGTGGTGTCACCCGGCCGATCTTACGACTCATTTTTATTCTCATCGGAGAATTGTTGAACAGAAAAGTGTTTCACTCGGAGTACATTAAGTTTTATTTCCATGCTTTAGTACCTGGAACATCCCAACTTCCCAACTAATATTATAAATGCGAAAGTAACTCTGTCTGTCTGTCTGTCTGTCTGTCTGTTACGCTTTCACGCTTAAACCTCTCAACCGATTTTGATGAAATTTGGCACAGACAATCTTTAGACCCTGAGAAAGAACATAGGCTACCTTTTATTGCGAAAAAAAGAGATGAAGAGATTAAAAGTACGCAGACGAAGTTGCGGGTACCAGCTAGTGATTTAATAAAACACCGTTTCAATGTAAGTCGTCTTCTTCTTGTCGGGTCGTCCCCATAGTTTCTTTCGAAACTGTGTGCTTAAAGGATTATAAGTAAGTGCGCTTGTTGTTAAAAGCGATTTTACGACATGCCGACTGTTTCCTCACAATGTTTTCATTCGCCGTTTGAGAGCACATAATATTAGTCATATGTTATTAAATATTTTTTTTCATTATAACATTTGTATACATGTAAATAATTTGATTAATATTTGACTAATTTTGGTTTTGATTTATGTATGACATTTGTAATTGTACCTACTGTTTTAATTTAAATAATTATAGTTTAGGACTACTCTGTTGTATTAGGTCACCTATAATAATAATAGATGTAATGTTGAAATAAAAAAACCTCACGCACGTTACACGACCGGATCGTTTTGAATCCACGACCTTCGGATCAGTAGGCAAGGAAAACATGGTCAATGTGTGGACTAACCCACTCTGCCTGCTAACATGCAACCCGTAATAAGTAAGTACACATACAGTACATAGATTAATAGATAGGTAGTGAACCAATTAGGCTTTTATATAACCTCCTCCGTTTTTGTTTTCGTCGGTTAAAAAGACTGTTACCTGCTTACCACAAAGGTAGTAAAACACATTAGGCTTTTTAATAAAAGACAAATCTTTAAATCATATGCTTACAAAGGCTTCCAAATCCCCCGAAGAACCTTCAGCCACTTAGATCCATCTACTTATTATATAGCAAAATAAATTTTAACAATATTAGAAATCTTCTTTGTCGGTCGGCATGGAAATTACCTATTTTCCTTTATTAAGGGACGGACGGACTGCGCTGACAATCTACTTTAAGACGTTTCTAGACTACGTTTTATTGAAAAGAAAGATGCTAGTGGACTATATACCCTTTGAATATAGCGACGGACAATTGAATCGGACAATGTTCTAGTAACAGTATACTTTTAGAAAATATCGTCTGTCTTATGGACTCGTTTGACAACTAGTTGCGGCCGTTTCACCCGCGCAGGTTTAAATCCCGGTATTCCCACGGGAAAAAAAGTAGCCTATGTGCTATTCTAGACTATAATCTGTCTCTCCGCCAAGTTTCATCCAGATCCGTTCAGCCGTTCCGGCGTGAAAGAATAACAAACATCCATCCATCCATCTTACAAACTTTCGCGTTTACAATAGTAGTAGAACTATGACAAAAATGTGTCAATTCTGTTGTTTGGTTTTACTAATTTATCCTAATTTGACAGCTATAAATATTGCCGTCGCTTTCTAAAAGACCGAAACGAGAAGGACGGCTATAATTTCAGAGCTGTCAGATTAAATTAGTTTATGATAATGCAACAACAGAATCGACACCAATGGCTCTTCGACTAATGAAAAAATTGAGTGAAGATGCAGGTTTTGATCGTTTTGTGGTGTCTTTGACCGAGATAGCCTCATAGAATTACGTTTGTCTAGTAAGTATGCGACAATAGTAAGTACTTTTTTTATAGAAAGAAAAGAAGGAATAGTACATTATGGTACTAGTGTGGCACATTGGTGATTACCGCTGAGGCGCCATTGAGACCCGAGCCGTAGGCGAGGGTCTTAAAAGAGCCAAGGACGATAATCATCAAGCCACACGTGTATCATACGACGTTTTTCAACACATTTGTGAATAAAATAATAATAAAACTCACAGAACAAATATTTTTCCTTGGAGTTTTCAGGTAGTAAAGTTTCCATACGTTAAGGGCTTCACATCATAAATCGGGCGGTGTACAACATAAATCATTTTCTTCATAACTAGTACTTGTAGACATTTTAATTAATAAATACCTATAATTTCAACAGTGAAAACGAGTTGTGAAAAATGTTTCGCTTCGGCGGGAAAAACTAATCAGTATTCATAAGCGCGCGCATTGAGTTCGGTCGGCCACAGACTAAAGGGATGAGGTTTTTTTTATTTTCCGCGCATAGGCTTAGCGCGTTTGCGCCTATTCTGCCACGTAAAAAATGGGGAACTTAATTTTTCTTTTATTACAGAGAAAACAAAAATTATTTTTGAGTGAATGTTTTACTTATTAAACACGTACGAGTTAAAATTATCTATAATATAAGAAGTTTCATGAAATGAGCAAGCAATAGGAACATTAATTTATTTGTTCTAATGAACACGATCTTTTTTCTGAATGAAAACTTTTTAGGAACAAAACAACTCAACCAATAAAATTAAAAAAAAGATCTATAACTCACTAGTGGGTTATAGCAATGAAAAAGTCACAGTTTGAATAATGGGTGTCATTCTGTGCCTAATTGCGGTGACCGTAGAGCCACTTTATGAGCAACTGTGTTGAAAAAATTATTTATTAATCCAAAAAAAAATACAAGTGCAGGAAGGTAGATAACAAAAAAAAGGAATAATATAAAGTAAAAAATAGTAAAAAAAAAACAGTCCTGCGTGGTCTATGGGTTAACAGGTCCCTGGCTCAGTATTTTTATGAATTTATTTATTATATAAATTACGAACAGTGGCGATTTGCTAGGAACTTGATACTGTCGCAAGAATTGATGCTAAAGCCTAGTGTTTGGCGATTTAAATGGCTTTATTTCGCTGCGGGAATTTTGAATGATACTTGGGCTCCTTCTTATACTGATTGCAAAATAAAAAGCCATTAACAGTACTTTGTAGACAAGCTTGAACAAATAGTAATAATTATACTCTGACCAAAAATCATACGAAATACTAAGCTAACCCGATTAATAAAAAAAACTCCTTGCGTTCAGATCGCGAATATTTAGGAAAAAAGATCTTTCTCTCTAAATAAATTCCACTTGACGTTTTGCAATTTTCGTGAAAGCCCTCGGGTGAGCTATCTAGGTAAGTGCATAACAAAGATAAAGTGACACAAAGGGAGCTAAATAAATAAATATTGGTGGACTTTCCACACAGCAAAACCCCAAACTAAGCTTATGCTTGTAATATGGGAACCAGATAGCTGATATACTACTTATAATACTTTTTTTTTGTAAATACATACTTATAATATTATATAACACCCAGACAGAGAACAAACATTTATGTTCACCACACAAATGTTTGTTCACGGTGGGAATCGAACCCACGACCTACGGCGCAGAAGGCTACTACCAACTGAGCTACGTAGGCTGTGTGTAATGAATATTTTGTACCTGTGAACAGAAAAAACAAACTGTGCTATATGTATATGTACTATGTACAGGGTCGGTGCCGTCATCCTTTGTTACGTCGTCGTGTCGTCGTCCCAATCAAATTATAAAAAAAAAGTTTTTTATTAAACTTCAAACGGGCTATACTAAGCTTCAATAAAAGTCCTTGCGCGAGCGAAACAGCTATGTTGCAGCAGCACTCATTGTAGTGATTGCAGGATTTGCATGACAAAATTATATTCAAAAGATCGAGTCCCTAGAACGTTTTTAGGAATTAAGCTGCTAACTACGAATCCGCTATGAGGAATTCGTAGAAAATGTAATCGCTGTTATTGCTCTCAGAATTAGCAAGTCCTATTTAAGAAAAATTAGGCTGTTGCTTATCAAATAAGTAGATTAAAGGTCTGTTCCCATACATCAGTGCCGGGTCAGGGACGGGGCAGGAACTTCGTTGCCTTCGTTGCCGGCACGGGCACGAAGTGATCACATGTGTGATCGAGTTCATAGACAATGTATGCAATAATATTTTTTAAGACTACTGACGAAACACGTCCCTGCCCCGTCCCTGAAACGGAACTGTGTGGGGATAGACCTTAAAAATTCATCAATTCATTCATTTTGAATTTCATTCAATTTGTTCGTCAACTCATTGATGAACAAATTGAAGAGGCAATAGTCTAGCAATATTGGTCGTAGAATCGACATCGACAACTGCTTGGGATTATAGGCAACAACCATGGACCTACGATATTTTAAAGTTCGAAAAGTCGAATAGAGAACGCTACACAACTCTCTGACATCGTAGCCGGTCTTCAGGCTGATGGTGATGATTTGTTTCTAGTTTTATTTTATCACTAGGCTGAAAGTGAAATTTGGAAAATAAGGTGACTGCCAATCTGATCCCCATTATGGTAAGCTTATGTAAATCCACTTGAGCCGTCTGGAGATTTCTACCCTTTTCATACTTACTGAGAATAGTGGCGTTGGAGAACTTATGATTATAACAAGTTGCGCCCCGCGGTTTCACCCGCGCAAATTTAAATCCCGGTATTCCAACGGGATAAAAAGTAGCCTATGTTATTCCAGGCATGTATCTCTCTGCCAAGTTTGATCCAGATCCGCTCAGCCGTTCCGGCGTGAAAGAGTAACAAACATCCATCCATCCATACTTACAAACTTTCACGTTTATAATATTATTAGGATTAGGATTTTCCTTGCAAATTGGGTATCAACTTCTTAGGTTTTCAGGCGCTTTATATTTAGGTAAATAAATTATGATAATATTTATAATTTTCCGTATAAATTAGGTTACTTCTTAGATTTTTTGGCACTTACATTTATAATCTTCCTTCAACATCTCCACAATTTTTTTACCGATTTACCTTTATTTAACCACAGATAAGAGAATACTATACATTTATCTTATAAAAAACTAGCGACCCGCCCGCGCGCCCCTGCTTCGCACGGGTGCACATATCATGCATGAATTATACATATAAACCTTCCTCTTGAATCACTCTATCTATTAAAAAAACAGCATCAAAATCCGTTGTGTAGTTTTAAAGATTTAAGCATACATAGGGACATGGGGACATAGGGATATAGGGACAGAGAAAGCGACTTTGTTTTATACATGTAGTGATTATTCAGTAAAAACCTTTTTATAATTATTAGCTTTAAAGAATACGGCCTAAATAACAGCATCTTACTCTTATCTACGATTTAAGAATCAAATCTATTATACAGTATTTTCATATTTTGTATATTTTGTACATTTTGTAAATAATTGTAACTATGTATTAGTTGTAATTTTCTTTGTCAATAAAGATTATTTGTAATTCATAAAAAAAAAAAAGAATCAATTCTAAAACAAGAGGAAATCTACCTGACGGCGCCAGAGCGTAGGTGGCACTTACTTAATGGGCGTTTTCCATTAGCCAGCCCGGCACCGGCACGGCACCGGCATGGCCGTGCACCGGCACCGGCGCCGGGGTTTCGTTTTTCCACTGCGCCGGTGTCGATGCCGGCTTACGCCCGGTGAGTGGTATATTTTATTTTTACTTGCTTCATTTGTTTTGTCCCAGAGACAAGGTCGGGCCTCCACTAACTCGATAAGAGTCACGATGTCGTATTTGAACGCCATGACCTTGACGCGTACGCACTGTAAGCAAACCAAAAACCAAATACGAGTCCCTCCGCTCCGCGCCCTCCTACCCGCCCCGCGCAGTTACACACTCACACTGCTACAAATCATATAAACATGCAATACACATGCAATTTTGCCGGGCCGGCACCGGTGGGAAGCTTGCTACCCCGGCGACGGCGACGGCGCCGGCGGGACTCAATGCCGGGCCGGCGCCGGCGCCGGTAAGTCAAAAAGCGAGCCATACATTTTCATACATTTTTGCTTCCCCGGCAACGGCACGGCGCCGGCGCCGGCGCCGGTGCCGGTGCCGGGCCGGGTAATGGAAAAACGCCCATTCCAATATGTACCTAAGCAGGTACCTTCGACTTTTTAATACCACAAAAGAACGCCGTAGGCTGTGCGGCAGAGTCAAATAACCCTCCCTTGGCAGTTGCCAAACTAAGTTGCTAAGCGGGAGGATTTGTGAAGGAACAAATTGGTGCTTAACATGTTAATTTAGCAAGTTTGAAAGTGTGCAGCGTTGTTTGCTGGTACAACACTGTTGCCCAGGTTGCTACAGTAACAATGCTAGGACCATACATTTCAAGTACAACAACTTTGAATAACGAACATTGTACAGTGTTGATCAACTTTATAAAATAGAAAAGTGCGGGTAAGAATCGCCCTGAGGCTGAATATAGACTCTCGAATATACAGGGTTACAGGAAAAATCGTGCTATATAGATCCGTTAAGGGCGTGGAGTACCCATCATTTCCGTCTTTTCTTCTATCTTATCCTGTATGCCACAAGTTGATGGACGCAAGGCAGTGGATCGTAGGGCACGTTCCCATAGGAACGAGACTTATGTAATTTTTTTATTACTTTTATAGTGTTTACTACACCTAAGGAAATCACAAATATAAAATCTTTGAGACTTAATATCTCGGTCTATGAGACGTATATCGCGCGAGACTTATGATGCAATGTTTTGCTATGGTGATGATTACCAATTAACATCGAGTGGGCCATTTGCTTGTTCCATTAGCAATTTGTATTAAAATAAAAAAAAATACAGTGGTAAAGTTTCGATTTTAGTGCTCTATTTATAAGATAGGCTGCTCTTCATTTAAGCGTACAAAAACAGCAAAGAATATTAAATTAAGCAGGTATAGTATATAGAAGAGACAAGATGATTATCAAACGCGTGAAGTAAATGACAAGGCACAGAATCAGAGAAGCTCAATCAAGGCCACCCATACCCGTAAAGAGGTTACATTTCTGAGTCTTTGTAGGGTAACGCAATTTGCTTCAGAACGCGCGGATGATCACTGACGAAGTTAACTAGCTAAGTATGTACGAAACGAAACAGCCTACGCAATGTTTCAGAGAGTATTTGTGTTGAATCATTTTATGGTACCTAGTTTCTTAAGGCGAGGATATCCCAGAACCTCCAACCTCCAAGACTTGCAGCACTTGAACAGCTAGATTTCGTTAGATTCCCTTCTGAGAGATTTCTCAGAGAATTTTTTTTATACAGCGCTAGTAAATATTAATCCCTATCTTTTGATATAACTTTGGCATGATTTCAAGAAAAACTCTCTTAGATGGATGTTTGAAATATCGATTTAATGCCATCTTTATGTTTTTTTTTATCGAGAAAATCATCATTATTTACGTTTCTATCTTTACACAGCGCTCGAGTATATGTTCAGTTTTAAAGTTTTCGTTTTTTTCATGTATTTTTTTACATTTTAGTAGATTTACAGCTGTTCAAAAACCATCCGGAGGTTGGAGGTTCTGGGATATCCTCGCCTTAAAAGTTTCTGTCCGTAATAAATAAGTGACACGAAGTTTCATTGTTAAGACCTTGCGCGATCGATGTTTTTCGCCGAGCCGACTTCTAACTTTTTTGGTTCTGTAGTCGACTGGCCCCGAAGAGTAATAAATCTCTATCTTTGCCGAATCATTTGGTTGTTTCAAAACAGTGTGATGAAAGGATTTTAAGTGCGCCTCAAGAGGCTCCTTTCGAGCACTTGACACAATCATGTTATAGAACTTGTTAGGTTAAGGTAAGTAATAAATTAAAGGTGTTAGGTCAAGCTAGTGGCATATACTTCCTTGACTTGGCTCTTTAGTCGACTGGCCCCGAAAAGTACTAAATTGAAGGTATTGGTCAACTGGCCCTGTATGGCCAGTCTTTTCCGGGGCCAGTCGACTAAAGAGCCCGCATGGCCAGTCTTTTCGGGACCCAGTCGACTGAAGAGCCACTTTTTCGACGGTAATAAGCTTGGCTATCTCTATGGGGTAGGAAGGTATCAGACACCTGCCTCAACGCGAGAAGTGCTGGTTCGATTCCCATGGCGTGACTGCTTTATACACGGCCGGCGATGTTCCTAGTAGGTACATGCAGCATTAGTCAGACTGTTTATTGTTACATATAAGTAGGTAATTAGGTATTCAACTCTAAAGACACGGGAAATCCTAGTATGGTACAGTAATGTCTTAATTATTCACCTAGGTTCATTTCCAATGTATTCGTTCTCAAATTTTCCATCACATTCTATCCAACCTTTTGAAACCACACAAACAGTTCGAAATTAAAACAATATGTAAAAATGGCTGCCGGATAAACGGATAAACCGCAGTAAAAATTGAGTGAAGTGAAGACACAGTGTAAAAAATGTGGAACCCAAATACAGTAGGTAATCCCGTCGAGAAACGAGTGGTGGTCGGTCGCGTCCGCCCGACCTGGGCGAGGAACCTTCCAGAAGCTAGGGAGGAGGATGATACAGATGGCCAGGAGGGACTGATGCCGCACAGTGAACCACCATCCCCAACAGAGTTGTCCGGTCAGGGAAAGCCGGATGATAAATACGAAGTTTTTGGAAAAGTAAGTATTTGTAATTTATTCAGTACCTTAGGAACTTGAGTAAGTCCGTTCCGCGCACTTTCAAAACCCCAAACGTCCACTGGGACTATAGTCCCGAAACTGACTATATCATTACAATACCTACTAGCTCGTTGACCTTCTCGGCTTCATTTGAATTACATTTCACACTAACACTTTCGCCTGGTATTGAGCTGTTAGTGAAAACCGGTCTTAAATCCGTTACCTAAGTAAATCCTGATTAAGACTTCACTTGTGTTTGAAAACTCAAATCGAATTTGATAAAACCGGTAGGTTAAAAATACGGTTTCATGGTCTTGATACATTATTATGGACGTAAATTTCATGTAGTACCTACCTAGTATCGTATAAATTACTGAACACGCGCTATAACTAATAGGCCTCGTTATGCTCTGGCATGCATTTAAACCAAACCTTCTGGCCGCATAATGTTTACTGTGGCCGTTTCAAGTTTGCAACATAATAAAACTTACTATATATTTTGTTTTGTAATTTAAGGCTCCGGCGACAGCGGCTCGCAATTTCGAGGTGCGATTGGCTATTACTTCATTTTATTTCATTTCGGGGAGGTTGTTTGAAAGAATAACTCTAAAGTGACACGCATAAATACTGTTCGAACACAAATAATACAATAATATAAGGGAAACATGCCCGAATCAGAAATCATTTTGGTATTAGTATGTTTGGTCTTACTTTTACCTAATACCAAAATGATTTCTGACTCAAGCACATTTCCCTTATATTATTGTATTATTTGTGTTCGAACAGTATTTGTGCGTGTCACTTTAGAGTTATTTTTTCAAAGAACCTCCCCGAAATGAAATAATAGCCAATCGCACCTCGAAATTGCGAGCCGCTGTCGCCGGACCCTTAACGTCAAGCGCTCTCATTTAATTGCCATTTAATGTGTGAAGTCATTCGAGCTTGTAAAAACAGTTATTGATAAAACAGCTTCACCACTTTAATGTTCAGGCACTGTAGGTATCCTCTGTTCTTTTATTTAGCAAGTATCATTTTCTTTTTTAATATTAAATCGTCCTTATTTTGGGTATCTTTAATTTTATTTAAGTATATAAAATTAAGTATGTAAAATTAATTTAATTTAATAATTTATTATCAAATTTAAAATATTTGTGGAAGTGTGGAATACCTACCAACTAATACATAATGTGGGTGACAATGGTGTGACCCAAATGTCCTCAAACAACCTCTAACTACCCCCTTATAAAGCTTTTATATATTGCATAACATTCCATGTTTGATATTTCCATCGCTTTTAATAGTCTTGTAGCTTTTAAAAAGCTTCAAAGACTCGGCTTTGCTCCTAATACTCTTGTTAAGTACACACTCAGAATTATCTTTTTCCTATAGATTTTATACCTTTGTGGTAGGTACAAAGCTACTCTTCTAAATAATTTACTAGCTAAGGTTTAATTTAAAAGGGGATCCTTCTTGTTAAATAGGGTAAAGTGGGGCATGTTCTGAGGTCATGATTACAACGGATTTTTGTCCTGGGAATTGGCATCACAGTTACACACAAGTGCCTATTCCTGTAGGTTGGTAGTTGGTATTGTGTGTCGGTACTATATGTTTCAGAACTACAAAGATCCGCTGCAAACTAGCTGGTTGCACAGCTACATAATTATTCTGTAACATTATTTTATTAAATAAATAATTTTATTAGTTTTTGTACGCACGATTTTTTTCAGGTCATGCTGCTTGGTGACAGCGGCGTTGGAAAGACGTGCATGCTCGTTCGCTTCCGGGACGGGCACTTCCTAGCCGGAAACTACGTATCCACCGTCGGCATCGACTTCCGGGTACCTACTTAGCTACAGGATACCATCACCACTCGATATCATTTGTTATCGCTCTCAGAGAACAAATTCAAATTGCGAATGAGATTGCCTGTTTATTTTCCGATTGTGTCCAAATTAATTACCTACCCACACTCCACCTACCTGTCTTAGAAAAAAACTATATCCGGTTTGACAGTGACGTAATAAAGCAATCACCGTCCATCGAGTAAGTAGTAGTAATAATATTGATGATTTTTCATTCCCACCAACGCACCGGCCGCGGCCATGCCGTGAATGCGTGCGGTTCTTGTTCGTTTTTGTAGTAAAAAAGAAAAAAACGTATGTACGAAGTGCTGTGCACTGGCTCACTAGCACTACAAGAATAACTACTAGGTGTGTAATTTCTATCCTACTATTGTTTTATTTTGTATGATTATTTATTTAATCGAGCAGTAAGTCGGAAAAGAAATATAGTGTATAACTATATGTAACGTTTGATTACTATGCACAGTGCCAAGTGGTGCCAATTTAATTTGATGACAGCTGTTTAAAAAAAAGAACGATCAAGGGTTCCAAATTCAAATGGGCCGCTTGGGCAAGTCAACATGCAGCATGCGCCCGGTTACCCGCACGCTATTGGTGTTTAGAGCTTAGCGCGCTTTTTCTGTTCCCGCCCCCTTGACTTGACAGCTGGCTGTGATTGAATCGGCTGCTTGAGTGATTTATTAGTGTTGCAAAGGTCCTCGATTTTTTTGTTTGTTCAGTTTCGCAGTTTGATTTACGGCAGCTGTCATTGCAGGTTACCAAATGGTTTTTTTGATTTGAAATAAGTTTGTTTCATTATATAAAGTCTAGCTGGTCTAGCAGTTAGATTTATATTCATCTATGTAGTTATGTGGTATAACATATCCTATATATTGAAATATAGATAGGTATTCAGCTGACAATTAAACATTTAAATTTAAGTTATACATAGGTAGGTATTTTATAAAAAACTTAGTTAAATAGGTAGGTAGGTTATAAACTCCACCAAAGCAAAAAACTTACGCCGCCATCACACCCCCTCCCCTCTTTCCAATGTTTTTTTTTTGCGTGACGCGCACTGTACTTATCTAGTAGGTAAATACAAACTATTACAAACATAACCAAAGACGAACTACGGCATATTTTCTTATTCAAAATCCTAGTACTATTGCAAGTAGGATATAAAAAATTAAAATAACGGAATGAAAAAAACAACTAACGCCATCTATCCTCAGAATAAGGTGGTGACCGTTGACGGCATCAAGGTGAAGCTTCAGATTTGGGACACAGCCGGCCAAGAACGCTTTCGTAGCGTCACACACGCTTACTACAGAGACGCACACGGTAAGAAAAATACCTTTAATTATATTACAATCTTAAGGTTTTTCATTATTTTTCTTACAAGATAGTTAAAAGAGTATTATACCGAGAATGATTGTAAAATATCTTTACGAATCTACTACTAATTCCATCTGTTGATATAACCAAGAACTAACGTAGACTAAACAGAATTGTTTTTTTGACAAACTGTGGCATCTAAAACGGTGTTTGTAGGTTTTAAATGTAAAAGGTTTTACATAATCATACCTGTCTTGCAGTGTTGTGTGCCAATTTAATGATAGAATTTGAAAGAAAATAAATATTACAAACATGATCGGCTACTACTAACGCCACCTGTTGGCGTAATTCTGAACTACGTATATAACAAACTTCACAACTAATTTTTAACACGTGCGTGACGTTTGACCTACTACTAGCCAAAACAAAGAGTACTAGTACTCCTAGTTTTAGCTCTAGTTAGTGCTCTTTGTGAACTCGGCACCGGGGAAGTACCTACTACTACCACGCCTTTTTCTGCCGGCAAGCAGCAACGCTGTGTTTCGGTTTGAGGAGTGTGGTCACTGCCATCGGTGTAATGTGCCTGTACATGAGGATTAACATCAGTATGCTTCAAGTTGATGGACGCAGGGCAGTGCATCATAGGGCACGTTCCTATCGTGCGTGACGTACGAGGCAATGCTTTGTAACAGGTGACGGTTACCACTTAACATCAGGTGGGCCATCTGCTTGTTCCATCAGCTGGTTGTATTAAAAAGAGTGCCCGTTTTTATCACAAAGCAAACAGCAAAAAATGGAGTTGATAGAAAAATCATGAGAACAAGTTACCTACAAGCTTAGTGCAAGTAGACCTACTTAGTAGGTACCTACCAAAACAGTAAGTAGGTACAATGATGAAATAGAATGACTGGTAGGTAACCTGCAGTATCTGTAGTATAGATTCTATACAAACAAGCTAAAACAGACTCCGTGATGGATGCCACGTCAGACTGGCCTCGACCCGTTTCACCACGAACCACAGACTGGTGCACAGTTTGTATTGCCTCTGAACTCCAAATGCCTAACCGGATCACGCACACACGCTCCATACTTCGCCATGTGGATTTTGGAACTCGATTTGGTCACATTAGCCAGCCGCAGCGCAGATGTCTTCTCGCTTCATGTCGCCCTGGTACATGGTTCTGACTTGTTTTGTAATATCTCATACCTAGGTACCTATGCGCAAAAGATTTAAAAAAGGCAAGGCGGTGCACCAGTTTTATTTTACAAAGGATTCTTCTTCTTCTTCAAGGGCTCGAAAGGAGCCTCTTGACGCGCACTTAAAATCCTTTCACCACACTGTTTCGAAAGAAAGAAACTAGTGTCACGAAAAGAAGTTCCTAGTAGGGAGATAGATACTTTGTCCTATCTGAATTTATGGCAGAGACTGGTAAAATTAGAGGTAGAAAGAAATTATAAAAATTGTCACCATCATAATCTCATACATAGCAAAATTGTGATGGGAGGCCAGGATTTCTAATTTAGTTGTGAAGTTTGTGAATATAACCACTTCAGTATTTTCATGCTCTATCTAGGTACATCGTAATAATCCTACTTATATTATAAACGTAAGTTTGTAAGTATGGATGGATGGATGGATGTTTGTTACTCTTTCACGCCGGAACGGCTGAACGGATCTGGATGAAACTTGGCAGAGAGATACATTACAGTCTGGAATAACACATAGGCTACTTTTTACCCCGTGGGAACACCGGGATTTAAAACTACGCGGGTGAAACCGCGGGACGCTACTAGTAATCTATAAATAAATCCTTCTTCAACAGCACTCCTGCTTCTATACGACGTGACAAACAAGATCAGTTTCGACAACATCCGCGCATGGCTCGGGGAGATCCGGGAGTACGCGCAGGACGACGTTGTCATCATGCTATTAGGTAATGATGACATCTACATTATTTTAGAAAGAATAAAAAGACTTGGCGTATCTCGAAGGGCCATCATTTTACCATGGCAAAGTAACGCTATCCGAAAAAAAAAATCCTGTCTCTATTTTTAACAAGTTTAATTAAGACATGGCTAGGTAGGTACAGGTACCATATTTTTTATTTTAATGTTACTCGAGATAGCTTCGACAGCCTGCACAGCTCAGCTGGTATTAGCTCTGCCTTCTGCGCCGTAGGCCGTGGGTTCGATCCCCACCGAGAACAAACATATTTTGTGTGATGGACATAGATGTTTGCTCTCTGCCTGGGTTTAATAGTATAATTTTAATAAATATTTACATATTTACTGCTAATGGTTCCTATATCAGAAGCTTTGGCTTAGAGTGGGGTGAGATAGATATGTGATTAAATGTTTATTCAAGCCAGTTTTAAGTTATATAGAACTTTGCCACAAACGTCGAAATAAAATGAGCTTGTCACGAAAATCGAACCCGCAAACCCAGCTGCCAGCCTTGACGAGGAGGTCACCATGCAATCTCAAATCTCTTGGTCAGTTAACGCATTCATCCATTCACCATTAAAACTGGTTGTGTAACCGTCTTCCGTTGCAGGCAACAAATCCGACAGCGGCCTAGAGCGGGCAGTGAAGAGGGAGGAGGGAATGCGTCTCGCCAGAGAGTACCAAGTCGCGTTTATGGAGACCTCAGCGAAAACCGGGTTGAATGTGGAAGCTGCGTTCGCTCACGTGGCTCGCTCGCTTGTGGCGAAAGCGAACCCGGCGGACCCTTCGAGGCTGGCGGTGCGCGCGCAGCCCACTGAGGAGCCACGCACGTCTTCGTGTCCACAGTGCTCCTAAGCTTCGACCTTCGATCCCATACATACAATGACCAGCTAGAGCTACCGCCATCCCGTAAGGCAATAGGGATTATATTCGTATGCGGTAGCCCCATTACGCAATCGCAATTTCGCAATCCCTCGCAAGACCCCTTATCGTCGACGTCGTTGCAAATCTAAAACTGCATAAGTAAGCACAGACTAGTAGGGATGCTAACGCATTAAGGCTAAGGCCGCACCAGTTTTTAATCGCGTGAATTTGTGCCCCTAGACCACTAATACAAGCGGCCGCACCTGCGGTTCAATGTTTCTGCACAAATTCACGCGATTAAAAACCACAGTGGTTTAATCGTGGTGCGGCCTTAGCCTTAGGCGTGTGCTACTTTTTTCAGGAAACTGTCATTATGTCACCGATAAAAAACGATAATTAAATATATCAGTCATCTAGTACCCATAACACAAGCTTTGAGTAGCTTACTTTGGCGCTAGATGATGCTGTGTGGATTGTCCAGCATTATTTATTATTATTTATTATCTGCGCGGGGGGTGAAACCGCGGGGCGCAACTAGTAGGTATATATAAGTATATAGGTGAACTATTTGAGTACTTTACATAGCTATATACTTAAGGATTTTTTTCGTCATCGTTGCTTTAAGATAATATACTTACTTACCTAGCTCAACTACTCAAGATAATATATTTTGGTTTTTGAAACGACGACAGAAGCGGAGGTTTAGAAAAACCTAAAAAGGCGAATTGATAATCTTTCTAGGTGGGCTGGCCCTGATTCCGCCGTCACAACGGACCAATAATAAATATATAGAGTGTGGAGTGATTGGTGCAGTGATCTAGGGCTAATTTGGAACTAACTAGAATAAGTTGTGGTGTATTTGTATTTTCATCCTGTATTCAATGTATAGCATTGTAAATGAAAAACTAAATACATACCTAGTGCATGCAAGATGTTACGCGAAGATGGTTAAAGATATTACTCAAAAACTCCGTAATGGCTGCATCGTTGATAAAACATGCAATGTATGTAATAACTAATTTCTTTATTAAGGACTAAAAACATGTAAAAACCTGCACTTAGTATAGACAGTATTACACTTACCCCTGGTTAAGGAAAGCTCGATCAACAAACGGGTGTCAAGTCACTTGCTCAAGCTCAAGCTGAAATAGCGAGTGACTTGACAGCCGATCGATGATCGAGCTTTCATTAGTGTTGATCGAGCTTTAAGAATCCGGGGTTGGTCCTGCAATCGGTGGTCATCCAGATTTATGCACGCACTGGGGCATTATTCTCTATGACAATATGAGATTCCTTGCCCCAAACCGTGAAACGTCAAAACTTGATGTTGGGTTTTATTCTTTACGATATAGTATACTTTGCCTTGACCGTATGACACCGGCTGCCTTGTCTTAGCTGTGATCGCGGTGCAAATGGTCATAGTGAATAAGGCTCCTGACCAGAAAGTGGTGCATGATATTTTGAATTGCCAATCAAAAAACATTCGCTTTTGTGAATGTGAACTGTTTATGCACTTTGGTAGTTGTCCATCCTTCCTTACTACTAATATTAACGCGAAAGTTTGAAGTATGGATGGATGGATGTTTGATGGAAGAGCCCTTTTGAACGTCAAAATCGATTTGAAAAAGTAATTTGTGGTACTATTCTGTTTTGTTACTTACAAGTTCCAGTTTTGCTAAACATATCGAAGCATTTAGGTACTTATGCCATGAATCTACTTAAGCTACCATACGTCTATGATACCTACGTACCTACCTACCTGTATTTTTAGATGTTGATGTTGCTTGTGAAAAAATGTATAGAAAATGAAATTATATATAGATATACCTAAGTAGGTAATAAAATGATTAAAAATAAAATTGTTTTCCTTGATACATGTTTGATACCCTATTCCAGCCACTTTTGTCCACCAGTGGACTATGGCCTTGTTTATTCGACAGCCTTCATCGCAGCTCAGTTGGTAGTAGCTCTGCCTTTTGAGCCGGACGTCGCGGGTTCGATCCCCAGCGTGAACACATATTTTTAGGTGATGAGCATGTGGATGTTCTCAGTCTAGGTTTAATAAAATTATAATTACGTTAGTATGTATTTACAGAAAAAAGTATTGGTAAATTAATCTAATAAGTATTATACTTAATATCAGCTATCATCAGCAGGCTGATCGCGTAACTTTTGTTACATTCAAAATCCGGTTGCATATGTCAATTTTGGCAGATTTGCGATGGCAAAACTGCCAAAATTGACATATGCAACCGGATTTTGAATGCAACAATAGTTACGTGATCAAGGGGCTGGTTTCCATTATCACCTTAAATAGTTACCTAGTAGGTATTCGTCCGGACTACCGGCCGAAGGTGGGTATGGTAGGTTATGGTTATGTCAGTCAGACTCCTTCAAAAACTCACGGTGGTCGAGGTCACGTCATCGCTCGGGCGGGTTTTACACCTACCTCTACTCTAACACCGAAGAAATAATATGTGCCTCTACCTAGTAAGTATATTTTTGTGATTATCTACCTTTAGTTTGTGTGTTTTATCTATATATTATGGCCTATTTTATTTTTATGGCTTCGCAGGCAATTTAAGATTACAACTTTTTTAAATTTCCCGCCGCGTCGTTACTAAGCGAAGTTAGCCGAGATGGACTTCGCGTCGTTGCCTGTGAACTGGTTTAGAAAGAGAGAAAAGATCTTTAGTTGGAAGCTGCAGAGAACGTGAACATTTTTAGAATATAGGTTAGCAATATAGACCTACTACTGAGATATAAAATAGTGAGATGCAACTTGTAATCATTATTAGTACCTAAAGTTTTTTATTTCAGTTTAGTTTATTTTCAGTATGTATTTAACAACGTATTTTTTTACGGTTGGAAACTTATTTGAAGTAAAAAAAAACACGTTTATAACGAAAGACAGCTATAATTTACGGTTAGATGTTTCAGTGCTCATACTTATATATAAATATTAACAAAGAAAAAAGAAACAACAAAAAATAATAAAGTAAGTAGGTACAGTGCGCGTCACGCAAAAAGAACGCCGGAAGGAGGGGGAGAGGGTGAGATGGTACAAGTATTTTGTATGTGCAAACACATCACCTCCACTGTTTTCCAGCGTTCTTTTTGGTTGACGTGTTTGTGGTTGATTTTTTTATCGTGTATTTTTATGTTGTCATGATTCAATTTATTTTTTATTATTTTTAATATTTATAACGAAATCAATCAAGATTGTATGTAACATTTCATTTACATAATTAGAAAAATCATCGAAAGTCCGGTAGGTACATACTGAACGCCTAAAATGTTTGCTATATCTGAATTTTTCCCATTTTGCGTTCGTTATGTTGCCTAGCTTGACAACCATTTTACGCGCACATGCGCAGACGGAACGACAGGTGGTCGACGGCGACTCGACCCTGCTGTCCCGAACATCGGCTTCTCGTGCTCATCATCAGGCGCTTTCGTGCTCTGGCAGGAACAATGTGCAGTGTTTTGTGTTGAAGTGCTCGTGGTGACATGGCGTCCTCTCTTTAATCATTGTGGAAGTGTTGAAAATTTTGTTTATTTACAATGACTGTGAACTATGATCGTGTTTGTAGACTTTGCTTGTCATCTCGAGGCGAGCTACTGCCGATTTTCCCTACCACCAGTTCGGATGACATGGAACCTCCCATCCTCGCTTCTAAAATAAAGGATTGTGTGTCTGTAGAGGTAAGTAATCCATAAAATAAGCTGTAACATGAAGTTTCTAGTGAAAGTAGACCCTCGGCATACGTGAGAACTCGTCATCCGCCTCAGATCGTGCAATCGTGCATTGTCAGACAGCAGCAGAGATGTCGTAAGATCGTCCACCATTTTGTAATGTTCCACCGCTATCGCTCGGGCCGTGGTCGCGTCGTAGCGTCGCATTCCATGCAGCCGGCTGGGAATGGCGCGCATCATGAGGATCGGCATTATTCCCGGGGTTCAGGTCGGGAGGGGGTTGCGTATCTGAGATATTGCCCCGCTCTGGGGCCAGTCGGTTGTATTGATTTATCGGACGAGACCAGCCAGCCTAGCTTAGCCTGCAGCTCGGCCGTGGAACGGGTCGAGCGTCGCTGTCGGCGTGCGCTGTAGCTGTGTGCGTATATCGAGCGGTAACCCTCGAGGGGCTCACGGCTGCCACTCGACTCGCTTCTACTTATTCGGTCGAGCAGCAGCCGCTCTCCGCCGCCGTCGCTCGGTAATACCTACGCCTACCTACCTACCGAGTTTCTCCTTCGCGTACCTATCTATCTATACATGAGGCGCGGTTTCGCCTCGCTCGTTCTGATGAAACTAGCGCGAACCACGCCGTGGAGTGCGCTCATTCGCCCTTCGTATTATGATTATGGATGATTGCCTTTCCAGATAAACGAAAATGACGACCTGCCGACGACTGTCTGCAGGAAATGCGTGGACAATGTCAACAACTGGCATTTATTCAAGACAATATGTTCAAAGACACAAAACAAACTACTGTCTGTCACAAGAAAGGATGGAAGCCTACTAGAAGAGGTTGGTTATTTCTGGATGTTTTGAGCTTGGAATGCAGTTGTTCAGTGATTCTGTTGTTTACATCTTGGACTATGTATTTTCAGGTGCATATCAAGAGTGAACCCCTTTTTTCTGATGAGGCCTATGATGATGGAGTGGTTATTGATGGATCATACCCTGAAGATGAGGTATGTTTATGAATCATTATTTATATGTACACCTATGTATGTTTATCAAGTCACTATCTGAATGTAGCTAAGTGTAGGTAGGTACCTATTCACATAAAGGAATATCATTGGTCAATACGCTACTGCCTTCTTATAGGTAGGTATTTTCATGTCAAGGACTTGTGAGCATACCTAGGCAGCGACGAGTTTCAGAATTCAAGGAGTTGTATGAAATTATTATTCTCTGCTGGTTGGGATTATTTAGACAGCCAGTCTTTTCCTGTAATTCCTATCAGTAAATGGGTGTTTGTCCTTGTACAACACTCTACATTGTAAAGGTATAAAACAAGCAGTTATTAAACCTTCTAACCTGGAAATTATTCAGCATTATCCCAACAGCAATGTACCTATGCAATTAAGGAAGAGTGGATTCATTGATTGACTTTTAACCACTTTTCTGGATTTAAAGCACTTGACTATCTCAACTGTTTATAGTTACTATAGGTACCAGCATATCAATGACCTTCGGTCTAGATATTGGACTCCAACTCATTCATATTTTTGCGAGTGTGTCCTATGGTCTTCTAATCTATAAGAAATTGCTGAGAAATTTTTTGCAAGAATAGTAGAGCTCTTTGGGAGGGCTCATCTGGGGAAGTACTACCACTATGCATTTTTCTGCCGCCATGCAGGGTTTCTGTGTTTTGTTTTGAAGAGTGTGGTTGCCTGTGAAATTACAGGCACATGAGGCTTAACATCTGTATGTCTGCTGATGGACGCAGGCCAGTACATCGTAGGGCATGTTGCTGTCGTGCATGACATACAAGGCAATGCTCTGTTATAGGTGATGGTTACCACTTAACATCAGGTGGGTAATGTGTTATGTTGTTTGCTCTGTTATTTTATATTCTGTTACTATTTCTTAATTTTATTGTCTGTTTTAATTACTTACTTAGTGTCAATGGCTCATGTGGGTGCCGTTCTGATTAAATAAATAAATAAAATAAATGTGCTTGTACCATCAGCAAGTAGTTAAAAAAAATTTACAGATTCTTACATGAAACTAGTATTTTTTTCCAATTGCTAAAAAGCAACTTAACAAATTTACTCAGAAAGTAACAAAAAACTATTTATGTAATAAGTACCTATTGTAAGTAGCATTCTGATCTGACCCTGTCTTTCTTTCAATTTATAGCAAGCCTTTGTGCTTTTCAGAATGTGGGCTTTTCCAGTAAGCTCCAACCTGAAGGACCCCCAATCCTGGCTTCATTGGGACTCACACCGAGGAGTGATAAGGTAAACTAAAACGTAATATTTAAGAGAAATACTAAACCAATCCAAATCTTTACAAAACATTCTTTTCTGAGACTTCAGGTTCAGACCAACTTTAACAAAATTGTGATACAAATAATCAGAGTCTTAAATAAGGAAATGTAGCGAGTAAGCTTTGGAATTGTTTAATTGCATTCATTTCGTCCACAGAAATGTGTGGACCCACGAATGGATTGGCATCGAGTGCATGCAATACTGGATATGGTTCAAGACAACACTGTTATAGATTCACTGCAAACAGTTGAAGAGAGTGATATTTTGCACCTCTCCGATCATGAGTCAGATACAGAGACAGAGCTCCAGCCAAATCTAGATGATGCTTTCCTGAACTATAAGAATGGATATGCTTGTAAAAATAAAAAAATCTTATCCAGGAATCCTAAAAAAGTCTGCTCTGAACCAAGAAAGGACAAAACTGCAAAAATTACGAAACGAAAAGTTGTTAAGCAATGTGATAAACCTAAGAGCGCTTGGCAGTTATTGTTCACTGATGATCTTCTTGATCTCATTGTTACTTCAACAAACGAGAATTTACTAAAACAAAACATGGGCTTCGAAGAATGCACCAATGTTGGGGAAATCAAAAATCTTATTGGAATATTGTACTTACAAGGCATAATGCGGCCAACTCATCAGAAATGCAGTGACCTCTGGGACAAGAAATACGGTCTGCCCTCCGTTATAAAAGCAATGTCACACAAACGCTTCAACTTTCTCATAAAAAACATCTGTTTCTATAGTCTGGAAGATGACAAAAGCATTCTGCAGTTCGATACCATGCAACGTATTCGCAAAGTATTCGAAATCTTCGCGTTGAACTGCAGAACAACCTTCGACGTAGATAGTACCGCCGTCGTGGATGAGATCATTGTCCCAGTTTATGGACCTTGCCCGTTTCGATACGAAATCGATAAGAAACCATTGAAACGTGGAATTAAAATAGTGTTGCTGGTCGACCCGAAAAATTTCTATGTGAGCAATTTGGATGTGATTACCGATCCATATTTCGAAGCTGGGGAGATTGTGAAAAAAATAACTCAACATTTGTATGGAACTGAGAAATCTATCATAATGGATAGCTGGTACTTTTCCTTTCAGTTGTTGGATACACTAAAGAGTTATCAGCTTTATACTATAGCGGGGTTGAACCCTAAGAGCGAGGTGATACCGCCAATGTTTCTGTCACAGCACAGGAAAAACTCTCCATACATTTCTGGATTCTTGGATGGTGAAGTCTCCCTGACGTCTCACGTAAACTCCCAGCTGAAAGTCACCAACGTTGTAACAAATAAGCCACAATTTTATCGGAAGTGTCTCACTGACCGCACAACATCTGTCGCCACGTATAAGAAGAATCAATCAGCAGTTGAAGTTCTGGATGTCCTAATGCATTATTATACGACATTACAATATACAAATGACTGGACACTTTCCTTGTTCTTTACATTGCTCAATATTGCGGCAGTCAATGCTCAGGTCATATGGAACTCACAAAATAAATGTGCCACTCCAAGGAGCTCGTTCATCAGAGATTTGGGATTGAATTTGTTAGAGGGTGATATAGTGCTCACTCGTAATTCTGCCTGCGAGCCGTATTGTAAGAAAAAGTTTGATGATTCATCACTGAGGGTTACAAAGTTTTTCAGCAAAAGACGAAGATGCCAAATATGTAGAATGTCTAAACCTAGACGAGACAGAAAGACTAAACAATACTGCTCCAAGTGCGAGCAGAACATTTGCAGGGAGCATTCTGTCCTTATATGCGTAATGTGTACACATTAACTGAAATTAAAATGTTAATACAATAATGAGGGTTGTGCAGTTGACATTTCATCAAAGTTATCGTTATGTAAATCTTTTATGGTGAGATTAGCAACTGCGCGTCTTTCAACCTTTATGGATGTCGAGTTTTGGGCGAAAACTGTCGTCTTCAGAACCTTCCTAGGGCGCCTGTAAGACCCGGTGAAACTCGAAAACACCGCAGATAATCCGTTTAAATTAATTAAAAACTAAAATTTTATGTATTTTAGTTTTTAAGGTCTTTATAAGATTATGGGCCCTGTTATATTTTTATATTTTAACTACTGTGTTGTCTAATATAAATGATTAATAATTAATGAAACAGGCAAATATAATAACTATTTGAATTGTTGTTACTTAAAACTGAACTTTGTTTTTTTTAAAGAAAAAGCAAATTTTGTTTTGTTTTCTGGACTATTGTGATTGTATATAAATTTATTTTTTTGAATTAAATTTAGAAAAATGGGAATATCATGCAATAAACAAAACAATATGTAGAATTATCTGGAATGATGAAGGTATAAGTTTTATGTTATATGAAAAGGATAAAATAAATAGTTTATCTACAAATAAATAGATTTTTAAAATAGATTTAAAAACCGACGTTCTTGAAAGCAGACGTTTCATTAATGTATGGAGTAATGTATAGTGTATATAAATTATTCTTAGCAATATAGTAACTGTTAAAAGCGAAAAAAAACTAATTTTACTCTAAGTAATATCTTAATTTTTTACTTCGTTTTCTTGCGCTTCAAGTTTTTTTTCGGTCAATAATATGGCGGACTGACATGAGAGAAATTTAATTTTGAAAAGTAACTGTTGCATTTGTCTATCTTCAATTTGTTATTTTTTTCCTACTTTCTGTTACACCTATACTTGCTTGTAACGAAATAAACTTTTCTGTTTATAGATAGACACGCTATGATTAAAGTAGATCCGAGTTTAATTTCATCTTAGTCGAAGGTATCGCAATTTTAATATAATTTTTAATAAATTATATAAATTTTATTAAAAACACAAATTCTTTTATTCATTCATAAATTTCACATTGTTATTGTGTTTAATATTAATACTTAATAAAATTTTATGCTTAATTTGGACTGGTTTATTATTGCTTATTCAGAACAGTTATGTAAAAGAATCAAATGCCGTGTCTATTTAAATTTTATTGACTTTGTGTAGTTACAGTTTTCGTTTTCTTTTGTTTCAACTGTAACTTTTCATTACAGGGAGTGGAAAGTGAGAAAGACGAGGAGGAATACGAAGACGAGGTGAAGACTCCGACGCCGGTGAAAGTTCCGCACATGCCAGAAGTGTCCATCACCGTGATGCGACCCACCGGGGAGACGCTCCAATCACGCCAAGGTATCCAACAGATTGCTTCTAAGGACTGCCTCATATGCGGACGCTCTTACAGGTACTCGCACAACGCGAGACGTCACGAACTCACGTCACACAAATTTGACCGATACACAAACAAAATAAACAATAAGAAATTACACTCGCACATGCAACTTAAACCTAAACTCAGGCCCAACCCGTTTAACCCGCAAGCGCGGCTCATACCTAATCCTATCAGTCATAAAATGCAATTGCTCCCTAAAATTATGCCAAGAATGATGACGCAAAAAATTATTACTCCACCTAAACCGATACCCATAAAATCTTCAAAGGCTGCGCATAATAATTTGCCGTATCCGTTACGCATCAAAGCTCTTAAAGACCTGCAAATTAAGAAGAAGGAACCGCAGATTCTAAAAACACTACTCACATCGAAACCTGAAGTTTTGGTGTCGGAACCGGAAATTATGAATTCTGGCCCGGAGAGCCCTGAAACGCTGATATCGGAACCCGAAATTGCGTCTTTTCAAGTAGAGGCAATTTTATCGGAGCCCAACGACTACGACGAAAACCAAGAGGAAGATGGGGACGCTGAAATGCATAACAATCTGAGTCAGAATTACGACACCGTCGATATGGACTCTGAAAATGAAATAGAAATAGCGCGACAGCAGGAGAATATCATTGACAATGACGAAAATCAAGATGAAGTTGACAATAATCAGCAAGACGACGGGACTGACTTTCAAGAAACTGAAAAAGTGGCAGAAAATGGCAGTGAGAAGGACAGTCCTCAAGATGTGGGGCTCGCTGAAGAAGATAACGGAAATATGGATGTTGATGAAAACTATGAAGCCAAAGACAATGAACGTGAAGAAGACGAAGAAGGAAATGAAGAAGTTGAGAATGAACTGGATGCTAGTCAGACTGAAGGCAACGAAGATGACGAGGAACCCCCGATTGGACTCGCACCGGAAGTAGAACTAAACGAAGACGTTCACAACAACTCCAACACATTCAACAGCGAAACGAATGACGACGAGGAACCGGATGAAAGTGCCGATCTTAATAATACTGCAGACGGTGAACCTAAAGAACTCGGCGCTGAGACAACATACGTCACTAACGAGCAAAGGAACTTCATCAAAAGATTTCGCGATATTATTCAACAGATCAACACGAAGAGATGTCTATGTTGTGACAAGGAGTATCCACGCAGAAAAGCTGTTATTCAACATCTACAGAAAAACGGGCACAAAGTTCCAAAACACACTTGCTACAATTGTGTCGTCACTTTCACGCATATTGGCGCTCTTCTTAGCCATATGAGACAAAACTCTTGCACCGATCTATGGAAGATCATCTACGACGAGAACGGCATCACTAGCGATATGATCGTTGAGGAGCCCAAGGGAGCCAAAATTCAAGCCAAAGATATTTTCAATGCAAAATCTTATGCGTGTAGATTGTGCCCGGCTAAATTCCAGCTGAAACAGTCTATTATGAAGCATGTGTCCGAGTTCCATGAAGATGGTCAGTCTTCAATTCCTCTCGGCTGTATCCATTGCGGAGCCACCTTTAAAGATAAATCCTTTCTTAAGAAACATACTCGCAACGGCGATTGTACAGTTTATATTCATTGTGATCTGTGTTCTGAACAATTCACAAACATGCAAGACTTTAATGATCATGCATTATCAGTTCACGCTCAGCACTTTGTCAAAACAGAAAACCAGAGCACCGATGGGCGACTCACAGATTGCTATCTTTGTGGCACAAAGACTAACAGCTATCCACATCTGCTTAAACATTTGAAAGCGGTGCATGATCAAGTCTCACAACACTGCCAATTTTGCGGCGTCAAGTTTGAACAACCTGTCGACCTAAACAAACACATGTACCTAGAACATCCTGGCCAGACTCCAGACATGCAGGCTCCGGAACCAGACATGTCACTCGTCAAAGAAGAAGCTGAGGAATACCATTATTCATGCACAGAGTGTAATGCAATTTTCGAAACTGTGGACGCGTGGACTGACCATCAAGTAGCTGAGCATAACCAAGTGGCGCACCATTGCGACCAGTGTGAAAAGAAATTTCTGAGACCCTCTGAGCTCGCAGAGCACAAAAATACTCACCTAAGAGTCAAGTTCTATCCTTGCAACTTTTGCTCTAATTCGTATAGCACCCCGCAGAAGTTGTCTGATCATATCCTTAACATTCATCCTAATGCTCAGCCCACGGACAATGAATTTTTCTGCGACATTTGTATTAGAGCTTTCAAAAGTCGTCAGGCTTACTCGAATCATATGCGTATCCATGCTAAAGTGCCAACGACCAACAGAAAACCCGGTGAACCGAAAGGGTTTGACCCACGTATCATTGGTAAACCCATCAAGCAGTTCACTATATCCAACGTGGTTCCACCTGGTTTTATCAATTTCAAGCCAAGTGCTAATGTTCCTAATGCTCCTTATTCATGTGATATTTGCGGTAAAGGCTTCATGCATAAGAAAAATATATGGAAGCACAAAAAAGTACTTCATGCTGATATTGTAAACGATCGAAACGATAGCGAAGAGAACACAATGCACGCCTCCACCGAAGAAGATGAATACAATGTTGATGAAAACGGAGCAGCACTTTCAACTCCACAATTCAATAGTTTCAATTTTGCAAATTTTACTAATAACGCAGTTCAGTCCCAAGCCGATCCTATACCTTTCTCGTGCGAACTATGTTCTAAGCGGTTCCCGCTCAGAACCAGTCTGATTAAGCACAAACGCGCTAAGCATGGAATTACTAATGCCAACCCCGCCGGCAACGTCGAGAGCCAGGCGCAAGCGACTCCTACTGAAGGCCAAAGTGGTGGTCGATCAAGCTGTACTATTTGCAAAATTACGTTCGCAGACAAAAAATCTTACTACCGTCACAGAAAGAATGTGCACAAATCAGCGACTCAAATGTGCAAGATTTGTGGCAAGCCTCTGAATTCCACGCAGGAACTGTACGAACATCTGAAGGCAGCTCACGCCAGAGAGTTGCTAGGGTACAACGCTAATCAAAGTACGAGTAAAGCTCAGGATTTATCACAAGAAATGGATGGCGAATTCGAAAACGATCTAGAATCAGCTGATCCTAGTTCTGATTACCAAGCACGGTATCCGTGCGAAACTTGTGGCAAACAGTTTGTGGGATTGCTCTCGTTGCAAAATCACCAGTGTATAAATCAAGCACCTTCGCAACCCCAGACATTCGACTGTGAAATCTGTCACAAAAGCTACACCTCCATCGCCGCATTAAAAAGTCATCGTGGCTGGCATCTGCGCTCGCCCGATGGCAAGGCGGCCGCTAACAACAGCGGTCTTTGGATGCCTCAACACAAAGTAACCAGCAAGGTCAGCAAACATGAGGTGGTAGAATCTGGCGCGCCTGCTCCGTCGACATCGTCAGTTGTGACTCGACTCCATTCGACTCCCGCGGCCGCGGCCAAACGGAGACTGCCTCCCGAAGTAGAAGTTACCGTAGTGAACCCAAACAAAAAGATGCGCTCGGACGATTCGGTCGAGATGGATCAGCAGAACGATGGCTCCGAAGGTAGGTACTGTACGATATGCGAGAAAGATTTTACGAAACGCGCCGCCTACCAACGCCACATGGACGAGGTCCATCAACCGAATTCAGTTTTCTGTCCGGTCTGTGATAAGAGTTTTACGAGGAAATCAACATTGATCGTGCACATGAGAAAGCACTACGGAGGAGATGGAGAGGGTAGTTCATCGACAGCTCAGGTGGAAGAGGATGAAGGTTTTGCTTGTGATCTCTGTGGCGCGCAGTACGACACTGAGAATGCTTTGAGGGCGCACCGGATCAGACATCACGGGGAGGAATCTGGGGATTCGGAGGATGATGGCCAAGTGCTGATCGCACAGCCTGGGGAGTTCACGTGTGGTCAGTGCGGCGACGGTGTCGCTACTGCGCGGGATCTGATCACACATCGCGCGATACATTCAACACCCACTAAATTCTTCTGCAACATTTGCAAAGTGTACTTCGTGAGAGCACTCGATTTGTCCTCGCACACACGAGCGCGGCACGCTGACAACGAGAAAGTGTTCTTCCCGTGCGCCATGTGTGATCGCTTCTACATGAACAAGAAGAGCTTGCAACGTCACATTGACATGGCCCACTGATCTTAGTCTTGCGCTTTTATTTTTGGATCCTGCTAAACCGAATATTATTTTGTTTAAGCCTCCAATGGCCTGCACTAATTCCGTGCACGGCAATTAGATGTGTAAATTCTAGCAAGCTAATCTATAATCACAACGAATGAATATGTGGTCAACACAATGATAACTCTCTAAAATTGAATATTTTGAAATTAAGTTATTGCAAAAACTAACTTTTGAAAGTTAAAAGTGCGCGACAATCAAAAACATACAAACATGAGAGAAAGAGAATGAAGTGACACAAAAGGGACTTGGCGAAAGGACTTTGTATCCAGGCCAGCACAAAAAAAAAATCACAATGATTGATTTAGTAAAATCAAATTATATTTTATCCGATACCTCTATTGACTTGTATCTTTTGGTATGAGTGAGGTGATTTTATTTCCATTGTCTTTGAGACCTTGCTCACAAGTTGTGTTATTTATTTTACTCGGTTCTCTGTGTAGTATAGTGAAGCCTATTACAATTATTCAAAATACTGTAATGGTTTCTCTAGAATGTAATATAATATTTATTATGTAAGTTATGTCCTTTCATAATTTAACTAAATTATGATTTTACTTTTAATTTTGATTTTGTTTTGAAGAATTAAGAATGTAAGATTTTTTAAAAAGTATTGGAATCACGGGCCAAAATTTTCAATTGTAGTCAAAATTGATCAGTCAACCAGTTTAAAAGAATGCTAGTATGTATAACTATTTTAATGTAATTGTAACTACTATTTTCAATCTGATTTTTGGTCAAGCAGAGGATGACCTTCTGTAAGTTTTCTATTAGCTAAGTTTTATATTAAGAAAACATGTAAATAATTTAAAATATTTTGGGGTGATAAGATGTGTTGATACGAAAAAGGGCGTTTGAGTTTTATTTAAATGTACTGATTAATTTTAATTAAAACTGTTTCATATGTGAAGTAACCACTTGGCTAACTCCTCATCTATGGAGTCTTAAACGCATTCAATCAGTAATGGTGGCCTACTTTTTTTATTATAGATATTAATGGAAATAAGTTAGATTAGAAATGTCTTGATAAATATATTCCGATTTTAATAGTAATATAATGGTATTATTTAATTTTATCAACGTTTTAATCGGAACAGACCACAATAAGTGCCAAAATCTTATTCATTTGCTGTTATAAGTGAAGTCTTCTATCTGGTGATTCTAAAATTGTTCCTGTATAAATATTTATTGTAATATAAATAACCGATGAAACATAGCTAAATTTACAGTGTTATAGTCATTCTATTCATGGTTTATTTTTAAAGACCACCATAGCTCTACCCCACGATGAGAAGTTGACAATCTATGCGTTACAGCGGAAGTTTGGAACCGCATTAGTATATAACATAAAAACCTTTGAAGAAATATACTGAACTGATTTATTTCTACTGATACAGGGTGTCCCAAAAGGTTACGTAACTAGGAAGAGGGGTGATAGGGGTGGTCACAAGGGTCACCAGAAAAATAATAAAAAAAATCGCCTCTGGGTATTAAAAAAATAAAAGGCATTTTTTAAAAAACTAAAAATTTTACGCCTTGCCTTTTTTTTATTTCAATTTGAAAAAGGGTTTGACGATAACATAACAGCATTTTTTTTTAATATACCAATATTTGTAGGTCATCGGGAGCAAAATCACCCCACAAGGCGTAAAATTTTTAGTTTTTTAAAAAATGCCTTTTATTTTTTTTAATACCCAGAGGGGATTTTTTTTATTATTTTTCTGGTGACCCTTGTGACCACCCCTATCACCCCTCTTCCTAGTTACGTAACCTTTTGGGACACCCTGTATAAAATAAGGCGACATTTACAGTGAATCGTTCAGTTTGTAATATATTTTTGTATCATAATCAAAGTCCTTTTTTAGTGGAGAATAAGAAGTAACGCACTCTACGACTACATTTTCCACGTGCTCTCAAATTACTATTGATTGTATGTTATGTATGCATCAAGATTCAAACTAAAACCATGTTGGTCATAGATTTTTTTTACCTAAAAATTGTATTTCATCTCAATTTATCAATGTATGTTATCAAATGTCACATAGAAACGTACTAACGTATCCTTATAAATTATTCGCCGGGTGGGATTAGTCTGATGGCGCATGTGGTTAGCGCAGCCCCGTATCAAGGGGAAGGTCGTGGGTTCAAATACCACTCGAAATTAAACTTTTCTGTTATCAAATGGTTTAAAATAATGAACTGCCCTATTCAATAGCATTTATTTTAGCACCTAAGATTTTTTTATATATAGCAATTCTCATGTTCAAACGAATACCTAAACTTAAATTCTTGTACATTTTCATATTTATACTTAGTTCGTTATATATTAATATATTGTAATCTTGCTACTTTGTGTAAGTATGCCATTTTATATGAAACAACTATTTTGTTAGTTTCTTTCCATAGATGAGGTTTACTTTGTCAACTTTGTGGTTTTATTTTATAAATAAAGTGACTTAATGATTCTAAACGGTTTTTTTTAATTTTCGTGTAAGAAGTGAAATATTCTCTCTTAGGTACCCAAGTAGGTCACTGATCTCTATTAGTACCTACTTATAGTTTGTTTATGATCAGTGATGTAGGTAGTTAAAAAAAATCATAGGAATGTGAGGAAAGATGGTCGGTGAATCAGATTTTTTTGGGAATGACTTAAATAAATACACAAATTAGATTGCACAAAACGTTTTAATATAAACTTAAAAAGTCGTACAACAATATGAAAAATTATTGACTAATTATATTAGCGGGCATGGAGGGCCGCTCTATATTATGCAAATTTTATATTACCTTTAACACTTCCATCAAATATATCTTACAAAAGAAAGAAAAGAATAAGTTTATATACTTTTACTTTTATCATAATAAAAAATCTCATTATTCTAGTTATTAATCGTTAAACTTACGTTATAGATTTTATCTACAAAATACTGAAGCGTTACCGTCAGTTTTCCAATCGAGTCGACTCGATTTATCAATAATTATAGGATAAGAAAGTACGTTAAAGGTAATGAAAATCATACGCTACACTTAATTCTAAATCAAAAATATAAAAATAGTAAAAAATAGTTGTACATTTTTTCCATTCTCAGTAAGTACAACTTGTAAGTGTTGTGCTTGGATTTGGAAAGATGTCGCGTGGCGCATTCCTATTCTACTCGCAACACAACAAGCTGACGTCTACGCTACTCTACCTAACTATCGTACCGTACCGTACCGTACAGTTCAGTATAGTACTTACAGTACAGTACAGTCTGTACAACCCTAACTACTCCCATTGAAAAACTGAGCGCATCCAGCTCGAGTGAAATATAAAAAAGATAAATAACACATAGTACTTTATTAAACGATGCATGCACCCGTTATTATATGAATTGAGAATAATTTCCTATCATTTATCCATATTCATCATGTCTTTTATAACAATTTAAGTATACCGTACATTCTAGAACGGCCGCCGCGATGCAGTCGGCCGGTAATTTACATAAAGACTAATATCTTCTTAAAAAAATACTGTTAGATTGAAAGGTAGCTACTCCTATAGTATTATGTATATTATAATGTTAATATTATAAGGGTACAATCGTATGATTACACTATGTGAGATCCCGACCCGAGGCGACAGGCGCGGGCGACCGCCGCCGTCGGAGCCTCGCTCGCCAATCGACCGCGTCCCACCCGATATGCAAACATTTATTACAATATACAAGTACAATACATACAAGTACACTAGAATAAGTAGAGTATGTAGTAAGTATGAATTATTAATTTCAATATTAAAAATACGTAATTTTTTCTATGGCTATCCATTCACATGAAATAAGTATTAGACGAATATCGCATACGAATATATAATTATGTGTACATATCTATTATTTTGTATTAAAAGTATTCTCTTATAGAATCGGAGGACGTATGAATGTATACAGACTCGCTCTAGAAGGTACGTCGTAAGCGCAACGCGGCCGGCCTCTGCTCCCTTTCTTACACCCTACCATTATCGATATCGAACGAAGACATCAAAAACTCGAGACTCGGCATTAAATATTATGAAAATAAATCGCCGGCGAATCGCGCGACTGATTATTGCTCCTATCGATAAATTTACACATCGACGTAACGAACGAGAATACAAAAAGTTATGAAAAATCGTAAGGATATCACAAGCGGCGGGCGGCGCGGGACACCCCCGCGGAAAATAAAAAAATAAATCGCGGCGCGCGCCTCTCTTACAAAAGTAAATAGTCTATGAGCGGTTCGCGCGGATGGGGGCGCTCGGCGCTCAGTTGGCGAGGAGCAGATGGGGCGCGGGGGCGTTGGGTTCGCGCCGCGCCACGAAGTACGCCGCGGGGTCCGTCGGCGGAGACAGCGCGCGCGCCGCTAGCTGCTGCTGCACCGCGCGCTGCTTTATGTAATTGCTGAACTCCGTGGGCGACATGCGGTTGGCACGTTTGCTGCTCGTCTTGAGCTTGGTGCTGCCGAACTTGGTCTGCGCGAAGGTCGCCGTGGTGAAGGTGAGCGGCTGCGCGCGGAAGGGAGGCGCGGGGGAGAAGGGAGCCGGCGTCGGCGGCGAGGGCGCGGCCGCCGGCTCCACGGGCCTGAAGCATTGCGCCTCGGGGTTAAACGCGCGCGTCACCTGCAATCACAGATATACCAATAAGTCTTGACGTAGCTCTACCAGCTGCATGTGCGAGTATCTACCTAACGAGTATCTGATGCTAAAGGGGACACGGCAGTAAACAAGCCATTCTGCAGAGGAGCTGGTGTAATGCCAATTTTCACTTGATTTCTGCCGTGTGACCGCTGTTTAAACAAGATCCTCTGCAGGGGTGACCTCTGCAGAATGGCTGGTTACTGCCGTGTATGACCCGTTTTAGGGCCAGTGCATACCAGCAGAAGCGCAGCACAGAGCATTTTTCATTGTCAAACTATTATCGGCATTGTTGGTGTTGAAATAATATCGAAAATCAATTAACACACTAATTCCTGAGAGTATCGAAGCGACTACGCGCGCAGGAACGCGGATATTATTTCAACGCTGACAATGTCGATAGTAGTTAAACAGTGAAAAAATGCTCTTCGCCTCCGCTGGTGTGCGCTGGGCCAAAGGTTTCCTGCACAGATTTTTTTTTATACAAACTGATGAAACAAGCAGATAGCCCACCTGATGTTAAGTGGAAACATCACCTATAACAAAGCATTGCCTCGTAAGTCTCGCACGATAGGAACGTGCCCTGCGTCCATCAACTTGAGGCATACAATGTTAAGCCTCGTGCCTGTAATTACACCGGCAACCACAATCTTCAAACCGAATACAGCAACGCTGCTTGGCGGCAGGAAAAGGCGTGGTGGTGTAAGGTGGTCCACGACAGTACCTATAGTGTACGTATGCATAAGTCTCGTGATAGTGGCTGGTCCGTGGGCTGAACAGAGCTGGCTGAGTATCAGATGTCTCGTGAGGGGCAAAAGATAATAATGAAATGTAACGCGTCAACGCCGCCGATCTTCCAAGTATTCCGACCATGATCTTTCAATCATGTTTTCAATGGTCACCAAGGCAACTTATCATTGTAAAAACTAGGTTGCGCTACCGTTTTATTGCCAAATCGTTACGCCAGACGCAGATGATTGATTATGATGTCTACGCATGTAATTCTATTTAATTGCTATTTCGACTGAGCGACAAACGCGGCTGTTAGATAATTGCGTGTTGTCTGGCGTCAATTGATGTTTCCTGGGTTGGCACGGCCCTCTAGTTAGAGGGCTTCGCGTTTTATTGCTAGTCTAGTTATATAGAGTAGAAAATTACGAACTTGTTTTTTATTCACCTCTCTATCGGTCCTCTCGTCGGCAGCTCTCTCGTCGCTGCAGAAAAGCACCTTCACTGCGCCTTTTTCTCCGATCCGGTACGAAACTTCACCTGAAAAGTAAACGGATTCATTAATAATCAAAATACATACAAATACGCATCAGCGGAGAAAATTGTGAGCGTCATTTTTCTGTTGTAGCATTGATCTGTCCGTGGTGATTCTGTTACCTATATATCTAACTGTAGATCTATCTAAGTACCTACATCATAGTCTTGCGCGTAAAATAAGAGCAACCTCTGAAATAATAATATATAATAATAATAATATTTATTTTCAAAAGGGTTTACATTTTACAGTTGCTCACTATACCTATTTTAAAAATAATTAGTTACCTACAAAATCTTAGATAATAGGTATGTTTGAGTGGGTTATAGGTACATAAATAAGTTTTAAGGTGCACTCGTAAACCTGCTTATAGTCAACTGTTTGACTCCTTGCTCTAACTAAGTAGAACTTGTGTTTAGACGCAAGGGATCACTGCTTCGGCTATTTGCGATGTGGATGGTGCTATTTATTATAACTTAGGTGTTATGTTTGTTTGTTGTATTTTCTATAATGAGTGAGTTAACCAATTAATAAGATTAAAATGAGGTAGACAGGCCAACTATAAAGAAAAAAGAAAAAGCAATTAACAGAAAGATCCTAATACTAAATATCTAAGTATAAACAGAAGAAAACAAAGAAAGCCAACCAATGAATGCGTTATGTTAAGAGTGTGTGAATTGGATGGGGATGCGTGGTGGTGGTGTGTAAGGGTGTGTGTGGAACGTAAGATGTGTGTAGAGGTGTATGCGTGTGGATTTTTAAGAGTGTATAAATAATTATGAATGAATACATATCATGTCTTCAGTTTGCTTATAATCTAAGTTAAGCAAATGGTTTGTTATCTTTTTTTTACATGCAAAGTGTGTTATATTGTGCAGAGTTATTCGTTTATTAATTTTATTGTAGAGGTGAGCTGCCAAAAAGTATGAGTTTTTCTGTGTGAAATGGTTAGGACTTCCGCTTTGTAGTGTAGAAGGAACGAGTTCACCCTATAAAGAATGTTCAATGAAGAAGCGTCTGCATAAAACTAGATTTGACAAGAGCTAGTCTGGGGCAATTGCATGATCATGTGTGTAACTGTCGTGCGATCGCGTTTGAAGGCGACCTCGTCTATTTAATTAAGCACGTTGAGATCTTATCAGGCACTAGTTTATTGGGTATTTTATTTGTTTATTAACCATTATGTTTTGTTTTGAAGATATTTATCCATATGACGTACCCACAGTACTTAGTTCAGATAATCATTTCGTCATAGTTTTTTTATGCAACCAGCTATGGAACAAGCCTGGATGTCAAGTAACCATCACCTATAACAAAGCATTGTCTCGTAAGTCACGCACGGTATGAACGTGCCCTACGATGCACTGCCCTGTGTCCATCATCTTCAGGCATACAGATGCCTGTATTTACACCGGCGACCACACTCTTCGAACCGAAACACAGCGTTGCTGCTTGGCGGCAGAAAAAGGCGTGGTGGTAGTTCCCCCGGACGAGCCCTTCACAAACAGCTCTACTACTACTCTTAAAAGTATCAGATAATCATTTTATTGAGCATTAGAAGTTACCGAACTTTTTTCCGATTGATTCAATTCGGAAAAAACTTATGCACGAGGAACAATCTTTAAGCCCAAATAAAGTCGAATGTTTAACAAATTGATAAATAAATAAATAATAAATAGTATTCTTACCTGGATCAACCCAGACTGCGAGGTCTCTAGGCAGATGTTCGAGCACATCCCTGACGGGCACGCCCGACTCCTTCGCCGCAATCTCCAGGACGGGGTCCACGGGTCCCCCAGTCTTCAAGCACCGGTAAGCGGAGCCTCTGCACGGCCGGTCAGGGTACCAGTGACCTCTGAACTTCTCCTTCAGAGCCTTGTCTAACTCCTCGCCAAAGATGTTGACTCGCCGCCGTGGCAGTTTGTTGTACAGGTAAGATATGACGAAGTTGAGGGCGACTTGCACTTCAATATGCATTTTTGGTCTCGCTGTGGACAAACGAAAGAAAATGTTAGACGATCTCAATTTATGTCTCGGTAAAGTCGTTACTGTGTGAGATTTAGAGCATACTATAAAACATGCTAGTGAAAATGTGTTTGCGTAGTCAATTTATTTACAGCCAGTCTTGAAGTCTGAAATCCATTTAGTCCTAACAGCGACGCGAAGTAATTGGAAAAACAAATCTATAAAGTTAAATCAATAACTTTCTCAGAATAGAATACATAATAGCCGCTGGATTCCGAGTAGTACCTACACTTTGGTGCCTACATCGATTGCCTCAGCCGCTCTATATTTTGCTTGAGTTCTTTAAATAATTTAAAATACCTAAAAATAGTAGTATGCAGATAAGTTAGTAGTTTTTGTCAGTGTGTGTCGATTTAAATGGGTCAATGACATGTATCGATCAAAATGAATTTTTTACTAAACTGTTGGCAATGTTGTTAAATGTTGGCACAAAATGGTTGTTTGCGATTTTTCGAAAATGGGAGTGGTGATTTTATATCCTTTTAACAAGTCAAAACGTGCTAGCGAGAGTCACATTAGCTCTTGTCTTTACCATAATTTTAGTTAAAATGCTTGTCCGTCTTCAGGGTCGCACGTAGTGTTGTCCGGTCGTCGCTCCCGCTCTGATGACAAACATTGGCTAACGTTTCCTCACCAAATTACTTTGGCCTTCTGACAGAGTGAGTGAGTGAGGCTATTCCCGGAGTTACGCATTCTAATTTAGCCTGGATGTGGCAATAGGTTTGATGTGGCAGTTTTGCATTTACTTAAGGTTCTGACACACGTGCTCAAAAATAAGCATGCTTATTTTGAGCATGCTCAAAAATCAACCGGCGTACGACCAAATAAGCATGCTTATTTACTAGCACGACCTGTTTACACGTGCTTTTATTGAGCAAGGCTCGAAAAAGCATGCTTTTAGCTCGAAAATAAGCACGTGTGTCCGTAACTTGTATGTTCAATAGCTTCACATCACACCCACCCAGCTTTACGAGGGAGGTAGAATTCATATTACTTGGGCTAAAGGTGTAGGTACTACCTCGTACCTCTGCCATGAATTAATTACATCATATTAAGGTCACAATGATGGAAGTTTAATTAAAACAGAATGTTAAATTATGTAGATATAATAAAACGATTATACGAGTTTGTAAGTCTTTTAACCCATTTTTCTGATAGTAGGAGCGAACCCGCCCTCAATCAGTCCTACCTACCTACCTAAATACATACCTAATAGGCCTATAGTCCTTACAGTTTTAAGTTTAGTCAGTAATGAAAAATAACTGAACTACAGATTTGCAAGTTATTTTTAAATGAGGTCGAAAGCTTTTCTTTTGTCGCGGATCCCCAACGTAGGTACCTGTCGTATATATTTCTCGGACGTGCCTGTTTTTGAGGATGCTGTAAAAGAAACGGTCATAAAGCCAATATTTGTAGACTCGAAGCTAGACTGTTTATTTTGACTTGAAGTGCTTTTTTCTGTTTCTGTTTTTACTTTGTTCTGCTAGTTTTTTTATTGTTCAAAAATGTTTTCTTTTTGTTTTAGATACCTAACAGGATTTTATAGCAATGCAACAATATTTTTATTCTGTGATTGCTATGCATTGTATGTTTTACTTAATATGTATTGTTTTACTTACCCCCGGAAAGCGCAATCAACACTAATTCAACACTAATCAAGGCTGTCAAGTCACTTGCTATCTCTATCTAATTGGTAGTAAAAGCTGAAATAGCAAGTGACTTGATTAGTGTTGATCGAGCTTTCAGAAACCAGCGGTAAGTGATCATAAGTAATGTTGGTTTATCGGTATTAAAATATAGGCACTATGTTTATTTAGCTTGACTTAAATGTAGACTCAGTTTTCATCACAGAAAAACCCAACTTCAAAGCTTGTTTTCCATAAGTACCGAAGTAATAAATTCCTTAGAAACACAAGGACGAAAGTTACATAAAACGCACGGCTGGCGGCCTTCGCAATAATATTTACTTTGCCGAGATCAAACGGCTCGAGCATTGCGAATGAAAACATAAATATTAGTGTTGCGAGTTCGATTCTTCTTTTCTACCTATCAAAGCTACCTTCGATTGGATTGATTTAACTACGCAAAGCTTTAGTTTCAAAGATAACGTATTTTCTTATGATTGAGATTGGGGTATTTTGATGCTGAGAAGCCTGAGGCCTAAATCTTGTGTGAGTTTATTAGGACTCGGTTTGTTCACTAGCTTGTTTTTTAAAGTCTGAATAGACCATAGCTGAACACAGGCCTTCCCTATACATGGCCAGGAAGAAGGATTATAAGCTTAAAAAAACGATTCTGAGTTAAGTCTGAGTCTTGAATTTTCCGCGATTTTTATAATCCGCTCGGTAACCGTGCCGGGGGATAAATGTCATGACGCTGTATCTTTTTTTTCATACGGTCCGTGTCGTTTTCAGGTTCGTGGTCTACGTTCGAGAACGTTTAGGCCCGAGCGGTTTTCGGTTCCACGAGCTATATCGGTATTTCCGCGACCTTGATCCTCCAACAAATTTCTACGCTTACGCTTACGCTTACGCTACGAATTCTATCACGTAGTAAAACCTTAGAAAATATCTACGTGTTTTAACTATTATTATTATTATAGCACTGTTTTATATTAAATAACACGATAATCAAAAGCTGTTTCTGAACCTATTTCATTAAAATGAAAAAAATCCTTCTTTATTTGACTACGCTAATATTTAAGTCTGCTCTATTTCCACTAAAGAAAACACGCTTATCTTATCAAGAACAAACACCTAAAGATATCTATAAACCCCTGACCTAAACAATTTTTCCGAGACGAGATAAATTCAGTGTTTTTCTACAGACCGAAATGAAAGATCCCTATATAGCCACTTCCCCAACCTTGGGTATATTACCAAGTCAGATAAGTTTGTCGAATGAATGACGCTGGGGAACTTACCGTGGAAATGAGATAAAATGAATTAGGTACTTAAGTACCTAAGCTATTAAAGGAGTTAACAAAGAGCCGGGCTTGGAGACTGGGAGAAAAATGAGTACAAGAGACATTAAAAGAATCACTTTCGCGCTATCTAAAGGGTTCACGGTAGGCCAATCGTTTGTTTGAGATTTTATTTATATTTATTATTAAATGATTTTCACTTGCATGTACCTAAGTTCTACAACTAGAAGCCTTTGGCCACTTGGCTTATCCTTCAGAATATCGTGTAACGTCTTGAGAAATTTTGATAAATGGATACAACGTAGGATTTACAAAAATGACAAAAAAATAACATGGTCCGGCCGCGTCGCTTGCTGAATAAAATATTTTTGTTTCAATACGAAAACGTTAGGGGATTTTAAGGGTGCATATTTATTTGAATTATTTAGTAATAATCTGTCAGTTTTGGTAATATTATAAAATACTAGTTGCGCCCCGCGGTTTCACTCGCGCAGATTTAAACCCCGGTATTCCCACGGGATAAAAGTAACCTATGTGCTATTCCAGACTATAATTTATCTGAACGGATCTGGATGAAACTTGGCCTCTGCCTGCATCCAGATCCGTTCAGCCGTTCCGGCGTAAAAGAGTAACAAACATCCATCCATCCATCTATCCGTACTTAGAAACTTTAGCGTTTGTAATATTAATAGGATATTTGAGTGTAGTAAACACTAAAAATCTGAAACTGAAACTGAAACAGCTTCACGACTTTGATCCCCAGGTACGGTAGATATCCCTTCAGATCTCCCAGTACCAAGTAGGTACTAATTCAAGATTCTTTGAGGATGTCTAAGGGGGGTAGTCAGAGGTACGTCCAAACATTAAATTTGGCACATACCCACATTTTGCAGTAGTTAGTATTCCATACGTGACAGGTTGCAAGCCCATCGCCGCTGTTAGAATACTAACTGGTTTCCTCACGATGTTTTCCTTCACCGTTTAAGAGCACTGGCATTGCGCACATAAATTTTTCGATAGAAAAATCCATTGGTGCACGACCGGATTCGACCTTACGATCGGAAGGCGGGGTCACTCCCACTAGACCACCGGTGCTCTAAAAATAAAAAAAAAATGTGTAAAAATCTAATAAAAAAAAATCTATAAATATTATCAATTAAAACGCATTTTGTCATATTTACATGTCACGTTACGCGTACTATAAGGAAGCATCCAGGTATATTTTCCGAGTAAGCGGTTCTCACCATTATTTTGAACAAAGCCACCCTTGTCACGAGAAAGGTCATGATGAGAAATGGCGGAATGATCGTGTGGCTCAACTGCGAGCGGATGGCGGATTAAATGCTCTCGCTTTTGCGGCGAAGACAAGATCTAATACACTTTTCACTCGCACATTTCGACGTGTTGAAAGATATAAAATAACTAAAAAAAAAGTGATTGGGATTTTTCGAAAATGAGTTAATTTATTTTATATCTTGACAAACAAGTTGAAACGTGCGAGCGAACTTGCTGTCTTCGTGTCTTGTTTTTCTTCGTCATAATCAGTGGCACTTGTCTTCGTGTTAATCAGTTGAATCACAAGGATCATTATGAAACATCTTAAATCTGGATGAATCTAGGTGCCAGTCGTAGTCTAAAAGCTTCGAAGAACAGGCAACAAACTTACGAATCTCAACTTAACAAAAGACGAAATCTTATTTTATTTATTCGCTGTAATGCTATCTTGCTGGGTCATTTCAAACTCCCCTCTTGTCCCTATCGCTCGTTTTCCCTCTGCGTGGACCCATTCATTTCTCGCAAAATACTTTTGTTGCATTGTACCTTGGTGAAATTCGTCGTAGCGGGTCTACGGCGTAGACGTTCATAATAAGTGTTGTCATATTCAAGACAGTGATGAGCGTTAGCGATGAATTTTTTGAAACCGCTTCCTCTCATGGGTCGCACTCCACCTGTGGTTCCCAGGCCGGCAGTTTGCCTAAACATGTGAGCCGTGAAGTATGAAGGTCGAGGGTACGACTACTGCTTATTCTGTGCTCCACGTAATTAATTTAGCTTGGATTAGTCACGGATCTCTGTTTCTGCTTCTGGATGAGGGCTTTCAGTGGGTGGTGACCTTTTTGTAATTATTGGAGGCTTCGGCCACACGCGATTGCACCCTTCCGTTTTTGATGGCTGTCTGTCGTACAGCGTATGCAGCATACATCTGAGGCATTATTCTATAAATGACATAGGAGATTCCTTGCCCCAAACCGTGTAACGTCAAAACGTAATCTTGGTCTTTATTCTTCATAAAATAGGAGATAGTTTGCCCTAACCGTGTGACACAACGTGATCTAATCGCAAACGCGATTGGATAGTCATAGTGAATAACGCACCTGTATGCTTTAATTGCATGGATGAAGGACAGTGCTTCGGTGAATTGCGACGAAATGGTTTGTCATAAGGGGTGCAACCACTTTATGAAGTGGTTACATCTTAAACACAGGTACAGTTACAGGTTTTTTTTATACAACTTTGGCCTAGAGCCAGGAGAGTCAAAAATATCAAACAAACCAACACGAACCGCAATATCTGCAAAATTAACGCCAGCTTTTTGAAATAAAAAATGCTCTTTATACTCATAAAAACCAATCAAACTTATTGAATGGTTTATGACACCCTATTTCAATAAGCCAGCTCAAAAGCAGCCTCCGAGATATGGAGGTTTGTGCCAGTGACCCGGATTCATTGTTTTCGGGATAAATTATAAAGATCTATGGTTAAGAAAAGCCTAGGGATATTATTACACTGACTCTTACCTACACTGCAATAAGGGTCATATTAACTTTTCATAAACAACATAACGCCGCTATTTCTTTGAGACCTGACACGACACTCCAATATGAAGTAAATTTGAAGACAGCGATCTTCAATTTCGATCTGATCTACGGTAGGTACTCTCGAGTGTTCCTTGCTGGTTTAAGATTCCGAAAAACCCGGATGAGAGCCTTACATCAGCATCCGTGAATTGAAACCGAGTGGACGGCCTTTAACTTCGTCCTATTTATATCTGTAACCCCTATCGATCCGGCGCCCCACTGCCCGACAACCCTCAAAGCACACACACCCAAATCTATCACTTATCCCCCAGCCACAACGTTCAAAATCCCGTGCAGACTGGATTATAAATAGTACATCTTTTGCGGTATTTGTGAAAAGTAGGGACTTTCTATTCCTACGTATTTTTATTATATTGAACGGAGTTCTAAAGCTGTTTTGCGGATTTTGCACCTTTTATTTTTATAACTATGATGCCATATAGTGATCTTTACCTAGTTATTATCGTCACACTTAAGGTACCTTGAATTAGGATGGCATGATAAAGTACAATAGTAAAACTAAACCGAACTCACAAAAAATATATTATGGAAATATATTTTATTGATAAAACACGGTTTAATTAAATTATACCACCTAAATAGAGCTTTTTTACATAAGAAGTAGATTAAAGAGCTTACATTGTAATTCGTCTGGGGAAATAGATAGTTCCTATAGTATAGAATACCTATCTTCGTATAAGTACCTATATTTCTCTAAATATAAATTATAAGACTTTGCAATACTGAAGCAAAGCTTGTACATAATTATAGTGAATAAAAACCTTTTTCTGAACTAACCATCCGGTAACAACCAACACTTTCAATAGCGAAATACATAAAAACCACCACCAACAGGCAAACAACTAGGCATTATTTCAATTGTGGCATCTAATAGGCTTATAACTTAGCGTTCTAGACATGCCGGGATATGAAAACGTATTTATTTCTTCCTGCATGGCAGCAGAACAAAATAAATTATGAGTACATATCCATCTACTACGATGCCGGATAGATCCCATTTTCTAAGAAAAACATTGATGTTTGTTCTTTTGTATGTTTTTTATGAATGTAGAAGTTTTGCATTAGTTTAAGGATGTTTATATATTTACGAGGTACTTAGTTATTGTACTTTGTTAGTACTTACTTAGTTATTAGTGTTAGTAAATAGTACAAAGTAACGTTTCCAAACGGAAAAAATTATCAATTATTTAAAAAGTGCTGAAAAATGTCGTTAGAGAGAGAGAGTTCAAGAAAATATTAGCTAGGTTCTAATAAAATAGTCATCTCAATAATAGGTTACTAAATGAACCAACAACGAGTCTTGAAACTGGAAATAATCAGTTTAAGAGTGATTTTGTACAGCTTCTCACGCTTCGACTACCTTAAATCTTTTTCCAATACTAAAAGGCTCTTTTTGTTGTCGCAAATACAGTTTAAGTTTTTCAGCAAAAGCGTAGTAAGTGTGAGCGTAGTTTGAGCTCAAATTTTCGCCGAAAAAAGAAAAAACTCGCAGCGAGAATGTCAGTAGTTCAGCGTAATTTTGTTGATTTGCACGAGTAATGTCAAAAAAGAAAAAAAGGTCCACAACCAAAGTCCTTAAGATAATAATAAAAATGTCCATAAGTAAAAATGTCCAATGATAATTGCAGGTTTAAAATTTATATTTGTCATGGAGTTAAGTCATGCTTTGTGGTGATGGTTACCACTTAACCATCCCCACCATCACTTAACCATTATTGGTGGGCCATCAGCTTGTTCTATCAACTAGTTGTATAAACAAAATTTATCGGTCGCGTGTTATAAGAGGTAGCGGTAATGCAATTTTTATAAGGTTTAGCTATGTGAAAAAGTGACGGTAAAATTATATAGGTCCAACGGATGTTAAGTCTCTTTAGAGACTCCAACGGTCCGACGGTCTTTAGAGACTTAACATCCGTTGGACCTATACCGTCACTTTTTGTCATTATAAATATATTAAAATAACTAGTAAGTGAGTAAATAATTACAAACGGTGTTGCTTGAGGTTTTTAGAATTTTCATTTGATTATTTCATTAAAATCGTTAAAGCCGTTTACGAGAATCAGATTATTTTTAATAATGTAAATTACTAGCTGAACCCGCGGCTTTGCTCGCGCCAAGGAATTCAAAGTTTCATACAAACTTTCATCCCCTCTTTTATCCCCTTGGTCAAAATCCTTTCTTAGCGGATGCCTACGTCATAACATCTACCTGCATGCCAAATTTCAGCCAGATCCGTCCAGTGGTTTGGGCTGTGCGTTGATAGATCACTATGTCAGTCAGTCACCTTTGAGTTATATATATTTAGATTTGCAAGTTTAAAGGTATAGATAAAAAATAAGGCCCTTATTCATAATGGTCTTGGAGTGCGCCATTATACAATCAAGACAAAACCTATTTGCTGCAGAAGCATAGAATAGTACTAAGTAGCAGACGAAACCAAATAAATAACATCGGGTACTAAGTAGCAGGAGTATCTGCAGAAAAGTATTGCTACTACTATCTACCGTACAGGATAAAGTGTTGAGATACCCGCCAAGACTGCACTGTATCAAATATGGTTCAAAATACAAGTACCGGCGATTTCTATTACGATTTTTAACAAAATTTTATCAGGAAGTGTTGCATGATTTAGAAGTAGGTATTTATAACTATTAATGAATTTTCCCTACGTTTCAACTGTGTCAATAGCCGTGGTCGCTGGCAGAAAAATATCTGTGTAATCCCACTAATATTATAAATGGGAAAGTTTGGAAAACAAATATTTTGTTATTCAATAACGCCAGAAAGACTGAACGGATATAAGATTAAAGATTGGAATAGATTATAGGCTATATTTTATCTCGTGGGATTACCGGAATTTAAAACTACGCGGGTGAAACCGCGAGGCGCAGCTAGAAGTAAATATGTGTCAAGATCTTGAAAATGTAAAGTAAACCGATTGATCAGAGACAACGTTACAACAGCCATCTTTTATTGTCGTAGTCTGCAAAAGTGCAAATCTCAAAATGCATTAAAATAATATTTAGCGGTTTCTTGGGTAGGTATATTTACAGATAACCAAGTTCCACATGGATAGAAGGAGGGGCAGAGATAAGACAGGCTACGTAGCTCAGTTGGTAGTAGCTCTGCCTTCTGCGCCGTAGGTCGTGGGTTTGATTCCCACCGTGAACAAACATTTGTGTGATGAACATAAATGTTTGTTCTCTGTCTGGGTGTTATATACTCGTAATATAAAATAAATAATAAATATTGGTGGACTTTCCACACAGCACTATCTAGCCCCAAACTAAGCTTATGCTTGTAATATGGGAGAACCAGATAGATGATATACTACTTATAATACTTTTTTTTTTTTTGTAAATACATACTTATAATATTATATAACACCCAGACAGAAAACAAACATTTATGTTCACCACACAAATGTTTGTTCACGGTGGGAATCGAACCCACGACCTACGGCGCAGAAGGCATAGCTACTACCAACTGAGCTACGTAGGCTGTCTATATTATAAGTATGTATTTACAAAAAAAAGTATTATAAGTAGTATATCAGCTATCTGGTTCCCATATTACAAGCATAAGCTTAGTTTGGGGCTAGATTGTGCTGTATGGAAAGTCAACCCATATTTATTTATTTATTCCCGCTGTGCTGTACTCTCTTGGACCGCGTTGTTACAAATGGCTTGAATTCATCTACGTTATACGGCTCTCAGCATCTAATGGTCTGATGTATTGTTATAGCTTAATAATCTTTTCCACCTTAGGGCTTATTAGAGTCCTGCCATCTATCGCCTTTCAATGGAGTTTATCGACCTTGTGTTGAAGAAAAAGAATACACGGATACGTTTATACACTGCTCGCTTTTATGTCCTAGTAGTAAGCGTGATTTTTCTTTGGATTTGTTTAACTTGATATGTATCCGGTACGATAGAGATTGTGTTTCATAATACTTTTCTACACTAATATTAAAGAGGAAATCTTTGTATATAATATAACGGAACTCTAAAAGGATTCCTTTGTGGTGTCTAATTATTGCGATCTTGTGAATTTTTCTCACAATGTTTCTTTTTATACAACTAGCTGATGTTAAGTGGTTACCATCACCTATATACGAAGCATTACCTCGTAAGTCACGCACGATAGGAACGTGCCGTTACGTGCCCTACGATGCACTGCCCTGCGTCCATCAACTTAAGGCATACTGATGTTAAGCCTCATGTGCCTGTAATTACACCGGCGACCACACTCTTCAAACCAAAACAAAGCGTTGCTGCTTGGCGGCAGAAAAAGGCGTGGTGGCAGTACTTCCCCGGACGAGCCCTTCACAAAGAGCTCTACTACTCTTAAACCTTCTGTTTGCCATAACTTTTAAGTTTTAAATGTTAGATTACTCTATTATGATTGAAAATCAATGTGGTCTATGAAGAGCCTTGTCGTTTACAATCTTATAACAAATTACGAAACAATTCTAAAGTTACTTTGTTTTAATTAGGCCTTCAAAAGATGGGGAATGGAGGAGTAACAAGTTATCTTGAATTTATGAAACATTATAAGGGTTGTATTGAGCGTTCATCCCTTACCGTTCCACCCGTTGCCTACCATTACCACCCTTCTGAAAATGAGACTATGAAACAAGAGATGATTCGAGGGATAGAAATTAAATCTCAAAAGGCTCAAAAATCTTTTTTGCTATTGCAAATTTTTTGGGCTGCTTTTTTTTTGGCTTGCTTTAAGTACCTACTTTTGATTGAACTCCTTATCAAAACAATAGACGTAAATATTTTTTCATAAAGAAATGAAATCCCTTAGCAACGTGGAATTAAACCTGCTATGAAATATTTTAATAATCATCATCGACCTAAGTTAGTCCACTGCTACATTATAATATCTACTAATAGTAGTGGTCTTTTTGGACTTATCCGCAAATTGCTATACAGGGTTACAGGAAAAATCGTGCTAGATCCGTTAAGGACGTGGAGTACCCATCATTTCTGACTTATTTCACAAACAATTGCCATAATATTTTTTTTAGATATCCCTTAGAGAAAAATAAACTTTCTAGTATTTTTTCTTATTTCTTAACTTTCACTTGTCTACTACGGTCTATTCAATTAACTTATGCACTATTTTAATGATTGACATCCTAAAGCATCTTATTACACATGTAAAAATGCAATAATAATAATAATTAAGGTGCACAAAATTTTCAATAAAAAAATTAAAAGTCGAATTGCTTGAAAAGGGTTATGTTTAGGGTAGGGTGTTTCATAGTGAAATAAGTCAGAAATGATGGGTACTCCACGCCCTTAACGGATCTAGCACGATTTTTCCTGTAACCCTGTATATACACCTTTTTAGGCAATAACTATATTATATTATATGCCAATAAGTAATGCTTAATTTTTTTGTGGCCGATAGGACATAACTATACTATAGATTATATTATTCAATTATTACACTGTCAGCGTTGACGCACGATGTCTCGTGAAAAAGTCACGAGTCTCGAGGTTAAATTGTCTAACACCCTTTCCTTGGCTTTCAGAAAGCTTTTAATACATTTCACAGTCCAATGACGAGGCAAATCGGGGTTAAATGTTTCGTATAACACAAATAAATAAATGGCGGGGTAGACATTTTGTATAATGGGTTAAAATATAACAATTATCTTTATTTCCAAGAAAAAAGTAGGTATTCCTTAAACTTTGTACTGAAATTTCCGGTCTGTTGCCTCACGGTGGGAGAGAAAATTTATAGTTTCAACTTCAGAACAAGTCCACCCAACAAAAGTACTTACCAAAATATTTATGGCCGCACATTATGCGTATCTAGCCTTTGGGCCCAGGAATTAACATAGCCACCAATATTTTAGCAAGTCCGAACTTCGTATCGAAATGAGTTTGTGCGTACCCTGGAAACGATTGTTCAGCTAAGTTTGAAAAACAGTCAAACTTAGCTGACATAATCATAAGTTGTCTTATTCGTACTATTTATATACAATGTACTAAAACAAATATCACTATATGATTCATTAATGTAGTAGTAGTAATGTAGTAGTAATGAACAAATATGAATCATGGTGATAAAAAAGAACTTGATACGATATGGATTTTACAGAACATCTTTCGTGCTAGGATTCGAATCATAAGCCATTTTTTTTACTCCCAGATCATAAAGCGAGGAAACTGCAAAATATATGTAAGACCTTATCCAAATGAGGTAGGTGATACAATTTCCGTAGAGGCGTAGCGCTACGTCGTAGCACCGGTACATTCAATTTGTGGTCTTATATTGGATTCAGCTAGTCAGTTTGTGGCGAAGCATCTAAATCATTCTTCCAAAAAAATTATGGGAAGGCCGTCTATGAGTTCAACGTAATTTTAAAACTGGACTTAATGAAGAACTACTAAGGTTTTTTAATTCGGTTAGCTGATGGAACACATGATGTTAAGTCGTAACATTAAATAAATAAATAAAATAAGATACATTGAAATTCATGCACGTAGGAACGTGTCCTACGATGCACTACCGTCCATCAACATGAGGCATACCGATGTTAAGTCTCATGTGCTACATCAAATGTTAAATATTCTATTTATTTAGATGTTTTTAGAGTGATTTGAATTCAGATTGTATAATTAGTGTGCTTTAGAATTTAGTTGCAATCGACATCGAATAATTTAGTGAATTTTGTCATCATTTAAACTTTTTAAATCAATGTCTAGCGATGACCATCGTGCTTGAGAATTGCAGTCGTGAGACAGAAAATGGTGAATCATATTTATACCTTCTTCTTCTAATTTAAGAGCAATGCTCTTGTCGGCGTAATTGATGCATTTCTCTCCAGGTGTTTCTTTTTAGGGCAACCTCCTTGACCTCCTTGTAAGACATGACGGCAACCTTCGCTTTTATTTGGCTCAATTATGTACTTAATATATATACCATTAAGTATATAATTATATTTTATGTATGTATGTTTTATTTTATAATTGTATATATATACCATTAAGTATATAATTATATTTTATGTATGTATGTTTTATTTTATAATTGTAAGTCATTTAATGATATATACATTTTAGTTTGTAAGGTATTTATACTATGGGCCCTGTATTTTTAATATCTTTTTACTATGTTGCCTGAAATAAGTGATTATTGTTATTGTAATTCGATTCGTCTAGTTCGAGATTTTGTCTAGTCTAGTTATAAATATTCTCGACCCCTTTATCTGATGAACCGACGACCGAAAATATTCTAAATGCGCTCATGATTTTAAACTGGACTTCTTCGGGCTGATAATAATGGCTAATTTTCAGCACAAGTACCAGCAGTCATGAGTAAAAGCAAACAACGCACGATCCATGTAAGCGTTCTCATTGTCATGCTAAGTGGGAACAAGGTTGGACGTGAGTTCGGGTTTACGCGACCGTGGGGTACGCACGTTGACAATTCGAGTTGTATACAGACCACGACAAGGCTGTGTCGCAACCAGACACTGAATTGTTTCATTGGTGAGGGCATTGTGATGGTCGATCAGTCATTGTTCGAAATTGATTGGTTTTGACAGCTTGTTTACCTCTATAATACCTCTACCCTAGTTCAAGAGAAATAAATGCAATTAAAAATAAAATCTATACAAAACGCGAACGTATTGATGTTTAATCTAATTTCGACTTTGTTGCTTTTCTAGTAGATATCAATATGAAGATATTGATACAGAAGTATACAGAATACAGAGTATACAGAAGTATGTTATTGTATAAAATACGCATAAACGAAGTTTTTAATGAAGAAAATAAAAAATATCTATGAACTACATACTGATGGAACAAACAAATGCCTGACTTTATGCAGTGGTAACCATCACCTTTACCAGTTGTTTCATCGTCTTAGTAAAGCGGACTTCTTTATAATATTCGCTATCGTTTACTTCCAACAGTTTACAATAAAGACGATTCTCGATTCTAAAATCGAAGAATAATCGTTGTTTGAACTTTGTCAGCATTTCGCGTCGCGCACGCTCCCATATTTTGTGGATGTTATCAGTCTATGCAAATTTCACCTAGTTACACTTTCACACGTTTTTAGGATGCGATAGCGATGTGGGTTATCTCTGTTTTGCAAGCGATGTGCAAGCAAGCCCGTATGAAACTGTACACCAATTTTATTTATGTTTTCGAGCCAATTAGCTTATTCGTGAGGCTGAGCCACTTTTTGTGTCACTGCGTTCACCGCTGTGTTGGTTTTGTCAAAGTTATTGCTACCTAACATTTCTTTTAAATTCTCAAAAAATATATACCATATTACCAGACATACATTTTCTTTTATTAATTGGTAATAAACCTTTAAACAAGCAATTGTTGTATATTTATTTATACTTATGATCTGAGTCTCGGAAACAGCTTCAACGACTTTCATGAAAGTTCAGGGGAGATAAATCGATCTAGCTAGGATTCATTTTAAGATTTTTTTTATCCGTTTTTTTAAGCAACTGAGCAAAGCTCACCCAGATATTGATAAGTGAAAAAGCAATGCTTATATTCGTCTCTACATATGTTAGTTTACATAAAAATAACATAATAATATGTAAAGGTTAATATAACTTAAAAAGTTAAAGGTAACTTTACTTAACGTTAACTTAAAATTACAGTGTGAAAATTTTTCATACTATCATTTTACCTTCAACAGTATTAATCAAAACAGCGCTGTCGTCTCACGTTGTATCTAAATATTCATTACAGAAACACTCGGAGGCTTATGTCGTCATATACCTTATGTAACAATAATTTTAGATCTAGGTATACTACCGCACGTCCAATAATATATAAAGCCACGTGGTCGCAACGCGTGACCGGAATGTACACGATCTGGCTTAGAGAATAATAGGATCGGATCAGCTGAGCAACTTTAGTCTTGCGTTACGTGAGTGGGAATTTATGTGCCTTAGCGGACTTAGTGAAAGGGTGGAGAAAATGTCTTAAACATGGTAAAGTGTGTCTTGATTTCAAAGACATAGAGCAAGTCACAGACGAAGCAAGAGAGAATGAATGAAGGGGATAAGACGGCCAACAATGCAGGGGTGTAAGTTTGAATGTATAAGTAATTAGGCAAGCCACGGGTTCACTGGGGAAGAATCATCATCTACCTGCCTGCCTGCATCACTTCCTGAGGGATTGGCACAACATGTTTTCTACTGCATTTTCTTATATCATCCTTCATCTCAGTAAGCTCATGTCACCTTTCACTCAATCCATCTCCAATTATTATTTATTTTCAACATTATTAACACTATGGAAAAAGTGGAACTGTGCTGAAGAAATAAATATTCCGCAGCTATTGAAGCATTAACTTATCGTATTATATTCTATTCTATTCATAAGATTTAAAATATAAAAGCTGTTATTATATAACCGTGTATAACGATGGAAATAAACGTTATTCACCTTCCCCGTAATTATAAAGTACTTAAAATACCTTCAGAAGTCTGGTTCGGCGTTCCATTCAAATTAAGCATTTAGGTATTTCTGTTGAAAATAAATTAGAAATTATTTCAGTTGAACGGTCTTACGTACCGGTTATAAAATTAAGCTGCGGGCGTTATAATGAAAACGCTATTAAATCATTGAATGAACTCTTCAGCGCTACTAACGATTTAAATAATTACGTATCTATTTCATACTTTAATATTTAAGCTACCCGACACACAAAAAGGGCCCACCAGAGTCTTAGTTTCGGAAAGCAAACACCAAGTAGACCAAGGTCAGCATAGAAAAGGACCCCTCCATGCTCAATACCACCACCACGAATTAGAATTAGGACCCCTCCATCATCTGTCATGGATATCGTATTAGCTGAGGAACTGCATTTTCTGGATTTTCCTGCTGAAAATTTAATTGTTACTTAAAATTTAACGGTTCGGCGGAAGCCATTGGTACCTATGCCATAACACAGGGTTATCCTAGTTTGGGTATCAATGTATGTCCAACCAGGAATCTTAAATTGCATGTAAACCCATATCTTACATATAAACCCTATTTAATAAGATACTCCAGAAAAAAATTCAAATTGTCATACACATAAACCCTATTTAATAAGATACTGATGTAATGATTATTACTGATTAATAAAATTTTATTTCAATAGTGGACTTCTTCAAGCCGATGGTGATGATAGGGAAACTTAGGATAATTTAATATTTGGACGTAACTGAGAACCCCTACAAACTATCCTGAGTTTGTTTAGAACCAGATGATCTGAGATAGATAGACGATATCTACCGTGCCTAGGAATTAAAACCGTGAAGCTGTATCTGTGTTCCTTGTCAGTAGTTTTTTTTTTTAAGTTTTCTAAGGCAATATTAGTACCTAGTGCAATTACATTACAGGCATAAACTCAATAACCCGTGAAATGTCATAGTTTTTTTTGTAAATACACTCTAGAAATAGTGCTTGTTCTAAAAAAATCTTTTTAAAAAAAATACAGTCTTTTAGACAGGTACGAAATACTAAAGAATTTTATAACAAATTATTTCGATACTGGAGGTTATATTAATTTCTTTGTCGTAAAAACAATTAATATTAAAATGTTGCGCTATTCTAATCTTAATTGTACCATAAACTGCGATAACATGCGATAGCCTAATGGAATAGCTTTTACACAATCTAAAACTACAAGTGGCATTATTGACGTAGGCTGGCTAACGGGTAGGTAACCTAAACCGAATTTGTGCCGTTTTACTGATTCGATGACTCTATTTCATCGTGATACGGCCTGTATTTTACTCTCTACTTTGAAGTGTTACTCACAAAAAAATAAAAACAACAGCTGTCAAAGTAAAAACAATCAAGATGTACGCTATTTTGTACTAAGGTACCTAACCTACCTGTTTAGCGCTGCGCCGCTCACTGACAAACACGCCTACAGTGACAAACAAAATAATATCTATAAACTGAATACCTACATTTAGTTATACTTTTACAACACATAGACAGAGTACAAATATAAAATTTTCTTTATACAGGGTGTGGATGTCGGGGAAATTACAGGCACATGAGGCCTGCATTTGTACTGATACTGAATGCCTCCAGTCTGCAGGGCATCAGCGCATTGAAGGGTTTATTCATATCGTATGTGACTTAGAAGGAAGGGCTTTGGTGATGGTTACCACTTAACTCCATCAGCAAGCCATATAAAGAAATAATACAAATGTTTGGGTATGTCCAAAATGTAATGTTTGGATTGGAATCTGAAAGTCGTCCTTAGTACTATGTGATCTGAGGGGGTATCAACCGTGCCTGGGTACCAAAGTCGTGAAGCTGTTTCAGTTACTGTTTTTTTTTTGTCGTCGGTGGGGATCAAACCCACAGTCTACGGCGCAGAAGGCAGAGTTACTGAGCTATGAAGCATGTAGTTACTATCTTTGACGCGTTAACATGTTGTTTGCACAGCATTATGTAGGCGTAATGTAAACGTTGAAACTCGTGACGTGTTTCTGAGCATAATTGACTGATAGTGAATGCGTGACGTCAAGACGAGAATCGATGTTATTCCTATTAGGTACAACGAGAAACTAACAACAACACGGAATGTGGGTGATTGAAAGGCTGCTCCCATTCCCAGACTTTTAGGATGAATATACGAAAAAAAATTGTTACAATTAGTTAAATTTCGTTAAAAAATACATCGTAGCCCACTTTGATACTTTCAGTTCTTTCAATATTCTTTATTTATGGCATTCGTATATTTTTAAAGTCGTAATTTTATCGTTTTTATCCAGCTGTTGTCCGAATGCACTTAATACTTATGTGATCTATATGGTATAATAAACGTAATTTAAAAAATGAGATATCAAATACAACGTAGCGTAGCTTTCAAAGTTTCAGTTGTATCTAATTCCTGCCCCGCTATCTCGCTCGCACAGTTGAACATTTTTTAATGATATCACGGAATGTAGTTGTAAAATCGCAATCGGTTAAGTTTAGTGGCGAGATAAAGATTTTGCGAAAACATATATATTTTTATAAGTTACGGTTTGTTGTATTTTTTCAGCTGTTGCTCAAATGCGTTTATTTATCATGTACGTAGCTGACTATGTATGTATATGTATGTACATGCCTCTAGATAACGTGCAGACGTTGTATCTGCATCGGCGGTAATTCCGACCAAGGCCACTAATGTAACAATGTGGCTGAGTAAACACGTGTGAAGGTAAATAGGCTGGGAACAGCTTACCCGTAAATTATATTCTTCCTGGAAATTTCAGGGTAGAGTTGTTTTATGTAACCAATGTCGATGATCACGTGGTACATAATTTGGTAGAACCACGTATATGTACGTTTTACATATAGGTATACCTATACCTATATATATATCTGTGGGTGAAATTCGGTATTTCCACCACTATGTTTCGTGGTGAAAATTACAGTCTGCGTGGATTTACAGTCGTGTTAACAAAACGACAATCACTAAAGCAGAAACTTACCCATCTAAGTAGTACTCTATAGATGTGAAAGATAAAATCTTTGAGTTACCTGAAACAAAAATTATCACAACATTAATATGTGTAAACAAAAATCTTACCAGATGTATAAATTTCATAGTGTAATAGTTGTAATACGCTTGAGTATTCATAAAACTCAAATTAAGTATGTAAACTTCCATAAAAATCTGCCAGCGCTTAGCACCAGGAAACTTCACACACTGAAAATGATTGATTGAACATTATCCAAGTTCCGAGACAAAGATTAAATACGCGAGATATGTTCGTGAAATATTTATAACTTCGAGACAGGACTATGACGGATGGCATGACAGGAGTGATAAGACCGATCGAACTTGTTTATCTGATTATGTCGAACACGTAAATTAGTTTAAGAGTTCATGTTTAGTCACATGGAACAACTTCTCCTAAAAGTTAGCTGGTGCTCAATGTAATAGATAGAAACTAATGTTTGTGGACACTTCGCACATTTCTACTTAGTTTCGAACGTAGAAAAATTCGTAGGTGCTATCAGCGGCCCGATTACGCTAATGTCTAGCTATCGAGATGACTTTCAGTTTGACATTTGATCTTGGAATATATCTCTATACTAGCGACCTGCCCGCGCGCCCCTGCTTCGCACGGGTGCACATATCATGCATATATTATACATATAAACCTTCCTCTTGAATCACTATCTATTAAAAAAAAACGCATCAAAATCCGTTGCGTAGTTTTAAAGATTTAAGCATACGTAGGAACATGGGGACATAGGGATATGGGGGCGAGAAAGCGACTTTGTTTTATACTATGTAGTGCTAACACTCTCTGTCGAGAGCATTTGATTCCCCTAGTGTAAAAGCAACATATGGATGGATCTGCTATGCTAAATTCCTTGGATGGAATCAAATGTCAAACTAAAAGTCATCTCGATAGCCAGACATTAGCGTAATCGGGCCGCAGGACTAGAAACAGTACAAAATATTCCTTCGTCAAACATTCAGGACCCCGAACAAACATCTACACTATAAAGAGGAAAGAGGATATTATAAAGCGGAAAACTTAGTATTTTTGGATTTTTGTATGTTACCAATAAGCTCAAAAACTACAAGTATGTAATAAATATATATTTGATCTTGGTGAAGATTGAGGCAATAACCTACAGCTCAGTAGACTACTACTACCGTCACTGTAGGTACGAGTGATTAAAATAATTGTATCTAGTGATTAAAATCCGCTACAAACTTGTTCTATTAGTTTAAGGTGTATTAATTTTAGTTCTAACAAAATATTGCTTTAGGTCTCCCAATTGTATAATTGGTTGTAACTTCTTAGTTATCTTAGGATGAAATATTTAATTCGTTTCTGTAGGTAACCTTCACTATCACTACATAGTATAAAACAAAGTCGCTTTCTCTGTCCCTATATCCCTATGTCCCTATGTATGCTTAAATCTTTAAAACGACACAACGGATTTTGATGCGGTTTTTTTTAATAGATCGAGTGATTCAAGACGAAGGTTTATATGTATAATACATGCTAGATATCATATAGTGCACCCGTGCGAAGCAGGGGCGCGCGGGCGGGTCGCTAGTATTTTATAAAAACGTTTATGATGTGGATGACACCCGTTCAACTCTCACAAATAGAACGAGATACCACAAGTGCAAAACGCTCGGTTCTATATATAGGTACGCACTCACTATTTTTTTTTATTACACTGTTGCAAAAAAGCTAGTAAGTCGAAAAGAAGAAAATACGCTGCTAAATTCTGTCGTGACGTATTGGTGGGTAAAATACGGCACGCTTGATTGAAGATTGTAGTATCTAGTTTTAATCTATGTGTGGGTGGTCCTATAGAAAAAGATAGTCGACCTAATCGACCGAAAAAATGGCGTTTGACAGAGCAAATAGAAAGTAATAGCGGCTCTTTCAACAAGAATGCAATTTAGAGGCGTATTTTCAAATAGCTTTACAAGAAACCTTTCTATTTTAAACTGTTTAACTTAAAAGCTTCTCGAGCGACACCCATGAAATCTTTCATGAATAAAACGCATTTTTAAAGAAAACAATGTTTTAATATTAAATATTTTCAGAAGAATTTTACGCCTTTTGGAGCGATAAAAAAGCCGTTATTCAGTTATGACTACCTACTTGTGTCGAATACTGATATGGCTAGAGTTTACTGTGTCGCTGCCAATCGAAAATATTGAAGTTATGAAACGAAATTCAAATGTAGATATTTTTAAATCTAAAAATCAAGTATGGCAACACCTGACTGACTCCAGGATAATTTGTATGAAGCGGTCGTGTTACGCATATAGGTACAGTCAAAAATCAAAATCAAAACGGTCCTTAAGTTATTCAGTACAATCGCGGGATCACTTCGAAACGTCTTACTAGGTGAATTTACCGCCAGTTCACAGTAGAGAAGCAAAAAGAAAATAGGGTTACCTTTCTTGATAATCCATAGTATTATGAATCCAATTGAAGCGCATTACGCTTTCATTACGGCTAATAAAAAAAAAGTCACTACCTAAAATTTTATCTTTTCAGGACTCTAGTAAACATACTTTGAACAAACGTAATTTGAACGTGTTTCTTAGGCCAGCCATAGACGGACCGCATGTTGCTTTCGAGACCGAGTGCAAGATGCGGCCACCGCACGGCGATCTGCAGTTTCCATACTAAATTCATATCCGCAATACACGGACCGCTCGAGCAGTTCCTGAGCGGTCGGAGCACGGTCGAAGCAGTCGCTCTGCGGTCGAGTGTCGCCGTGTGGAAACTGCGTATGGAAACTGCAGATCGCCGTGCGGCGACTGCATCTTGCAGTCGGTCTTGACTGCAACATGCGGTCCGTCTATGGCTGGCCTTAGTTCTGTTCAATGGTTTTATCGGTTGGCTTTGGTCGAGGATGAAGAAGGCTCAGGATCGTCCTTCCGGGAAATGTATAGGGGAGGCGTAAATGTGGACCTTTTAGGCTAATAATGGTGATGATTATGATACCTACATATTATTTATATTAATGCGTGGTGGTGCGGAACTTTAACTGCGCGGGTCCGATTTGCACTTGGACGTTTTTCATTGAATTCGAAACATAATAGTAAATTATGATAACACAACAATGCTTGCTTGTGACAATGGGACGTTTTGTGAGACTCGCAAGCATGTCAAGGTATTTCCCTATTACAGTTTAGACACCAATGGGCTATGATTGACACGATTTTACCGAAGAAGCATTATTTATTCGCCCACGATGACGTAAAGTAGGTAACGTTTATTCAATCAATAGGTAAGCGGAATCTATTAGAGGAATCTACATAATCCGCTTGCCTTTGACGTGGGAGGTACTTAGACCACTACCACAAATGACCGAATAAATTACAATTGAGGTAGTTAAAGCTCTTTCTGAAAGAGTTCGTCCGGAGAAGTACTACTCTTTACTTTTTCCTATCGCAAGTTTATGTCACTAACGCTATTGCAAGCGGTGCTATAGTGCATAGCTCTGATGATTTGAAGGTTATGGTTTCAATAATGCGAAGTGAAGTACATTTAACTGATAGGTGCAGTGCAATACGTATAGGGCATGTCCTAGGTGGAAGTGCTCTATGAAGATATGTCAGTTGTGTAGGAGATAAGTTTAACTTAGTAGTGAGCAGCCAACTGATTATTTTATTACAAGCTTGGTTTAGAGTTTGATGGCGCTGTGTGAAATGGTCACTAAAATTTATTTATTTATTACCTGGTTAACCTGAAGGGTAACCTTCCTCTTGAAGGGTAACCTTCCTCTCACACTTAAGCGTAAACTCATCGACATGTGTATATTGCCCGTCCTAACCTACGGTGCACAGACATGGTCATTGACCGAGTTCCAGAAGTCCAAACTCAAAATTTGCCAGAGGGCCATGGAACGCAGCATTCTCGGTTTCAAGCGCATTGACCGAGTGCGGAACACCATGTTGCGTTCCTTGACTGGCATAAGCGATGTTGGGGAAAAAGCTGCCAGGCTCAAATGGGGTTGGGCGGGCCACATCAGCCGGATGCCTCCCGAAAGGTGGGCAAGGATATGTACACAATGGGTTCCTGACGGACGTCGACCTCGTGGTCGGCCGAGAAAGCGCTGGCGGGACGACCTAGATGCCTTTGAAGGTAGTTGGTGGGAGGAGGCTCAGGATAGGGAGAACTGGAAGTCCTTGGGGGAGGCCTTTGCCCAGCAGTGGGACGGAATAGGCTGAGGAAAAAAAAAAAAAAAAAAAAAAATTACCTGGTTGCATTGAAAATCATTAGCATATAGAAAAGATTGAGATTATATTTTAAGATTTCTTGACAATGATGCCTATGAGTGTTCCGTTGTATTATTTTATGCGATAACAAAATATGATAGAATATAAGAATGAAAATAAATAAAATCTTTGTGATTTCCTTAAGTGTAGTAAACACTATAAATCTAATAAAATCAAAAATGAAAATAAAGTTGATTATCATTTTACGTCTCTTGTTTAAACTTTTCTATTAAAAGCCAAAAGCATTTAATTGTTTAATTGAATCACAAGGATCACTGAAACAATTTGTATTTGTTTCGATGCATCGTAGGGTAGGTTCTTATCGTGCGTGATTTAACGAGGCAATGCTTTGTTATAGGTGGTAGTTACCACTTAACATTAGCTAGTTTTATAAAAAATTTTTGAAGGCGTTGACAACACCTAATGTACCTCTCGCTCGCACGATTTGACATTTTGAAAGATATAAAATCACTAATCCCAATTTTGGGAAATCGCAAACAACCATTTTGTGTGCAATCACATTGCACACAGTTTGGTTAACATTTCATTTTGATCGATGCACGTTTTCCTAATCAAAAGTTTGCCTAAGTACTAAAACTAGTAAAGCTAGCTTTTGAGTAGGTAAACTGGTATCTATAATTTTTTTTTCTAAACTGTGCGCAATGTGATTGCACACAAAATGGATGCTTGAGATTTTCCAAAAATGGATTTAGTGAATTTAATATCTTTCATCATGTCAAAATGGCGAGCGAGAGTCACATTGGCTCTTGTATTCGCCTTAAAGCTGTGCCTTTTGTGAGCAACCAAGCATTGAAGAACAGGTAACAAACTAAAAAAAGAAGAAAGAACTTGATGGACCACAAGAAGAAGTTACACGTCTCAAACATATTTATAACCAATTTCACCTCGGCACACTGTATTTTAATCAGTGGCTACAATTTACGGCACATGCTAAACAGGGGTTTACTTTTGCAGTAAGTTTGATTACGTCACGCTTCACGCCAAGCTAAACTAGCCTCTATCCTATTGTAAAAAGGCGCTATTTCCCCACGAGCTTAATTTATGTTAAGTCACGCGACCCAGACCCATTTTACTCGGCTTTCCTAATGTGAAAACTTTGACGTCAGACCGTTTCCTAAACCACGCTTTCAGTGTTGCTTAACATGTGTTGTTTCAGTTAGTTTGTTGAAGTTCCCAAGATTTCAGCTGTAAATGGCTTTAAATAGGTACTATGTATGTATGTATTTATCTAATCGAAGTTTCGATCTACAATGTAAACGTAAAACGGCTTAAGTAGGTTGTGTGTGTCTGTGCCATTAGTTTATGGCTACTAGTAATATTTGGACGTAACTCTGATCCCCCTTACATATCAAATAACTGAGAAGACATTTACCATGACTGTAAGACGTAAATTCATCGTGAAGCAATTTCCTTTTTTTATACATGTACCTATAAATCCGAACATTCAGAGCTCTTTGTGTATGGATTCGGCTGGGGAAGTAATACCACCCAGCCTTTTTCTGTCGCCAAGCAGTAAGCCAAGCGCTGTGTTTCGGTTTGAAGAGTGTAGTCGCCGGTGTAATTAAAGGCACATGAGGCTTAACATCTGTATGCCTCAAGTTGATGGACGCAGGGTAGTGTATCGTAGGGCACGTTCCTATCGCGCATGATTTTACGAGATAATGCTTTGTTATAGGTGATGGTGACCACTTAACATTAGGTGGGCCATCTGATTGTTCCATCAGCTAGTAGTATAAAAAAAAAATGATATGACGTAAACGTATGATTTTTATTTATTGGCCATAATGTCGGAGCAAAAAAGAATATGAAATCCATTTGTACGAGTATGTTCGTATATCGCGAGCATCCTTCATCTAATAAGTAGGATTGTTAACCAACATAAGCAAACACAACCTAGCCCACGAACTCGCTAACAAGATAGGTATATCGTTAAAATGGGTTACGTAGGTAATACAATCTTAGCTATAGAGTGTTATGTATTATCTAGATAGGCGCTTTTTGAGAAGACGAGTCTCGGCTACTAATTTGAGAATCATGATTTTAAATAGGTAATATAGTAGAAACTAGCTGTGCCCCGCGGTTTCACCCGCGTAGTTTAGTATTTTTGCGCCTAGTACTTAGATACAGCGGTCCAAGTCCCAGCTAGGCTCGCTAAGGGCCCCGCCCCGCGCTTCGCCCGCCACCGCTGCGCCTCTGATGCCGCTCGCGCATTCCACCCGAGATAAAACCCTAAATTTGTATATTTTTTTGTTATTTATCTACGTTTACTTTTAGTTTCAAGTCAATCGCACTACGCGTACAAAAATTCTCTTGCAAACTTTGACACCCCTTTGCACCCTTATTAAGGGTAGTTTACAAAAACTAAAAATGTCACTCATAATTATTTATTTAGAAGTATACTCCAACTTTGAAATCAATCGAACCACTCGTTAAAAAACTCCCATACAAACTACAACACCCCTTTGCACCCTTATTGGGGGTAGTTCTCAGTCAGTAAGTCAGGACTTTGATTCTTATAGTTATAGATAGCGAAACGAGATATTTGAATTTCGTAATATCTACGATATTTGAACAGGGTTTTATTAACCCTCTGAATGTGCTTATATCATGTGATATGAATAAACACAGGTAGACACATGAATACATCAAATCTACACGAAGTCAAAAAAAATTACGCTTATGACAACGACATAAAAGCGAGCAGTGAAGTATTTTATAATTTATTTAAATTGTAGCTCTTGTAGGTCCTGTATCTGAAACTTGAAATTACCAGAGCGTAAACTTTGTAATTCAAATATTATTATCATTACGGGTATATTGCCCGAAAAAAATAAAAATCATCAAAATCCCTACTTTAATATTATAAATGCGAAAGTAACTCTGTCTGTCTGTCTGTTACGCTTTCCCGCTTAAACCTCTCAACCGATTTTGATGAAATTTGGCACAGACAATCTTTAGACCCTGAGAAAGGACATAGGCTACCTTTTATTGCGAAAAAAAGGGATGAAGAGATTAAAAGTACGCAGACGAAGTCGCGGGTACCAGCTAGTGTACTATAAAATTTTTCTATATTTTCTATAAATATATAAGATGCAGAAAAAAGTTACAAAAACATAGACTGAACACTTTGATCATCGATCATTTTAAGATAAAAGTAATAAAATGTATGAAAGAAAATTATTTATTTTAAATACGTAAAATATATTTATTATATCATAAATAGCCTACATTGATAATTTTAGGTAGTATACCTACATCTCTATTTACTTGTACATTAAGTTTTTTCGATATTTCCAACTCACTTGAAGTTACTCATAACATCACAATTTTGGCGAGACACATAAAAGCCACATAAACCTCCATTTATATAGATTCTATTGACCCACATCACATAATCCCATAAAAACACAGTCCCCTCCAGCCCTGTGACACTTTGTCATAAAACACAGAAATAAATGTGCCCAGATATCCTCAGAGATAAAAACCCTGGCCCAAAGAAACCGAACAACGTCCTCCTATAATGATTTATGTTACCCATTTATTTCTTATAGAATAAGAAAAGAAAGACTTGATTGATTGAGGATTGGTTGCCTCAGAGTTTGAGCGATAACCGCACATTACATAAATGTAGGGATGTGGGTTATGGGATCCTTTTTGGGGTGAAATTATAAAAAGTTTAGCGATATAATGGGACATTTCGATCCAAATGATGTCATAAAAAATATGATCGTATATCCTACTACTGTTATAAACGTGAATGTTTGTATTTATAAATGGATGGATGTTTGTTACTCTTTCACACCGGAACGGCTGAACAAATCTTGATGAAACTTGACAGAGAGATAGATTATACTCTGCAATAGCACATAGGCTACTTTTTATCCCGTGGGGATACCGGGATTTAAATCTGCGCGGGTGAAACCGCGGGATGCAACTAGTACGGTATAATACTATCAATATTAGAAATACGACGCGCTAACTGAGCTGATATTATTGATTTCCATATTTTGTAATAATTCTATTTACCAGCTCTTCTCAGTTGATTGACATTGGAGGGGCCGGAAAATTAGAATTTAGATTGGATACTTGACAGGAGTCTCCCAACGGATACAAAACCATTAAGCCGTTGAAATATCAAAAACAATTTACAATATAGGCCGTCTGACCCTTGCCCGACGGCTCATATCTATTCAATTATTTAAAACATGCTACAAAAATTGTTTTTGTGTAAGTAAAATCTTTTGTTACCTTATGTAATAATATAATGATTTAATTATCTGGTACAAAATACAAAAACTGACAAAAGCATTATTTTACTGGCCACAGAATTGTGTGAGATTTCTGCGCTATATATAGGTTTGAAGGTTTGATCCTCAGTAAGTACCCACAGAACTTAGTATTATTTGAATTTCCATGATATTACTACTCTTTGATAATATTTGTCTATAAAAATCAATAATTACTACTGTGAGCTCACATGATATCATCTGGGAAAAACCTCGCCCTAATAGCTGTGATAGCTTCTTAGGAAGCCGAGGTAAAAATAGTTTTTTATCACGCAAGGTTAATTTTCAACGAACAGGGTCAAAGATTAACCTACCCTTCAATAGGATACGTGGGAAACCTTAAACAAAGCTTCATAGTCAATTTACTAGGGGTAGATAGAGAATAAAGGGCGAGTTTTATAAGATCTCAGAGAAACGCTATAGGTACTAAAAATACCGTTGGCCTGCGAATGAAAATAAAGATTGGGAAAACTAATATTGCTGTAAATCCTACTACTATTATAAACGCGAAAGTTTGTAAGTATGGATGGATTGATGGATGTTAGTTACTCTTTCACGCCGGAACGGCTGAATGGATATGTATGAAACTTAGCAGAGAGGTAGATTATAGTCTGGAATAGCACATAGGCAACTTTTTATCCCGTGGGAATACCAGGACTTCAATCTGCGCGGGTGAAACCGCGGGGTGTAATTAGTTCTAACATAAAGCGACATCTTGTTAACGAAGTATGCGACACAATAAAAAGTAAACCAGACCGACCATTCAGACTGCCAACCAACAATACATAATCGATGACAAAAAACCATTACGTCAGGCTTCACTTCGCTTGACGGAACAATAGGCAGCGTCCGTGACACTGGCGTACACGGTAAGCGTTGTACCGCAAACAAGACGAATTGATCGCTCAAGTACCGCTCGCGATGCGCTGATGACACGCAACGTGACGTAACAAGGTCATGGTTATGCAACGAAGAACCAGGCATTTTAATTTCGAATAAGGTAACGATCCCGACCTTTTGATTGAGGTCAGAGGAAGGTCGGTTCTGGTATAGTACCTGGGGGCAATGGAACAGAACGTGCTGCTATCTGGTTAGTTTTTCATCCGCTTTTTTAAAAAAAATTATCAACTAAGTACACATGGATACGGCTCGCACTGCTCACTTTTATGTCCGTGTATTAAGCGTCATTTTTCTTCGGCTTCACAAAAATTTATCTATATCCATTTGTAAATTAATTTTGTTAATAGCATTTCAATAATCACTAAGGTTTTTTTCAAGTTTAACTTGGAATAAAATTTTGCAAATTGAAACACACGTCCAGAGATAAACCGGTGTCACGGTATCCTACTGCAGAGGCATAGTCAAGGGACTTCATTACAACCCATGAAACCCATGAACAACAATAATAACGAATGCACTAAGGAACGAATGTAATGAGAAAAAAAGCTCTTTTTCCAGTAAGCGGTCTAAGTAAAAAGGATAATAAATAAATAATAAATAAAAAGGATAAGATTCCTTCTTTTCACATTGGGTTTGACTCAATGTAAACTTTTTGTGTAGAAAGTAAGTACAAAACCCACCCAGCCGTTACTGATATGAGTGTGAAAAAACAAACTCACTCTCAAACTATTGCATTTATTACTAAATCGAATCAATCCAAATCTTAATCCACTTTGAAACGACTTATAAATTAGATGAACCTAGTGCTAATTCCTCGCGCGCGACCAAAGAACATCTATGCTGTGCTGTGCTGTGTGGAAAGTCCACCAATATTTATTTATTTATCTATCTAACAGTATTTTGGTAAGTTCAGTTTTTGTAATGAGTTGGGGCTGTTACCGTGTATAGGTATATACTGTGCGCAGACAAAAGTCTTTTGAAACGTTTCCGCAGGATGACGTCACAGCACGCCAGAATGTCACAGTGCTCATTCATGGTCCAGTATTTGGTATTCTGTGTTCGCAGCTAGTATGGCAAAGCACGCATTGCCAGCGAAGCGTGGCGACAAAACTATACTAACTATTTTGATATTGAATTGACTGACCTTGGTGAGACGTGTTTACTATGTATTATTATTAACAGCTCTTGCACAGTTGGTAGTAGATCTCATGAGCGTGAGTTATTCCCAACCGAGAACAATAATATGTGTGATGAAAGTAGATATTTGTTGTCTGTCTGAAACAGGTACAGCATCACGACATTGATCCCCTGACACAGTAGATATCCCCTCTGATCTCTAAGTACCAAGTACTAGCTCCAGATTCCTTGAGGGCGTCTAAGGGTAGTCAGAGGTAGGTTCAAATACTAGTACGTTTGGCACATACCCAAGTATAAAATAAAAATGTGTGATATGGTTTATATGTCAGCGAGAAGTTGTTTGGCGGAATAATTCATTTAAAAATCCAACGTATAAAATCAGTAGTCATTTCTCTTTTCCTGTCAATAAAGGGAATCAAATCAAACGACGGAAGCATAAAGGTCACATCGTGATCATCCAATTTCCTTTCCCTACCTACTGCATCCACAGTTTATAATATTGCCCCTTGCACACTCGGTGGTTTGACTCGGCGTCGTAGGTACGTTTCATGAACTGTATACTAGATATTTTTTTTTTATTCTGTAAGAAGCAGCTTTTTTTATAGTAGTAGTTTTAGCTTGTCCTCGCTGGAGATCTACCAAAGAGGTAAGAAGCAAAGGAGTTTTCAAAGATCTACAAACTTAGCTGTGAGGGCTGTCAAATCTATTTAACTATTGTCCTCTTCTTTACAATAGATTCTCCTCCCCCTGGATTATCTGATGATAGAACTCGTCATACATTTTGTATCCACTTCTCATAAATGTAATAGGCTGTAAGTATAAAGGTAATGATAGATTAGACTTTATGTAATTTTGACTCTTGTCCCATTGCTGGGCAAAGGCTTCCCCCAAGGTCTTCCAGTTCTACATATCCCGAGCTTTCTCCCACCATCTGAGACTAGAATAGCATAACATAATGAAATGTAACATAATGTAACCAGTTTTGTTTTACTTTCTGAATAGGCGAACTTAACTCGCTATTCAGAAGCGGAATAGTAACTATACAGCATTTATTCCAGTAAAACTTTTTAATGTGTAATGGTTGGTTCTTTTTTCTATGAGACAGAATTAAAGAGAAACGCTAATTTACTATTTATTTTAATTCAGCTTTAACTTAAAATTACAATATAGATAGAGATAGCCAGGTGACTTGACAGCCGATTAGTGTTGATCGCGCTTTAAGAAACCGGAGGATAATGTTGAAAGAAAGAAAATTCAATTAACTTGGTACTCTTGGACACATGTTATGGCTATCAGCTATGGTTTTCAGCTATGTTTATTAGTAGTGCTATGGCTGTTTCGATTACACAAATAGTACCTGATAGAGACAGCTACGCAATTGTAGTGAATTGCCAGCATGAGTCCTATGAGTGTAGTGAACGCAAATCGAAACGTCACGGGCTGTTTGTATTGAGGCCATCTGTATCATAATCGCTTACAATTGCCTGCTGTTACCAATGTTCTGGAAACAGGCAGTTTGGATAGTGACGTCATGATATGGATTCCTGACACAGGCCCATTGTAAAATCGGAGTTTGCGGTCTTGGTTGCAATTTCGTTATGTTGCAAGTAAAATGAATTCAGCTATCTATGGGGTCACAGTAGGGCCGTCTCTTATTAAGCCTCCACCTCTTATTTCAATTTCTCACAATTGATCAAGGTTTGCTGGAAGGGAACTCTTTTTAGGGTCAAGCTCGTCTTTCTACATGTTTTACTATTTAAGTTTACTATGTGTTTTTACTGTGTGCAATAAACAATAAAAAATAAGGTCTAGGGTTCAAATTGGGTACCGTTGGATATTTCTCTTCGAAATGTGTGCAATGCCAGTGCTGCCTATGAAGGAAAACATCGTAAGGAAACTAGTTAGTCCAAGCAGTGGCGATGGGTCAAAATGCAAAAGGGCATGTGTAGTACAACCAGCTGATGGAACAAGCAGATGGCCCACCTGATGTGAAATGTTAACCATCCCGTCCGTCCGACTGACCTCTCGTACTTATCTTAATGTGGTCGCCCAGCGATAAAGCCCTTTAAATCAATAAAAAAAACTTATTAAACGCGTATAAGGGGTAAATAACTTTTGGTGTAGGTATCAGTTACCCTTAATTACCCCACATGGGGTAAACGCGACCACAGGCGATGTTCTCGGTCCAGTGACCGTGACAACCCCCGTTACGTCAATGTTCGGTTACGGTAATGATTGTGTTTTTTTTTTATTATGTTGTAAAAGTAAGAGGGTGCATTTGTTTTAATTAGAAAACTCACATTATCTAATACCTTGAAACGAGAAATTTTTAATTTATTTGTTTATAATCTGATCTCGGAAAATCATATTCATGAAATTAAGTATGCAGGGGGTTATGAGGGCGATACATCGATCTAGCTAGAATTCATTTTTAGTAAATGTTTTTTATCCGTGTTTACTGTTTTCAGGTAATGAAAAACATAAAATATGACTTTTTCTGACATCGATTGCCTAGTAATAATACTATTATTTTTTAAACTACTTCAGTAGGTGGCGTTGTTAAGTAACCGAGCAAAGCTCCGTCGCCCATATTAAAATTGCAGATTTATGACGAGTGTTAAAATTATTGTGGGCTTAATGAGTGTGGTCGACAGCACTCACAACTTAGTAGGTACAAATACGCTGGGCAGTAGGTATCAAAAGTGAGCTACTCGACTCGGTACTTATTATAACCTTATTGTTATAATAAGTACCAATGAAAACACCTGGTGTAATACTACGTAGTATATTATGTGAGAGGTACTATGTCTGTTTACCACAGAATGTACAGATGGCGAGAAAAATGACATTTAATCTTAGTTTTACACACAGTGAAAAACGTTACGCATTTACAAACTGAAATGTGTTTGGATATGCCGCTGACTACACCAGTTGGACTGTAATAACTAGTGAGCTTCAGTTATTTTTAAATTTTTTATTTTTAATTTTTTTTACTGGGGGGAGGCCTTTGCCCAGCAGTGTGGGACAAAATAGGCTAAATAAAAAAATATATATATTTTTCTAATAGGTACTTCAAAAATCAATTCATAGTTTCTATAAGATTTTTTATATAAATATAAAAAACAACAATTTACGGCATTTACTCGTGAGCATAGCCCATAAGCTAGACTTAAAACACTCACACAATGCTCAGTTGGCTCCTAAAACACGTTTCTAAGCTAACTCGGAAGCCTAATGGTGCTTGTAAAGGGGTAGTATTGTGGCAATTTATTGCTGCAATCGTACAGCAATCCTTCTTCCGATCTATTTACATGAACAAGACAGATACACAGTATACAGGCCTCTTTAGGATTGCAAACAAAATGTAGTTAAAACTTATCATTATGTCAATAAAACATTTGTGGCCTTTTCTCACCTTTTTGAGTATAGAATGAGACATTGAAAGAATCTAAAGGCTGTACTCCACAGACGCGTTCTGCGATTCTGCGTCCTGCGATTGCGGTTTACATTACGTTTTAGGTGACATTAACGTTTTACATTAAATAAATAAATAATGCTGGACAATCCACACAGCACCATCTAGCCCCAAAGTAAGCTATTCAAAACTTGTGATAAGGGTACTAGATGACTGATATATTTAATACATTATGTACTTTACATAGATATAGTTTTTATCATACATAGAAAACACCCAGACCAACACAACAAATTTCTGCAGATCGTGCACAATTTTTTCCGAGGCGGGAATCGAACCCATGACCTTTTGCGTTTGCAGACTCTCGCCCACTGCGCCACTGAGGTCGTCATTCGTGTTCGTCACATTGTATTGTGTGTATTCAATTGTGTATGATAAACAGATCGCGCGTCCGGACGTGCGTTTAGATCGCGCCTGTGGGCGAGAGGCTTATAGCTTACTTAAAGTCTCTCGCCCGCATGACAGGCGTGATCTAAACACGCGTCCCAACGCGTGACTGGTTGGTCCATTTGTAACACGCAATGTAAAACGTAAAGGACACCTAAAACGTAATGTAAAACGCAGTCGCAGGACACAGAATCGCAGAACGCGCCTATGGAGTATAGAGCCTACTAAAGGCTCACCTACCATTTGGCCCTGACTGTACAATGTAAAACAGCAAAGTAATGCTTCTCTATGAATAGAGTGAGGCCACAACATACTCGTAGTACGCTATTAATGTAAATTAGATTGTCATCCTGTTACTACATATTTAGAAGACAAACGATAATTATTGTTTTGTATTTAGTTGTTCTGTATTTTTATATATTTTTTTATACAACTAGCTGAGTGAACAAGCAGATGGCCCACCTTAAACATGTTAACATGTTAAATGGTAACCATCGCCTAAAACAAAACATTGCCTCGTAAGTCACGCGCGATAGAAACGTGCCCTACGATGAATTGCCCTCCGTCCAACGTGAGGCATACAAATGTTAAGCCTCATGTGCCTGTAATTACACCGGCGACCACACTCTTCAAACCGAAACACAGCGAAGCGATAAGTAGTTATAATCATAGCTTATAGATGCTGTTTTTTTTCCAAATCTAATAAAATAAATAATAACAAAAGGACATTACTACGTATCTTACTTTATTCAAATCTTTGTTAATTCACAGACTCTAGATCTCTAGTCAGTGAAATACAAAGCACATTTCAAGCCTATCCCCAGAGACTGGTATGCTTTTGACTTAGCTTCAACGGGTGAATTCATAAAATACTAATAAATCTAGTTTTATGAATTGTTCATAAATTTCGCGTACCTGATTTATGGCCCATATTTTTGAGATTAGGTGCCTATTTTTACTACAGCCACTGTACTTCGAGATTTGAGCTGGCAGGTAAATTATATGAACTTTACAATCTTTTTTATGACCATATCGAATAGACTTTGCTTTATATTAAACAGTTAATTAAGTTTAGATATTATTAATAAATTAATATCATGGCTGGAGAGAATAATGCTTATAAATTGATGAACAAAGTTTGAAAAGTAAAAAAGATGATAAAAACGAGCTTAGACTACAAAATCCTACTAATATTATACGCGAAAGTTTGTAAGTATAGATGGATGGATGGATGTTTATTACTCAATAACTCCAGAACGGCTGAAATAATTTTGATGAAATTTTGCATAGATGATTATAGTCTCAATGGTTTGAAATAAGGTAACATAGTATTTGTAACCTTTTTTCTGAAATTCAAGCAGATTTTCGCGATCAGTGTTATGCAACAGTTTTTAGACAATCTTCAGAATATTGATCGATAGTTCAATCGTCACATTATTATCTCACGCAAGAGATTTCCTTGCCAAGATTTAAAAAACCAACTTCGTTTCAAGGTTGAAGCCAATTTATGGCTTCTTGATTTGAACGTTAGCTACGCTAAAAGCTAGTAAATATTATAATGTTTAAAATGAGATTTTTTCTCAGAAAGTTTGTTAATCATATTATACACAAGCTAAAAAGTTTATAGATCGTTCGATGTTTAGTACTTCACAACTACACAAAAATTTCAGGCGCTAAGCTAAGTAACATAGTAATATTCCAAAATCCTTAATAAAAATACAAAAACGCTTCGCTAGGCACAGACTCAAGTACGTTCAGCTCTCGATAACCAGATGCCGATAAAAAATACCTAAACATAATTTTATTGATCAAATAGTCGTATTGCGTGCTTATCGCCAGATCTCAGCGCACGTGTACTTTTTATACTATAATAATCATTATGCTTACGTAATACATCGTCAATCAAAAAACAATTTCATCAACCATCTGGAAAAGGCTGCAGCAATTTTCCTAAAAGGTTACTATTCGAATAACCTAAAAAAGCTCACGTAATGGTACAAATGACGGTAATTTTCAGACTATTACTTTCGCAGTGGGAGGTTCATAATAGTTTGTTGTTCTGAACAGGAAATATCAAGTGTTTGGTATGATCCGCACCAATAAGGAAACGACTGTAGTAAAAAGTGCTACTATTCATTACTAACTGCCGCCCTCAGCTTTCATTATATAAATAAATAATAAATAAATAATGCTGGACAATCCACACAGCACTATCTAGCCCCAAAGTAAGCTATTCAAAGCTTGTGTTATGGGTACTAGATAACTGATATATTTAATACATTATATACTTACATAGATAGATATTTTTTATCATACATAGAAATTCAATGTTTCTCTCTTCGAAAATTGCTTTTATCTCTAAATCACTGAAGGAAACCATTAATTAAAACAGCAGTAATGGGCTCAAAACCAACTGCAAAATGTGGTTTTGTGCCAAATGTATCTGACGGGATATACCCACATTCCCACAGAATGTGAATTGGTTGTTAGAGATTTAGAGGAATATCTACAGTGCCTAGTATGCCGTAAACCAGTTATTTTTTTCTACCCTTTTTTGTAGTGCGAGGTTTATTTGCTGAGACATTAAAATGCCTTTTTGCATGACAAGGGATTGTTAAAAAGATGGTAAACTTTGCCTGTGCCTTATTAGGTCAACGTCAAACGCAGTGACTGTCACAGAAAAGCGCGTGACATCCAAATAATAGTTCTCAAGGTCACAACGGAACTTGCGGTCGTATAAAGGTTATTAATTTTATTTTCGAAAATAATACTGACTCAAGAAAGTTATTCGTATTTTGAAAGTATTTTACAGGCGTTTGTTTTATTTATCAGGGTCGAGGAATGTTGGAGATTAAACTAGCTAATTTACGAATAACTAATATTGTAGCTTGGAGCCTTTAAGAAAGAAAAAATAGGGTTCTTGTAAGGAATTGGTACATTGTTTGAGAATTTTTCTGAGCCTTTCATATTTTCTAGTATTTTTACAAAATCAATATCCACCTACATTAATATTTCTCCTAATAATACAAATAAAGCATGATAACGTTTTATTTATAAACTCTAATGAAAATGAAATAGGCAGACCCAAATAAAATAGGCAGCACTAATAAACAGTCTATGGAAAACCAATTTTCGAAAGCTTTTAAATTCTGTACAAAATGGGGGTACTTCAGAAAGTTAAACGTTAAAAAAGTTGAAGTTAAAAGTTAAAGAAATATTCTTATTGCGCCTAGCTACTATGTCCTCACAATAGCTTGGAATAGTAATGGGTTGAAATTTATGACTGCTTGGTATCACAACATAATAGCTCTCTCAGAAATATCTCAAATACCGTCGTACCTCGGGCATATCCTAACGACATCATTATGTAGATTCCGTCCTATATTCTCACCCGACGTCAAACGCAAAAGCCGGTTTTCAAAACCCTCCCAAATCTGCTAAAGATATCTTAAAACCTTCATTAAACTCGTACAATGAGGGCGCTCAAGACGAGACTTCGAAATGAATACTACCGCAATATATTGGCTTACTAATACTGGCAGTGAATACCAAAACTCTGAAAATAGAAATAGATTCATGTATTTCATCCTTAGACACGGTAGATATATCCTTATCCTTAAGTCTTTGAATAAAAAGGTACTCTGTGACCATACCAATAACAAAGTCAAACTAACTCAAACTCAAGATTCTTTATAAGGATGTCTAATGGCAGAAAAATGTCCATATATAAATATAGGATTTGGCACATACCACCTTAATTTTGTTATAGTTGATATTCCTTTCCATACAAGCAGAAGCAAGCAATTGTTTATCATACATCTGGCTCTATATAAAATCCAAAACGCAACAATAGCGCGATCTACAAACGGTACAATTTTAGGGGCGCCATCTAGTCCTATTCGTAGTAAACTAACTTAACATTTTATCTAACGTGAAGCCACTAGTGCCACTGCTAAGTGTACAAAATGTTTTTCTCTTCACCGACCGACAAAAAAAATACATAATTTACAGCCGTCATTTTACGGTGCCGTTGTTCGTGAAATCTTTGGTTTTATTCCTAAGTGTAAGAGCTTAAGATACCGAATATTATGCGATTAAATGTATTTACTACCCACTTTACGCATATTTAAGTAAGCGTTTGAAGGCGTAATTATATTTTTCTTTAGTTACTCGTAAGCCTTGAACTGAGAATATAACTGAATATAATATTTTCTATTGGAGCTAGATAATAATTGGTAGCGAGATAAAATGAGTGTGTTAATTTTTGTAGGTGCGTTGTTTGTAATAATGGTTTGTAAAAATCTGCTACACATTAGATATGGTAACCACATCGCTGTAGATAAAAATGAAATTGAATACAAGCTCTTTTTAGTCATGTTATACTTATATGTAGACCACTATAACCTGGGACACTTAAGTCAAACTAGCTACAAAGGTTTCATGCATGTTTACTTACTGTAGGCTGATGCGCGATTTTTTTTTTCAGGAATATTGACAAGGTTTAATTTTTTGTCTGGGAAATAGAACTAGTTGTTATCTGCAACTTTACAATGTACGTTTTACAGTGTTTTATAATTATATTTTGAAGTTATAAGAAAGTTAATGTTGATAACTCTGAACAGTGATTATGTCCATAATGTCAGCTGAGATTGAAGATAGTTAAAAAATGGTCGACGTTTAGTCAATTGACCGTTTTACAAAAGCCGTTATTAATAAAAACGGAGCTTTGCATTTGGCCAGTTACCACATAGCCTTGATAGATAATAAAAGCCCTGACCTAAGCGAATATACCCTATATTTACTCGACAGCTCTTGAGTTTTTTCTACCTGTTTTGGCTGAAGTGCTATGGCAGCTAGCCAAAACTGTACCAAAGAAAGTGCTTAGCTGAATTCGAACTCTATGTTTACGACTGTAGTGTTCAAATAAATTTGTTCATGTGCAAACGACAAGATTATATATTGTTATCACCAACATCTGTAATCTGTTAATGTCTCAACATGTTCCGTGATACAAGGTATTACGACTAATACATCAAGTATGTATGTTTTACTAAATGAAAATATTGTATTTTGCCACTGAACGGCTTTCTACAAAATAGCCAAAATATATCAAAGTAAATAAATAAAACCGAGGACTAAATAATTTAAATAAATAAGGCTTCGTTCTTTCCTTCCAAGTTAAGTCCCTTGGTAGTAGTCAAAGAAACTTGAGTTGGTTCTTGGTATTCTGTCTAGTCTGCATGGGTTTAAAAGTTAATTATTACCAAAATCTATTTTCACCACTAATACTTTATTAAATAATGCTTCTAATCATTAATCTTATTTCTTACTGATTTCTAAATGAAATACAGATAAATGATGTAATAATAAACGAATAACTGCTTTCAAAATGTATAAAAAATACAAGTGTATTTTAAAATGTAATTTATAAATTTTATTGTGCATTTATATCTGCACCTTTATAAAATATTTTTACAACATTTTACTTAATATACAAAATAAGGTTCTTTTAAGTTGATAGAACTATGACAAAGTTATCAGTTCATCAAAGTTAATGAATTCCCTTTGTTTATAAGCGATTGTTCTGAGCGTCGCCGATTTACCGTGAAAGACGAATTAGGTTCAGCGAGCGAGCTGTGTCTACGTTTCCACGCCGAGTGAATGAAACGGAATTACAAATAAGTTACGTAAAGCATATAGATTTCTGATTGAAACTTACGTACTTAGGTAAATAATAAATAAAATAAATAATTATTGGTGGACATTACACACAGCACTATCTCGCCCCAAACTCAGCCAAAGCTTCTAATATGGAAACCAGATAGCTGATGTAATATGAGTATTTCTCAAACAAAATGTACGTAACGTAAAAAGGGAACCGTTACGAAAAAGTACTTTTTCGTAACTTTTCCTTCCTTATGTTCCTAGAGTTATGTTACAAATTAGTAAAATTTCGTAACAAATACTTTTTCGTTACGTACATTTTGTTTGTGAAAGGCTCATATATATACTTGAGTAGATGTCTATCGTATAGACTGTTTAAAGTCTAGTTCAGAGATCTGAGGCTTCAATAAAATATCGATAACTATGTCTTAAATTACATTAAAATGTTATTTTTAAAACTAAACAATGTCAAAGTGCTCAAATAAATATCATTTCATTTCAATTATGCACCCAATAGCCTTAATAGTGACGCGTCAAACAGGATAATTATGTAGAGCTAAAACTGTGAGGTTGTGTTCGTGTTCAAATTAACATTTTCAGTTTCAAGCAAGAAAATTAAACATAAGCGATAAGCAACCAATAACAAGTTATTTCCAATACCTATAAAAATGTATAACAACCGTAGTATAATTTTTATTAGTTTTTATAGTGCTTACTACACTTAAGGAAATCACAAAGATTTTACCGTAGTATCACCGTACCGTACCACCCGTACCGTACCGTACCGTACCGTACCGTAGTATAGTTAGTATAGTTACAAGATTGCAACAAAGTTCTTGGTAACTGTTCATGAATATTGTAAATCTCCCTGAACTATATAAATAGAAAAACGATGCTGTCTATCACGATCAGTATACAAACACTGAGATCTGAATGAACCGCTGTCAAAACTCTTGCCAGTTTGCGCATCACTCTCGGAATGAGTGCAAGATCTGTAGGTCAAGTACACCTGGCCACTTACATCGTCATAACATTCATATTTACTGTCACCAAGAAATATATAGGATTCACCTTCAAATTGAATACTCGAAGTACAGTTTAGGTGATTAAAAATATGCAAGTACGTTCTATACATAATCCTTGGCAATACATTATGGCAACACTTATTCGAAGCACGAAGTAATGATTGCGAGCTGTGAAAACGATTCGTTTTCCTCTCAAACGCACGACGCGTGACAACAATCAGATAACAGTTCACAGGCATCGTTTACAATGAAACTACCGTAAACCATCCTTAACGCGGACGCAAACAAATGCGACCTTGAACGCTAAGCAGATCGCCTGAAATACTCGGCGCGTGGAAATAGCCACGGTGGAAATACGAGCACGTGATGGCACCTACCTCGCGTACACTCGTATGGAGAAAATCGATGGTGTTTGCCACTCAACGCCCGGCGCCCGACTGAGCCACTGTGTCAGCGGAACGCGCCCCACCCGAGCCTTCCCCGTCGCTATCACAGTTGAGATTAAAAAAATACTTTCACAGTTTGAGCACTTTAAAAAAATACGTGTGCGGCACTATTTAAAAAATATTTTTTCAGGCGGCTCTTAGGTTTGTTACGCGATGTTCCGCGGTTTGTATCGCGGCCAGCGCGTGCTGTCGGGTCGGAGCGAGGCGGCGGACTGGTGCGGCGTGAGGCGAGCTGTGCCGCGAGCGCCTCCTGCCCCCGCCAGCCGTGACGTCGGCGCGGCCCGCGATGCTGGAAATTAGCAGCTTCCCGAGCGAGGGTCGCCAGATCTAGGTCACGGGGACTGGGCCTGCACTTGCCCACTCTGCCGCGCTGATACACTTGACAACTTTAAGGACATAAGTAGGCGTGATTAGATGCAAGAAACCCGTTTCCCGTTACGAATAGTGAATACCAGTCGGGGGAATGCGGTTTCTTAAGTCTTCGTAGCGATGTCGTAGGCATTCGTAGCGTTATCGTAGCGCGCGTAGAGGCTACGACAGAAAAACAAAGTTTTGTAATCCAATCCAAGGGACTACAATCAACTGAATTAGAATTGAAAAGTTTTAGTTTAAAATTTAAATTCAGTTTAGTTAAAACTTTAGTCTAAAGTAAGTTTTAGTTGTATAGTTTAGTAGTCAGTTTAAGTAAGTTTCTGGCATCATCGGTACGAAAGAGATGCTATAATTGGATGTTATAAAACATGTGCTATAGATAGCAAGTTATGTAAATATTGTAAGATTAGTCTCGCCACTTCGGCACTGAAGGAACGTGATCGATCGCTAAAGCCGTAACAGCTGATAACCAGTTCGTAGTCACGACGGAGCGGTGCTACTTCCTACCTGTCAAGGTTCTGCTGAACTAACATTATTTCAGCGGATTTTACCTCCGACAAAATTACTAAAACCTTTTACCGGTCGAACGTCTATAGAATAAAAAAATAAAATGATTTTTAACAGAGCTTGCGGTTTTCTTTGCGTACCTACAAAAAATGTGCACCAGAGTATGTCAAAAAAGGTAGATCAATATTTTAATCAAAAAAGTCCATCGAGGTAATTTTTGTTGAAAACTTTGACGTATTTATTTTACTCAGACATATTATGTTTATTCTGTTTGTCACCCGTTGAAAAGTTTTTAGTGAATTAGCAATGGTGAGACTTACCGCCGTATTTCAAGTCGCTATTCATCTTTTCCCAACACTTCTACTTTATTTTTACTAGTGTTTTTGATAAGCTTACTTAAGCACTGACTGAGGATACTGGTGTTAGTGCATGATGGTCATATGGACGTCTAGAGTTTAATTTAAAAGTTTCAGCAGAGTTCAGACACCGTTGATGTGTATTTTTATAATACAGACAGTCGTGTAGACTACACTGAGTTTAGTACATCAGTGTAGCATCACCGTTTAGTATTTATACCAAAACTTCATTTCCATTTTCGCAAGAGATCTTAGTAATAACACCATAAAAGTTGCATGGTTTGATAAACCAAACTTACACCGTAATTTATGTGTAAGTTTGGTTTTTCAAACCATGTTTCAGATTTTTCGGCATTTTGTATAGAAAAAAAAAAAAGAAATTATAGGTAGGTAAGTGGTAAAGTCCAAGCAACAACTTTTGGATCGAAATGTGTTATTCGTCTTATTTAGTTGCTAGTTCTTTAAAAATAGAGTAAAAGAATTTAAAGTGCCTTAAGAGAAAAGAAGACATTTCATGCCCATATGTTTTAGAACTTTATGGCAAAATTCTGAAGCACCAAGAGAAATTTTAGAGAAATTTAAAGAAAAAATAAACTGTTTCCTACCTTATATAACAATTTGTTCAACGTGAAAGATTAGTTCCAATAAATCGAGCAAGAAAGTCAAGTCAAATGTGTTTCAATAATACTTTGAAATTACTTTTCCGCTATCTTCAGATGACAAACATTACCTATATTCCTTATACGCATAATTTAGCATAGTAACCTAACAAGTAACGTCTCTAACAATGCTGCTCTAGTTCTATGGAGCGCAGCGAATCATAAAATCTATGGTAATTCTTTATCATGGTCGTGTCACTATAAATTACTAAGTTTTATTTTAATTTTTTTATACAACAATCTGATGGAACAAGCAGATAGCCCACCTGATGTTAAGTTGTACCATCACCTCTGTTGATGACCTCTGTGGCGCAGCGGGCGAAAGCCTACCTGCGACGCAAGAGGTTGCGGGTTCGATTCCCGTCTTGGAACAAATTTGTGTACGATCTGCAGAAATTTGTTCCGATGGTCTGGGTGTTTTCTATGTATAATAAAAAATATCTATCTATGTATGTATAATGTATTAAATATATCAGTTATCTAGTACCCATAACACAAGCTTTGAATAGCTAGATAGTAGGGCTAGATAGTGCTGTTTGGATTGTCCAGCATTATTTATTTATCACCTATAACAAATCGTAGTCTTGTAAGTGATGTACAACGTACCCTACGATGCACTGCCCTGCGTCCATCAACTTGAGGTATACCGATGTTAAGCCTCATGTGCCTGTAATTAACTGGCGACCACACTCTTCAAACCAAAACACAGCGTTGCTGCTTGGCGGCAGAAAAAGGCGTGGTGGTAGACTTTCCCGGACGAGCCTTTAACAAAGAGCTCTACTACTCTTAAAAAAGTGTAGTTCTTTTGAAACAGTGTGTTGAAAGGATTAAAGTGCGCTTTAAAGATGCTCCTTTCGAGCACTTGACACATGTTCGAGAACTTCCTAGGTTTTACGACATGCCAGTTACCTCACGATGTTTTTCATCACTGTAAATATTTTTACGGAAAACTCATTGACGTGACGGGTTTTATACCCAATACCTTAGGATTGGAAGACGGGGCTACCACTAGGCCACCGGTTCTTTGAGGACATCTAACAGGGGTAGTCAGAGATACGTCGTTAGTTCGAACTCAGAGATTCGAATAATAGTATGCATATTCATACCATTGTCTGTCGGTACGAAATTCACGAAACCCATTATGTTTTCATATAAATGTAAATACCAAAGGGTATCCAAAGGGAATAACTTTTATTACGGTAGAGCCCGAATCGATCACAGATTTGATTTAGAATTTCAGAACGTATTTGTTTTGGCAGTAAATAAAGAACCCTCAATAGTATTGTAAGTAGTAAAAATGTAACAGGGCACTTATTTTTCCAGGTAATCTATGCGTTTATAACATTCTCTCACTTATTATGTCTTCCTACGTTTCATTTCATTTCATCACGATTATCACATTATATTACAAAACTGTTTATTTTCAAGGATATAGACGTCAGCATGACATGCAATAAAAAACGCAGAACTGTGCTATCTCTCGCGTGGTACAACACTTGGAAAAAAATCGAAACCTCAAATTGTTGGTCAGCATGTACCCCACAGTGGGTTTTTTTCCAATGTATTATTATGCATGTTTATTATTTAAACAACAATATCCCAAGAATATTAGAAAAAAAGGAAAAAAATATTCTCTATACCAATAAACTACTTATAAACCCTTTGTCTTTGTCTTTGTGTCTTAGTGATTGTAACACTCTTGGTGTTACAATGGTAACACTCTTGGTGTTACAATGGTAACACTCTTGGTGTTACAATGAAGAAGAGTATATTCACTTGACCCTCAAATGATCATATCTACGAAATTATTTATCTCTATCGTCTCAGTACGCTGCGGTTAAACTAAATGATAGAGTTTAAAATTATGCGGTGATTTTCACAAACTAGGTCGCGTTAAATTACGCATTATCATACTATACCAAATTTAGCATCAGAAATGCTCTCGCATACAGCCGAGTGTAAAATATCGATTCTCCATCGGTAGGGCACTGGTTTGGGGCCGGTTCATGTGATAAATTGCTCTGTCGTGGCGCGTGGATTCTCGAAATCAGGATGAAAGAGCCTCGATCTACGCTGTCTCTCTATATGGTTGTTCATGTAAAATAAGCTTTATGTCGTTGGCTTTAGAACTCTTTTCGAGCAATTTATAATAAATGAAGAAGCAAAAAAGCGAGCTAAAAATTTCTGATACACACGCTCTAGGCAGTCTTTATGTGTCTTTGGTTTACATAGCGCGTTATTTGGGTACCATGTTTTACCCAGCTTGCGTTTACTACTAGTGACCTCGTACATCGATCTAAGCCGATTGATATTGATTTGGATCAGTGGAGCTAACTCTAGACCGTTTGCAACGGTCGGTCTATGCAACAGAAATCAAAGAACGGTCTAAAAAAATCGGGTACTATACAACCTACCATAATCATCACTCAATCATATTGAACAGGCAATACAAGTATGTAAGCACCACTACGTATTCTACGTCTGCTAAAGAGAAACTTCTAGGCGATACTACTATTTCATCTGTGTTCAAATGTCGGTAATTACACGCGCACATTCAAGCGACCCAATCGCTTTAATGTACACTTTTAGAAATATAATTATAAATGGTAAGACATCGGGTTTGGGCTCAGAATTAAGGTTTGTTATCGTGGGTGTATATAAATAGGTTTTGGAATGTAAATATAGATATTACGTAATTATGAATTATGAAGTTGGAGGTCGACAGAAAAGTATTTTTAACAACACCAGGCAGAACAGAACTTATAATAAATTGATTTATTCAACAGTTTTTAAGTGATTAACCCCCGGTTTCTGAAAGCCCGATCAAAGCTAATCGGCTGTCAAGTCACTTGCTATCTCTATCTAATTTGAAGTAAAGCTTAATAGCAAGTGACTTGACAGCCGATTAGTGTTGATCGAGCTTTCAGAAAGCGGCAGTTAATTGGTGGAACTAAGAGGTGAATAACAAGAACATGTTTAATTGTACTACCCCTACCACAAAGCTTCAGGCAGACAATTAAACAATACAGTATAGTGTATTCTATAATTCGTAGGTATTTTATAGGTATATTACGTAATTTACTTTATAATACGTAAACACTAGATGCTTGGTTATTCAACCGAATCAAGCGGCTTTTACTCGGTAGAAAAAAGTGTGTTCAAGTAAACCTTTTATGAAACTGGTACAGACAGAATAAGGATTGACATTTCGGGAAACTTTTTCGGCAGATTGAAATTGGTCTTTTTTGTTAGATGGTATATCGTATTCTTCGCACATTTCGTTATAAACCATTTGCTCTAATAAGATAACATCAAACAAAGTTAATACAGATCTAACATTAAGAAAGTAATAGTTTAAGTAGTTGGATTAGAACAATTTAATGCGGCACGGGACGGTTTTTGAACAGCTGTAAATCTACTAAAATGTAAAAAAATACATGAAGAAAAACGAAAACTTTAAAATTGAACATGTACTCGAACGCTGTGTAAAGATAGAAACGTAAATAATGATAATTTTCTCGATAAAAAAAATCATAAAGATGACACTAAATTGATATTTCAAACATCCTACTACTACTAAGAGAGTTTTTCTTGAAATCATGTCAAAGTTATATCAAAAGATAGGGAATAACATTTTCTAGCGCTGTGTGACAAAAAAAAATAAAATTTAATTATAATTAATCTCTGAGAAGAAAATCTAACGAAATCTAACTGTTCAAGTGCTTGCGCCGAGCATTACCCGCTGCACGCTGAGGCGTCTTGGAGGTTGGAGGTTCTGGGATATCCCCGCCTTAAAAAATGTCGAACCGGGGCTGGTCGACTAGCAATAACTTTTCTATTTTCTCTGAGTAAGTACTTTTTTTATACAACTGCTGATGGAACGAGCAACCTGATGATAAGTGGTAACCGCCACCTATAACAAAGCATTGCCTCGTAAGACACGCACGACAGGAATGTGCCCTACGATGCACTGCCCTGCGTTCATCAACTTGAGGCATACTTGGTTTCATGTGCCTGTAATTACACCGGCGGCGGCCACACTCTTCAAACCGAAACACAGCAACGCTGCTTGGCGGCAGAAAAAGGCGTGGTGGTAGTACTTCCCTGGACGAGTCCTTCACAAAGAGCTTTACTACTCTTAAAACAACATACAATATGTACATTGAACATACATCGTACATGTATTAGTACTCTCAAACGCAGAATGAAAATATCGTGGGGAATCCACCATGTCGTAGAACCTAATACATTTGTCATGTGCTAGAAACGAGCCGGTTTGAGGATCATTTAAGATATTTTCACCACATTATAAAAAAAACTTATAACCCGACACGAAAAATAGGTATTTTTTTGTTCTTCAGTCTTGTGTGGTGTGGTGGTAGTATCATCACAAACGTCGGATGCTCATAACACGTCTGAAACCAGTGTTTAGCGTCTAATAGCTGAACCATGACAAATCACTGCAACCAAGGCCTCGGTAAATGCATTTCCTTCTTCCCCGACGAGCTCAAACCTTCGTCAATTCAAAACAGACCTCAATACAAAGTAAACTTTATAGCAATGGTAATAGGTATAATTTGGAACAAATGAAGCTTAGCAGGATCTACGTCTAATTTTGAAAATGGAATCTGAATTATAATAATCCAATTTGTGTTCCTTTTTCTCCTTGAAACTTTGGTCGACGCGGTGATCCACAAAGGTAAGTAATCATAAGTATAAAAGGCTCACAGCCGTTAAACCAACATATGAATCTCAATATGGTTATACAAAATCACCAAAAAACATGTTTTGGGAAATGTTACAAAAATTCAGCAAAAATACCACTGATCAAAAAATAACAAAACTTTGAAATGTGAGAGCATTAAGTTGACTGTCGGCTGTCAGCCTCTTAGCTCGATACCATCTCATCTGTGACGAGATTTCGCTTGAAAAACCTGTTTACTTGTTTCACGAAGGGCGAGCCGGCGACGCGTATAATAACGTAATAAGAAAATCATTCCCCATCACGAAACGAGGGCGTTGTTTGCTTCCGTCTGGGTATACCTAATTGCTTGACGAGAAAAACATCTCAAAACACAGGGACTTGAGGCTTAGTATCTGTATGCCTCAAGATGAGGGACACAGGGCAATGCATTGTAGGGCACGTTCCTATCGAGCGTGACTTACGAGGAAATGCTTTGTTCTAGGTGATGGTTACCACTTACCATCAGGTAGACCATCTGCTTGTTCAACAAGTATCTGATTCATTAAACGAAATGTTTGTCCTCGGTGGGGATCGAACCTACTATCCACGCAGAAAGCAGAGGCAACTGAGCTGAGCTATGTTTCTTCTTCTTCTTCTTCTTCTTTAAAATGCATTAAAATAACTATTGAAAGTTTGTTTGCTTAATATACCAAACTAAGAGACACCTAACCCGACAGTGGGTGAAGTCCGGATGTGGCTTCATGACGATGATATTTTTATCTACCAAAGGCTTCTTTGGATATTTGCGTAATTTATTATGTGTGTAATTACGAACGTTGAGTCAAAATCACCAGCAGGAAAAAATAGTAGATTAATTGTTTACCAAGGGAGCAAACAACTATTTTGATGGCGAAATTGTTAGAGTAGTATAATTGCTAGAGTAGATAAAAAGTTCAAAGTACTTCACTCGAGCTTTAAAATAGTGTTGTTCCAAACTAAAGGTGAACACTACTTTTTATCGCCATCAATGAGAAAATAAGTATTTGCAACTTATGAATAGTCACAGTCACAGTCGCAGTCACGAAGTCACAAAGTCGAGAAGTCAAGAAGTCACGAAGCCATGAAGTTAAGAAGTCACGATAGTCACATTAAAGTCATTAAACCATAATCATTAATTTTTTTATATATTTTTTTTAAATATTACTTAGTAAAATCTGAAGTAAATAATTGGATTTAACAAAGGTGGAATGCACTTTTCGCGTGTTTTTACCCAAATGCCGAGGGTTATGTGTTTGGCGTGTATCTATCCATGCATGTATTTATGTATCCTTCCTTCGATATTTCCTTTATTACCACGTAGTAACCAAACGGCTGGATGGATTTTGATGATTCTAGTATCAAAAGATTCGTCGCAACTTTCCAAGTGTCCTTAGAAAAAAAAAACCAAAAAGTCACGTGGGAAGGAAAGGAGGAGCGATATTCTCTCACAAAAAAAAATTTTTTTCGCTATCATAACAATATGGGTATCAAAATCAAGAGAGTGATGAAGTGTTTTCAAATAATGTATTAGTTTTTGATTTAAAGTAAACCCTCAAAGACAAAACCAGAACGCAAAATTAGTTAAGTCACTTTAGCGAACTAGGCCATGAGTGATGCTAAATATATGATAAAACCTTCTCTATGGTCATAAGTACAAATCGTTTAGAAAAAAAGCCGTTTCGAAGATATGAAGAGTTTTGTTATAAAAAAAATGTAATTGCTGGTAACCCCAAAGTGATCAAAATGAATTATACAACCACAGGCGTCAGTAAACTGCTAGGACATAGGTACGCGAGCCTGACTGAAGCGATCATTACATTTTTATCATTCGTCAAGACTGAAGAATGGATTTCAATATTAAAAAGTACCAAATTTAAAACCATTACCTACCTTATTTACCTACCTACATACTTTTAGTTCGGGCACTCGGGTTTTTTATTTTTTAATATATCTTCTTGTTACTTTTTTTATCATACAAACAACCTGCTTTTTGCTGCTGTACGTGATTTCTTTGGTGATTGGAACTTTTTACGGAACTTGGAAAGTTTTACTCATAAGCACATTCCAAATTCAAATCACTTTTCCTTCCTAGGCAGGAAAAGTAAGCACTTAGGCACTGTAAGTAGTTACTTTTCCTCCCTAGGGAGGAAAGTACGTACTTACATTGAAAGTAAACGAAATGATATTTTGCTGCTTGTTTATAAAGCGCAAACTAACTCTTTTCGAATTGATGTGCTAAAACAATGTTTAACGCCTCTTTTTCGTTGATCTTAAAGGTTCGCTTTATATAACAGAGAGAATAGGTTTGTTCGACTAATTAAGCCTGAAACCCTGGCAACTGAAGGAATTATTAATTACGCGTAGGGCTGTCCAAATAACGCCAGTCTTTTCGAAGTTAGTTATCATTTTGATTTATTTTCTGTATCAAATTAGTTAGATAGATAGCTCTTTATTGCAACAAAAAAGGGTACACCATTTTTCTATAAAAACCAACAAATGAACAAATAAAAATAAATATGTATTTTGTACATTTTGTAAATAATTGTAACTATCAGTTGTAATTTTCTGTGTAAATAAAGTTTTATATAATATTGTAATTGAATTATTTTTTATGACATTGCTAGGTGAATATTGTTGTTATTTTATTTTATTAATATTTGTGGTTAAAGAATTTATTTCTCAAAAGAATTAACAATTCACATATTATTACACTTAATTATTTAATGTTTTTAAACTGCAGGCAAAGCACAGAGATCAATTCTTGCCTACGCTTGCCTTGCATTGCATCTACTTATGTAAATGTACTTTTATGAATAAAACCTGTGTTTATAAACGAATAAATGAATTGGAATTACTGTTTTCAATATACTGCAAACAACGTTTGTTGTCGCTCAAACATAGCAATTTAGCAAAGTCCATAAATAAACATAACTTCACTATCCGCAAAAAATATTTTCCAATCACATAACCGTTTAGTCATCGAACGAAAATTGCGGTTTGTTTATTCAAAAAGTTTTGCAACAAGTTCGTTAAACATTAAAACAGTTACGTGAACCCGATAACGTTACAATAGCTTGCATATTGAGTAGCGAGATAAGGAAGGAGTAAAACAAGTGTGGTTTTAGCGTGGCACACACTATGAAAATTTGAGAAGGCTAGGCGTACTCAGAAATTTATTTCAAAAATAAAAATAAATAAATATTGGTGGACATTCCACACAGCACTATCTCGCCTTTTTAAGGTACTACCTACGACTACGCCTTTTTCTGCCGCCAAGCAGCAACGCTGTGTTTCGGTTTGAAGAGTGTGGTCGCCTGTGTAATTACAGGCGCATGAGGCTTAACATCAGTATACCTCAAGTTGATGGACGCAGGGCAGTGCATGATAGGGCACGTTCCTTTCATGCTTTTTTTTTTAAATACATACTTACAATATATATTGTACAATATATTTGATTTTGTTATATAACCAAATCAAATATACAATAGTGGTAAATCAACAAAATTTTTTTGTTTATATATTCTATAAAAAAACTCCATAAAACTTTTTTGGTGGCGTGGGTAACAGTATACATTAACACAATCGCAGTACTTCACAATTTCCACTTTTATATAGAAAGGAAATACGTCATAAGCAAAACTTGCTTACAATGTTCGTGAGTAGGTAGGTACTTTTCGCAATATGAAATATTCTACCTGACTCCGAGGCCCTATATTAGCCGGGGGATGAAAGTACCTTCGTAACGTAGGTCTAAATTCTGTATAGAGTTACTTTGCAAATTGAATTTAATATCAGATGGCGTTCAGGATGCTATCGAAATGATTTAGAAGATTTTTTAAGAATATGACTCAGCATGCGACCTTGGCTGTTTGTTTAGGTAAAATACTTACCTGTATTCATCATCATCATCAACAGCCCACAGAAGTCCACTGCTGGACATAGGCCTCCCCTATCCGCTTCCAGGAAGATTACCTGTATTGGTAATTTTTAGTGAAGTTTTAAATAGTCATAGGCATGTTTAATGATAGTATCAACCCATATTTATATAAAACAATAATGTCTATGGTCATACAATAAGTTGTAAATAGTAGTGAGGATGTATAAGAGCTAAGAAGCATTGGCTTAGTTTGGGGTAGATAGTGCAGTGTGAAAAGTCCACCAATATTTATTTATTTTAGTGTTGTTATTAATTAATTGTTATTTATTTATTTACCTTTATTATTTTCCCGATGTTTTGGCTATGCTGCGATTGCGAGTCTGCCCGCGACCACGAATGTGTCACGATCGTGAAAGTTTAAAAAATACTAAGTATACCCATAAATAGACCAGTCTCGAGAAATTAATTAACAGCGTAATGAGCCAACTTCTTCACCAACTCATCTCACGGTGATCAGCCAATATAAGTCACCCCGAGGAGCAAAAATATATTCTACTCTTAACCAACTGAAGGTTTAGCATCCGTTTAATAAATAATAATATTGGTGGACTTTCTACACTGCACTATCTAGCCCCAAAATATGCCAAAATAACACACACAAATTTATATTAGGGGACCATTAAAACACACAAACCTATAATAACCAGATAGCTGATATTATAATACATAGGTACCCCACATATTTTTTTTGTATTTGTGTTATCATCACCACTGATAGTATATATATATATGTAGTCATACAAAGTCGCTTTCTCTGTCCCTATATCCCTATGTGCCCTTGTCCCTTTGTATGCTTAAATCATTAAAACTACGCAACGGATTTGATGCGGTTTTTTAATAGATAGAGTGATTCAAGAGAAAGGTTTATATGTATAATACATGCATGATATGTGCACCCGTGCGAAGCAAGGGCGCGCGGGCGGGTCGCTAGTTTTATATAAATAACACTCAGACAGTCAACTGGTGAATTTGTATAACGGCTCGGGTTAGTGTCAATAATTTCTTTTTTATCCAATCATTATCAGAGTATGATCACGATCAGTCAGACCCCCTTCATACGAAGACAGAGCTAATGTGACTCTCGCTCGCACGATTTGACTTGTTGAAAGATATAAAATCACTAAACGCATTTTCGAAAAATCGCAAACAACCATTTTGTGTGCAATCACATTGCGTACAGTTTAGTAAAAAAATCATTTTGATCGATACAAGTTTTCCTACTTAAAAGTTTGCTTTTCAAGTCTTCGTACTCAAGCAAACTTTTGAGTAGGAAAACTTGCATCAATCGAAATGAAATTTTTACCAAAATATGCGCAATGTGATTGCACACAAAATGGTTGTTTGCGATTTTTCAAAATTAGAATTTGTGATTTTATATCTTTCAAAATGTAGAATCGTGCGAGCGAGAGAAATATTAGGTGTTGACAACGCCTTAATTTTGGCAGACGTAGGTAATATCGCCTGCAAAGACTACGAGTAGCATACAAGACGGCAGAGGATTTTCAATGTATTAATCAAGTTATAATTTATCCAATCAAAATAAGGTCTCAATTTCAATACTCGGTGTTCGACCTCGGAAAATCGTAAAAGGAGCATGTTTTCTGACGGACTCGTAAGCGTTACGATATCATCTTATCTGGTGCTGAAAGTCCAGGTGTCTCAGCGGAGCGCTATTTCTCACTTGAAATGACTTTAGAAATTAATACCTTCAGTCATTTGTTTTAATTAACTCATGAATATGAATGAGCGAGGTGACATAGGTAAGGTTCTACATATTATTATAACAACAGCTAAGACAGAAATCTAATTATGAGTGTCTTCTTTCTCATGAGAAAAACACAAATTGAGTTTTTTTTTACATAGATAGATACTACCATCATATCATCCACATGATCATCAACCCAAAAATTGCACCATTGCATACAAACCTACTTTGAGCCTTCTCTAAATTATGAACAACTAGGTGCTCCCCGCGGTTTCACCCGCGTAGTTAAATCCCGGTATTCCCACGGAATAAAAAGTAGCATATGTGCTATTCCAGACTATATTCCATTTCTATGCCAAATTTCATCAAGATCCGTTCAGCCGTTCTGGCGTTATTGAGTAACAAACATCCATCCATCCATTCATCCATCCATACTTACAAACTTACGCTTTTATAATATTAATAGGATGTTTATATTCCAACAGCGTTTATTTATAAATAAACTAGCGACCCGCCCGCGTGCCACTGCTTCGCACGGGTGCACATATCATGCATGAAACACATACATTAAATTTTATTTACATATAAATCTTCCTCTTGAATCACTCTATCTATTAAAAAAACCGCATCAAAATCCGTTAAGTATTTTTAAAGATATAAGCATACATAGGGACATAGGAATTAGTGATATAGAGACAGACAGTTTTGAGTAGTAGAGCTCTTTGTGAAGGGCTCGTCCGGGGAAGTACTACCACCACGCCTTTTTCTGCCGCCAAGCAGCAACGCTGTGTTTCGGTTTGAAGAGTGTGGTCTCCCGTGTAATTACAGGCTTAACATCTGTATGCCTCAAGTTGATGGACGCAGGGCAGTGCATCGTAGGGCACGTTCCTATTGTGCGTGACCTACGGGGCAATGTTTTGTTTATAGGTGATGGTTACCACTTAACATCAGGTGGGTCATCTGCTTGTTCCATCAGCTAGTTGTATAAAAAAAAGAGACAAAGCGACTTTGTTTTATACTATGTATTGATTATCTTATCCTATATTGTCCTTAGTAAATGCTCTTAGTAAAATTGTACTAAGGCACCAGAAACATCTGAGTACCTTAGATATACCTGCCTAGCCTACCTGCATAACTACTGGTACATTATTGCGAGCTGTACGATGCGTCGATTCCCGGATGACGGGTGCTGTATTGATTTTGATAGCTACAGAAGCGGTAGTAGTTGCTTGTTGCAAGTTTACAACGCATGTGATGTAATTTTGATGACCCCGTACTGCCGGGCTGGCCAGATAAGGTGAGATGGACTAAAGATTTGCATTCTTTGACGACCTCAGTGGCGCAGCGGGCGAGAGTCCACCTGCGACGCAAAAGGTTGCGGGTTCGATTCCCGCCTCGGAGCAAATTTGTGTATGGACTGCAGAAATTTGTTCCGTTGGTCTGGGTGTTTATGTATAATAAAAAATAACTATTTATGTAAGTATATAATAGTGTATTAAATATATCAGTCACCTAGTACCCAAAACACAAGCTTTGATTAGCTTACTTTGGGGCTAGGTGGCTGTGTGGATTGTCCAGCATTATTATTGTTATTATATTATTATTCTGTTTAGTTACGGATTTAAGTTTTTTGGTTTTATTAATCATAGGTACATTTCAAATATTCTAATTTACATACACACAAGCCCAAAGACATAATAACGGCTTATAAGTATAGATTCGCATGAAAAAATCATACTTTTAATATTACACAAAAATACAGGAAATCAGTATGACAGTATAAGTTTTATTTAACTACTTCTTTTTTTCTACTACTCGTGACGGAAAAATATGATAGTGTGCACTTTCCCGATGTTTAGTGGTAACCATCACAATGCATTGTCTAGCTTAGCCCAGTGGGTATAAAAATTACCTACATAGTTATAGGATGTAAATTAGGAGCTATGTAAATATCTCTATAGTATAAAAACTCTTTTGTGTTTCTCATATACAATCAACAATTATTTCATAAAACGTAATCTTTAAAACACGCTACGGATTTTAATGCGGTTTTTTAAATAGGTAGAGTATGAGTATGATTCAAGAGGAAGGTTTAGGAAGGCATTACAGCCGTGCGAAGCCGGGACGGGTAGCTAGTCTTCTAACTCAAACACAAAAGTAAAACACAATATACACTATTGCTCACAACATACACAATATTATTAAACATGTACATGTACATTTGGCGCAATTTGAAATAAAATACAGTGAAGTTAATTTCACGACACTCGTTTTTTCAAACTCACATTTTGCGAACATACAACTTGTAAATGCATACTGTTACAAGTTTTGCTTTTGATAATACTAGAGGAACGATAGTAAAAAAGTTCATTTAGAACTATAAAGTGTGGAATTAATTAGGTAAGTGTAGATAGATGTAACACAACTTTGATAAATAAAATAAAAATGTTATAAGTAAACTAGTTGCGCCCCGCGGTTTCACCCGCGCAGATTTAAACCCCGGTATTCCCATGCAATAAAAGTAGCCTATGTGCTATTCCAGACTATAATCTCTCTGCCAAGTCTCATCCAGATCCGTTCAGCCGTTCCGGCGTGAGAGAGTAACAAACATCCATCCATACCCACAAACTTTCGCGTTTATAATATTAGTAGGATAAAAAATCGAATTAGTGGAAATTTTGACGCAAACATTAAACTAAGCTTAACTTGTTTCAAGGGACAGATAATCGACAGTATTTTTTTTTATACTTTCAGTCACAAAAATAATTTGGTTTATCTATCACCCTAATACAACGCGAAGGCGAAACTACTATTTACTTAGCTGCAAGCCAGTATAGAGATATTCTGTGAAACACTAAAGGAGATTTGATCCAGAAGCCTTAACGAAACCAATAATAGGAAGGTAAGCTGATAAAGTTTTCAGCTCGAAGTTTCATCAACTATAGCGATTGTCACAGACCCTTGTTAGAACTTTAGAGTTTTAAGTTTTTGGTGTTATCTTTAGCCATGAAAAAACTTTAAAATCAAAGATCTTTGCCATCACCATCCTCAGTACGATGACATTTCTGGGTTCTTTAGATATTAGGGGGTGAGTAAAAAATTTCCGTCTTGACTGAAGCCATGAACATGTTTGCAATTAATAAATTTAATATGGATCGCTGTCGCTAATATATTTTTTGGTTGGTTTTGCGGACCACTTTAAGTATTTCCAGGGACCACCACTGGTTTGTCGGATCACCGGTTAAGAACCACTTGTTTAGAGACTCAGCCATGCCTGTAAACAGTCAAAACTGACTGCATTCTCACTGACTGAGCAAGGTCAAAAGACGCCTATCTGCGACTACAATGGCGTTAACAATAATGACCAGTTTATGTTATAGGACTTGCTGTTGTCGGTGTGACCAAACCTCTATGACTGCTCGGGTATAGGTAGTATGAGTAGCTCGTCCAGGGAAGTATACCAAGCAGTGTTGCTGTATTCTTTTTGAAGAGTGCGGGCATAGGCACACACCGGTGCATTACAGGCACACAAGTTGATTCACGCAGAGCAGTGTATCGCAGATTACGTTCTTAGTGAAAACCTTCGAGATCATACTTCTAATCAGCTTGTTCTAGCTAGTGGTATCAAAAAATATATAGATGAAGACCGTTGGTGTGCGCGAAGCTTATATATCTATTCGCGGGTCGCATCGATCTCACAATCTCGACACAGTTTCCCAGATAAGCGGATAACAGCGCGCTCATCTTCGATCACTACGGTTTATTAGACATTCTTCAACGGGATCATTCGGATAAACGTTAGGTACTAGTTTTAATTCTTGAAACAAATAAATAAATAAACTAAAAAAGTTAAAGCTAAAGGTGACTCGATAAAACTAAATTACTATAGATAAAAAAATATAACATTACTTACTCTACTTTATGTATGATCATCTACATACTACAGGTATTCTATAACGTAGAGTAAGTAGTAGAAATAAAGGTTTTCTTATTTTTATTTATTTTATATTTAGATAAAAAAATAATAAAAAAATTAAGTACTTAAATTATATTTTTTAAGCTTTCAGATGTTGTTTTACGAATTTTAGTTGTATGAGATTTTTCTAAACCGCATGAAGTGATTTTATATCGTTGAAAATTTGAAATGTGCGAGTGTGTGTGTGTTGATGCCTTTTACACACACATGCACGTTTTCATCCTAATAGTGTTATGATATCGCAGGCATCATAGGCACTTGAAAAAATCGTCGTATCTTTACATCTAGTACAACAGTTCTATACCGTTTCAAACCCGTTATAATCTCGATGTAAGCCGGCTGAAGGCAATTCATCAAGGCTCCATCTATCACTGTCACGGTGTAGTGGCCTTGTGATAACGAACAATTGGACCGTACCAATGGGTTCTATAGATTTATTGCTCTTTAGGTCAAATTCCTTTCGAAACTTACCCTAATCTTGACCCATTTCGAGTTAGTAAATAAATAGGTCTTTGAATGTACTCGTTTATAGGTCTGTCTATAGCTATCTGGCTTCGTTCGCATATTGCAGTAATTGCTATCATTATTATATATAAGGCATTTTCTTTGTATTGGGTTTTCTAGTTTTCAGATAAAGAAATAGCCTAATCCAAGTAACAAACAATTTTTTTAAATACCACTCTAATCAGTGTTAAGGGCGTCTCGTACACCCAAAGACAGATCTAACTTCAGAGATACTTCTGAAAACTAGCGAACAGCGAACTATGTAGTTTCTTTTTGTAAATAGTAGGTATAATGTAGGTACATAAAATATTTTGAATATAATAGGTGTGTACATTATAATGTGGTTAACATACCTAAATGTTTATTCTTTGCGAGAATCGAACCCACAACCAAAATTGCGAAGCAGAACAGTAACTGAGTTCAACCTTATCTGAAAACGACTTTTTTATATTTCAAATTCTATTAAAAACTCACAATTCTAGGCCGTTTCTGATGTTAATAGCGTCTCTTACTTTACGTTGTCGACTACGGAACCGTCAAAAGTTCCATCTAAAGTTTCTCCAAATCCTGCACAGACAGACGCCTATCCAGCAAGTATCTGAACAAAAACAGTTGAAGCCAACTAACTTGAACTCGAGAAAATAATCCACTTAGATTCGTCGACACGCCGCAAACTTCAACCACAACTTATACAACAATGAGCTTTGCCCGCAAAGGAGAAAACACGGTGACGTTAACCAGACCTCATACTTATGAATACAGTGTTTCAACTCTTTTAATGAGAGCAAAATTAAACGAACAAATGACTGCAGAGAATGGGGCCTGCATTTTTTTCACACAGACATCGTACGAGTATCATGATTTTTTCCATCGAACGAATGCATGTTCTTTTTTCAAAAAGCTGGCCAGTGATAATTTAAATTTTCAACCTTCTTGGTACACAAATTTTACGTGATTCTTTATTTGAAATTTTTAAAATTCGAATAGCATTACAGCCATGTAACTTACGACCATTGCCAAAGAGAAATTCTGCAATCATAGATGTAGGCCTCGTTCGTATGTATGTCGTCATAGTACAGTATAATTCTGTAGTAATAAAAATATTGTACTACATACTAGTTTAAATTTACTGTGCTTATACTTGCACATCACAATTTATAATTTCCATTAAAGGTAAGCGGAGCGTAACTATTCTGTAATTCGGTTTAAGTTTCAGGGCCCTTTGCAGATTTAATTCGTAAGGAGGTTGTAACGGGAATGTCTCGTGTCTGAGGTATTCTGAATAAAGTTTGAGTAAGTTAACTCATTTGTAAAGACTTCACCTGTTGATTGATTTCTCAATTTTGTATGTCTTTAGTACTGTTAATAGTTAAAGGGGTTTTTATTGGACGACACCAGCTATTATATTCTAGCGGCAGTGATGAGCTTGCGATTTGTCACTAATGGAATGCCAACTACTGCCAAATGTGGGTATATGTACCAAATGGAATATTTGGGCGTACCTTTGACTAACCCTCTTAGACGTCCTCATAGAATCTTTTGTTGGTTTGTTTTATACAACTAGTCGATGGAACAAGCAGTAGGCTGATATTAAGTGGAAAACATCACCTTTAACAAAGCATTGCCTCATAAGTCATGCACGATAGGAACGTGCCCTGCGTCCATCAACTTGATGCATAAATATGTGTCTGTAATTTAACCGGCAACCACATTCTTCAAACCGAAACACAACAATGCTGAAAAAGGCGTGGTGGTAGTAGGTACTTCTCCGGATGAGCCCTTCACAAAGAGCTCTACTACTCGTAATTGGTACTAAGAGAGAGTGAAGAACTCTGGATATATGTATACAGTGTCTGACTGAAAGATTTGAAGCTGTTACAGTTTTTTTAGTCCTCACGGGAATCCAATACAAAATATAAAATCCATCTATGAAATCAGTGAATCTATTTTATTGAACGTAGGCAACAACACATGGTTCTTGGTTCAAACTCGTGAATCTATAATCAAAAAAGGACACTCTCCCTGTAGACTAGCCATGCTCTCTCTACTTAAAAACCTAATTTAAATTCAAAAATGAACTTTTCAATGTTAACAAAAAAATATGGACGAACACCTAAGTAGTATTGAAATCTCGAAGTAGAATTACCTCATTTCCTTAAAATTATTTTCTATTTCAACTCACCTTCATCCCAAACTTTGGTTTCTAAGACTCAGTGATCGTGATTATAATAATAATGACGGCTGATTAAATTAACGATTGCAAATTTTGACCTTAAATCGAAGGTGGTATGAACGAAAACTGCGTGCTCTCTGTATTTAGCCGTACAACTTTTCGCAGTCACCGCTTTTTACTAAACCGGGTTTTAGTAGAGAGCTAACAATCTACATAAATTAGGAAACTTTTCACCTTAAAATTGAATACTAGATAAGTGCCAGTTGAAGAGACGGATCGCTTATGCTTAAATAAATAAATGAAAAAAATTACTAGATTTCTATGTAATAAAAAAAGTGTTTTATAATTTACAAAGGAGAAGTTTGCTCATTCATCACAAAATCTCCAAAACAGCAGGGTCTGCGGTGTGACATTTGAAAAAAATATTCTTGAGTTGTAGGTGCTCAAGAAACGATTTCTGATATCGCTTTTTTATACCTGTCTAAAATTTAGCATAATAACGCAACCATTAATCAATTCGTGACATTCTGCTAGTTTCTTAATCCACTTTGCTACTAAAAAAGAACATGTCATGAGTCGTTCGTTTTCATTTTGTATGGTCGATGGCCACTTTTCTAGAGGTCTATGCCAATGTAGATTCCGCAAAGTGAATTTGTTGAATTTTCCGAGAATTCTTTCCACGGGGTTTACGTTATTTATTGGCATCCGTGGTTTAATTACCGTCTTATCATAGAATTTTGTCGTAGCATTTGTATATCTTGTTTAGTAACAAATTACTGGTTGTAGAAATGTTTTTGGGTCAGCGAAAGTTGAAATCTTTAACGTAAAATTGTAATGCATTGGGACCACTTGGTGTATCGATGTATTTTAGTGAACTATGTTACGAGAATAATACTGAATAGTCATCTGCGTGGATTTTGGTAAAAATATTAAACAATTTATAGTAATTGTATAGGAGTAATGTAATTGTAAGATTTCGCACCAATTTTTTTTAACTGATGACTCATTTGTTCACAGACTTGCGATTCACCATAAAACCATAACAGCTGGAAAGGAGCCTCTTTGAGGCGCTCTTAAAATCCTCTCAGCACACTGTTTAACAACTCAACAAGAAAAATACCATCAAAAATACGTTTCAAAAAGATTCTTGTGATTCATTAGATACCTCGTACGACTTTGACTTAAACGTTTAAATTAAATATAATGAATTGGGTATGCAATAATTTCTTTGTCTGGTTTTAGGTTTCATTTTATGCTTAAAATACGTCACCTGAAATATGTAAAGCTTATGTTCATATTATATTTTATGCGCCCAATATTCTCATCTAATATCGGAATCGCAATCGTTATGACAGGTGTATCTTATTAAGTCATACGTCAGAAAATACTTACGTAATATTGTGTATTCGTCATATTTGAATACATATTTCTATGGTATTATTCCGGATATATTGAACCATCTAGAAATTCCTACTATGGAATACCTACGAGCGTTACCACCTTAGTCCATCCTTAGTCATCCAGTACATCTCAAGGTTGTCTGGAAGAGCTTTTAGCGATAAGACCGCCCACTGTATATCACTAAGATGTTTTTCGTTGTTCTTTTATGTGTAATTATTATGTGGTGTGCAATAAAGTATTTTCTACCTATCTATCTATCTACCTATCTATCTACCTACCTATCTATCTATTTATCTACCTATTTATCTACCTATCTATCTACCTATCTATCTACCTATCTATCTACCTATCTATCTTAGCTAGCAGAATTAGCAAATGGTTAGTTTGAAGTGGTAATGGGCGGTGCATAAGCCACAACCACTGGGAAACAAAGGTTCTCGAATGGCAACCACAAACTGGAAAAAAGCATGAAATGAAATGAAATGAAATAGTTTATTTGCGTGAAATATGGTTAAAAGTTAGCAGTTCTTAGTAGGTAGTTACGTAGTTAGGCAGTTTCACATATTTCACCAAGTCGTTGGCATGCAAATATTAACAATTAACAATAAAAAATTAAACATGAAATTAAATTACATTAGAAGATTAGATAAAGTAAAAAAAAAAAAAAGATAAAGTCCATAATAAATTGTCAAGAATAGGTTGATAAATTTTTTAAGTCAATCATTAAGAAAATCATTAACATTATAAAAACTTTTTTCAATGAGCCATAATTTTAACTTTTTTATGAATTGTCTGGCATAGGATGCCCTCCACATTTTAATCATCAAATTCTCGTGATTTTCACATGCAATGTCTTTGGTCCTTCGGGTAGGAGGGCGTTCCACTTCGTCCTGCAGTTTGTGGTCGCCATTCAAGAACCTCCATTTCTTAATTCCTTCAGATACTCGTGACAAATCATCCTAAATGACGACCTCAGTGGCAAAGCGGGCGAGAGTCCGCCTGCGACGCAAGAGGTTGCGGGTTCGGATCCCGCCTCGGAACAAATTTGTGTACGATCTGCATAAATTCGCAAGTGCTTCGCACGGGTGCACATATCATGCATGTATTATACATATAAACCTTCCTCTTGAATCTCTCTATCTATTAAAAAAAACCGCATCAAAATCCGTTGCGTGGTTTTAAAGATTTAAGCATACATAGGGACATAGGGACATGGGGACATATGGATATAGGGACAGAGAAAGCGACTATGTTTTATACTATGTAGTGATTAAATATATCAGTCATCTGTACCCATAACACAAGCTTCGGGGTAGCTTACTTTGCGGCTAGATGGTGCTGTGTGGATCGTCCAGCATAATTTATTATTATTATTTATCTCAGACTAGCGGTTAGTCCTACCTTCGCACAGATGAACATTTATTTAATAAATACTAGCAGACCCGGCAGACTTCGTACTGCCTCAATCGATAATTCCGAGCATTTTCATATTTATTCACATTTCAAACCTTCTCTGGACTTCCACAAATAATTCAAGGTCCAAATTAGCCAAATCGGATCAGCCGTTCTCGAGATTTAGCGAGACTAACGAACAGCAATTCATTTTTATATACAGAAGAAGAAGAAGATAAAGAAGATAGAAGATTTAAAAATAGCTTTTGTTTCTCAAGTACACTGAAAAAAAAAAATGATCGCTGCTAACAAAATTTTGATAACTGTGATCAAGACACATAGTTACATAGGGGAACGCAAAGCACTTGTTTGCCGGCAATAAAGCTGACTTGATCATTGATTGAAGCGATGGTCTCAGTAATATTAAATAAGCTCTCGATTATGTTGATCACTGAAAATATGTGATTCAAACAATATGTTTGATACTTTTCATCATGTTGTTGAAAAATGTGAACAAGAGATTAGTTAAAAATAATAAAGGCATTGATCATGTTCATTAGTTAACTTTTTGGGTAGAATTAAGCCCGTTTGCTAATTTAATCATGTTGCTTTATAAAATTTACCATGTCAAGTTTTAATAAGTATTTTATGAAAAAAGCTATTAAGAACTTTATCAGATTCAATAAATAACTTGTTTGAGAGAAATAAGTCGGTTTATTCAGCTTACAATGTTTAATTATTAAAAATTTATAAAGTACTTCGTCAGAATAATTACCTAACTTGATTGCCAGAAATAAGTCAGTTTATTCATCTCACTATGTTATATTATTAAAAATTTATAAAGTACTTTGTCATATTTATTACCTAGCTTGATTGTCAGAAATAAGTCCGTTTATTCAGCTCACAATGTTATATTTATAAGGTACTTGGTCAGATTCACTATCTGACATGTTTGTCCGAAATAAACTTTTTAATTAGGATAACCATAACCATGTTTGATATAATAGGGTTGGTATTGTATTCGACTAAAAACTGTGTACCTAGGTATACATAATACCTTCCCATTTAATGCCAAGCCAAATCATAATTTCACAAAGGCTTGGCAAATGGAAAGGTATTATGTATACCTACCAGTTATTAGTCGAGTACAATACCAACCCTATTATATCAAACATGGTTAAGGTTATCCTAATTAAAAAGCTTATTTTAGACAAACAATTCAGATAGTGTACAAAGACTCTGACAAAGTACCTTATAAATAGAACCTGAAATATTATTAATTAAAACCTACTACGAACCTACCTACGAAGTATGAAAGGAAATTTCTAAAATAAATAGAGTTAATATGGGTAAACGAAAAATTTATTTTTCTAAAACTTAAGAGCTACACAATTATAAACAATTTTATAAAACTAAACTATGTAGGTATAAGACTTATTATAATAGAATTACGGTCGATTTCTGAAAGCTTGATCAAAACTAATCGGCTGTTAAGTCACTTGCTAATTCAGCTTTTACTTCAAATTAGATAAAGATAGCAAGTGACTTGACAGCCGATTAGTTTTGATCAAGCTTTCAGAAATTGGCCGTTAGTCTACCAAACTGTACGGCAGTCTTATGGCCCGCTCCAGGCTTTATAACATAATCATAATCATTTACTTATTACAATAGAATTATTCTACCAAACTTTAAGGCAGTCTTATGGCCCACTCCGGGCTTTATAAAAATTTAAGAACTACACAATTATAACCATTTCAGTCAACAATTTTATAAAAATATACTATTGATGTACTTATTATAATAGAATTAGTTAACCAAACTGCAGGGCAGTCTATTGGCCCGCTCCGGGCTTTATAACAATTTAAGAGGCTACACAATTATAATCATTTCAATCAACAACTTATAAATACAAACTACAATAATATGTACTTAAGTACATATTATAATAGAATCAGTCAACCAAACTGCAGGGCTACGGGCTTCATAACAGTTTAAGAGCTACACAATTATAACCATTTTAAAAAAATATACTACATATTTTTGCACTTATTATAATAAAATTAGTCTACCAAACTGTAAGGCAGTCTTATGGCCCGCTCCGGGCTTCATAACAATTTAAGAGCTACACAATTATACCCATTTCAATCATCAATTGTATGTACTTATTATAATAGAATTACGGTCGGTTTCTTAAAGCTTGATCAAACTAATCGGCTGTCAACTCACTTTCTATTCAGCTTTTACTTCAAATTAGATATAGATAGCAAGCAAGTGACTTGATAGCCGATTAGTTTTGATCGAGATTTCAGAAATCGGCAGTTAGTTTACCAAACTGTAAGGCAGTCTTATGGCCCGCTCCGGGCTTCATAACAATTTAAGAGCTACACAATTATTACGGAACGGACGGGAATCATACATTTTACTGGGATAAAAAGTAGCCTATGTGCTATTCCAGACTATAATCCATCTCTGCCAAATTTCATCCAGATCCGTTAAGGGTCCGGTGACAGCGGCTCGCAATTTCAAGGTGCGATTGGCTATTATTTCATTTTATTTAATTTCGGGGAGTTTGTTTGAAATAATAACTCTAAAGAAACACGCATAAATACTGTTCGAACACAAATAATACAATAATATAAGGGAAATGTGCTTGAGTCAGAAATCATTTTGGTATTAGGTAAACGTAAGACCAAATATACTAATACCAAAATGATTTCTGACTCGGGCATGCTTCCCTTATATTATTGTATTATTTGTGTTCGAACAGTATTTATGCGTGTTTCTTTAGAGTTATTTTTTCAAACAACCTCCCCGAAATGAAATAAAATGAAATAATAGCCAATCGCACTTCGAAATTGCGAGCCGCTGTCACCGGAGCCTTAAGCCGTTCTGGCGTGATTGAGTAACAAACATCCATAGATACATACATACATCCAAACTTTCACACAGTTACTATTACTACTACTAGACCAACTGATTGCAGAATTGCTTGATGACTGGTTTCTGCTTAATTGCAGAAACCAGTCATCAAGCACCATGTTTTACAATGTTCATAATATAAACTAGGTCAATATTTACCAGAACTATTCCATGGGGTTTCTTCAAAGCTGGAAACTCTGATAAATACTGTTCAACAGAGACATTTTTTAGTAGCTGCAAGCGGTGTTTAATAGTGGATCTCCACTTATCTTCTACCATGCACCATGGGTCAGAACTATTTTTCAGCCACTCTATTTCTTCCTCAACATCTTCAGCTGCAGAATCATCACTCTCTATATTTAGGCGTGAAGCTGTGGAAGTACTAGACGAAGCTGGACTGTTTTCCCTATTTAATTTTTTTTACAGTGAGCACACCCAACTTTTGATATCGGTTCTTTTTATCTTTTCTTTTTATCTCCGCACACCATTTGTTGAAGATTATGAATGTGACAGGTGCATCTTTGTTGGTTTTTGATACTTCTTTCGCTATAATCGAAGACAACAGGTTATGTGGCATTTCACCTGTAAGTCCATCACCTACACTGGCCAACAGCGATGATGCTTCCAAGCTTTCTTTTAATAGTTTCAACAAAATCTAAAAAAAAAGTAGGTATTTAAAATAAAAATAAATAAATAATGCTGGACAATCCACACAGCATCATCTAGCCCCAAGCTAAGCAAAGCTTGTGTTATGGGTACTAGATGACTGATATACATAATACAATACATTACAAAATTAACTCATACATACACTATCGGAACAGTTAAATTCCTCTTTGCCATCATCATTGTTCAATGGTGTTCCCTGCAAATCAGGTTCTGTTTCTTGTTGTATAATTGGTATTAGTTCAATATCCTATAGAAAACAAAATAATTGCATTACATTATGTATAATCTGTCAAAAACAATACATATAGGTACCCATTCTAAACTAACCCTATTTTCTACATGTAGGTAGTAGTGATTGAAAATAAAAACCAAAATAAACTAACACAAAGTAGGTAAATACTAAATATGTAGGTATAAGAGCATTGCTTACACTCAGGGTAATATTTTGAGAATTACTCAAATTATCTAATATATTTATTGACCCATTTGTAAAGTCATACATCCAGATTTTCCAAGCACGCATGAATAGTGCATGTGGCCCTACTTGTGGGATTAATTCCTTAATATCTTCATTATTGAGGGACGCCAGCGCTTGTAAAGTACCTATAAAAGGAAAATGATCAGGATGTAGGCAATTAGATTATGATTTACTACGGCAGAATTTTGTGAAGTACTTATTTTTTTTTCATTTCCTAGAAAAAAGGACTCAAGGGAAGGACTTGCCATCTACCCCCACTCGCAACCCCCCTACTCCCAACCCTCAACTCAGGTACAAGGGTATCTATAGCCAACCCAAATAGCTACCTGTACCTACCAAAACTTCCAGGGCCTCGGGCACCAACGCCATGTGTTTTGTGTAGTTAGGTTAGAGTAAGAAGGTTGTTAGATAAGTAGGTAGGTTGGTACTTACTACGAAAACTCCGCACAAGTTGTGGTAGCTCCCATACAGTGAGCAAGTCCGCAACCTCGTCCATAATTTTATTATAATAAATATAATATATAACTGACTGACTGACTAAACCGATCAACATGTCAAAACTTGTGCCTTTTGCGCGGTCTGCGCGGTGCAAAGACCTTGTACTTATAACTAGACTGTGCACCAAGGCGCAAGAACCGGTCCGCGTGAGAGGGCTCCTGGTGGGAGTGTGTCCCTTTCTAATGAGGTGACCATGAATAACCAAACAGAACACGGGACAAATTACTTGTACGATTACGTATCCCAACATATTTAAGCTACCATATATTTATATAAGTAAAAATAAAATACCAAAACATCAAGTGTGTATATTTTTTGCAAGGGTGGGTTAAGGGTCAGAAATACTTTTTTCATCCCATCTATTCGAAGACATCGACTTGGTTCGCCTTGGTGTGCACCCAAAGGTGGTGTTTTCTTTAAGAAACTGTAAGTGCGCGGGAAAGTTAATTCCGGCGCACTTATAGTTAAGTAATAAAAATATGATTTCGCACCCTTATGATACAATCTACTATTTCCTCCCTTTATAATAGGTAAGTATCATCTGACCTACCGTTAATTTGCCAAAAACCTAACAACATTCGCTCCGTAAAGAGGTAGTTAAAAAAAAGCTAGGTTTGTCAAATGTGAGATATATTTATTATTATTAAACCAGTGAATAGAGGAGGTCAAAATATAAACCTGATGCAATATTCTGGAATAAATTTTTATTGAATTGGTTTTATACATTGCTGGACAACACTGTTTTACGCAATTTTTGTTTTAATGTAGCCTTATCTACTACATGCTTGAGGGTTAGAGACTTCCTGTAGGTTCTAAGTCTTAAATTTAAGAATTTTTGATCAACACACTTTCAGGCATTGTTGTAACACTTTCATATCTCGACGTAATTTCTTTTTACGTGGCGTGTCAGTAGTTGCAGCGGATTCTGTTTGTGTACAAACACTTTCCGTAATGGTAATCTCCTTAATGGCACTTTCTTGCAGTTTTGCCTTTTTTGGTGCTGGTCCTACCTCTTCTATAGGTACCTACATGAATTGCTTAAAACATGCACTCTTTTTTTGTAGGACACGACCTGTAAAGATATTTGAAGTTAATGTGACACTACTCTTGTCTACCTACCCAGGTAGACAAGAGTAGACTGGAGCAGAGTAGTGCAGATGAGAGCTTATATTTATTTATTTAAACGTATATGACGGAATATAAATAATAGGCGAAACAAAATTTAAACAAGTACTTATCTTTACTAGTACATACCTTCTTAACTGTGAATTAAATATTACCTTAAAAATTCAAACAAAACAAAACTAAAAATTAAACTCTTACCACGTCGGCTCAGTGAAACTATGTGAAAAAGGCATCGCAAAATTTGAATTTTCAAGGTTATTGTTAATGCGCGGACACACGGATGATTTATTCTTACCTTAGAAAATATTGACGGGACAGCATCAGGTTTCAGCATTTTACTCCAGGAATAAAGTCGTCACATATAAAATGCGCACTGCAAATAACAGACGACTGAGTTTTTTCCAGGTACTGCATTTTCCAACTTCAATATCTAGTTTTCATTCTTTGGAAATCTACAATACAAGAATTAGTTAATAACAACAAACGTCATCGTCTCAAAGTCATAGAACGCGATTAGAACAACTTTTTTTTCACCAACATCTCCAATTTATGACAGTCGAGACGTATCGACTTACCTAGTACTAGGTACGAGATTGTAAAAAAATCTTGGATCAACAAAACTCATGGTTACCCTAAAGAACATAATTGTTGTTTTTACTTTATCCATGGAAAGAAAAGCCGCTACCGGGATAAGACTCATTTTTGCACCCTTTCACAACAAGAATTCACCATTTTTCATTAAAATTAGCAGGTTTTACGAAAATTTACACCATCACAAATCGAAACACGAGAATCATCCAAACAACCACATGAGCAAACCGCCATCTGCATTTAGTATTACCAGATCCAAACATTTAATTACTACTCTTACATACTCAGTGTTAAAGGATTATTTAAGAAATACAACGAATTGATGATTAATTATACCTACTTTATGAACTAGAAATATTTAATAAAGTTTCAAAGATTATAAACGTTCGTTTTGGTAATTCATAAAAAAGCAAAACGTATGTAGTTTATTGTACCATTTCTACCAAACCCAATGGTTAGTTGAGCTGGCAAGACGTCAGACAAGGACACACTCCCAGCAGGAGCCCTCTCACCGGGACCGTTTTCAGCTCGCTACCGCTTATAAGGAAATAGCTACCCTACATATAAGTCAATAAATCTCATTTTAGCTAAACAACATTTTTTGGTGCACAGTCTAGTTATAAGTACAATGTCTTTGGCGCGGTGGGATAAAAATGTTGCCACTTCGGCAGTAATAAAAACAACCGCCTTAAAAAGGTTCAAGGATGTATTGTATATAGCTTCTTCCATAGTTAGTGCTGTTATTGAGTGCTGTTACTTGTAAAGAAATATATATTGTATATTTTCGTTTAGTTTAGACACGGAACAAAAGAAAATAAATGCAACAAAGTATTTTAAGCTATTAGTAAATACCCAAAAAATAATTACTGGCAAGTTTCTAGTCCTCTAAATTCTACTAAAATTGAATATTTACATAATTATATCCATAACTTAGGTTGATTGCGTTCAACTCGGTAATGTTATTTTCTATAAACGAGTTTATTGTCGCTATTATGGTACTTAGTGAACATTGATAATGGGTATATTACATCTAAACAAGACTTGTCTGAAGAAAAGTGAAATATCCTGCCTATAATGACACTTTTTATAATTCACAAAGTCAGTTTTCAACTTGACGGTTTGGAACAAGTATAATTTATAGTAAAAATAAAGATCCTTTATTGAGTCTTTAATCATTTTGACCTTATTCTTAACTAACAAGCGTGATTTTAAAATCAATCGTTTTATTTTTAAATTCAAACATAAAAAAGTCAATCAAGCAAAATTTGCACTTGATTGGTAATCTTTTTTTTCAGTGTATAAAGTAGCATTCAAATGGTGAAAGAATTTTTAAAATCGGATTGGATTGTGAGTTTATTCGTTATGCCAAAATACAAATATTTCCTCTTTATAATATTAGTTAACATTAAAAGATTAACAACCTCTATAAAACTCCTAAACAAGATTGAAAGGTAAAATAAATGAAGCACTAAACAAACCATCTTTTAACTTTCGGCAACATAAACACAGATGGATTAAATAATCATACCTAGTCAGTATTTTGTCTGAAGTAAAAGAGCTAACATTTTGTTTTGGCCAGGGATCATAGAAATAAACGGTGCACCACGCTAGAGATGAACAACATCCATAGGAAAAAGAAGATTTTTTCTATGCCATGTAAATTCCCAGTAGCTGACTTTTTCAATAATAAACAGTAAGTAGTCGTATAGTAAGTATAATTTTGAAGAGGTATTTATTTATATGCCCAGGCATGGTGGACATTACAGAAAATAATAACACTTCTTATAGCTAGTTACTTAACAAAAAATATTTTGTCATTAGTAAATAATGCACTCTACATGTACTGTCGTCATGCATAAAAAGATAAGTGCTTATTTAAAGCTTTCTTAGTTTTAGTCTTTCTTACTTTTATAATTTATAACCAACCTCATCATTAAAAACTTATTCCAAAGCGTGTTTCAAACAAAACACGCCACATTCAGGCCTGAGGATCCATTGTTTCGGACTGCTCTGATAAATTAATATTTCAACGGCGTACCTTGATTCGGTGCCTACAAGAGCTGAGAAATATTTCAGATTATTAATTTACATTTTCGTAGTACAAACACGATTGTAAACGAAACAAACCCCAAAAGTCAGATAAATAAATAATCCTGTCGACCTCACACTAAGTTTTCCTGTCTCCTTCTTCGTTTAGTTATGGCTACACTATTTTAAGAGTAGTAGAGCTCTTTGTGAAGGGCTCGTCCGGGGAACATGAGGGGCACATGAGGCTTAACATCGCTATGCCTCAAGTTGATGGACGCAGGGATATGCATCGTAGGGCACGATCCCATCGTGCGTGACTACTAGGCAATAAATAAATAAAATAAATAATGCTGGACAATCCACACAGCACCATCTAGCCCCAAAGTAAGCTACTCAAAGCTTGTGTTATGGGTTATTTAATACATTAATATACTTACATAGATAGATATTTTTTATTATATATACATAAACACCCAGACCAACGGAACAAATTTCTGCAGATCGTACACAAATTTGTTCCGAGGCGGAAATCGAACCCGCAACCTCTTGCGTCGCAGGCGGACTCTCGCCCGCTGCGCCACTGAGGTCGTCAATGCTCTGTTATAGGTGATTGTTACCACTTAATATAATAGCCAGTATAAAAAAAATACGAAAAACTTTTATTCAGATCAGAATGAAACAGAAAGAGCTTCTCGACTTTTATCCTCAGGCACGGTTGATATCCCTTGAGTTACGCAGGTACGTCCAATTATTACATACCTATTCAAATTTAGCAGTAGTTGGTCTTACATATTATTATGTGACAGGTTGCGAGCCCATCACCGCCGCAGGAATACACGATTATTTTCATCAAACAGTAGGCAGTTCTTCAGTGTTTTTTAAGTTATTTAGAATTTAAATTCTCAGTATAGCGCAAATACTCGAGCAATATTCTATTCGGTTGCCCTGAATTTATCGGCATAAATCAAACATATCGCGGATGTTACCAAAGTTATGGGAGTTCATAAATTGGCTTATTGACGGTTACGACCTCTGTTGCTTTGGTGGCCCGTGTACGGTCGATTGTCACAGTGAGTTTAGTGTGTCAATGGTTTTATTACCTACTGGGTTCGGTTGTGGTGTCTGCTCCAGTTTTATGGCAGCAGCTCGTTATTTGTATGTTATATGTAGTAGAAAAGAGGACTCGTTCAGGGAAGTACTACCACCATGCCTTTTCTGCGTGGACGGGTCCGTCAAACAGCGTTGCAGGGGCAGCATACGATGCGCCGCTATCTCGCTCGCACAATTAAACTCAAAGATTAGCGTAATAATAGCGTACGTAACTTACGGGGCTAGATTACTTATTTTTATTAGTTGTTTCCAGTGGTTGCAGTACTGGATAAGAACAACCAAACACCGGGCTCATTGGCATGTTTTGGGAGAGACCTAAGTCCAGCAGTGAACCAATATCGGTCTATGATGATATGATTAGACAGTTGCGTCACTTACCATTTCCATAGAGTTTGACCTCAATAGTAAATGCACGACAATATTTAATAAAAATATTTTATTCAGCGGGAACAACTGTTATCTCTTTCTAAAGGCTGCTTTTAAGGAAACTGGCTTTGAAAGAAAAAAGGTCTTATTATATTATAATCTACCTTTAAATAATTTGTACGCCTCTGTGCGTAAGAAATAAAAGGAAGGCATTGAATTTATGCTCCGAAAATTCCCTATTCATTGCTCGCATTTCTTTTATTTAAAGAAATAGGCTTTTTATGGCAAATAATACTATGTGTTACGTTGGGAATAGAGGTTGTTGAACTTGGGATAACGGATAGGAACGTCAGGTCATAGAAGTGAAACTCCGATTTATGCTAACTGGCATGAAAGTTGATTCGTGTCCTGGTTATTAAAAAAACTTACCCCCGGTTCCTGAAAGCTCGACCAACACTAATCGGCTGTCAAGTCACTTGCTATTTCAGCTTTTACTTCAAATTAGATAGACATTAGTGTTGATCGCGCTCTCAGAAACCGGGGGTGAGTCAATCAAAATTATCGACATATGGCAGAACTAGCTGTGCCCGCGGTTTCACCCGCGTAGTTTTAAATCCCAGTATTCCCACGGGATAAAAAATAGCCTATGTGCTATTCCGGAATAATTTATCTCTGTGCAAAACATTATCCAGATCCGATCAATCGTTCTGACGTGATTGAGTAACAAACATCCAAACGTTCACATTTTATTTGAAATGAAGTTTCGTTTCTAAGACCACTAAATAGTCCCTTGCTTGAAACGTGGCATGAATTTCGACAATACACTGCTGAAATTACCCACTATATCAAAGACAGTAAAACTTTGATGACAGCAAGATCCGTGAATTTCCTTGAACATTAATTAACTCATTCACGAAATGGAAATTGAAAGCCAATTATTATTTTTAGTTTATGTATATAGGTTGATTTTTCCCATATCACTAAATTATACAAGTTTCGTAATAAATAATAAAAAATAAATATTGGTGGACTTTCCACACAGCACTATCTAGCCCCAAACTAAGCTTATGCTTGTAATATGGGAGAACCAGATAGCTGATATACTACTTATAATACTTTTTTTTTGTAAATACATACTTATAATATTATATAACACCTAATTCTTCTTAATGTCCTGAAACAAGTTTTTTTCAAATTAGTGCGTCCTGTCCTTTGTAACATAAATGTTTGTTCTCGGTGGGGATCAAACCCACAGCCTTCAGCGAAGTGGTCAGCATTTTAATAAAAAACGGCATTATATTATTCAGGTTTATCTATCTAATGAATACCTTTAAACCACAGAGCTTTAAAGTCCATGCGTGTCGCCCTGTGACTAGAGCCGAATTCTTTCTTTATTCGATACAAAACAGGTGTCACCATTTACTAAAACTAACACACTTTCGGCACGCACACTACAACATGTTCCATTTACACATCACTTTGCTATCGAGTCATACGAAGCAGAGTCGTGGGAGTGCGATGACCATAGGAGCGACTACTGTGAGAGTAAGATGCAAAAAACCAATCACAGAGCTTCCTTCCCGAGCGTCTCAAGACAACGAATGTGATAATGCGCATTCAAAATGACGAAAGTTTTTTTATTAAAATTTACGAAATTTACCTTTACGATTTACTTACCGATGGTATTTCACGCCGGTAACACTGGAACTATTGTTTTTACAATTTTTAACTTGACACCAAGACATATTTCATAGTTTATCATGCTGTAAGACCAAGTAAAACGACCGAAAACTCTCTCTCGCTCGGACTATGTTCGACAACAGACTGACAAGCGCTGTCGTAGGTTGGCCTGTTTACTGGTCCAAACGAGAACCACGTAATATTATTCACCTCGCTTCTATGGGGGGGCGCGCGCGGGGGCGATGTGGCCCGATCGTTGTTCTGTGCTTTAAACGAACAATTCCTTGTTTATTTATTTATTTATTTCTATATAATCTCAATCTGGGAAACGGCTCCAACGATTTTCATGAAATTTAGTAGGCAGGGGGTTTCAGGGCCGATAAATGAATCTAGCTAAGATTCATTTTTTAGAAAATGGTTTTCACCATGTTTTCATCCAGGCAATTAAAAACGTAAACTTAAACATAAATGATGATGACTCTTCCTGACATCTATTGGCGAGTAGTAATACTATTATTTTTTAAGCTACTTCAGTAGATGGAGATGTTAAGCAACCGAGCTGAGCTCGGTCTCCCAGGTATTATTAGATTTTTTTTATTATTATGGCCATTTATTTCCCAGATTTCGTCGTCGTTTCGATCCCATATTACCCATTACCTTTACGATTTTCTGGGTTTCAAGACTTTCATGTGTCAAACTTTTTTTACTATATTATAAAGTTCAACTGCGTCATTACGATACTACTTAATCATCTGTACCGATTACGATTACGAGAGAGTTAGACAAGCGTGCAGGACTAACCGCCGGTTTCTGAACGCTCGATTAAAGCTAATCGTCTGTCAAGTCACTTGCTGTTTCTATCTTATCTATCTAAATATATATAACTCAAAGGTGACTGACTGACTGACTGACATAGTGATCTATCAACGCACAGCCCAAACCACTGGACCGATCGGGCTGAAATTTGGCATGCAGGTAGATGTTATGATGTAGGCATCCGCTAAGAAAGGATTTTGATCAATTCTACCCCCAAGGGGATAAAATAGGGGATGAAAGTTTGTATGAAACTTTGAATTCCTTGGCGCGAGCAAAGCCGCGGGTTCAGCTAGTTTGAAATAAAAGCTGAAATAGCAAGTGACTTGACAGGCGATTAGTGTTGATCGAGCTTTCAGAAACCGGGGGTTAGAATCGGCAGGCGGCCGCTACCATTCCACGACCAGCGCACTAGGCTGATGATGTATAGGTATGTATGGCTACGTAACGGGCTGTGAATCAAGGAGCTCTGATTGCTAATTTGTCTCTATTCATAGGGCATAGTTGCAGGACGACAGTAATTAACACCCGCACGGATCGAATGGTCAGTGTTGCTAACTAAGTCTTATGCCCCTTGCTCATCTACATTCGGTAAATATCTTAATTTTTGCTTTGTAAGGTCTGAGAGTATCGAAGTTTATAAATAAAATGAATAAATAAATATTGGTGGACTTTCCACACAGCACTATCTAGCCCCAAACTAAGCTTATGCTTGTGATATGGGAACCAGATAGCTGATATACTACTTATATACTTATTTTTTTGTAAATGCATACTTATAATATTATATAATGTTTGGTAAATATCTTTGATTTCACAAATTTGTACGAGTACCAAGAGGTCTAAGAGCATTTACGTTTGGTCAACATTCATCTTGAATTTTGCAAATAGGTACCAATAAGAGTTTAAGAGGATGCTGGATCATTGCGCATATTATTTTCTTTTAGATTTTTTTGTTATTTATTAAGCAGCTTTTAAGTTATTTATTTCTGACTAGACTAAAAAAATCTTCTGCTTTCAAAAACGTCCGCGAATGGGTTGCCTGTGATATGTTTTATAGTATTTTACATAGGTAAGTCATTCTTTTAACATACCTAGATAGTTTTATCATAACATGAACATAAGTATTTCCAAAAAAGTATCATAAGTGCCTACTCTCTCAGTTGTCTAGTGCAATACAAAAAAATACGATAAAATTTTAATATACTGCCAAAACAGCAGATGGTTAATTAATAAAAATGTCTGCTGTGTGAACAAAATGTGACATAAAATGTTGCACAAAATGTAAAAACAATGTTTCGGTAAAACTATCTATCAATCCCATTGACACTGTCTGAAACTCGGTATATGATGCATTGAAATTGATTTCAACTTATACAATACTAGTAGCGCCCAGCGGTTTCACCCGCGCAGATTTAAATTCCGGTGTTCCCACAGGATCAAAAGTAGCCTATGTGCTATTCCAGACTATAATCAATCTCTCTGCCAAGTTTCATCCAGATCCGTTCAGCCATTCCAGCGTGAAAGAGTAACAAACATCCATCCATACTTACAAACTTTCGCGTTTATAATATTAGTTTTTAGGATTGCGTCAAATAGTAGCTTCTTCACCAAACTACCCAACGGCAACGTTTGTAAATTAAATAATTAAAGCCAGTCAAATGGTTCAATAAAATAACAAGAATCGCATTGAAAAGTCTTAAAGACAGGTGACTTCAAATTGGTTAAATTCTAATTATTATGTCAGAATTCCAGACAATAAAAAAAATATCTCGCGTAGATCTAAGTTCCAGCATTACTTTTTGGATCGAAATTATTTTTTACTGGGCCTTTCTGATGCTAATTTAGATATTTCAAAATTTATGACACTGTTATTTGATTTTATATACTTTCCGTCCTTTGTAATGCTAATCTAATTATTTTAAAATTTATAGCACTGTTTTTTATTTCCATATTATGCAGATGAAAAAGATACCGATTGTACACAGCGAGTGTGCTCTGGCCTTTACTTTAGTTATATATCTCACAGTTATACAATTTGCTTTCCGATGTAGGCTCTAATTAATGGACGAGCGCAGTCAGTAATTAAATTGCGGGCAAATAATGACAGTGTATCACAGGAACCAAATAACGACGTGTTTCAGAATAATGTTTTGTAAACAAGCACCGATATTTATTTATTCCCTGAATAAATATTGGTAGATATATTATTACGTAAAGCCATTGTTTGTGCTATGAAAACCATACACATATAATCAGAATAAACAGAAGAAACAATTTCATGATTTTGAAACACCAGCAGGCTGATCGCGTAACTTTTGTTACATTCTAAATCCGGTTGCCTATGTAAATTTTGGCAGTTTTGCTATCGAAAAATTGAGCTTGACTGCAATCTCACCTGATGTTATGTGGTGATACGGTCGACGATGTGGCATGCTTACCTAGAAAATACCTGATCACGCTTCTCTTGAAATCTTTAAATTATTGGCATTTGTATAAACATACACCCCGGTAAGGAATTCCATTCGTATGCTGTGCGCATCATGAATGAAGAAGCAAAGCGCTTGGTGCGGGCAGTTGGTATGTCAACCGTGAATGGATAACGTTTTGCATAGTTTATGTTCCATACGAGACATGTTGAAAGCAACCCTATCTCCGCTGTTAAAATACGAACATGACGTGATGAGCAATAAAGTAATTTTCTTAAAAATATCTTACTATCTATTTATTTTCATCGATACGAACTCGCCTTTGACTCACGTCCTCGTTTTGCTTACCCCATTGGTTTTTCTGCTCACTGAATAAGTTTCATGCCCCGAAGGCTTTGTACGATCACAAAAATGCCTTAGTTTGTGTTACGTATGGTTTCACCATTGCAATACCTATTTACTTACCTTTTGTTATGCCATCATGTTATTTTTATGATGCACCCAAACCAACCATCTTTTATTAGGCTCCTCTCCATCCAAAGGTTTTCTGGAAGAGATCGCTTGTTAGCGATAAGCCCATTGTACATATCTCCAATTGGTATTTCTTGTTTAATTTTGTTGTTGGTTTGTAATGTGTACAATAAAGCATTTTTATTCATTCGTTCATTCATTTTGGTGTAGTGGAATCACTGACTGGCTGACAAAATGAAAACAGAAATTATTTGTGTACATGTGTGTATGGGGTGGATAGGAATGGATATTGCTGGTAAGGATAGGATGATAATTTTAAATATCATACTAACCTATCTTAATGTAGTTTGTGTGACATTCCAGTTCTCTTAAACGGTGAAGGAAAACATCGCGAAGGACCATTAAAGTACCTATTGAAACAGCGGCGATGGGTTTGCAACCTGGCACTTATAGAATACTTACTACTGCAAAATGTGGGTATAATACCAAATGTTATGTTCGGTCTAACTATCCCCCTTAGACGTCCTCAAAGGGTTAGTACTTGGTACTAAGAGATCTGAGGGGATACCTACCTTGGCTGGGGGTCAAAGTCGTGTCGTGTGTGTGAAAAAGCTCGAATGTGATCGTCATTACTATTTCATTCGTTTAAATCCACGCTATCTGACTTACTGCTCTCCTGAGATTGGGTCTACTCGGTACTTCATATATAATTCAATCTTTCCTCAGGTACCCGTTGTTCATTAGCCCGAAATTATACGCTTCTCTTTTCATGTTCATTGACCTCTTAATTCGGGCTATAAGTAGGGGTAATCTCAGTTCACAACTCAAATAGGGTATGGACAGCAACATTAACCCTCGGTTTCTGAAAGCCGGATCAAAGGTAATCGGCTGTCAAGTCACTTACTATCTCTTTCCAATTTGAAGCAAAAGCTGAAATAGCGAGTGACTTGACAGCCGATTAATGTAGATCGCGCTTTTAGCTTTGATCGGGCTTTCAGAAATCGGGGGTTAGAGGCATAAATTCGAAAATTTGTAAGTTGTTTGGTCAACCTTACGGTCAGTCAACCATACTACTTACAAATTTTCGAACTCATACCAATGCGAACCTACATAAAATCCTTTCACCTCGCTGTTTTGAAATGTAAAGGAAAGTATCATATTCTTCAGTAATTTTATATCTTGAAAATTTGTAAGTGAGAGCTTAACAGATCCTAGGAATTGTGGATTCAAATTCTGATGGATTCAATTCAATATATCAATAATATTTGTTCTCGGTAGGAATGGAACCCACTGTGTACAGCGCAGAATGCTGCCACACCAACTGAACTACGTAATATTGTACACTAGTTGCGCCCGGCGGTTTCACCCACGCAGATTTAAATCACGGTATTCCCACGGTATAAAAGTAGTCTATGTGCTATTACAGACTAAAATCTATCTCTCTGCCAAGTTTCATCCAGATCCGTTCAGCCGTTCCGGCGTGAAAGAGTAACAAACATCCACCCATCCATCCATACTTACCAACTTTCGCGTTTATAATATTAGTAGGAAGTAGGATAGGATAGGATAGGATAGGATAGGATAGGATAATGATGATGAAGGAGAACGAAGGAACTTTCTTTTCAGTTTGACCTTCTCAACCCTTTTCGTGAAACAACAAAGTTTTTATTATTTCTTTTCTTCGTAGGTATTTTATCAAAGTACTCTTTAACGTTTTATGTTGCCTTTTCCTTCATTATAGCGTTTTTTGTCCTTCTTTACAAACTTTGTTAATTTTGAAGACAGTAAATGTTTAGAGGGCGGCGATGACTAAGCTTTTGACGAAACATAGTAGCGACAAGTTATAAAGCATCTTTTGTCATAATAATTGTGACAATTGAAAATGTATTTCTTGTAGTTCTTCAGGCGAAATGTGGTTCCCGTTGTTTAAGCTTAGCATAAGGGCTTGTTAGTGCTGCGTCCATCAATATTTATTTATGTATTGTTTGACGGAAACGTATAAAAAGAAAAACTTCAACCGCAGAAATGTTTTAAGACTAGGAACATTAATAGTGTTTTATCTAATTATTCGCTACAAGTTTTTCCTCTAAAAAATACCTACTTAATAGTTCTACAAGAGTAAACCTATTCAGTGGGTCATGAGTTTTGCCAGACTTCACTCGTTAGTTACTAGTAAAATCATATAAACTTGTCAAAAGCTGATTAGTATCCACTGTGAAATTACAGGCAAATGAGGTTTCACATCTGTAATCCTCAATTTAATAGAGCAGAGCAGTGCATGGTACGTTCATATTGTCCGTGACTTACGAGCCGATGCTTTTTATATGTGATGGTTACCACTTAACATTAGGTGGGCTTCTCTTGTTCCATCAGCATGTCGTATAAAAAAAACTAATACACCTATACATTCACAAAAAAAAAACTGTGCAAACACCTATCAAAAGTGTCCTCATACCTAGTCGTTATAATGATACTAGTAGTAATTCTCTACCGACTCAAAGTAACATTATGGTTCAACTACGTATAATTTTGTATAGTTTGAGCAAACGTTGATCTTGCTCAATTGCACAAAGGTATTATGGTTGAATGCACTCGCGATCCTGTAATAAGATGCAACCGCTGTGCCACAAGGAGTCACTGGCCCTGGACTCTTACGTCAGAGCTACTGCAGTTTTTATGGATATACGGCAGAAGTAGCTGAGTAGCTTTGGTTGTCATATATACCTTCAGTCTCATGTCAGTCCACCGTAATGTTGTTGCAAATAACAGCAACAGTTGAATTTTAAGTTAGTGGGATATTTAGAGTTTCTTAAAAAACCTTCAGTCTTCGCGTGGAACTGGTGGTCAAAAATACCTAAAAGAATTATACTTTTTTTATATACAACTCGCTGATGAAACAAGCAGATGGCCCACCTGATGTTAATTGGTAACCATCACCTATATACAAAACATTGCCCCGTAGGTCACGCACAATAAAAACGTGCCCTACGATGCACTGCCCTGCGTCCATCAACTTGAGGCATACAGATGTTAAGCCTCTCTCTTTGTAAAATAAGAACTTTACTTACTTAGAGCTTTTCAAAATCGGTTCATCCACCATGCTTTGTCCAGATAGCCTGAACCAGAAGTCCAAAAACCTTGTCAAGTACTTTCGATAGATAGATGTAGCGTTAACACTGACTTATTAAATGTTCTGTGTAGGTGTATTGAATTAACTCCTCAGTCGCGCAGCTACTTCTGATGAACTGAACCTTCCCACTAATCTTCATTTAAGCTCCAAGTTTTTACTACAAGTACGTGACTGGCTTAAGCTAGCTGTTTGTTTTCATTTGCTACTATTTTCTTATAACGTGGTGACACATTTATTACGTGTCTTGGAAGCCTTTACAATTTTATCAAATTGAATTGACTGACCGTTGAACCTTATTCTGTAGATAAATATATTTACCCTACCATTTAAGTATATAGATAGGTATATATTTATGTTTGCATTACCTTGTCTGTCATGTTGAAAATAGATAGGTAGGTCAATGCGGTTTAAGTTTGGTATGCCTAGAAATGTATAGGGAGACATCTAAATTTATTTATATTTTCTTTGAAATTTTGTAATTGATCAACTAGATTTTAATGTAACCTAGTAAGAAAATAAACTAACAATCAGTGTCATAAAACTGATGATAATCTAATTCTCTTAGAAAGGATAAGTATAGTATTTTCTTATCTTTAAGGATACACATATGAATAAATAAATCAGAATCAATTGAGGCTCTTTTTGTTCATTGATAATAATGAACAAAAAGAGCCTCAATTGACCGTAATATATTCCTTGGAAGCGACACGACAAATTTGTATCGTGATAAAAAAAGAGCCTCAATTGACTAACTGTACCGACGCCAAAAAGTTTAGTATCGTCACTCAGAAGTGTATTTTATGATTCATATTCCGTTTTATAGCAAGACTACTTAAATCTTGTTTCAGAAGTAAAAACAACAGTGGTGGGTCAGCGGCCCTCCGACCGAAGACCTCTGACGTCACGAACATCTGCATAGTGCATTCCATTATAAAAATGCTCATTTATTGCGCGTCTAATATAAATATATGCGGTAGCTTTGAAGGATTTTAAAATAAGTATTTGAACAGTTTTGCATTGCAACTGACATGGGAAACATTCGCATGAAATATAAGCAGGTGTAGCTCAAAGAGCTCAGAGGAACGTTTAATTTTAGTTCGTGGAGTTTGCCGTTTGTGAGTTATTTTATCAACTAACGAAAACAAAAACAAGTAAAAACATAGGTATTTAATCAGTACGACCCCATATTTTTTTTTGTTTACACCTTAGTAAAGTTAACCGTTGGTTCAGAACGTTTCAAAGCAAAAGCTGTTGCAAGTAAACCTCTTGTACAAACAATTATTGCTGCTTCCAGTTACAAATTAATGGTATGCAAATATCCTCGAAGCATTCCGTGAGCATCTGCAGTATGAATTTGTTACTTTAGTGTGAGTTGAGTAATACTGTCTAATACTCAGGGATGAACACAGCTCGATGTACAGTCAGCTACACATAAATAAAAATAAACAAATTGGTGGACATTCCATTTCTACCAGACAACCTACAAAAAGCAAAATGGGTAACTTAAAGACCGATATTCGAGAACCATCCAATAATATATTGAATGCCAGTGTTGTAACAAAGGTAAAACATTTATTCCGTGGCAAAGCGAAAGATGTTTCGTGCATTGTGATCATTGAACTATTTATGCTAAGAAACTACTGCTATTCACATTCAGTGCAATATGACTTTAAATTTAACCAACGAATCCCTTCACTTTCATGATTGAATCAACAACTCACTGCGATTCATGAGACCTTGTTGACGTAAACGCTCCTCATGTTTTCTAATTTGTGTAGAAAAGTCCGGGGACTATCGGTCAAATCTCGGTCCTACCCGCGCTGCTAGCTCCGAGGGTGAATATTCGTTTAACTGACCTATTGCAGCTAAGGCAGACGAGATACATTTTAAAATTCATTGTTTTTTTTTCATACTTCATACTATATACATATATAGAACAAGTCCAGTGGTAACCATTGTTGTGAACATAAATATTACTAATCGCATCTATCAGGTTTAACAAGATGTCACTGTCAAATGACAACTGACAGTTGTGATGTATTGTCGTCCTGTTTTTGATTTGCTCTCGCTCTCTATCTCTTGCGCTGCACTCTTGATGTGCTACGTCTGTAACTTGCGCATATTGACAACCTACGTAGCTCAGTTGGTAGTAGCTCTGCCTTCTGCGCCGTAGGTCGTGGGTTCGATTCCCACCGTGAACAATCATTTGTGTGATGAACATAGATGTTTGTTCTCTGTCTGGGTGTTATATAATATTATAAGTATGTATTTACAAAAAAAAGTATATAAGTAGTATATCAGCTATCTGGTTCCCATATTACAAGCATAAGCTTAGTTTGGGGCTAGATAGTGATGTGTAGAAAGTCCACCAATATTTATATTTATTTATTTATATTGATGTAATACGTTCACATACTTGGAGGTTTTGTAATCGCGAAAGTTTGTGAGTATGGATGGATGGATGTTTGTCACTCTTTCACGTCGGAACGGCTGAACGTATCTGGATGAAACTTGGCAGAGAGATAATAATATATCATAGTCTGGAATAACACAAAGGCTACTTTTTATCCCGTGGGTATACTTACCGGGATTTAAATCTGCGCGGGTGAAACCGCGGGGCGCAACTAGTGTTCTATAACGAAGTAATTTGTACCAAAGTTGTTGCCCGTCTGCTTCGTCCCTAAGCTGGGTGACATAGGGTGATATCTCTTGTATCTACGAGCTGGTGAATGCAGCTCGTGCTTCAATGCTTTATGCTGTATTTGTATTATGGAGGTCGACGCTCGCCGAATGAGACAGTGTTTAGTTTGATGCGGTAAGGTATAGCGATTCTGATAAATTTGTTGCTTCGACGCGAGAAAAGAATATATTTTGATTGAATCGACAATGTCGACAATTTGGTCTGAAATTTGAAAATCTTCGATGAGACTGAAATATTCAAATCGATATCATTTCTTTCATGTATGATTTTAAAACAACACCTAAAAGTTTGTGTGTGTATCATTCTGACTTTCATTGTGATGTGTTTCGAAATCAGACATCAATATTATAGTTACAAGTATTTTTCGGCGAATATATCTTTACTTTTATATCATACACATTTCCTCTACTTGTTACCAAACAGCAACATAAAAACCCTGTATTGCTGTTCAGTATTTCAGGTGACAAGACCACGGCTGTTTGTATGTGACCTAACAAAAAACGTGGGACGAATACAAAGAAACGTATGCCAAAAAAAATGCCACGTGCCCCAGCTACCAGGGAAAACCCTTTGTCAAAGTGTGAGGAGGAATTTTTACAGGAACATTGTGAATGTGAAATGATGAATGGGGTGGTTTTCGGGTGGAAAATGATAGGTACTTATGGGTGATTCGGATGGTATACTTTATCCAACTGCGTAAGACTGAAGCAAGGTCAATTTAATTGTTTTGTCATCACTACATAGTATAAAACAAAGTCGCATTCTCTGTCCCTATGTCCCCTTGTCCCTTTGTATGCTTAAATCTTTAAAACTACGCAATGGATTTTGATGCGGTAAGTGGAAGGTTTATATGTATAATACATGCATGATATGTGCACCCGTACGAAGCAGGGGCGCGCGGGCGTGTCGCTAGTTGCTTGATTTGATGATTCATAATTATTGTAGTACCTTAGATGCCTAAATGGCCTAGGTTCTTAACCCATTTACTAGGCAATCAAGCTCTACCTAGCACGTCTGTTAAGTGCCTAGCTTGTGTTCTGTGACCTTTTTTATGTACTAATTAAATTTACAACATAAGTAATAGTAATAAATAAATAAATAATGCTGGACAATACACACAGAGCCATCTAGCCCCAAAGTAAGCTCCTCAAAACTTGTGTTATAAATAGTAGATAACTGATATATATAATACATTATTTACTTACACAGATAGATATTTTTTATTACACATAGAAAACACCCAGACCAACGGAACAAATTTCGGCAGATCGTACACAAATTTGTTCCGAGGCGGGAATCGAACCCGCAACCTCTTGCATCGTAGGCGGACTCTCGCCTGCTGCGCCACTGAGGTCGTCAACTAGTACATAAAATGTATTTTAAGAAAAAAACATAATTATCCATTACTTCTGAATAAATCCATTCTAGCTACGAATAAATAATTTGTGTGAGGATCTAGGTTTTGGTTGCGAGGTCTCAATAGAACATTTCCGACCTCCATTCGCATCATCTTTCACTCAACGACTGATGGAAAACGTCACTATAATTTTATAAAAAGCCACGCTAAATAAATCACGCTTATAAATATTTATAACGTGACCAAAACAATCAAGCTCTACGCGAATTTCTAATACAATTTGTAATTATAATCAATCCTTAATTTAAGATGGCAGACACTGCCCCAGACCCGTCTGAGAAGAAGAGCAAAGTATCAATGATGGCAGTAAAGAGTCAGACTCGGTCGATGGCTAACTTTGGCCAAAAGTCCATGAGCCGGATAAGAATGAGGAAAGGTTCGTACGGCTTCGGTGGAGTCCCAGGGATAAAACCTGTGGAACGCACTTCTCAGGTGAGAGAGGTCAAATCAGATGGTAGCTCTTCACAGATCGACGCAGTTTCCGGTCAGTCCGATGAAGCACCACTGCCGGGTTGAACTATAGCAATCCTTGTACCTGGGTATCAAGTGGGGGTAGATGGAAAGTCGGTTAAACTAAAGCAATCATCCTTGTACCTGGGTGGAGGGTTGGGGATAGGAGGGATGCAAGTAGGAGTAGATGGAAAGTTCTTCCCTTGAGTCTTTTTATCTAGGTCCTAGACAAAAAGGCTCAAGGGAAGAACTTTACACCTACCCCCACTTAATACCTAGACTCTAGATCAAAAATAATTCCTTAATATTCTTCACTTTAAAAAATAACCTAATGGCATGTCCTTCCCTTGAGTCTTTTTGTCTAGGAGATGAAAAATTTATACTTAAATTTTCTTCACATAAAAAAACCCTAACCTAGTAATTTAGCTGAAAAAGTTATATTTTTTCATTTCCTAGAAAAAATGATCAAAGGGAAGGATTTGCCACCTATCCCCACTTTCAGCTCCCCAAACCTCAAGAATTTCTATAGCCAACCCCTTTCATTGAGTCTTTATGGACGTGAGAGTTGTCCTTGAGTCTTAAATAGGAGATGAAAAATTATAACTTCTTTTTTTCAGCTAAATTACTAGTTAAGTTAGGTTTGTTTTTATTTTGGAAAACGTTGAAAGTGAAGTTATAATTTTTCTATTACCGTATAATTTTTTGACCGTTTCAGCTTGCAATAGAGTTCAAAAGACCACCGCTATTATATCTGAACACCTACCAACTGGATCCGTTCAAAAAGTTCCACATTCCATCCGTGACAGAAGCTACGGACGCAGTACTCGACGAACATTTTACAGGACACAAATACAATGTGCAGGTAAATGTGAAAATGTGCCTTTGAAGTGAAAGAGTTGCTTTGGGAAAATGCTTTAGCAGCTTTTGTGAAAGAGCTCGTCCTGGGACGTAACAACCATTTTATATTTCTGCTCGTAACAGTGCCGCTGTGAAAAGGTAGGTAGTAGTAGTAGAATCAATTTCAAAGGTAGGTATCATCACTATCAGCCTGTAGAAGTGGACTGGACTGGATCTTGTCCAGCAGTGGACTTCTACAGGCCTATACAATACATTTCCTGGAAGAACGGTTCTGAGCCCTTTTTACTCTTCTGGTGATCTTCACGATCCATCGTCGTTCTGTCTTCCAGTTCAAGGTAAGTAAGGTATGGGTCAACGTGAACTACATGAGGATTAACATCAGTATGCCTCAAGTTGATGGACGCAGGGCAGTGTATCGTAGGGCACGTTCTTATCGTGTGTGACTTACGAGGCAATGCTATGTTATAGGAGATGGTTACCACTTAACATCAGGTGGGTCATCTGCTTGTTCCATCACACTCAAAAAAAAACCGCGATGACTTGCACATGCAACTTCACGTCTCTGAGTGATGGAAAAAATGCAATTAATTATATTATATTATTCGGAGAAAACGCAAATTTTATTATTCTATTAACTGTCCGGTTCCCATAGTGCAAGTTTGCTTAATTTGGGACTAGACAACGCTGAGTAAATTGTCATAAAAAAACATACTTACATTTTTAAGATCGCGTGAAGTCGGTGGACGGATAAAGCTCTAAATAGTTCTTCCTGGAATTGTGTGAGGAGGCCTGCCTTTGTCCAGTGAACTTATTGAGGCTGATGTTGATGATTTGACTAAGTTTCGCGTGTTATTTTTCCGCCAGCAACCGATAATCATGAGTTATTTTTACCCAGGAATCTCCAGCCGTAGCCCTTCGTATCGCCGGCGAGCTGATGCGCAGAGTCAAAGCTATGTGCTTCAACCGGTACCGGATCATAGCTATCGTCACCATTGGCCAGAAGAGAGCGCAGAGCTACAATAATGCTATCTCTTTCATCTGGGACTACGAAAGAGACAACTACGTCGATGTGCAAAGAGAAGTAAGCACGGCGTTCATACAAGTTACTACTTTTGGAATATATCTTGACTAGGCTCTAAACTATTACAGCTACACAGTTAGCCATAGCTTAGTTACAGGTAGTAGAGACCGTTTCTGAAAACTGAAGATGCATCCTCGATTCCATATAACGACGTACTAACCTGAATTCAACTGCAGAATCATTTACTTTGCTTTTTATATAAAATATTACATTAATTATTTTCTTTATTTAGGTAATCTATCGGGGTTTGTTTAGATATTCAGGAACAGTTATTATTACCCTGTCAAGATCAGAAGAAACATTGCTGTGACTCTTAATAATCCGTTTTATGGCCGTGTATAGTCAGTCTTTGTCAGTGCTGATAGAATCTCTTATTCTTTTCCTGATATTTTCTATCCTCCTATTCCTATTAGTGCTGACAAAGTTGTACGTTTGGATCTAGGGAACTTTAAGGCTACACATACTCTTCGTTACAAAGCAGCTGTATATCTGTATAGTGAATACCCGCCGTCACTTTCTGATCTGGCGAGCACAGCTTATGCGCAAAATACCTGCCTGCGTAGACGGCAGCTGCGCCGCCGGTATGCGAGTAGTTTCAAAGAGCCTACTATTTTTTCGTAGTTTTATTGTATTTTTAGTGTTCTACTATATAATTGATCATGATGTTAATATTTTCCTATCGAAGTATTGCCTGAAACCAAAGCCAAGTAACTATAACAAAATACTTTGCTTGGGTTAAAAATAAAAATATTGTTTATCTATTCATTTATAGAAAAATGATATTTATTATTGCATCTTATAATTTACGCTTTAATATATAATTGCCTCCTATTTATTCAATTAAATATTAACTATGAAATATTATCGAATATATATTAATACCTACAAAGCTTTTATGTAATGTTTTTTCTTTTATACCTAATCAATCAACTACATATTTCGATTTATTATCGAATATTGTTATGTTAAAGATCAGTTATCTAAGCTCTGCTGAGGCGTCTGTAGAGCGCGGTCACAGGTAATTTAAATTTACTTTCAAAACATGAATTTATTGCATCCAATAAAATGTTTACACTTCGAGATAAAACGACCTGCCTATCCTAGTTTTATGCAGCCTAGACCAATAAAATATCACTAATATCAATACGTCAGTTAAATGTAACTTTTGTAGGCGTTTACGTAGTTTTATGTCATATCTGATCAAAATTGCCAATAAAATTTCACAGACACCAAACGGTCAACCCTGCAAATTTGCATAAGGGTTAGAACATGAGGTAGGTACAGAGATGGTTTAAAAACCTTCGTATTTCATCTTGATTCGTTCAACGTATCAAGAGCACATATTACCTTTTGAAACTGGATACACTGAGTATTTAAATAAAATAATGTTATAACGTTCGTTGTCAAAGTTCAAAATCATTCAGATCAATGATGTTTGACTGTTTATTTCAAGGAATTTTGATTTTCTTGTTCTAAAATTATGTGAAAAATAATCTTGTTGACCAAATAAACCTATATTTTGTCAACAAGATTATTTTGCACACCTGACTGCCGCTGCTGCTGGGGATAAAGAATACCCGCATTTCTAAAAACCCCTTTTTAGTGGTTTTATGAAAATAGTATGGTAAGAAAAACAATTTAGTTTTTACGTATTGAAAAGGATGTCAACCGAATCGTACAAAGTAGAGTTCAAACTACTTGCAGTCGTCAAACATTTTCACTCCCATCGTAGTTTACTGACGGTAAGTGCAGCACTCAAATTTTTTATTGGCTCTCAGATGATTGGTCGTACGTGGAGGTCGTTAATATTCTTACATGGATATGCACCGGCACGTTTTGCATGAAGTTTCACATTTTTATCACAGTATAGTTTTATACCAGTAGCGTAGAATGGAATACCAACTACTGTTAAACGTGGGTGTGTGACATGTGATATTTAGACCACCTGTCTTTTTTCTCTTTGCGGTATCCTCATTGCTGAGGGTCGTGACCTTAGTGCAGGACCCTTGTCTCATAATGTTTCTCCAGTGAGTTCTGTCTTATGAGGCACGGAGGAGCCTGATCTATAAATACCAAGTGAATAAGTAAATAGCTAAGCAAAGTGAAATACTAAGGAAGAAGCTAGAATAATAGGTTCTTACATACATTTTGAGCGAACACGGTAAGAATTATAAATGACGTTAGTTGTAATATTAATAATTCTCTGGTTATTGTTTTTTATAGGTTCCAAAGGCACACAGACGTTTTAATTTTTTTTACGGTTGAAGTCTTCTATGATAAAATATGTAAAAACACAATACCATTTTCACAGTAGGTAGACCAAACATACTGTGCCTCATTGTACCGTCTTATCGTCTCTATTTGTTTTTCATCTCTATCGAAGCTTAAATTAAAAGCAAACACAAGACCTTTCGACTCTCAGGCTGCTGAGTTTTTGCTAAAATTACCTTTATAACGAGAAATTTTCGTCTAAAACGGGTTACAAGATAAGAATGTATTAAGATTTTTTTTAGATCATATAGTACCTCAATTATCAACTACATACATGGTATTTTACTACGATCGATACGATCTAACCCTTTAGATCGTATCGATCGTAGTAAAATACCATTGAGGTCGTCAGATATCCCTATATCTGACGACCTCAGTGGCGCAGCGGACGAGATTCCGCCTGCGACGCAAGAGGTTGCGGGTTCGATTCCCGCCTCGGAACAAATTTGTGTACGAACTGCAGAAATTTTTTCCGTTAGTCTGGGTGTTTATGTATTAAAAAAAAATATATCTATGTAAGTATATAATGTATTAAATATATCATAGACATAGACATTTATTTATTTGCCACAAAGAACACACAACATATACAATTAGGCTTGGAATTAATAGAAAACAGGTATCATACATATCAGAAGAGAACAAAAATTAGACATATAGGTAAGAGTTTTTTACAAATAATAATAACATTAACAAGCATTATTTAAATATGGCTAAACATGATACAGACGCTAAGTATTAAACATAAACCAATACCTAATAACAATGTTGTGTCATCATCATCAGTCATCTAGTACCCATAATGTGTTATAAGCTTTGAGTAGCTTAGCTTACTTTGGGGCTAGATGGTGCTGTGTGGATCGTCCAGCATTATTTATTTATCTACCGTGCCTGGGAATTAAAATCGTGAGTCTGTTCTTGATTATCCGATATAACATTAATGTATTTGGTATTTTAAATAGAGTGCATAAAACATAATTATAAAAGATGGAAATTGTTCCGTCAGCCATTTTAGCTAAATAGCTAGTGGAGGACCCCACTAGTAGGTTCTGGGTGAGAAACGTCCTACAACCGACAGTACAGGCTAGCCGTATTAGAAAAGTTTCTCAACTTATATAATAGGATAGTATTTATTTTTATAGAGCACCGGTGGTCTAGTGGGAGTGACCCCGCCTTCCGATCGTAAGGTCGCAGGTTCGAATCCGGTCGTGCACCAATGGATTTTTCTATCGAAAAATTTATGTGCGCAATGCCAGTGCTCTTAAACGGTGAAGGAAAACATCGTGAGGAAACCAGTTAGTATTCTAACAGCGGCGATGGGCTTGCAACCTGTCACGTATGGAATACTAACTACTGCAAAATGTGGGTATGTGCCAAATGTAATGTTTGGACGTACCTCTGACTACCCCCCTTAGACATCCTCAAAGAATCTTGAATTAGTACCTACTTGGTACTGGGAGATCTGAAGGGATATCTACCGTGCCTGGGGATCAAAGTCGTTATTTTTATCAGTTTCAATAAATCAGTTCAACGTATTTATAATTCCTCACACTAGCAACCACGAGTCGTACGTTTAAATAATTACTGTTGATCACACCGCGTAGTGTGACCACGAGTAAAAGTAATTACTCGTAGTCAAGGAGTATCCAAATATACACCTAATAAAATCCTAATATACGCCTTTTTTTGCAGCCAAGCAGCGTTGCTGTGTTTCGGTTTGAAGAGTGTGGACGCCAGTGTAATTACAGGCATAACATCAGTATGCCTCAAGTTGATGGATACTGGGCAGTGTATCGTAGAGCACGTTCCTATCGTGCCTGACTTACGAGGCAATGCTTTGTTATAGGTTACCACTTAACATCAGGTGGGCGATCTGCTTGTTCCATCAGCTGGTGGTATGAAAAAAATGTTTGTTCTAACCTTTTTATCCTTTTATCTAAAACCCTTAGAAATACGTTGTTATAATGTAAGTATTCGCTAACCTAAACGTCATAAGTATCTAATATTTACTCAAATTCAAAATTTGTAAAATCGGTTTCAGTCACTCGCTATACTCATTCCTTTGCAAATTTTGTTCTGGCGTCAATAAACTAAAACGAAAACTAATACAATAGCTGGATTTGATGCAATAACACTTTTCACATGATGATGCAATTGCCGTGGCATCTCGCACAGTTTTATCCACGTTGTTTAGTACTTACTTTTGAACTGTTATTTATGTTCCTATAAAAGTACACTCACACGTTACACCTCTAAAAGTAATATTCAACCTGCTGTTTTTCTTGTAAGTATTTTCTGTTCATAGTGGTTTCTGTAATTTACTACATATTATATTATGTAAATAGTGTTATGCTAGCGAAGACAAAATTTAGGACGTTCTTCCAAGTAAATTAAATGGGATACCTTTGGCAGTTGGCTTTACTAAACAGAATGATGAAGTAAGTTCTAAAGCTCGCTAGCAAGTCAAAAGGAAGGATCCACAATATTTCACTGAGAAATATAACATTCATACTAATACAATGGATAGCCTTTAGCTAACAGCGATCTTTACCAACCATTGGCCACCATGGGATAGAAAAGGCCCTCCTTTTTTATATTTAATACTATGCATCCCAGTTCAGTTTCATTCGTTTACTTGGAAAGAACATAACATTTTAAAGAGAAATGCATATAATTATTATGATTTAGTATTGGTCTCTTTCAGTAAAAAAAAGTCCTACGGCACAACGTTGCGTTGTCGTTTACAAGAACCACGGATATTCCACTACATTTGCATACCGAAGTATATATCTTAAACAATACAACCAGACTGGGAACAGACTGAATAATAAACAGCTGAATTTCTAATAACAATAAATAAATGATGCTTGATTAAAAACTTTACTATCTAAAATACGAGGCAAGGACCTTTAATTAACTCGAAATGATGAGATGAGTACATTAAACTGTTATGCACGAGTTTTACTCTTATTTGTTTTTATTACATCAAGTACTTTTTTTGATACAAAATTAAATATCTTCAATCTTAGAAAAATATCAAGATTCGTACAGAACTCGTAGACGATAAAAATGCTGGAGCTATTTAAACGGCATTCGTTTAGGTATACCATTATATTTTAACCATTTATCCATAATATTCACATCATTAACCATTTAAGAAACGCGAAGCCGCGCGTGTTCGTTAGCTATGAAACAAAAACCTATCGCTAACAAAGGTATTGTTTCAGAATGCTGTCAATTCTTGATAGAAGTTATAGTCTCGCGGCTCCATAAATAATTCTGTTTTCATTTCATTCGGATCTGTCATAGATTTATGGGAAGCTTACCTACTCGCAGCTATTATGTTCCACCTTACAAATAAATAATAAGTCAGGAAATTTAACTGCGCTCACAAAATGACCCAACGAAAGTTGTGTAAAAGAAAAGTTGTGTACGTCACTATGACTGCCTGACATTGACGGTCATTGCAACACGGATGCGAACCAATACCTGCTCTCGTTCCGAATTTAAACCAATCACAGGCATGTCTTCGATTTGATTCGAATTTGGAATTATACGTAATTTTGGTTTCACGTAGGGCCACTTTTTGTGTGGAATATGTTCAGAGTAAAATTTCTTGACCTAGTATTTATTCGTAGTTTCCACCTTTTGAGTTATAAGGATACGTTTTTTTCACCTAAAAAACTTCTGTCGTGTCTACCCACAGATAATATTTGAAAAAATAACTAGCGCACACAAACGATAGAAGCATTCGTAACGCTAGGTGAAAATTACAGCCGTGACTCAGATTGCCCGAACTAGGCGTAGGCATTCATTTTAGATCCAAACCCGTTCGGCTAACTCTGACGACGAGAGACTTATAAGAGATATTATTACTCTGTTCAGCAGTGGACTGCTTCAAGTTGATAATTAAGTCATAATTACAAACGTATGAAAAATATAAATTGATATTGAATAGATATTTAATTTAACAGTACATGAAAATCACTTTAGTGTTGCAACTATCTAGGACCCCATACGGCTAAGCCGAAGCTATTGTCACCTTCGACCACGGGGTTGAACGATTTAATTTAGTGATAGCAACCCCATTATGGGCTGAGATTGTTGGAAAATCGAATTTGGTAGCAGAATCTTACCGTATATTGTCGGCAAGGGATATTGTTTGGCGGGTGTACCGTGGTGTGAGGTTAAATACTTACTATCAACACCAATCTATTTACTATGTAAAGGGTGTATAAAACTACTTTTGAAAACTTAAGCCTGCTTTCGATCAGGTACGATTGTTTGCTTTTATGTTACATAAAAAAACTTTTTTATACTACTTGCAATCAGCAAGAACCAAGCAGAAGGCTCACCTGTTGTGAAGTAGTAACCGTCAAATATAACAACGCAAAGTAGAAAAGTGCCTTACTTGATATGTATATAAATTATAGTTGGTTTCTTTGTTACCACGGTTTTTGATTCAATATTTGCCATGGCGCCTATCAGTAGCATAAAATACACACTTGGGTTGCTTCAAATTGTGATCCATTTGGAAACTGTCGTTATCTGAACATCGGGAACCCAACTTTATATAGTAACCTATTTCATCTGAAGAGGTCCCTCGAGTGTCAGATAGCAGAACGCTGCGCGCTGGCGGGAAAAACTTCATGTTTGCTATTAATCGCTTGCGGTGGTTGTCAGACTACACATTTGCTTCACGTATTGGTTTATCAAAACGCTGGTAGTATCAAGGAATTCATAGTGTGGGATATGCTATTACTGCATAGTCTGTGGTTATTCGCCCGACTCTGTGCTTCCCCCTTCCCCCGCCCCCTTCTGAAGAAGAACTGTGGGATGGTGTTACGGCCACGTGCCAATAAAATCTTAATTAATTAATTTATATAGTTTTCTTTAATACACCACAGATAGGTTATCTGTCAGATAAATATATTTCCGCCTTTGTTTTTGACATGTCCAAATAAAAGAAAGAAAGAAAAAAAAAGGTTTTTATTTAAATATGACAACACGACTAATGACATAACAAGAGCGACACAGTAACTAATAAATCACAGAGATTTAAAACATGCTTAACACTTATCTTACAATTTAAGGGGGGGGGGAGTTTGTGTGCTCAGTTCCGTACACGTCTCCGCGTCACAAAATTGTGTCCAGTTCAGCACGATTTTGCGTTTGACGTTGGCAACACAAAGTTTTCAGTACTATAACTCGACCGCTGTAAACTCGACCCTCCTGTCGTGCGGGAAGTCGGGGCGAGGTGTGCTCGACCAATCAATCAGTCAGCTGCCAGTGTATATGTCAATCTTGTTGGTGTGTGTGTCAATCTCGCTGCAGCGCAATGCCGTGTGTAATCGTGCGCACCCAGCGCCCCGCGTCCCGCATACTATCAGAGGGTTGACTTTACGGCGGTCGAAAATAATCATTATTTTGGTGTACACCCTGTATACTCTCGATTACACGAGTAAAAAGCAAACCAACTTTAAATTACTGCGGTGACGGGCACCGAAATACTTTCCCGAATGAAAACGTTCTCATACATTTCCACATGTTGAAAATCTTCAGCGGACGAAGATTAGGCGACGACGCGATACGAGCTATCCAGACACATTTTACATTGGCATCGAATGGAATGACGGTTCCAGGGTTTTTATTTGTTGGCAGAATTGGAATACGGGACGTTGGCTTTGATATGTACCCAGTTGTATAACGGACCTTTTCGCCTTAGGACATTCCGTGGCGGCTGAAAACTGTCAAGCCCATTCTCGCTCTCACATTTCAACTATGTTTAAAATTTATTATTACTAAAGTTTATAAAAAAGCTATAACAAAAAAGTTTAGGATGTTATTCGCATTACAATGTTCCGAAAAAATACCCCGTAGCTTTGTACGAATTTTTTTAGCAATTTCATTTATTTGATTTTAATCATTCTAACCTTGTCTTTATTGAAACTATTTGCCTATATTAATTTTATTATGCTGAATTGCTGAGCAGCAGAACCTGGAGATTCGAAACCACAAACAACTGATTTTTTGTAAACCCCAGATTCACGATCCATAAATGATTTATGAATCCTGTCAACTCAGATATTCAGTCGATCAATCAGAGTCAGTAACATTACAAGGATCGTTTTTTTTTATATTTAAAAACGTACCATCTTATTCATAATCCCTGCCATTTTATAGCGGCTCTATAGAGTATTCTTGTCACTTTCACTTTAATGCCAACGAAAAGAGACAGCAACGGGCCCTGGTCTGTTAAGCTATTGGCACGCTCAGCGATCATTATGATTATGGGCCTTAAAATATTGCAAGCATGGAGTTTTTTCACAGATATTATAAGACTGGTTTGTTTATTGGTCTGGCAGGTCTTATAATATTTTTTTGTATCCAGAGGGTTATTGTGTCTAGTTCTCGGTACTTTCGTCGCTGCAATGTGAAGTCTCGTTATAGTTCGTCGAAAATGGGATTGTTTCCACACTTTCAATGAGAATAGGTACGGTACATTTCGGAGTTGACTGATTTGTTACTTTTGAATCCGGCCACCGATAGTAAAGAAACGTTAAGAGCCCGGTGACAGCAGCTCGCAATTTCAAAATGCGATTGACTATTATTTCATTTCAGGGAAATCATTTGAAAAACAACTATCCAGTGACACACATAAATACCACTCGAACACATATAACACAATAATATAAGGGAAACATTCCCGAATCAGAAATCATTTTGGTATTAGTATTTTTGGCCTTATGATTACCTAATACCAAAATGATTTCTGACTCAAGCACATTTCCCTTATATTATTGTACTAGCTGAACTCACGGCTTTGCTCGCGCCAAGGAATTCCAAGTTTCATACAAACTATCATCCCCTATTTTATCCCCTTGGGGGTAGAATTGATCAAAATCCTTTCTTAGCGGATGCCTACGTCATAACATATACCTGCATGCCAAATTTCAACCTGATCCGTCCAGTGGTTTGGGCTGTGCGTTGATAGATCACTATGTCAGTCAGTCACCTTTGAGTTATATATATTTAGATTATTTGTATTTGAACAGTATTTATGCGTGTCACTGGATAGTTATTCTTTCAAACAACCTCCCCGAAATGAAATAATAGCCAATCGCACCTCGAAACTGCGAGCCGCTGTCACCGGGCTCTTAATTTAAAAAGGTCTGAGTGTTGTACAATTTGTTTTTTACATATATTTACTAAGTTATATTCCAGTCATTTTTTATACAACTAGCTGATGGAACAAGCAGACGGCCCACCTGATGTTAAAGTAAATAAAATAAACCAGCGACCACAATCTTCAAACCGAAACACAGCGTTGCTGCTTGGCCATAATTTTGGTTATTATGGCGCTTTTTTATCTCATAAACCATCCCAATTTGAACCAAAATTTTTGTGATATTTTTCATACAATAAAGACAATCTGAAAAAATGTCCTACTTTTTATGAAGTCGTTAAAAATAAAAATCACGTATCACTGAATTCATAACCTCCTTTGTTTTGATGTCGGTTCAAATGCCCCAAGAATAGCGCACTTCCGAGGCAGTTCCGCTACGTAAGTAGTTTATTATTCAACAAAACATCCCCACTGAGGTACTTTCGAGTTTAATTTCGTTTTATGACGCCATTACAGCTTATTATTATGTCGCGTTTGTCTAATATAACGGCAGTTAAAGCCATGAGTAGGTGATCAATGTGGGCTAGTGGAAAATAAACTATGTAGGTAATTATTTTACCTCAACACATAAAATTCCTCTTCTTCCTTATACATTCTTTTAAAGTTAATATTATACTAACTTAAAAAAAATGTATTAATCTCATTAATATTATGAATGTGAAAGTTTTGATGATTGATAAAAAAAACTTAAAATCTTTTCAACGCTGTTCACTATTTCGTATGAACCAATGGAAAAAGAAGAAGTATGTATTTATCTGGTTCGTATAACTGTAAAAAACAAATAAGAGAAAAAAAGGAAATGTAATTTGTTCGCTAGCTTTACTCACACACACACACTATGTCTGGTTGAAAGAAAAAGAAAAAAGAAAAATTCGAGCACAAATTCAAAGGGAATTGAGTTGTTGAAACAAATCAAATGCATTCAGATTTTGTTTGACGCTGCAACTACATCACTTTTCAACGCTAGAATTGATTACTTTTATGATTTGATCGTCTTTTATCGTGTAAATACATAAAAGTTGATTTAATATTCACAAACTTTTCGGAAATATTCGGAGTGAACAGGTATTTTCTAGGTAACCGTGCCAGCAACGTCGACCTCGTCGACTTAACATCAGGTGAGATGCGGTAAAGCGTATTACCTTTAGGTTTTAAAAATCTTATAGACTATCCCTCTTACTTATAATCCTTGCCATTTTAAAAGCGGCTCTATAGAGTATTCTTGTCACTGTCACTTTCATGCCAACGAAAAGAGACAGCAACAAACTTATCGGTCTGATAAGCTAACGGCACGCTCAGCGACTATTTATCCCTCTTATTTATAATCCCTGCCATTTTATAGCGGCTCTATAGAGTATTCTTGTCACTGTCACTTTCGTGCCAACCAAAGAGACAGCAACAGACTTATCGGTCTGATAAGCTAATGGCACACTCAGCGACCATTGTAATAAGGGCCTATATTTTTTATGCAAAAATGTAACGTCGGGTACCTACGTAAAATATTCGTCACACAATTTCTTTATTTCTTAATCCATAAAACCCAAACTACCACTGTAAATGAATCCATCACTGTCAGATATTTTATGAGAGAAATTGAGACTGTCTGTGAGATATTTTACACATTTCTACACCCCCAAGGTATCGCCACAATCAATGGTAAACACCAGGAACAAAGGGCAAATTCGTGACGTCATTCCCGTCGCTGACGTCAGAGCCTGCGTACATGTGGGTCAATAGAACGCGCAGCTTCGCCCGGGACGTAGCACCCCTAGAAATGGGTCATAGCTCTAAAAATACGCAGCTTTATTCCGGAGACACCGATGCACTTTGCAACCTTGGAGTTTGCTGCAATCTTGCTGCTATAAACGATTCAACGAAGATTCGACGAAGTTTCAAAGTTGTTTTTCGCTAGAAAAGATTTGGAATTTAGTGGCTCGCAATCAACGGCTCGTTTACTCAAATGAATTGAACCAAATTATCGCTTTTCACTTCCGGAAAACTGGAACAGCTTCACGACTTTGATCCTGAGACTTTGATTCAGATTCTTTGAGGCCGTCGAAGGGGAGTAGACATTTCATTTGGTACATACTAATATTTTGCAGTAGATAATATTCCATACGTGACAGGTTGCAAGCACATCGCCGCTGTTAGAATACTAACTCGTTTCCTCACGATGTTTGGTTTCACCTCTTAAAAGCACGGCATACCCATACATTTACATACATACATTTTCCGATGGAAAAACCCATTGGTGGACGACCGGATTCGAACCTACGATCTTACGATCGGAAGGTGGGGGTCACTCTTACTAGTCTTTTAACCGAGCCCCGGTGCTCGGTTAAAATATAAAAACACAAATAGCAGCAGTTCACATGTTATCAAAATTATTTTTTGCGGTACTGAATTTCACACGATTTTTATTTGAACGTAAAGTTTCTGAAACTAAGCACGGATGAGTCAGTCAATACATGTTCGGTTAGTTCAGAAACAAATCAAAACGATTTATTTTTATATTCAGGATATCTGAACCGTGTTGTTTGATTAGTCAAACACAAAAACAGAAACCCGAACGAATCGGAATTGGTTTTTGTGGATTGGTTTTGGCTAGGAAAAAAATATTGTAAAACATTTTTGAGAAAGAAATCGCTTTTAGGATACCACCTAAAATACATTACGAAGAAGGTAATTGGGTTTGTATTTGTATTCTCATTTTGACCCAACTTTACTGAAGTTACCTTACTTTACCTTATAAGTAAGGTAGTTATACCTATCTAACTGCCTACATTATACTTAATGACTCACTACTGGACGAGGACTTTATTACTGAATGACGTATGTAAACAGTTTTATAAACATTGTAAATGGGTCCCTGGAAATTTTGGGAAAATTTGTCCTTGACACGAAATAAAACAGATTACTATGTATAAATAAGCATTTCAAAAAAATATTTTAGCTATCTTTATTTGGTAATTATCATATCATTATAATATAAGCTCAGTTGGGTAAAAACAGCGCTGTGTGAAAATCTTATAGTCTAATCATAAATATTTAATATTTTCAGCAGTTTTAATTCAAGTTACGTTTATAAAGTAGGATTATCATGTATTAAATGATATAATAATATGTATTTTACACACAAACAACGAAAGGCTCGACATAAAATCGTGCATTAGGGATGTTTTATCTCGCACTTAACGCTTGTATCCTTTCGCGAAACAAAGGGTTTGGCGCGATATATTTTATGGAAGAATTGTTTTTTCAGATCCAACGCTTAGAGGCTCTATAGGAATACGATAAAGATAACAGACAAGGGAATGTGATGTTATTATTTTGGAATCATTGAATAGCGAAGTAAAGCTGGGAGATAAAAGACAATTTTTAGGAAGCATTTAATTTTGTAAATACAACTGTGATAAGTTTAAATTTGCTTTTTTAGCCTACGATATATTTGCTTTTTTAGCCTACGATATACTGCCATGCGTCCATCAATTACACTTAATATTGTATGCCAGAAGCATGCAATATGATGTCTTTATCAGTTCAGGCACATGAGGCTTAACATCTGTATGCCTCAAGTTGTTGGTCGCTGGGCAGTGCATCGTAGGGCACGTTCTTATCCTGCGTGACTTACGAGACACTACTTTTAAAAACCCTTGCAAACCACTAGGAAAAGGAGTAAGAACTTTGGAATTGTATATTTGATTTTGGTGAGCTCCTCCCAAAGAGGTCTTACAAAATTTCAGGCCCCTGCAGGCTTTGTAGTTTCCGAGATTTTGTGGTGTGGTATATCATATATATATAAATAATTATATTCATTTTGCATGTAGGTACTATATATAATTTATTAGGATTTCTCTCCTATTATTTCAATGTTTTTCTTTAAAGTATGTTGTACACCTTCCCACCACTATTATCAGCTCTCTCTATCCTCTAAGGTTTGCTGGAATAAAACTCTATATAGGGTTAAGCTCGCCTTTGTACATGACTATTATGTATTTTTTGTGTAAATCAGTTTGTGTATCAGTTGTACAATAAAGAATAAAGAGTAAGTTATTGAGTGAATTTCTCCTAATGTTTTAAGGTTTATGATTAATTCTGTCGAGATACGTGTGTTTTATCCTTTCCGATACTGCACAATCTCAAATAGGGACAGAAGCTTCTATCAAAGCCTGCCTCGATCAATCTGGCTTTGAAACGAGGATTAATTAAACTTACAACGAGGGATTGCCCTACATGCTATACAGCTCGGAAGCAGTGAAGACTAGGCGACCTACATTTAGCTCAGGAAAGACCGAACATTTAGGTGGAACGGATTTGGAGCTAGGTCACCTATTTAGGCTTCAGGATTTGATTCAAGCGTAAAGTAAATTTTATTTTAGGAATTAATAAATATTGGTGGGCTTTCCACTCAGAACTATCTAGCCTCAAAGTAGCTAGATAGCTGATATTACTTTGTTCTTTTTGCTGTTACGGGTTAATGCATAAAAACTGAAACTGAAACAGCTTCACGACTTTGATCCCCAGGCACCAGTTGAAGCATACCAGTGTTAAGCCTCATGTTTCTGTAATACCATTGGCCTTTTGAAACGTAGCAACGGTACATGATGAAATGACTTCAAAGTCAAAGTCAAAATGCATGTATTCAATGAAATTACAAGGATCACATTGAAAGCTAGGTCACTTCCGCTGACTAATGTGGTCCTACACGACTGGGAACTGGTGACGCGACCCAATCTTGCATTCCTTCGCAGATGTCTCACAGGGGGTTTTAGTGGGTTTGAGCTCCACATACCCCCATGGCAGAAGGGATTCCCCTCTGCCATGGGGATTTTGGATGGGGATGCGAAGGCATTTTCCCTTTAAAAAAATTACGTTAAGTCTTTAACAAAGAGCCAATCGGCTCTTTTTGTTAAATAAAGCTATGTTCACGATGTTTTTTATCACCATTTATGAGCACTGACATTCAGCTATGCGCTTGTAATACTTTTCGGAAAGCAATTCCCAGATACAAATTACTTTAGGAATAGGCGATGGAGCTACAAAACGTAGACGTTTTTCCCCAATCATAAATCTCATTCACAATGCCTACTCGTTGCTAAGTAACGCTGAGAGCACCATTAACTTCCGAAGTCACTTTGGTAATGGTGAATCAAGCAATTTCGGGAGTACCTACTCCTCGGGGTGTCTGTGAGACGACCTAGCTGTTAGTTTACTTTCTTTTATAAGCTCATGGATTGGTGCTGTATGGATTGTCCAGCATTATTTATTTATTATGGTATACCAACAACTGCAAAATGTGGGTATGTATCAAATACAAATGTGTACTAAATTCAAATGGCACCACATTGGAGCTTCAATAGTCTTAAATTACATTGTAACAAGGATCATACAACTAGTGTCACCTAGCTAGACGTTTCAAAGTGATCAATCTGATTCTATTGAATTTAATAAAATCAGAAGGATCATCTTTTGACTTTGACTTTGTAAAACTTTTTTTTGTGGAACTATACCTTTTGCCTTGGACTTTGTACTAGGACCTACCTCTGACTACCCATAGACAACTTTAAAAAATATTTAGTCTTGGCAGTAAGAGATTTGAGGGGATAACCTTGGCTAGGATTAAGGTCGTCTTGTTTCTGTTTTTAACATTAAAATCGAATCGGTAAGAAAATTGAAAAGGTTGAAAGCTCGTTTATATAAGAGTAATAGCTTCCGTCTGTTGACCTCCGTTTATTCCTTGAAGCGAAGGATAGAAACACAGAAACTTATCTGATTGGTCGCCGTGTTTGTTTGTCTGGTAATGGATCGGAAATTAGATAGAAATTGTGAGCAGAGCGTGATGGGCACTCGCGTTTTTATTTTTATTGGCTGAAGGAAACTACGTAGGTATTAACGATCTACTTGTATCTAGCATCAATATACAAGTCTTGAAATAAAAATAAGGGACGCTTTCTTCAGTTGCATTTTGCAATCCAATGATCATAAACTGAGTTGTGCCAATTCGGGAAAGAAAATGGTGGACATTTTCAGCCTTATTATAAACAAATCAAACCTGGGTTTAAACCTAGCTCAAGTCACGTTTTCTTATTATAAACAACTTAAACCTGGTTTATCTCATAAATTTAGGATCATCTCAGGTTTATCATTTTCGTATTACAAATGACACTTTAGTCGAAGACTACATAGTACCTGAGATAGTCCATGATTCATCATCACAGAACATAATCATTCAACAAATATCCACAGACTATAACAAATTATGGCAATCAATCGTTCATTCATTTTGGAATCACCAACTTATCTGAGCCGGTCTGAAGTTAGCCGCTTGTGCATAAATGGCCAATAGTGAATCGATTATTCTCTAAACAGCTAACTTCAGACCGGCTTAGATAAGTTGGTATAACTGTACTCTCTTGCCGCAGGCTAAAGTCATATGCGCATACTACCTCGTCTTTCGTTTTAACGAATCAATTTTTAGTTTCTCTTCTTGACTCAGATCTCCGCCTTTTTGTTTTAAATCTCGTTATCAACTTGATATTGACAAATTCGTGGCAACCCATGCGTTTTGACATTTCAAATTTAGATCGGAGTCTAGAGTTTGAAATGTATGTTGGATAATGCAGTGCTACAAGTTGTTTTATTGAATAAACTTATGTGGGAGACCAAATAAAATTTGGCAAAATGAGATTTTTATTAGTTAGACCATACTTAAACTAGGGGTCGTTCGGGTTTATCTTTAAACCGTGGTTTAGGGGATAAACTCCGTTTTATAATAACGTCTGGTCTAAGTCTTTGATTTTTCTATAGAGCAGGGACCAACTTCGGTATCAAAGTTAGACCACGGACCAGTTAGTCCTGGTTTAAGCCTAGTCTAACTCACATTTTTATAATAAGACGGTTTATGTTTGAGAGTATTTTGACCAAGTGAGCAAAGCGATCGAAACTCTTAGTGGCGATTCGGGCGATGTTTGTATGTTTGTGTGAGCATACATTTTGAACAACTGCTATTTTTTAGAATGTCTACCAAGGTATGTATCATACCTTTGAGCATTGTTTAATCTAAACTAAAAAGTATGTAAGGCAAGAGGTTCATATTAGGATTCCACAAAGGGGGGAAATTCGGGGAAAATATGAAATTAATATACCAAATAAGGAGTCGTAAGAAATAACATAATAAGAAAATTTTTTTAATATTCTAGAACTTACGGTTTCAGAGATACCTACAATGAAAACAATAAAAAATAAATAATCTTAAAAATCTTAAATTAATTTTTTAATGCGGTGAAAATACAGTGCTTAACTCATCCTAGATTCAATCACGCCGCTGAACAAAGAAACAGTGATAATAAAACGCAATCTTCAGAAAACAACATAAAAACATAAGGAAAATCTGTCTGAAGATTCGGCTGAGACATTCTTAGCATTCGCATTAAGGAAACTTGAGCCGTCCTACTTTTGTTCAGTGTTAACTGTTATTGCAAAACTTTGTATCAGGGTTGATACATCAGGATCAATTTTTTTTTATACAACTAGCTGATGGAACAAGCAGATGGCCCACCTGATGTTAAGTGGTAACCATCACCTATAAACAAAACATTGCCCCGTAGGTCACGCACAATTGGAACGTACCCTACGACGCACTGCCCTGCGTCCATCAACTTGAGGCGTACAGATGTTAAGCCTCATGTGCCTGTAATTACACCGGCGACCACACTCTTCAAACCGAAACACAGCGTTGCTGCTTGGCGGCAGAAAAAGGCGTGGTGGTAGTACTCCCCCGGACGAGCCCTTCACAAAGAGCTCTACTACTCTTATAAGATTGTCCAAACTTTCTATATAGATACAATTTTAAAACAAGTGAGCAAATAAAATACTTTGCAAAGGCCTTAGACATCTTATCTATCTTATTCTAGATTTTGGTTGCGAGAAACTGACGTTAGATTCTTCCAGTTTATAAGACATGTCAAAGTGATCATTGCGATTCAACTTAATAGAGACCGATTCGATTTTGATCTTATTTTCAAGATTGCGGGACCACTTTTCTACTCGTGACCTTAATAGGAAACTGAAGAATCTGAAACTGGATTTTTAGATTGTATAAGCTTACTTACCACCAATATTACAGGATTCCTCACATACATAGTTTTAAGGCCCTTATCGATGAGCAAGTAAAACCGTGGTAGCTCCAGTCCGTCCGTCGTCACCATGGACAGCTTTACCTACTGACGAACCATAAGCCCGCGGTTTTACTCGCTCCTCAATCAGGGCCTTCAGAATTAATTCAATAAAAATAATAACTATTATTAATAGGTATCCCTATTCTGTCACTTTACAAACTAGTCAAAAACAAAGATGGAAATATTTTAATCGTTGGATTATCCATCGGAATAGTGTTGGTATGAATATCTAAATATATATAACTCAAAGGTGACTGACTGACTGACTGACTGACTGACTGACTGACATAGTGATCTATCAACGCACAGCCCAAACCACTGGACGGATCGGGCTGAAATTTTGCATGCAGGTAGATGATATGACGTAGGCATCCGCTAAGAAAGGATTTTGATCTATTCCACCCCCAAGGGGATGAAATAGGGGATGAAAGTTTGTATGAAATTTTGTCAATTTTAAACCGATCGGGCTGACTTTGCATGCATAAAGCTACTATGACGTAGGCTTAAGGATTTTGATAAATTCCACCCCTAAGGGGATAAAATAGGGGATGAAAGTTTGCATAAATCTTTTATCTATCTTCTATCTAAATCCAAATATAAATCTAATCTAAATCTAAGATTTCAAATTTTTCTAATCTAAATATATATAACTCAAAGGTGACTGACTGACTGACTGACTGACTGACTGACTGACTGACATAGTGATCTATCAACGCACAGCCCAAACCACTGGACGGATCAGGCTGAAATTTTGCATGCAGGTAGATGATATGACGTAGGCATCCGCTAAGAAAGGATTTTGATCTATTCCACCCCCAAGAGGATGAAATAGGGGATGAAAGTTTGTATGAAATTTTGTCAATTTTAAACCGATCGGGCTGACTTTGCATGCATAAAGCTACTATGACGTAGGCTTAAGGATTTTGATAAATTCCACCCCTAAGGGGATAAAATAGGGGATGAAAGTTTGTATAAATCTTTTATCTATCTTCTATCTAAATCTAAATATATATAACTCAAAGGTGACTGACTGACTGACTGACTGACTGACTGACTGACATAGTGATCTATCAACGCACAGCCCAAACCACTGGACGGATCGGGCTGAAATTTTGCATGCAGGTAGATGATATGACGTAGGCATCCGCTAAGAAAGGATTTTGATCTATTCCACCCCCAAGGGGATGAAATAGGGGATGAAAGTTTGTATGAAATTTTGTCAATTTTAAACCGATCGGGCTGACTTTGCATGCATAAAGCTACTATGACGTAGGCTTAAGGATTTTGATAAATTCCACCCCTAAGGGGATAAAATAGGGGATGAAAGTTTGCATAAATCTTTTATCTATCTTCTATCTAAATCCAAATATAAATCTAATCTAAATCTAAGATTTCAAATTTTTCTAATCTAAATATATATAACTCAAAGGTGACTGACTGACTGACTGACTGACTGACTGACTGACTGACATAGTGATCTATCAACGCACAGCCCAAACCACTGGACGGATCAGGCTGAAATTTTGCATGCAGGTAGATGATATGACGTAGGCATCCGCTAAGAAAGGATTTTGATCGATTCCACCCCCAAGAGGATGAAATAGGGGATGAAAGTTTGTATGAAATTTTGTCAATTTTAAACCGATCGGGCTGACTTTGCATGCATAAAGCTACTATGACGTAGGCTTAAGGATTTTGATAAATTCCACCCCTAAGGGGATAAAATAGGGGATGAAAGTTTGTATAAATCTTTTATCTATCTTCTATCTAAATCTAAATATAAATCTAATCTAAATCTAAGATTTCAAATTTTTCTATCTAAATATATATAACTCAAAGGTGACTGACTGACTGACTGACTGACTGACTGACTGACATAGTGATCTATCAACGCACAGCCCAAACCACTGGACGGATCGGGCTGAAATTTTGCATGCAGGTAGATGATATGACGTAGGCATCCGCTAAGAAAGGATTTTGATCTATTCCACCCCCAAGGGGATGAAATAGGGGATGAAAGTTTGTATGAAATTTTGTCAATTTTAAACCGATCGGGCTGACTTTGCATGCATAAAGCTACTATGACGTAGGCTTAAGGATTTTGATAAATTCCACCCCTAAGGGGATAAAATAGGGGATGAAAGTTTGTTTAAATCTTCTATCTATCTTCTATCTAAATCTAAATATAAATCTAATCTAAATCTAAGTTTTCTAATTTTTCTAATCTAAATATATATAACTCAAAGGTGACTGACTGACTGACTGACTGACTGACATAGTGATCTATCAACGCACAGCCCAAACCACTGGACGGATCAGGCTGAAATTTTGCATGCAGGTAGATGATATGACGTAGGCATCCGCTAAGAAAGGATTTTGATCGATTCCACCCCTAAGAGGATGAAATAGGGGATGAAAGTTTGTATGAAATTTTGTCAATTTTAAACCGATCGGGCTGACTTTGCATGCATAAAGCTTCTATGACGTAGGCTTAAGGATTTTGATAAATTCCACCCCTAAGGGGATAAAATAGGGGATGAAAGTTTGTATAAATCTTTTATCTATCTTCTATCTAAATCCAAATATAAATCTAATCTAAATCTAAGATTTCAAATTTTTCTAATCTAAATATATATAACTCAAAGGTGACTGACTGACTGACTGACTGACTGACATAGTGATCTATCAACGCACAGCCCAAACCACTGGACGGATCGGGCTGAAATTTTGCATGCAGGTAGATGATATGACGTAGGCATCCGCTAAGAAAGGATTTTGATCTATTCCACCCCCAAGGGGATGAAATAGGGGATGAAAGTTTGTATGAAATTTTGTCAATTTTAAACCGATCGGGCTGACTTTGCATGCATAAAGCTACTATGACGTAGGCTTAAGGATTTTGATAAATTCCACCCCTAAGGGGATAAAATAGGGGATGAAAGTTTGTATAAATCTTTTATCTATCTTCTATCTAAATCTAAATCTAAATATAAATCTAATCTAAATCTAAGATTTCAAATTTTTCTATCTAAATATATATAAAATAGTGTCCGTTCGATTTTCGCTGAGAACAGTAGTGTCCCTCGCATCGCGTCGCGTTCGCGTAGGTACCTACAGTGCAAAGTGCAAACGCATCTTAACAACGTCGCCGCGGACGTACCGCCGGCTGTGACAATGACCTAGTTATTTGTCGCATAAGGCATGTGTACGACTTTCGACGACAAATCATATTGTTAAGGCGACACTACTTGCCCTAACAATGGCTACACCAACAAAAGTAAAATTGACAACAGACCTAGAGCATACTTTGTATGACCGCTACATGAAAGCATGTGAGTGCCTAGGAGAAGAAAAGAATGAGCGGGAAAAGCTGCAAGAGCTTGTAGCAAACATGAAAAATCAGATAGAAGTTCTGCAAGAGCAGCTAAAATGCGTTATGGAATCTAACATTCCAACAACAACATCAACAATGGAAACCTCTTCTGTACAGGCTGAATATGCCACGGACGAGGAAGATTTAGCAAGAGAGACAGAGTGGATAAGAGCGAAGTCCAGGAAAAAGCGAAAAATGAACACGTCACCCACTCTTTCACCACAAGGAAATACGAACGTTCCAGTCATAGAAAAAAACAAGACATTTCCTTCCCCCCCTCCAATTATAGTGGACGGGGTGAAAAACTACCAAAGTTTTTATGACTCTTTGTCATTAAAGCAGGCCGCTAGTACCTTTCGTATTAAGATACTGAACGGTGATAGTGTAAAAGTGAACGCCATTAACGATGATGCGTACAGAGCTTTAACGAAAATCTTAAGCGAGAGTAGTTGCCCCTGGCACTCTTATGAAAATAAGCTAATGAGGCCTATAAGAGTTATGGTCAAGAAATTGCCTTCCTCTTGTAAACCTGATCGGATCATCGAGGACCTTAAAGGAAAAGGGTACAAGATTGAAGAGGCAGTGAATAAACTGAGCTGGAGAACAAAAGAGCCACTCAACATGTTCATGCTCACTTTCAGCAATGAAGAAGATATTAAAAAAGTCTATGAGATTAAAACCATACTGGGGTGCGTGATTGAGATCCAACCACTGAGGTCTACCAAACTGATCCCTCAGTGTAAGAGATGCCAAGTGTATGGCCATACACAGAAGTACTGCTCCAAAGAGCCACGGTGTGTTAAATGCACAGGAAAACACCTTACCAAGGACTGTAAAAAGCCAGCAGACGAGAAGCCAAAGTGTGTGCATTGCGGAGAAGCGCACCCATCTAACTACAGAGGCTGCATGATAGCCAAAGAAATGCAGAAGATGCGAGCAAAAACCATGAAGAAAACCCCAATTACGCGGCAAATGTTCAGTAATAAACAGAAGGTAACTCTTCCAAGCTCTTCCAAGAGTAACACAGCAACCCCTTCGGCCAACACTACGCATAAATCTGTGTCATATGCCCAAGCAACTGCTAAAAACACACTAACTATGCAACGTAATGAGCCAAACAACAATAACAAGTTAGATGAGATTCTAAAGCTCATGACATCTTTTGATGATCGATTGCGGAAAATAGAAAACAGCACCAAACTTGCTGTTCCTAGAACCAAACAATGATTTATGCACTAAAAATCATGGCTTGGAACTGCAATGGACTACAAAAACATCAAAATGAACTGCAGGTAGTCCTTGATATAGAAAATATAGATTTGTGTCTCGTATCAGAGACACACTTTAATAAACAATCACACATTACATTTAATGGCTATAAAGTCTATCATGCTCTACACCCTGCTAACAAAGGAAGAGGGGGCAGTGCTATTATCATAAAAGAAAACATCAAAAACCATGAAGTGAATAAATGCGAAGAGCCAGATATCCAGTCTGTAGCTGTATGTGTTAATACAAAGCTATATTCTCTTACGGTAGCAGCTATATACTGCCCACCGCGACATACGATAGATAAAGATAAATACTCAAGATTTCTTCAAACGCTTGGCGAAAGATTCATACTAGGAGGTGACTTCAATGCCAAAAATACTTATTGGGGTTCCAGATTAACGAATACAAAGGGCAATAATTTGATGCAAGCCATAAACCAGATAAGAGGAGACGTAATATCTACTGGCTCACCGACATACTGGCCAACTGATCCAAACAAAATACCAGACCTAATAGACTTTTTTATTTATAAAAACCTATCTCGCAGCTATTTACAAATAAAACAGAGCTATGATATGAACTCTGACCATTCTCCAATATACTTAGAAATAAGTGAGCAAATTTTACAAGTGCAAAACACACTGACCCTAGTAAATAAGTATACTGATTGGGAGAGTTTTAAGATAGAACTAGATTGTAATATAGATCTTAAGGTTCCACTAAAAACACCAGAGCAACTAAACTTAGAAGTAGACAGTTTTACAAAACTTATACAACAGGTTGCCTGGAACAATACACCAGTAATAGATACCAAGAAAAGGGCTACAAGAAACAACTACCCATATGATATTTTACAACTTATAAATGAAAAAAGGAAACAGAGAAAAGTGTGGCACCAAACTAGATTTCCTCAAGACAAAAATAAGTTGAATAATCTCACGAAACAGCTAAAAATAAGAATACAACACTTTAACGATGAGTCTACTGAAAATGATCTTCAAAACCTCACTAGTGACCGCAGTACAAACTATTCACTCTGGAAGGCAACTAAAAATATGAAACGACCCATTACCCCTATTCCTCCAATTAATATAGGACCTGGAAAGTGGGCCGTTAGTAACGAAGACAAAGCTAAAAGATTTGCAGACCATCTAGAAGAAATCTTTAAACCTAACGAAACTCAAACCAACGATATACCAACGATAAACGAAGTTTGTAATGAAATACTAACTATAAAGCTAGTAACACCCAGAGAAGTCTGGAGTGAAATAAAACACCACATAAACCCAAGAAAATCACCAGGATTTGACCTCATAACGGGAGTGATACTACATAACCTTCCAAGAAAAGCGGTAGTCAAACTGACAACCCTTATTAATGCAGCACTCCGACTAAAGATTGTACCAGATTTATGGAAAGTAGCCGAAGTTATCATGATAGCCAAGCCTGGAAAACCGCCACATGAGACCTCATCTTACAGACCGATTTCCTTGCTACCTATGCTATCAAAACTATTCGAAAAGCTGTTTCTTAAAAGACTCAAGCCACTTATAAATAGTCAACACATCATACCAGATCACCAATTTGGATTTCGAGAACAGCATTCCACAATAGATCAAGTCCACAGGATTACAGATGTCATTGAGAAAACGCTCGAAGAAAAAAAAGTCTGCTCCAGTATCTTTTTAGATGTAGCACAAGCATTTGATAAGGTATGGCATGACGGGCTATTACTGAAACTGAGGAGAGTACTACCTCTAGAATTCGCAGATCTAATAGAATCTTATTTGTCAAATAGAGTGTTTAGAATAAGGCAAGAAGACGCTTACTCTGAACTTAAAACAATAAAAGCTGGGGTGCCACAAGGAAGTGTACTAGGCCCGGTCCTGTATCTTCTTTACACAAGTGACATCCCCGCACTACCAAATAACACCATTGCAACCTTTGCTGACGACACTGCTATTATGGCTGTCGGAAGCACTCACGCAGAAGCTGCTGAAAAGGTACAAGCAGCTGTAAATGAAGTCTATGATTGGACGATTAAATGGCGAATAAAACTTAATGAATCCAAGTCGGTTCATATCAACTTCAGTAACAAGAAAGAACAGTACTATGCGGTATTCATTAACAATAAAATAATACCATACGAAAACACTGCAAAATACCTAGGTATGACGCTTGACGCGAAACTGCGCTGGAAAGCACACGTCAAGAAGAAAAAAGAAGAATTAGAATTACGCTACAAAAGGATGTACTGGCTGCTTGGAAGACAATCCGCTCTGTCAGTGCATAACAAGCTTTTGTTGTACAAACAAGTCCTAATGCCAGTATGGACGTATGGTATACAGCTGTGGGGCTGTACCTGTAAAAGCAACATTGAAATAATACAGCGATTTCAAAATAAAGTACTAAGAGGCATTGTCAATGCACCTTGGTACGTGAGAAACGATGATCTGCACCGGGACCTCCAGATTGAATTCGTTCATAAATTAGTTAAAAAATACGCAGAAGCTCACGAAAAAAGACTTCTTCATCACGTGAACGTCGAGGCCATCCAGCTCCTCGACATCACAGACAAAGTGAGAAGACTCAAAAGAACCAAACCTTTTGAGTTAGTGCAGTGACAAACCTAATATTGTGTAGTGATAGTGCTACTTTTAATGAACACAAGAACAATGTGTCGCCTTAAGTACTTAGAGACTGTAAGAAAAGTGCCAATGGACACATTCTTAGTAATACTTATTCTATAAAATTAAGTCAAAACAAAATTACTCATTAGCCTACTTGGCTAGATTGTAATGATATTAGGGTACCGCATCTCATGCGCTAAACTAATTTAGTAAAAAAAAAAAAAAAAAAAAAATATATATAACTCAAAGGTGACTGACTGACTGACTGACTGACTGACATAGTGATCTATCAACGCACAGCCCAAACCACTGGACGGATCGGGCTGAAATTTTGCATGCAGGTAGATGATATGACGTAGGCATCCGCTAAGAAAGGATTTTGATCTATTCCACCCCCAAGGGGATGAAATAGGGGATGAAAGTTTGTATGAAATTTTGTCAATTTTAAACCGATCGGGCTGACTTTGCATGCATAAAGCTACTATGACGTAGGCTTAAGGATTTTGATAAATTCCACCCCTAAGGGGATAAAATAGGGGATGAAAGTTTGTATAAATCTTCTATCTATCTTCTATCTAAATCTAAATATAAATCTAATCTAAATCTAAGTTTTCTAATTTTTCTAATCTAAATATATATAACTCAAAGGTGACTGACTGACATAGTGATCTATCAACGCACAGCCCAAACCACTGGACGGATCAGGCTGAAATTTGGCATGCAGGTAAATGTTATGACGTAGGCATCCGCTAAGAAAGGATTTTGATCAATTCTACCCCCAAGCGGATGAAATAGGGGATGAAAGTTTGTATGAAATTTTGACAATTTTAAACCGATCGGGCTGACTTTGCATGCATAAAACTACTATAACTTAGGCATCCCCTAAGAAAGGATTTTGATAAATTCCACCCTTAAGGGGATAAAATAGGGATGAAAGTTTGTATTAATCTTCTTAGATTTTCGACTGATTGAACTGAAATTAAAGATTGGAGCTACTATGATGAAGACGTCCGCTTCAATAGGATTTTGATAAATTCAACCCTCCAATTTTTTGCACACGCTTAACAAGAGTAAAGCCGCAAAAACTATGCCTAATTAATAATAATACTTCTAAACGCGAGCGAAGCCGCGGGCAAAAGCTAGTATTTTTATAATTTTCATTCAATTATCGAAGCAGCTAATTTGTCATTATCCTGATTTATGGTAACAAAAACATAAATCAACATACAACATTGTCACTCTAAAGTTTCAAGTTACTACCTACACAATTTCCTTAACACCTAACTATTCTATCGATCAATTTGAATGGATTAGAAAGCCAACACGCTTATCCACTCCGTAACTTTATAATTTCCTTCGTACTTCGACAACCCTGCTCTAACAATAGCTGGAAGTTTTATTGGGAATCGCAACATGGTTTCAGAAGTTTTTTAAATATGAATTGGGTCTTTGAAAGCAGGTACTTCGAATATCTAAATATATATAACTCAAAGGTGACTGACTGACTGACTGACTGACTGACTGACTGACATAGTGATCTATCAACGCACAGCCCAAACCACTGGACGGATCGGGCTGAAATTTTGCATGCAGGTAGATGATATGACGTAGGCATCCGCTAAGAAAGGATTTTGATCTATTCCACCCCCAAGGGGATGAAATAGGGGATGAAAGTTTGTATGAAATTTTGTCAATTTTAAACCGATCGGGCTGACTTTGCATGCATAAAGCTACTATGACGTAGGCTTAAGGATTTTGATAAATTCCACCCCTAAGGGGATAAAATAGGGGATGAAAGTTTGCATAAATCTTTTATCTATCTTCTATCTAAATCCAAATATAAATCTAATCTAAATCTAAGATTTCAAATTTTTCTAATCTAAATATATATAACTCAAAGGTGACTGACTGACTGACTGACTGACTGACTGACATAGTGATCTATCAACGCACAGCCCAAACCACTGGACGGATCAGGCTGAAATTTTGCATGCAGGTAGATGATATGACGTAGGCATCCGCTAAGAAAGGATTTTGATCGATTCCACCCCCAAGAGGATGAAATAGGGGATGAAAGTTTGTATGAAATTTTGTCAATTTTAAACCGATCGGGCTGACTTTGCATGCATAAAGCTACTATGACGTAGGCTTAAGGATTTTGATAAATTCCACCCCTAAGGGGATAAAATAGGGGATGAAAGTTTGTATAAATCTTTTATCTATCTTCTATCTAAATCTAAATATAAATCTAATCTAAATCTAAGATTTCAAATTTTTCTATCTAAATATATATAACTCAAAGGTGACTGACTGACTGACTGACTGACTGACTGACTGACATAGTGATCTATCAACGCACAGCCCAAACCACTGGACGGATCGGGCTGAAATTTTGCATGCAGGTAGATGATATGACGTAGGCATCCGCTAAGAAAGGATTTTGATCTATTCCACCCCCAAGGGGATGAAATAGGGGATGAAAGTTTGTATGAAATTTTGTCAATTTTAAACCGATCGGGCTGACTTTGCATGCATAAAGCTACTATGACGTAGGCTTAAGGATTTTGATAAATTCCACCCCTAAGGGGATAAAATAGGGGATGAAAGTTTGTTTAAATCTTCTATCTATCTTCTATCTAAATCTAAATATAAATCTAATCTAAATCTAAGTTTTCTAATTTTTCTAATCTAAATATATATAACTCAAAGGTGACTGACTGACTGACTGACTGACTGACATAGTGATCTATCAACGCACAGCCCAAACCACTGGACGGATCAGGCTGAAATTTTGCATGCAGGTAGATGATATGACGTAGGCATCCGCTAAGAAAGGATTTTGATCGATTCCACCCCTAAGAGGATGAAATAGGGGATGAAAGTTTGTATGAAATTTTGTCAATTTTAAACCGATCGGGCTGACTTTGCATGCATAAAGCTTCTATGACGTAGGCTTAAGGATTTTGATAAATTCCACCCCTAAGGGGATAAAATAGGGGATGAAAGTTTGTATAAATCTTTTATCTATCTTCTATCTAAATCCAAATATAAATCTAATCTAAATCTAAGATTTCAAATTTTTCTAATCTAAATATATATAACTCAAAGGTGACTGACTGACTGACTGACTGACTGACTGACTGACATAGTGATCTATCAACGCACAGCCCAAACCACTGGACGGATCGGGCTGAAATTTTGCATGCAGGTAGATGATATGACGTAGGCATCCGCTAAGAAAGGATTTTGATCTATTCCACCCCCAAGGGGATGAAATAGGGGATGAAAGTTTGTATGAAATTTTGTCAATTTTAAACCGATCGGGCTGACTTTGCATGCATAAAGCTACTATGACGTAGGCTTAAGGATTTTGATAAATTCCACCCCTAAGGGGATAAAATAGGGGATGAAAGTTTGCATAAATCTTTTATCTATCTTCTATCTAAATCCAAATATAAATCTAATCTAAATCTAAGATTTCAAATTTTTCTAATCTAAATATATATAACTCAAAGGTGACTGACTGACTGACTGACTGACTGACTGACTGACTGACATAGTGATCTATCAACGCACAGCCCAAACCACTGGACGGATCAGGCTGAAATTTTGCATGCAGGTAGATGATATGACGTAGGCATCCGCTAAGAAAGGATTTTGATCTATTCCACCCCCAAGAGGATGAAATAGGGGATGAAAGTTTGTATGAAATTTTGTCAATTTTAAACCGATCGGGCTGACTTTGCATGCATAAAGCTACTATGACGTAGGCTTAAGGATTTTGATAAATTCCACCCCTAAGGGGATAAAATAGGGGATGAAAGTTTGTATAAATCTTTTATCTATCTTCTATCTAAATCTAAATATATATAACTCAAAGGTGACTGACTGACTGACTGACTGACTGACTGACTGACATAGTGATCTATCAACGCACAGCCCAAACCACTGGACGGATCGGGCTGAAATTTTGCATGCAGGTAGATGATATGACGTAGGCATCCGCTAAGAAAGGATTTTGATCTATTCCACCCCCAAGGGGATGAAATAGGGGATGAAAGTTTGTATGAAATTTTGTCAATTTTAAACCGATCGGGCTGACTTTGCATGCATAAAGCTACTATGACGTAGGCTTAAGGATTTTGATAAATTCCACCCCTAAGGGGATAAAATAGGGGATGAAAGTTTGCATAAATCTTTTATCTATCTTCTATCTAAATCCAAATATAAATCTAATCTAAATCTAAGATTTCAAATTTTTCTAATCTAAATATATATAACTCAAAGGTGACTGACTGACTGACTGACTGACTGACTGACTGACTGACATAGTGATCTATCAACGCACAGCCCAAACCACTGGACGGATCAGGCTGAAATTTTGCATGCAGGTAGATGATATGACGTAGGCATCCGCTAAGAAAGGATTTTGATCGATTCCACCCCCAAGAGGATGAAATAGGGGATGAAAGTTTGTATGAAATTTTGTCAATTTTAAACCGATCGGGCTGACTTTGCATGCATAAAGCTACTATGACGTAGGCTTAAGGATTTTGATAAATTCCACCCCTAAGGGGATAAAATAGGGGATGAAAGTTTGTATAAATCTTTTATCTATCTTCTATCTAAATCTAAATATAAATCTAATCTAAATCTAAGATTTCAAATTTTTCTATCTAAATATATATAACTCAAAGGTGACTGACTGACTGACTGACTGACTGACTGACTGACATAGTGATCTATCAACGCACAGCCCAAACCACTGGACGGATCGGGCTGAAATTTTGCATGCAGGTAGATGATATGACGTAGGCATCCGCTAAGAAAGGATTTTGATCTATTCCACCCCCAAGGGGATGAAATAGGGGATGAAAGTTTGTATGAAATTTTGTCAATTTTAAACCGATCGGGCTGACTTTGCATGCATAAAGCTACTATGACGTAGGCTTAAGGATTTTGATAAATTCCACCCCTAAGGGGATAAAATAGGGGATGAAAGTTTGTTTAAATCTTCTATCTATCTTCTATCTAAATCTAAATATAAATCTAATCTAAATCTAAGTTTTCTAATTTTTCTAATCTAAATATATATAACTCAAAGGTGACTGACTGACTGACTGACTGACTGACATAGTGATCTATCAACGCACAGCCCAAACCACTGGACGGATCAGGCTGAAATTTTGCATGCAGGTAGATGATATGACGTAGGCATCCGCTAAGAAAGGATTTTGATCGATTCCACCCCTAAGAGGATGAAATAGGGGATGAAAGTTTTTATGAAATTTTGACAATTTTAAACCGATCGGGCTGACTTTGCATGCATAAAGCTTCTATGACGTAGGCTTAAGGATTTTGATAAATTCCACCCCTAAGGGGATAAAATAGGGGATGAAAGTTTGTATAAATCTTTTATCTATCTTCTATCTAAATCCAAATATAAATCTAATCTAAATCTAAGATTTCAAATTTTTCTAATCTAAATATATATAACTCAAAGGTGACTGACTGACTGACTGACTGACTGACATAGTGATCTATCAACGCACAGCCCAAACCACTGGACGGATCGGGCTGAAATTTTGCATGCAGGTAGATGATATGACGTAGGCATCCGCTAAGAAAGGATTTTGATCTATTCCACCCCCAAGGGGATGAAATAGGGGATGAAAGTTTGTATGAAATTTTGTCAATTTTAAACCGATCGGGCTGACTTTGCATGCATAAAGCTACTATGACGTAGGCTTAAGGATTTTGATAAATTCCACCCCTAAGGGGATAAAATAGGGGATGAAAGTTTGTATAAATCTTTTATCTATCTTCTATCTAAATCTAAATATAAATCTAATCTAAATCTAAGATTTCAAATTTTTCTATCTAAATATATATAACTCAAAGGTGACTGACTGACTGACTGACTGACTGACATAGTGATCTATCAACGCACAGCCCAAACCACTGGACGGATCGGGCTGAAATTTTGCATGCAGGTAGATGATATGACGTAGGCATCCGCTAAGAAAGGATTTTGATCTATTCCACCCCCAAGGGGATGAAATAGGGGATGAAAGTTTGTATGAAATTTTGTCAATTTTAAACCGATCGGGCTGACTTTGCATGCATAAAGCTACTATGACGTAGGCTTAAGGATTTTGATAAATTCCACCCCTAAGGGGATAAAATAGGGGATGAAAGTTTGTATAAATCTTCTATCTATCTTCTATCTAAATCTAAATATAAATCTAATCTAAATCTAAGTTTTCTAATTTTTCTAATCTAAATATATATAACTCAAAGGTGACTGACTGACATAGTGATCTATCAACGCACAGCCCAAACCACTGGACGGATCAGGCTGAAATTTGGCATGCAGGTAAATGTTATGACGTAGGCATCCGCTAAGAAAGGATTTTGATCAATTCTACCCCCAAGCGGATGAAATAGGGGATGAAAGTTTGTATGAAATTTTGTCAATTTTAAACCGATCGGGCTGACTTTGCATGCATAAAACTACTATAACTTAGGCATCCCCTAAGAAAGGATTTTGATAAATTCCACCCTTAAGGGGATAAAATAGGGATGAAAGTTTGTATTAATCTTCTTAGATTTTCGACTGATTGAACTGAAATTAAAGATTGGAGCTACTATGATGAAGACGTCCGCTTCAATAGGATTTTGATAAATTCAACCCTCCAATTTTTTGCACACGCTTAACAAGAGTAAAGCCGCAAAAACTATGCCTAATTAATAATAATACTTCTAAACGCGAGCGAAGCCGCGGGCAAAAGCTAGTTGTTCATAAGGTGTAAAACTTAAAATCACTTGATCAAGAGCTGTGACGAATATGTTTAAAACTGTCTCTAGTTTACAAGATATTATCAAAATAGGGCTTTTTCTCTCATAAGAATCTCTTGGAGGTCGTCCAAATTTATAATAATAATAATTCGTTTATTCGTTTATAAACATAGGTTATTTTTACTGACGGTTACAAACATTTACATTTTGTCACATATAATTTGTCACATAAATATTCTTCAATACTATATACGACGACCTCTGTGGCGCAGCGGGCGAGAGCCTGCCTGCGACGCAAGAGATTGCGGGTTCGATTCCCGCCTTGGAACAAATTTATGTACGATCTGCAGAAATTTGTTCCGATGGTCTGGGTGTTTTCTATGTATAATAAAAAATATCTATCTATGTAAATATATAATGTATTAAATATATCAGTTATCTAGTACCCATAACACAAGCTTTGAATAGCTTACTTTGGGGCTAGATAGTGCTGTGTGGATTGTCCAGCATTATTTATTTATTTATTTATAAATAGTAGGGTAGGCTTTCTGTAGGGGACATTTTCAATTTGGCTAGCCGTGCTCTAATAAATAAGCAAAATGGACAATTAGGTCTGTTGCGACCGAGAAGGAGTCACAAAGGAGATAAAATTTCAAAAATTAATTTTGTGTTATCTCAGCAACAACAATAATATTTTATTGAGCTCCTATTCGTATGAAAGCCTCTAGAGATATGAGTATCTATCGATTTAGCGTTAATTTCTTAGGGAAGATAAAAACTTGTTTTTCGTAGCCTCTCCATTAAAAATCCATGAATATAACATTGAATTAGGCAAGCACAAGTAGTGCACTCAGCACAAATTCAATTTGCTGAACTCAACTACGTTCGCATTGATCACCCTCAACCTTACACCGTTAACTTTCCTCAAGCTAAGCTGTACCTTGACCTATATACACCCCAATTTAACCTCTGACGTCTTAACGTAAACACTCGTTATTGCTTCGCCATCGTCGATCCAATTTAAACTTTGTAATAAGGTGGTAGAGATTGAAATGCCTTGGTAAAGTTTGAAATTGTATTAATATGAACATGAAAATGGTTTCGTCAAATGTTTACGGACAGTTTAATGAAGCACTGGTTAAGATGATAAGTGGGTAGTGGATATAATTTGATGAGTTTAAGATTTATTTTAAGATCCTTGTCGCTAGTTTGTGCTCTAACACCAGATCACCATGCTTATTTTTACCTCTAATCAGCGCTACTGTGTTGCGGTTGATCATAACAGGGCAGTGCATATTAGAGCAAATTTTGGTAAATTTTGTAGATAAAATAGAAAAAACTAAACTGATTAAATATATAGATATCTAACCATCATTCTTTCAATTTCAATTATATTCTTCACAGCATCCTTAATGCGGTAAAAAGTTAGTTTTACAAAACTCATTGTTATCATCGTTCAAGAACAATCAGTGTTTAGGGTGCGATCATGAACAAATACTATACAGGCGCTCGTAACTCTCACAAGAATGAACACTTAACGATCCTACACGTTTCAGTTTGTAATCCATTCCAGCTATTATACTCATACCTGTATTTCTGTATTTCAAAGAGATAGTTAGAAAAGAGATATTTACTCAATACCCAATACATTTATTGCATAAACATGGTTTGTTCAGGTACATACATAGTTGTTGGGTGTAAGTAAATATCACATGGACCCTGCAATCGTTATATAATATTCAAGTGGGATTTGAACCCACGTCTTTCACCTTGATACGGAGCTATGTAAACCATCTGCGCCATCGCAGACTCTAATTACACTCAGGGCCCGTACCACCATCTCTTGAAGCATTCTTATGTCAATATTACTTTACTTTTTGATCATAAAGCGGACTCTATGCAGTTGATATAAGACTTTGACATTATATATTGAAATAAGAATGCTTTAAGAGATGGTGGTACGGGCCCTGGGCTGGCTCTATCTACAGATCGGACATATTATTACTACCAAGAGTCCATACGAGAACTAGAACGCAACTGTCCGGGATACACACGGCTAGTTTTTCAAACTAGGATAGCAAGCTACTCGTAGTGTCATTCTGGTTGCGTGTGAACAAAACTAGCTCAATTTCTAAGCTAGTAAGCTGAAGCCAGAGAGATTACCGATACTAGCTTGCTATTCTAGTTTTTTTTTTTATATATACAACTAGCTGATGGAACAAGCAGATGGCCCACCTGATGTTAAGTAGTAACCATCACCTACAAAAAAAACATTGCCCCGTAGGTCACGCACAATAGGAACGTGCCCTACGATGCACTGCCCTGCATCCATCAACTTGAGGCGTACAGATGTTAAGCCTCATGTGCCTGTAATTACACCGGCGACCACACTCTTCAAACCGAAACACAGCGTTGCTGCTTGGCGGCAGAAAAAGGCGTGGTGGTAGTACTTCCCCGGACGAGCCACACACAAAGAGCTCTACTACTCTTCTCTTCTAGCTTGAAAAACTCGTGTATCCCGGGGCATAAACATTCAAGATAGACGCTAAATAATCAACGCTTCAGCTTTATGACCATAAAACCACTGAAAATCTACCTTAAAGTAGCAGGTCCATGAGAAGTTATAAAAGTTATTTACATACATAATGAAGCCGAAATTCCATCCCAGATGCCTACGGTTTCAGCGAGTGTAATAAAATTAAAACGTGGATAATTACAAAATGTATTATGTAATCAAAAAGTTTTGTAAAGTTTGCGCTGTTGAATCAACTTAGTAACGGCTATTAAAATCTTATTTTGTATAAACTGCCTCCATATAGGTAGGTACCTACTTCCAAGAAGAAAGAACGAAATGAGAAAAGAAATTGGATACACATGGTCTTCATCCTACTACTATTATAAACGTGAAAGTTTGTAAGTATGGATGGATGGATGTTTGTTACTCTTTCACGCCGAAACGGCTGAACGGGTCTGGATAAAACTTAGCAGAGAGATAGATTATAGTCTGGAATAGCACAAAAGCTAATTTTTATCCCGCGGGAATGCCAGGATTTAAATCTGGGCAACTAGTATTTTAGATAGACTAGAATAACTCAGAGTATTCTTTATATTCTGTATAACAGATGAGCAGCGTAGACAATGGAATTCCACTGTCTTATTTTTTCGTCTTAAAATTACATACCATTCTCATTTTAAAATTAATAAGCTAAGACCAATAATTATCCTACGAGTGTACTCGTAGCACCTTCTACGAATAGCTACGTAGCACTTGCTACGACAGCTACGCTGAATCTTTTAGTTTTTCTCCATACTATTACCATCTCAGGAATTTCCCATTAGTACTCTACTTAAGTCTGACCACGACACATGAAAACCTAATGTAACCACACAACGGGCTGTGGCGAGAGTTTCGAATCGAAGATGAAGAAATCTAAAGTAGAACAAAGGTAACCCTCATAACTCATTGAAGGCAGGCTAGCTCAAAGAAATTGCAACAACTGGGAATAAACACTCACAAGTAGTGACTACGGAGCTATGTCCGTCCGTGTTTGTAGTTCTTTGAGCTCATGATGACAGTATAACTGTAAGTGGCGATTTTTTATAGAGGGACTTATTTTAAACGTACCTATGTCAAAATAAAACCTCAGCTTATTAAGAATAAAAATAATAATAATGCTGAACAATCCACACAGCACTATCTAGCCCCAAAGTAAGCTAAAGCTTGTGTTATGGGTACTAGATAACTGATATGTTTAATAAATTATATAATTACATAGATAGATATTTTTTATTATACATAGAAAACACCCAGACTCACGGAACAAATTTCTACAGATCATATAATTTGTTCCGAGGTGGGAATCGAACCCGCAACCTCCTGCTTCGCAGGCGGACTTTCGCTCGCTGCGCCACAGAGGTCGTCGTATTAACAGTCAGAGACGAAGAGTAATTGAATCACAACCACGATTGGTTGATAATTTTTACCAAGTTATCAACGTACTTTTTAGGCTCAGGTATTGATTTAACAAAATCTTTCAGTAGGCTCAAAGTCAATTGCCCTGAAACCTCCGACTTTACGCTCTTACTTTCACTGCTTTACAAAGTAACCGAGATGGTATATTTATTACTCAGACCACGAGTGGCACTGCCAATGCTCGTAAAATCTGGATTCATGCTGACATTACCCCGGCGTGTAACTTAAGGCGCTGACAACACCTAATATTCCTCTCGCACGCACGATTCGACATTTTGACAGATAAAATCACAAATCCCAATTTTGAAAAATCGCAGACAACCATTTTGTTTGCAATCAAAATGCACACAAAATTCATTTTGATCGATCAAGTTTTCCAACACAAAAATTTCCTTAAGCACTAAAACTAGTAAAGCTTACTTTTGAGTAGGTAAACTTGTATCTATTAAAATTATTTTTTTACTAAACTGTCGCAATGTGATTGTACACAAAATGGCTGTATGCGATTTTTCAAAATTGGGATTTGTGATTTTATATCTTTCAAAATGTCGAATCGTGCGAGCGAGAGGAATATTAGGTGCTGCCAACGCCTTAACGAGAACTGGGTTATGTACGGTCACGTTTTGTCGCGACTGGTGATTCGGCAGACCTGCGAATCTGTCACCGTTAAACTCAGAGCACAGATATTGAACAACGAAACTGTGTATTTACTGCTGTCTGCAATTAGGAACAGAAAAACAGACAGACAGTCGCCGCCTTCATTGCTCAGTAGGTAGTAGCTCTGCCTTCTGCTCCGTAGCTCGTGGGTTCGATTCCCACCGAGAACAAACATTTGTGCGATGAACAGATGTTTGTTCTCAGTCAGGGTACAACACCCTGATAATAATATTTAAGTATGTATTTACAAAAAAAAGTAAAGTAAAATATTATTTGGATATTGTTATAGGCGATAGTTACCACTTAACATCAAGTGGGCCATTTGCTTGTTCCATAAGATAAGATAAGATAAGAAAATTCTTTATTGCACAAAAATGATGTACACAGGCGAACTTAATGCTAATTAGCATTTTCTTCCAGCTAACCTTTGTGTTATGTGGAGTAGATGGTAGTGCTTTGAGTGAAAATAATAGAAACACCTTTAACTAAAACGATAAAAATACATAAGTAGGTACCTACTCAATAAATATTTACTTCCCTAACAATGCATACATAAAAAATACATACCTAATCTACTAAAATAAATTAACCAAAATATATACATATAATATATATACATAAAACCATATTCTATAATAATATGCTCAATTTTGTTGAGAAGTCTGTTTGGACATAAAATGGTGGTATAATCTCCCTTTAAAAATACCCAGAAATGCAGATTCGCGTATTCCATCAGGTTGTTAGTAAAAAAATGCAATTCAAATTAATTCTATCCGGGTAGGTACCACGTGAGTAGAGTCGCGGGCCGATGCTAGTTACTAATAAACGGATAGGTAGACATAGAAATCCAAGATTAGGTAGATGACTGATTACAAATAAGTAAGGTTTGACAAGTCACAGGACTCACAGGGCTTATCCGAAATTGTTGGACGTTTTTCTTAATGGAAATGGCGGCGTTTCGGCAAAGTTAGGTAATTCGTTCAAGTTGTCATGCTACGAGTGAGATAGTGGGGCTGGAAGACATAGACATAGACAGACATTTATTTGCCAAAAAAACACACATACACATACAAAACATAAAAAAGAAATGAAAAACAGTTAATAATAATAACAGTAGGTAGGTATGTAGGTGTTTGTGTGCTGCAGCAGCAAAAGGGTCTCGTCTCAGCGTATGCCTCACCACTAGTTTAGTAGTTAGGCGCTCTTATTCTGCCTATACTTATTACTTATACTTATATACACAGACTAGCTGATCCCGCGGCTTTGCTTGCGCTCGTTTACTTTGAAAATCTCATACAAACTTTCATCCCCTATTTTATCCCCTTGGGGGTAGAATTGATCAAAATCCTTTCTTGACGGATGCCTACGTCATAACATCTACCTGCATGCCAAATTTCAGCCCGATCCGTCCAGTGGTTTGGGCTGTGCGTTGATAGATCACTATGTCAGTCAGTCAGTCACCTTTGAGTTATATATATTTAGATTATATATTTGGACGAAATAATGGAATACAGTGGTATTTTCCTAAACTCATATTGTCAGACCTGCCAAGCCGAGGTCGTCAATACTCAAACAGTTACAGCCTTCGATACTAATCTTATGAGTACATCGAGATTTGTGGTTATTCGTTGGTCTGGGTGTTTATGTATGATAAAAAAATATCTATCTATGTAAGTATATAATGTATTAAATATATCAGTCATCTAGTACTCATAACACAAGCTTTGATTAGCTTACTTTGGGACTAGATGATGCTGTGTGGATTTTCCAGCATTATTTATTTATTTAAAATAACTGAAAAATTTAATTTCAAGTTATCCATGCCAGAAAAAATCCTTACATTTCTGAAGATCGTTATCGCTAGGACACGCTTAGGGGATACGTCCAACCATTAAATTTGGCACATTTACACCATTTTGCGAACATTTCATTCGTTGCAATTGCAACGCTGCAGCTTGGTAAGCAAATTGAGTACAAGGAAGCAATCCTGCAGTACACTCAATGAAATGGTTTGCATTCCAGACCAGAATCTTATGAAATTCGTTTATTGTCATTTTAAATTACAGGTTTAAATGAAAATCAAATCAAAAAGCGTTTGTTCTTTGTGTCACAAAAACAGGTGAAATATAAAGAACGGTTTGGTCAGGAATTCCTTACCGGCGGTAATTTTTCTTAATGCCTATAATTGGAATAAATAGACAATCCACAGCAAACCATCTAGCCCCAAAGTAAGCTACTCAAAGCTTCGTGTTATGGGTACTAGATAACTGATATATTTAATACATTATATACTTACAGAGATATATATTTTTTATTATACATAGAAAACATCCAGACCAACGGAACAAATTTCTGCAGATCGTGCACAAATTTGTTCCGAGGCGGGAATCAAACCCGCAACCTCTTGCGTTGCAGGCGGACTCTCGCCCGCTGCGCCACTGAGGTCGTAAATTTTTTCAAGAGACGATTAAATTCTCCTGGGCAAGCGTGCTACTCCGTAGTCCCCATCAACACATAACATTTTACCAATAAATTGTAAAAAAAAAGAATACTTTACTAATAAATGGTAAAAAAAAGAATAATCAAAATTAAAGACATGGCTGTTTTCATCTTATCTATTAGCCTTCTCCTGCCCTACATTTATTATTACTTATCTTAGGTGCCATTTAGCAGTTTTACTCTAGCTCCAGAAATTGATGGTAGGCACTTTACGACGATCGTAAAACTCGACGCCCAAGCCTTCCCTGTTCGTATTAATCTAAAGAATTCGGGACGGGAGCCCATTTTGTCACTTTTAGAGCAGCCTGAAAAAATAGGGCAATGTATCCTAGAAGCATCTTTCCCTTAAGGAAAATGGGTTAGTCTAAATAGGATAGTCAATTGACTCAGGCGTAACTTTGCGGAAGTCCATTGTTAAATATAAGTGTAATATGTTCAAGTTAATTTATATCTAAATAGGATATACTAAGCAATTTTTTTTTGAATAATGCTGTGTTTAAAATCTAGAATATTTTTGTTTATCAATCAATTTTTAAAGAAAGAAAAAAAAATATTTGTAACGGACGGTAACAAACAATACACGGGACACACAAACACTGAAAATCTAGTGAGTGACAACATATGTAAATAAAAATAAAACAAAAATCAGAAACATGAAAAGTTAACAAATACAAACAGAAAATATTACGATAAAAGGTCTAAGTTCCTTTGTGAGTTATCTCTAAGCCGAATAAATTATATGAATTTTATAAATTTCAAAAATAAATAGAGGTATTGTTTTTATTACTTATTATTAATTTATCGAATACCAAAATAGCTTATTGAGAAGCAATCATCATCTATGAGCGATATACATTGTAGTCCGGGTGAGTTCATTTCCGTGTACTGTTGACTGAATAGACTTTACACACGAAGTCTTTGCACAAAGCCGTAAACGGTTAACATTATAGACAGTCATGTTATTCTTCTTCTTCGTTTCACAAGTTTTTAAAATAGTCTAGTGGAAAGTTTTCGAGCACTTGTCACATGCCCTTTTAAAGTTTTAGTTAGTTCTACGATTGAGAAGATTCCGTTTTGTAAAATAATTGATAACAAATTCTAGTTTTCTTTCGAATTTCTTAGCGTGTTTATTTTATTTGGTTGGACATATTTTTTTACCATTTCATTTCATGGTTATGTAGTTAGGTACATAGGTATATTTTAAGTGTTGGACCCTGCACAGATTCTTCTTTAGATTAAATAGTAGGTAATAATAATCTTCTAATTATGTACGCTGGTTGAAATGCAGTGCAATATCCATTATGTTCATTCAATATCGAATTTTATTTTATCATTGTTTCATCAAACAGTAATCCGCAAATTAAATGACGGTGCATTTACAATATTAACTAATACTCCATTTAAATCTGTATTGATCGAGTTGTAAAGCAACAGGTACATTGCAACCCGGACAGAGCCGAATGTTACCAAGTTTTTTAGATTTTGTTACACAGTTATAAGGCGGCAAGGCTTGTTATTGCTTGCAGTGCCTATACATTTATCAGGTTATGCATAGATAGCATCTAGGTTTCCCGGGGATAGATAGAAAGGGACAGAGAGCTCTGAACAGAGAAACAAAGAGCCTGGTTGCAAATTGGTACGCCCCACATCGCATATTGACCTTTTGTTCGATTTAGAATTCAGGTTGAGTATTTTGTTTCCCGAGTAACTTTTGTAGTAGTACAACGGAAAATAATAGGCTAGATAAACTTTGACGATTTAGATCTTCAGGCACGGTAGATATCCCCTCAGATCTCTTAGTACCAAGTAATAACTCGTACTAACTGAGCTATGGCGGCGTTTTAATAAATATAGGCTCTTTCTGAACGGGTAGGTTATTTATCCAAATAATATTTGACATCAGACAATAAGTAACCTTCCCCGAAAACTTCAATAACGCTCACATAGGCCGTATTTCTAGAAGTTGACATATCCTACTAATATTATAAACGCGAAAGTTTGTAAGTATGGCTGGATGGATGGATGGATGTTTGTTACTCTTTCACGCCGGAAGGGCTGAACGGGTCTGAATGAAACTTGGGAGAGAGATAGATTATAGTCTGGAATAGCACATAGGCATTTTTTATTCAGTGGGAATACTGGGATTTAAATCTGCGCGTGTGAAACTGCGTGGCACAACTAGTAAAGAATAATGCCCAAGATTTTTATTAGTAGTGCTCAAGAACACGTTGTGAGTTCACATGATTTGGGGCAAGGAATCTACTATTTCATACATAGAGAATAATTCCCTTGAATAGAAATTAGCCATGCATTTTTTGTAATCATTTGGTAATTTATCAGTTCATTCGATATAAATGTTGTGAGTGCGTTGCCTTCTGCGCTGTTAGTTACGCAATGCAAGCCATAATGGACATTGGGGAAAAACCATAAACAGATTCACTCCGACCTCTTAGTACCAAGTCAAGATTTTTATTTCTCAGAGGCACTTTCACTCCACATACCTACCATTGTTGATGGGTACCGCTGAACATGAAGTGGGCCATCTTTCGTCAGTTAGTAGTTCTTATAAAAAAATAATTAGCAGTACATAGTAAGCAATACATAGTAGTTTATACAGGTTTCATGACAGGTTGCGAACCTATCGCCGCTGCTATAATACTAAGCCTCACCGCAGTTAGCCCCGTAGTTATAATAAAAATAATATTTCCCAAGCGACCATAGTGTGGAAGAGGCATAATAATTAATCTCATTAGCGAAAATCCAGGTATTATGTAGCATTATTTGCTCTTTTTAATAAATTAATGTGCCGAAGGTGAAATTAACGTTTCGCTTGCTAATATAATTAAAACTAAATAGGTGTTTACATACCTACAGATATATTATAATTATGAAGTTGTTTGATGATAAATGTGTTAAAATGATATTCCTACCAATTTATTTTTATTGAGTTGGGTTATGTATTTGTACATTTATTTGAATATATTTGATTTATTGTCAACTTTAAGATGAAATAAAATGTTATACTCGAAAGAATTTTAATTCAACATTCCAGTACATAGCACTGTAATTTTAAGGTGTAATCAAACTAGAAAATAGAACAAATTACCGATGAAACGAACTACAGAGCTCTTAAATGTCCGTAAATAAATTCATTTACAACTTCTTTAATTGTCGAAACGACCCTCCATTAACGTTATTTAATTTGTCACAATCATGACCTGCCTGAACCATGAAACGACCTCACAAAGGAACTCATAAAGTCAATAACGCGAAGAGGTATAAACTTAAACGCACACCCCTATCTTTAAACACAAATAGCACACTATGACAGATACGAACGATGTGTACGTACGAATCAAAGTAGGTAAGGAGGCTGTAAATATAGCTGTGTGCGTGGCTGGAGTGTGGCTGTGTGAGTGACCTAGATCCAGGGCTCCCAGTAACACCTACCAGCGAATAATTCTGAGGCAACGGTTGGGTGTAAAATAAATAACAAAAACATATATAAATAACTCATCGTACATACTTATATTTACGGTCAGCGTATGTTTGTTGCTTTTTTGTAAATGATTATTTAAAATAAAACACAGTGCTCGACATCATTGGACCAACCGAAGACTAATAGATTCTACACGTCTCAAATAATTAACACTACACAATTGTCCTATTATAATCGTAATTAAAAGCCTTATTTTTGAAAAAAAAACTTTTTAATATTATTTTGATTTTTAGACTTAAAAAATCTTTTTAAGTTCAATAGTTTTTTTTATGTATTTTATACACTATTATAATGAATAAATAAATATAAATGAAGGAAAACTTTTTCTTACTTTATTTTGCTGAGTAGAATGTGTATTTGTCTACACTTTTCAAAGGTACACGAGTACGTGAATCGTTTATCTTGTGTCAAGTTCAAATAAAACGAAACCATTTCAAGACAATTTGTCCTTTATCAGTGACTTCTGAAAAGGAAGCTACAAATAGCACATTCTTCTTCTTCACACGTAAACTCATTTCAGAGTCAATAAAGTCCGAGTTGTATCTGTGGTGACTTAAATCATGTTCATCTTGAGGAAGCTAAATCCCGATTTCCATCAATCTCTCTCGAGTCTCATCTCGAACAATTAAGTATGTATCATCTTATTCCATCTGGGTACTTAATATAGTACAGTTAGTATGAATCAACAATGTACCATGATTAACAATTCAACAGAATTCCAAAAACGACTGAATTGCTATTTATTCTGATTACATAACCAAGAAATAAATTTTTTCCATAAAATTATTAATCTGATATTTTTTAACTTTTTTGTGGTACACAAAATTATGTATTTGACACACGTAAATGTTTCTTATTTGTCTTCATTGGGTGTTAAGCCTCACGTGCCTGTGCCTTAACCCGCACCAACACACCCAAAACCGAAACAAAGCACCGCTATAGTATCCGTCAAACTTCTTGGACAAACGACCTTGAATGAAAAAGAAACGAAAAATAGGGCTCTTTGGTGGTGCGAAGAGTGCAAACCTTTCCCCTACCACCTCGCGCGATGGCCAAGAAGTTTGACGGGTACTATAGATAGATAGATAACTCTTTATTGTTCACCACACAGAAACATAGTACAGAGTAAAAGCATACATTTAAGGTAAAACAATGGGCGACCTTATCGCTGAGAGCGATCTCTTCCAGGCAACCTTGGAAGGATAAGAACTAATCAGAAATTGACGGCGGTGTAGTTACGGAACAATGTTTAGATAATCTATTGGACCTAAACCTACATATTTACTAATAGCCATGTAGGTACATAAGTACCTACTCAAGGCACAAGCTAACTTAACCTAATTAGCCTAACATGACAAACTAAGCAATTCTAATACGTAGGTACTTTATAGTTAAAAAAATAAATAAATAAACTAATATATATAAATAAAATATATACTTCTGCTTAATAACAATATACGGACAGATAACTAGGTAGTGATTGACGATAAATAGTGCTCCTTCAACTTCAACTTAAAAGTGATGTGCGAGGATGCCATTTTAATCTCCAGAGGCAGAGCATTCCACAGCTTGACAGCTTGGACAGTAAAAGAGTCACTGTAAAAGGAGGTGTTATGACATGGAGTTTTCAGTAGTAAATTTTCCGTTGACCTTAACAAACGATTACTGCAGGAATGAAGATACTCGAATCTATCTTTAAGATAGCGAGGCACTATACCACGCTGCTTGACGGCAGAAATAAGGCATCCATCCTATTTCTTCCGCTTCGAGAGCTTTACAAAAAGCTCTTCTACTCTCACTATACAGAACAGTTCAACGGTGAAGCTGGTTGAACAGAAATACGTCAGTATCAAAATCTTTAATTTAATGTCAGGGGTCGCGATCGATGTGGCAGCCGCCTACGAAAGGCGTCCGTGTTCGATTCGACGCGTTTGAGTAATAAGCGATAGCTTTTAATTTTATACAAATACTTTAATCAGTTCTATCTGTTATCTAGTACCCATATCACAAGCTTTGAGTAGCTAACTTTGGGGCTAGATGGTGCTGTGTGGATTTTCCAGCATTATTTGTTTATTTCTATGAAAGTTCTGCCCAACCGCGTTGCTCCAACTTTTTTATACAACTAGCTGATTAAGCAATCAGATGACCTACTGAAGTTAAGTGGTAGCCATCACCTATCAAAGCATTGTCCCGCAAGTCACGTACGATAAGAATGTGCCTCAATGCACTGCCCAGCGTCCATCAACCCGAAAAATACAGATTTTCCTTACCTATCTAAATATCTAAATATATATAACTCAAAGGTGACTGACTGACATAGTGATCTATCAACGCACAGCCAAAACCACTGGACGGATCGGGCTGAAATTTGGCATGCAAATAGATGTTATGACGTAGGCATCCGCTAAGAAAGGATTTTGATCAATTCTACCCCCAAGAGGATAAAATAGGGGATGAAAGTTTGTATGAAACTTTAATTCCTTGGGGCAAGCAAAGCCGCGGGTTCAGCTAGTCGTAAATAAAACTGGCAGGAAATCGACATGTCGTAGGACTTAAGGGTATTTGGGCAATCGTCCTTCGCATTTTTGTTATTTGTGGGTTGCATTGCGGCCCTGACGTCAGCAAGCAAAAACTAATGGTAGCATTTCGTCCCTCCATTTAATTTAAACAGACTAGAAAGGAGCCCTTCAGGCGCACTTAAGATCCTTTCACCAAACTGTTTCGAAAGAAACTAGTGACACAATAAGAAGATATAAACAGACGAGTAAAACTTTTACTGCACCTTGCAAACGGCAACCACCTAGGCTTTACCTAGCTCTAATAAATATGTGTTAAATGATCTAAGCGCACTTAAAATCATTTCCTATTCACTAGTGACAAAAGAAGAAAAAATGGTTTCAAGTTGAGACTAAATAGATCCTCTGCAAGTTCCCGCAAGCTTATCACTTGTGCCATCCCTAGAGTGTCAATTTTCAGTACCTACCCAGTTTAAAGGTATAGTTGAAACGGCCAGATTCATGGAACGCAGGATCAAATGCAGAACATTCCGGGAAAATATGGCAAAAGAGTTGTATGCACTTTGTACTTTATTAGACTTCATTTTATACTGTGATCGAATCCAGTGCACAATGCTTACATTTTTCCCTTGTTAAATAAAATGCCTCATTGTTGTTGGTTTTCTATTGTTCCTCATCTGTAAATGAATTCCATTTTAATTCATAATAAGTAGCTGTTCATATGAAACAACAATTAATTATACTAACCAAGAAATAGTAACATTATGTTAAATCTATAAATACTAGTTGTGCCCCGTTTCACCCGCATAGATTTAAATCCCAGTATTCCCACGGGATAAATGTACTATTCCAGGCTATAATCTCCCTCTCTGCCAAGTTTCATACAGTTCCGGCGTGAAAGAGTAACAAAAGGATGGACTCATGGATGTATCCATGGGATCCATATCACAAAAGGATGGATCCATCCATACTTACAAATTTTCGCGTTTATAATATTAGTAGGATAGTAGGATATCGATCTTGAACACAAAACATGAGCTTACAAGAAACAGATGAAAAGGTTGGCAGTTCAAAAATCATTTGAAAATAGGGTGATGGGGGAGAGTTATCGGTTGCTACCGTTCAGTTGATTAGTGACGTAAGAACAATGTACCTTGTACAACTCCTGTACAATACATTCTATGTAGAGGGTTTTCGTTGTGTGCAAGGGTTGAGTGCGGACCACTGATCTTTCGTCGTAAAAGATGCTACAAACAAGGACTATTTTGTTACCAGCAACGTCGTAAAAAAAAATCTAAGTGACAAGCTAGGGATGACTTTGCTAACAACACGTCATGAAAATACAAATTATAATCCGCGAGAAAAGTGACTTTGATTACGATTGAACAGATAACAATTCAGTGGGGTTTCCTAAGACATGTCGTTCGCTTGTAAAACGGAATAAAAAAATTACGCTTATTCAATTTGTTTACTTGTAGAACAGAGTCGAAATTGTATTTGTTTTTTTTTTAATATTTCTTGCAGTGTAACAAGCAGACCTAAGATACTGTAGTACCTACCTGAAGCAAAAAGATCAATAATCACTTCTATCAAAGCACGCAAGTTACGCGCGATAAGGTACACAAGTGCTTATATTCGAGCTAAAAACATGCTTTTTTCGAGCCTTGCCTAATAAAAGCACACGTGAACAGGTCGTGCTAGTAAATGAGCATGCTTATTTAGTCGTACGTCGGTTGATTTTTGAGCATGCTCAAAAGAAGCATGCTTATTTTAAGCACGTGTATCAGTACCTTTACGAACGTCCTCGATGAACTGCCCTACTTTCATTAACTGGAGGCATACAATGCAATTGCAGTGGCATCAACATCCTTCAAACCGAAACACAGCAACGTTGCTTGACTGCATAAATACTAGGCGATAGTTCCCCAGACAAGTCTTTCACAAAGAGCTCTACACTTTCAATTACAGGCTTTTCTAAGACCTAGTGCGGGCAACAGAGCTAACCTTGTGGTGCTGTTCTCATTTTGTACCACCAACCATCCTAACAAATAGGTTCATTGTGGAATAAAATTAATAAGCACAAAATTTATTTTTTAGAAAATTAACGATTTTTATTATAATCACAAAGAGCTAACGTTCAAAGAAATTAGTTCGTGTCTCAATATGCGAGGCTGAAACATTTTTTGATTATATTCCTTGGAAGTTGTAAAATGTAGAACGGAATAAGCAAACGAGATCAAGTACAGCGTAATATGATTAAAAACTCGATGTCACTACTGGCTTTTAGTCCGGAAATGCTTTAAAATGTAATTTAAAAGTTTTTAAAGCTGAGCATAATATTCCGAGCTCCACGCAGGGTTGTGGTAACAACTTACACAATTAAGGTGCGCGTCGACTGCGTCCGCATCGCTGCGTACGGAGCGGACGGATTTGTTGCTTTGTATTGATTTGTATGGTACAGCGTGCACTGGATCGGCATTTCGGCGCCAGAGACCGGTATTTCTGCAGATGACGTCATCTGCAGTGAACGCGCCGGTATTTCTTCTGTTTACGTCATCCGCAGTGAACGCGTCATTCGGAATTGCTTTGTAAATACCGAAACTGCCGATGCAAAATCCGGATGCAGTGGACGCATTCCATCGGCATTTTGTAAATAACGACTGTAAATACCGACGCTCCGTCCGCTCCGTACGCAGCGACGCGGACGCGGTCGACGCGCACCTTTATGTGCATTAAACTCGGACGGTCGGTGGTTTATAAGTAAGTATAATTATTATGAACACGTTACTAACAAATCTAATTTGCAATTTTTGTAGGATAGTTTTATCCTCATCCCCATACGTAGGTAGCGAAAAGATTCTGTTGTTTAATTTTCCTATTTTAACTTAATTTGACAGCACTATATATATTGCCGTCCTTTTCTAAAAGACCGAAACAACAAGGACAGCTAGTATTTTAGAGTAGTCAGATTAGGTTAGTTTAGGATACTGCAACAACAGAATCGACACCATTATAGCACACAAAAGCTAAGCTATTCCAGTGTCCTATCTGGAACATCGTATGAGATCAGAGGCACAAAGAAGCTCTAAATAAAATGCCTTTACGGACTAAAAGTCGGTCGGAAGTAAGAGATACAGTAATAAGGCCAAAAAGTAGGCACTTTTCGCAATGTTTCGTGAACTGAGCGAGTTGGCTCACTGCCAAGTGTTACGACTCTGCTTGTTACGGACTATCGTGCCGGTCATACGTGACCGTAGTATATTGTTGTGTTTTAATTATCTCAGATAATTTTCTGTTTTTCTTTTCTTTAGAGCGCCGGCGGTCACGAGGGAGTCGCCTTCTTATCGTACGGTCGAGGGTTTGAGTCCGGTTCTGCAACAATGTTTTTTTTTCTTTTCTAAAAATTTCTGTACAAAATGCCAGTTTTTTCGATCAATCGAGGGAGTTGTCGTGAGGAAACCAGTTTGTATTCTTCGGCTAAGGGCTGGCAACCTGTCACTTATTACCAACTCTGCAAAAATGGCCAATTGCAACTCTGGATTAGACCAAGCCTTTTTTTCTTTAAAAATTCATGATCTAATCCAGAATTGCGTTTTTTTTAAAACGCGATTTAATATGTAAGTCAGACCGAAATGCCAAACGTTAATAAAATTCGCAGTCCGTAATAAAACGTTTCAATGGCGAAATTGACGAAAATATGACTTCTGAAATGAAATCCACCACTTTATTGAATTCCCTAACATTTCACCTCGCCGGGAAAATGCCAGCGAAGAACCTTTTCCTGTATAAAAATCACAGGGTAACATAAAACTACATTATATAATTTAGTTTCTCTCATCTTTTTCCGAAGTAGTTTTTATGATAAAAGTACCTAATTAAGTAACATTTTTTTGTTGTTTTAAGTAAATAATTGATTATAGATTCAATAGACTCATTATTAGGTACTGAAACTGCAATACTTTGCATACATCAAATCATCCCCACACATTCAAAAGATTACTAGTGCTAGTGACACGTTAGGAAGAAAAAGATTATCCACAATTCGATTCCAATTACTGCTGGGCATAGGCTTCCCGTAGTTTGTACCACATACAACGCTTTCGTGCCAGTCTTACCCATTTCCGGATCTTATAAAAAGAAAGAAGAAGAAAAGCTTAGTTTGCTTAGTTTGCAATGGTTTCCAATACTTATTTTTATACTACTACTATTGATACTTATTTTCATTTGGTTTTATAACATTTGTTGATGAGTAGGGCATTAATTTCAAGGGATCTTTCATTGCTTGTTTCACAAATTGAAATTCACGATGTTTGCAATAATCGGGCAGGTTCCCCAATCTCTGAGAAAGGTCCCAGGGGACCCAAACATGTTAACGGGCAATCAAGCTTATTGTGTTTGAGCGTCTATAACTTCGTGCCTTTGAGCTAATAAGATTCTCCGTTTTCATACGGGTAGATTGTGTGCCAGCAATTCTGCTGTTAGTGAAACTTGAGCCTTATCGTATAAAATTATGGTTGGTAATCAAGAATTTAGCGTTTTTATCACATACCTCCTACCTTTTTGATTCTGAATGTCAAATATTTGCGGACAGTCAGCACCAATGAGTTCCATGTTCGAGCAGTATCGAAATAAGAAAAAAAAGACGTGATAATAGGGTCAAAAATATTTATTCAATTGAATCACAAATATCATTTCAATATTTTAGAGCTGGGTGAATCTAGGTGCCAGTTTTACGTGACGGCCTAGATATTAATATCCTTGAATAAAAATCGTATTTTAAACAAAAAAGTTTCGATTACAATTAGAACCTTTAAGATTTTTCAACCCTTTGCTTCGTAATATGATTATTTCAAGCATCTCTGTTTCGCTTCCTTTGTTTCAAAGGTTTCAGTTATTTAAAAAGCTTCGCTAAACTTCTTTAACGTTGTTTATTCCGAGATCCCAATTAGATGCCGCCTATGGTTTCACTTGCAAAGTTAATAAATTATATGTAGGTATTTTCGTATATAAGGTATTAAATGATGGGCCTGCCTGTATTTAAACTTTGACTAGTTTTTATTATAAAATAAACAAACAAACAAATAGTATATATTTTTAATGGCATTCTAGGTAGAAACTGAACTATGTAAATTAATACAGTTTCATCAAAACCTATAACGGCGCGATTCACACCCTCACAATGGAATATACTGAGTAGTAGTAATTAATAATACATTATTAAATTCTAAAAAGTTATAATAAATGGTACAAATAAATAATGTTATATTTTTAAACATTATATTAGTCAGTTAATAAATGCATGCTTATTGCAAATTGCAGTATAACCTCAAAGTTTCGTCCAAAACCTCCACTGGCAGCATTTGAGTTAAAACATGCCTACTCAAGAAACTGTCGCGCTTATAATAATTTTAACAGATAAAGTCATTAATTTTAACAATCTGGTAATATGAACACATATTTTTCGTCTTCGTAGACTTTTAATTATCTTTATTCTCAAACTAAAACAATCTCTTTTTCATCATCACAGATGAAGATAAGTTTGTTTACTCCCAAATAGAAAGTGGCAAACTGGGTCGAGATTAGGAAGTATAAATGTGAAAGTCACGATGTTAGGATGTTGGTGGCTCAATCACTTCCCAAAACATTGACGCGATTTGGATGAACTATTTTCAACAAAAATAGTCTGAAACATAGACAATAACTTGCTCGAAAAATAACTTTTGATACAAAAAATCTTTCTCCATCCACAAACATCCCGCGATTCTTTCTTTTTTTCTTCACTTTGTTGTTAATACAATGTTTTCACATATTTTTTTTATTTTATTTGGGAAACAAACAGTACTATAATAATTATAAATAACTAGATTTACGTTACACATAAGGCTATTTTTTCCTGAAAATTGACATCATCATCATCATCATTCTCTTCAAGGCAACTTCTCTATCTTTATTATAAGCGTCACCTCTAGATCGTTCTGTTCCATTGCATCGTTGGCTACATCGTTGCTTAAGAATAGATGAGCTTGTAGCCAAAGAAATGTTAAAAAAAATCTGTTGGACCTATTATAATATTTATAAATATACTAAATAGAGATACAAAAACCAATCTTTTCCTAAAAATGTGCAGCATTGTCATCCAAACTAAACGTATACAAATTTTAGCTCGATCGATTGAAGATATACACTTCAAAATTGAGTTGCATGATTCCACTCAAACAAACACATTGCAAGTTAAAAATCGCCTGAAATATTCACGTTTATTAACGTGTGAGAGAAACTGGGTGGCTGCTACCTAGTATAAAATATTTCCCGACCCCGTTTCAAATCTTCCACTGAAATGCTCATCCGAACAATAGCTATGATAGATGATTCGTCCTCTGCAGATTCTGTTTTTACCCGATTGTTTCCACCTGCTACCTAACTGCTGTGCTGAGCAGTAGTTTACATTCAGTAGGAAATCATTTTAAATATATAATTTACGTCTGTATTAAGTTACAGAAAGAAAAGAAATAACCACACGACTATTCCTTTGAAAGGGTCGATATTTACAAATACATTGGTACTCTGTTTAGTTTTTTATTCCAGGTTACAAACTATCTATATTCTAATCAAAATAAAAATAAACTACCCTTTCGTTTCATCCAACCCTGCCGCGGTTGCGGAGAATGCGGGAACAAGCAAGCATCACAGATTTTTGCAGGGCTTTTCCGGGGAAATACTATCACTATGCCTTTTTCTGCCGCCAAGCAGCGTTGCTGTGTTGAAAAGTATGGTTGCCGGTGACATTACAGATGCAATCATGAGGCTTAACATCTGTATGCCTTAAGTTGATGGACGCAGAGCCGTAGGGCAAGTTCCTTTTATTAGTGACAAACGAAGCGAAAAAAAATAGGTTAGGAGTAGCATTTTATATATAATTTAGATATATACCGCAGAAAATGGAGCTAAATCAACGAAGATTTATCATGAAGCCTGCAGATATCATTCCACCTAAGTTTGCTAATCTCCAAACTTCGCTAACGACTAGAAAGATCACCTCATTCCGTATTCTGGACTTAGCAAAGCTTTGGTTTAATCTGTTTTCGAACGTGACGTCATAAGGTTAAGATTATGACTTTCTGTACAGAAATAGTTAGTAGGTATATGATACCTACTAACTATTCGTGGGTTCTAACCCACGGCCACCTACTATGAGTAGGTACCAAAGAAATCTAAATAATAGTGCCTTATTTATTAGATTTCTGTGGTTAGAACCATCGAAGCGTTGTATCTCTCTTATCGTGTCTCGCTCTCTTATCGTGTCTCTCTCTCTTATCGTGTCACTAGTTTCTTGAGAAACAGTGTGGTGAAAGGATTTAAAGTGACGACCTTAGTGGCGCAGCGGGCGAAAGTCCGCCTGCGACGTAAGAGGTTGCGGGTTCGATTCCCGCCTCGGAACAAATTTGTGTACGATCTGCAGAAATTTGTTCCGTTGATCTGGGTGTTTTCTATGTATAATAAAAAATATCTATCCATGTAAGTATATTAATGAATATATCAGTTATCTAGTACCCATAACACAAGCTTTGAGTAGCTTACTTTGGGGCTAGATGGTGCTGGGTGGTTTGTCCAGCATTATTATTATTATTAAAGTGCACGTCAAGGAGGCTCCTTTCGAGCACTTGACACATGTAATAGAACTTTTTAGGTTCTACGACATGCCGGTTTCCACACGATGTTTTCCTTCACCGTATAAGAGCACTGGCATTGCGCACAGAATTTTTTCAATGGGAAAAATCAAATAGTGTAGTTGTAGTGCATAAAAGGTCGCGTTCATATCATGCGTGATTTACGAGGGTTTCCACACGATGTTTTCCTTCACCGTATATGAGCACTGGCATTGCGCACAGAATTTTTTTAATAAAAAAACTCAAAGAGAGTTGTGTAATGAACATAGACGTTGTTGTGTGTAGTGTAGTTGTAGTGCATAAAAGCTTTGGTTATATGATGGTTACCACTTAATATCAGGTGGGCCATCTGCTTGTTTTATTAGTAAGTAGATAAGCTAGTATTTAAGCCTCATGTGCCTGTATGTTTCTTTCGAGCACTACACCTAGTTACTCTACTGTTTAAATTAATACCCTATGCATTACAGTGGGGATAATATTTTCGGGATCGGACACAATGCTAGCAATTGTGTAAATTTAATTTATTTCTTTATTATTTGAACCAACCTCCCTGCTTATGGAAGTTTTTCTTTATATATTATTCTATAATACTTGTTATAACATAAATTACTACTATAACTGCACCTTGCTGTTTTACCCGCGTAGTTTCAAATCTCGGTATTCCCACGGGATAAAAAGTAGCCTATCTGCTATTCCAGATTATAAAATATATGTGTTCCGAATTTCATCCAAATCCATTTAGCCGTCATGACGATATTAATGGGAAAAGCTTTATGCTTATTATGCTCTTAGGCATTTTTTATAAAATAAATATAATAATCATTGTATACACATGTTGGCAATATATCAACATCAGAACATCCAAACAACGCATTTATTATAGGTATGCTAAGTTAAGATGAAAAGGATATGAGAAAGTAGGATAAAATAGATTAGAATGGAAGAAGGGTACCGCAAGAAATCTAGGTCAGAGATTTTCTGGCGTTAAATTAAGGTAACTGGTGCTTCCTTGGCTATTCGCCTCACAAATTAAACACGATTTATTTGTTTACTCCGAAATAGGGAAGCTCCAACTTGGAGAGGGAACTTGGACATCCAATTAAAACGAGAATCGTATATTAATGAGAACTTAAATTAATCGCCGCCTGCTTTTTTCGCGGTAGATGCGCGCTCTTATAACTCTATTTCAACTTTTGCTTCAAATTAGATAGAGATAGCAAGAGACTTGACAGCCGATTAGTGTTGATCGGGCTTTCAGAAACCGAGGGTGAAAGTTATTGTTAAGAATTTGTCGTCACGTGCATCATTATAAGGATGAGTGCACTTGCCTTCATGTTTGAACAGTAGTTAAATGCACTTTACTTTGCAATGAATTTATAATATACCACGACTGGTTGTGAGCCCACGACCTTAGGATGGGAGGGTGGGGCCGCTACCACTAGACCACCTGTGCTTTCAACAAAATGCACTTCTTCTTCTTCTTTTCATGTCACTAGTTCTTTCGAAACAGTATTGGTGAAAAGTTTTAAGGCTCCGGCGACAGCGGCTCGCAATTTCGAGGTGCGATTGGCTATTATTTCATTTTATTTCATTTCGGGGAGGTTGTTTGAAAGAATAACTCTAAAGTGACACGCATAAATACTGTTCGAACACAAATAATACAATAATATAAGGGAAACATGCCCGAATCAGAAATCATTTTGGTATTAGTATGTTTGGTCTTACGTTTACCTAATACCAAAATGATTTCTATTTAAATTCTGTTTTTTCCTTAAATGCATTACAATCCTACTAATATTATAAACGTGAAAGTTTGTAAGTATGGATGGATGTTTATTACTATTTCACGCCGGAACGGCTGAAGTGATCTGGATGAAACTTAGCAGAGAGATAGATTATAGTCTGGTATAGCACATATGCTACTTTTTATCCCGTGGGAATACCAGGATTTAAATCTGCGCGTTCACCGTGGTTAGTATACAAATATTATAAAACCAAATAAAATCAATAATAAAAACCAATGTAGGTAAGGTTTAGGAAATCCAAATGAACTGAAACAGAAAAAAGATAACGATATAGTAGCATATGGCCAATTATAGGTTTCACCACCATAGTCCACATTTTAAGTCAATAAAGACGTATTTTTAAAGCAAAAGTAATAAAGCTCTTGTCTTGAGGCTACGTTCAGTAATTCCTCGCCGAATCCAACAGTGAGATTTTCTAATTGGTGACAGAAACAGACTAGAATACCATCATATTTTCTAGAGGCACACAATCCTAACTGTGAGAAAAACTATCGCTGACAAAAGTTATTTAATTTTATATACTTTTAATTGTTTTTATAACTACTCATACTACTTTAGCTCAAAATCTACTTCAATATCAAAAATCTAATTTAAAGTGGCCATCGGTTCGATACTGCATTTTATAAAAAAAATCGGAGTACTAAGTACTTACTTTTAAGATTTTTTTAAATTATTTTTGTTTGTAAGAATAATCCTATCAAGTCTTTACGCGAAGTTTTTACACGTATTTAAATACAAAACTTCATAAAGTTTTTATAAAAAAGCGACTTTTGTTGCTGAAGGTACATGAAAAGCAGTATTCAATTTCCTCAGTATTTGAATAATTGGCTTCCAGCGCCTGTTTGGAATAGCTATCGCAGCGCGAGGAATTCTAGCCAGTTGTAGAACTATACATTTGTAGGTAGAATGTAGACGTTCATTTGTTTTGAAATTTACACACTTTTTTACATAAACTTAAAAATAAACTTACAAGTGCAAGCAAGACTCGGCCGGTTAATTAATGGTCAAATAACGTGTGCATGTCTCCAGCTTCCTCATATTGAAAATGTAATTTCTATAAATGCCAATATTTAAAGCATAATTAGAGCACTCATAAATTTGAATCATTATATGCTTTTTATTTATATTTGTATAATTTGCAGATGGATCAAGCAGACGGCTCAAATGATTTACAAGTAACACTAACATAAAACGATGCATTGCCTTGGAAGTTCATGATGAGATTCTGTTTTCTATCTTTATTATCTATCTATCTGTAAACTATCAACTTAAAGCATATAGATGTTATGCCTCATGTGTTTGTTATTTTGCAATGTTTTTTAATCGCCTGTATTCACAGGCGATTATACTCTTTAAACAAAACGACAACAATGCTGCTGGATGGTAAAAAAAAGGCATAGTAATAGTACATCTACGGACGAGCCCGTCATAAATGATGTAAAGTAATAAATAAATAAATAATGCTGGACTATCCACACAGCATCATCTATCCCCAAAGTAAGCTACTCAAAGCTTGTGTTATGGGTATTAGATGACTGATATATTTATTACATTATATACTTACATATAGATATATTTTTTATTATACATAAACACCCAGAGCAACGGAACAAATTTCTGCAGATCATACACAAATTTGTTCCGAGGCGGGAATCGAACCCGCAACCTCTTGCGTCGCTGGCGGACTCTTTCCCGCTGCGCCACTGAGGTTGTCAAAAAAAATAAAGGAGCTTTTTGTGAAAGCTACTGACAAATACTGATTTGTGAACAACATACTCGACGAGTTTCGGGTAATTTCTTCTAAGCTACACTTTAATAAATTAAATCTGTAGGTACCAGGAAAACATAGCTTTACAAAAATCTTGTTCTTAATTAGTGGAAGTACCTCGCTTGTTAACCCAGTTAGAAGCGCTGCCAGCGGACGGACTTTATAAAACTTTTTGATATAAGTGGAATGGGCAGCAAACCTATTTTCTTGATTCGTTTTAAAAGAATTTAAGTCCATCATTTAGCTCATGTACGTGGTCTACTTTGAATGCACGGTTTAGTTGAAAAGAACTTTGTAAAATATAAAACAGAGGAGCAGATTTACGGCGTAACACTCCGACAGGAAAATGATGAAGGAAAAATTACATAAAAATATTTTTTGTGATAATAAGAGCCGTTTATTGATACATAAAAAAATAATTATGCTACTTACTTAATACTTTACGATATTTGGATTTTTTTGGCTCAATTTCACCCTAACAGTATTCTAGTACCTAAGACTAGACCGATCGGGATGAACTGTGTTTGTCTCAATGGCTTTCTATCTAGAATAATCACCGAAAATGGTATTATAACATAATATGAATTATGTACGAACTCAAATAAAAAGAAACGCCTTAACATCAGAATTGAAAGAGAAATGAAAAGCACCCGTATTGTTACTGACACAGAAACAGCTTATTCCGACTTTTCCGGGAAACTGACGCTCTATCCTCTATGTACCTTTAAGATGAAACATGTACGTAGCCCATGCATAATATACGTAATAGACAAAGATATACATTGAACTGGATAGTGTATGATGTGAGTATTTTAAAATTAAGTGTACCATATTTTGATACCGATAATAATAATAATTCATCACCATCATCTTAGCATGGTCACCCACTGCTGCATATAGGACTCATTCATTTTCGGCCAGCCCTCTAATCTGTGTGTTTTGTTACCTTTACGATGTTGTGAACCCATTATTAATTATAATAATATTAATTTATACCTTTCTTTAGTCATTGAACGCCGTCGTGAGAGTGTGCGATGTATATTATATTAATAGAACGTAGATGATTCCAAAAAGGTTTCGAACATCTTACACAATACAATGACATCACAATAAAATAAATACAATTTGTATGGATTTAAGAATTTCTGGCCAAATCAGAAAGTAATCATACCGCATAAATCGTATCTCGACGACCAAATTCCAATGTGGAATAAAGCGTATTGTACTCACTGAAGATGCCGTATCTAGTTACATCTATGTATGTGTACGAGGGCACTTCTTATTGGTAAAGGTACGTAAACCATATCCCACACGTGTTGAATAAAAATGTTCCCTTGAAGCCTTGTAAGATGTCACGCGAGTATCTGTTTTATGAAAAAAGAGAGGATGAAAGTTATGAAATAAACTCAACTATGTATACTGTATTGAGTATTTAATATTGTAACGAAGATCATACAAAAGAGCGGTAGATACCAAGCCGAGTTCGTTGCCTGTTCTACTATGCTTTGGTCGCGTGGGACTGGCACCTAGAGTCACCTAGTTTTAAGACGTTTCTAAGTGATCCTTGCGGTTTTATTGAATAAATATATTTTGACTTTGACTTATACACTTATACAAGAAAGGAATGTGCGAAAATGAACAGTTCATACAACTTAACTACTTGCTGTATTTCGGTTTGAAGAGCGTGGCCGCCGGTGTAATTACTGGCACATGAGGCTTAACATCTGTATGCCTCAAGTTGATAGGCGAAAAGCAATGCATCTTAGCGCACGTTCCTATCGTGCGTGATTTACGATGCAGTGCGTCGTGGTTACCACTTATCATCAGGTGGCCCTTTTTCTTGTAGCTTATGTCTCCAAGAATACACATCAGGGTCATACAATTCTCTTTTTTATATGTTACCACCTGATGTTAAGTGGTAACCATGACGCACTGTCTACTACTACTGTAATCACGGTACTATGGTAACTACGGTTCATTATACACAGAGACAAAGTTGTAATAGAACCATTGTATAACCATATCTATCTATGTAAGTATATAATGTATTAAATATATCAGTTATCTAGTACCCATAATACAAGCTTTGAATAGCTTTCTTTGGGGCTAGATAGTGCTGTGTGGATTGTCCAGCATTATTTATTTTATTTATTTACTGTGCTATGCACTCGTAAATGTGTCGCGGATGAAACCATTTGTTAAACTTTAAAGGTGACTAGTTGCACCTGGTGATCTCAGTAAGGCGGTGCATTTCCTTGCTAATGCCAAAATCTCTTACTAATGGTCAGATTATTCAAAACGCATCAGGTAAGACTGTGATTGAAATGCAAAAACTTACACTAAACTACTTGCGTAACATAATTTAGAAGACTTATTTGTAGACAAGTACGAGTATAATATATATAATTATAGGTAGATTTGATAAAACAAATTGTTTATTAAAACAGTCACATAATGAAAATTTTAATATTATAAAAATACCTAAACTTATTACTGAACTTAATAAATTCAAAACAAAATTGTTTAATTAGTTAGTCTTATAGTCGTGAAGTTAAAAGTTTGTGAATTGAATTTTTTAACTGAATTTATTTTAATTACAATTACTTTAATTTTAAATTGTATTTTATAATGCTTCTGAATTGTAAATATTTGGTCATTATAACATAATTGAAATTGTGTTTTTATGAAAATTATGTAGGTACATATTTCATGGTTTTCTCTATAATTTTGCATGCTAGGGTTTTTTGGCGAAGTGTGAGATTTATTATTTATTTATTTTTTTTATGCCAAAGCAGGCAGACGAGCATACGGGCCACCTGATGGGAAGTGGTCACCGTCACCCATGGACACCTACAACACCAGGGGCGTTGCTGATGCGCTGCCGGCCTTTTAGGAAGAGATAACCCCGCCTTTTGAAGGACCCCATGTCGTAACTCCGAGGGAAAACCGCAGGGGGAAGTTCGTTCCACAACTTACTCGTTCGAGGTAAAAACGACCGAGAAAAACGAGTAGTTGAGGAGAACCAGCCATCCAGGTGGTGAGGATGGAATTTTGTTTTGCGGCGTGTGGTGCGATGGTGAAATTCAGCAGCGGGCACCAAATTAAACAATTCCTCAGAACACTCCCCATTGTACAGACGATAGAGCACACACAGAGAACCCACGTCTCTCCGTAGACTTAGGCCGTAATATCATCATAGTATGTACCACACTTCACGCAAATAAATTATTTCATTTCAGTATGGAATCTAGGTACCACTTTGGTGTTAGGGATTAGTAGGTATTTTTGTTTTAATAATCCAGCCTGACGTTTAGAGATTGTAAAACTTTAAAGGTACTTTGATTAAAAATAAAAGTAATTTTTCATACGATTCGATAAAACTAATCAACTCTTTCCAAGGGTGACCATAAAAATAAATTGCAAAAACTATTGCAATTCTGAAGTCACTTGAAAATACTTGACACGTATGAAATAAAGCTACCCGGCGGCAACCGAGTAATTACACCCAGTCTGTATCACTATCAGAGGCTTTTAAAATAGTGCCCCTCACCAGCCACCAAGGTAATCCAAAACTTATCATCTCATCCACCTGACGACCTCAGTGGCGCAGCAGGCGAGAGTCCACCTGCGACGCGGAGGTTGCAGGCTCGATTCCCGCCTCGGAACAAATTTGTGTACGATCTGAAGAAATTTGTTCCGTCGGTCTGGGTGTTATCTATGTGTAATAAAAAATATCTATCTATGTAAGTATATAATGTATTAAATAATCAGTTATCTAGTACCCATAATACAAGCTTTGATAAGCTTACTTTGGGGCTAGATGGTGGTGTGTGGATTGTGGAGCATTATTTATTTATTGTTATCAAAAAGAACGATTTTTTACGATTATTTCAAAGACTTCTGCAACAGGCAGAAGAAGGATGACGTCTGGTCAATCCAAAGACCTTGTACCTATAACTAGACTGTGCACAAAAAAAATTTGATTAGCTAAAATGAGATTTATTGTCTTATGTATAGGGTAGCTATTTCCTTCAAAGCGGTAGCGAGCTAAAAACGGTCCTCGTGAGAGGGCTCCTGCTGGGAGTGTGTCCTTGTCTGACGTCTTGCCAGCTCAACTAACCTACCGGTTTGGTAGAAATGGTACAATAAAGTACATACGTTTTGCTTTATTATGAATTACCAAAACGAACGTTTATAATCTTTGAAACTTTATTAAATATTTCTAGTTCATAAAGTAGGTATAAATAATCATCAATTCGTTGTATTTCATAAATTATCCAATAACACTGAGTATGTAAGAGTAGTAATTAAATGTTTGGGGCTGGTAATACCAAATGCAGATGGCGGTTTGCTCATGTGGTTGTTTGGATGATTCTCGTGCTTCGATTTGTGCTAGTGTAAATTTTCATAAAACCTGTTAATTTTAATGAAAAATGGTGAATTCTTGTTGTGTGAAAGGGTGCAAAAATGAGTCTTATCCCGGTAGCCGCTTTTCTTTCCATGGGTAAGTAAAAACAACAATTATGTTCAAGGGTAACCATGAGTTTTGTTGATCAAAGATTTTTTTACAATCTCGTACCTAGTAGTAGGTAGGTTGATACGTCTCGACTGTCATAAATTGGAGATTTCGGTGAAAAAAAGTGGTTCTTAACGCGTTCTTTGAGTTTGAGACGATGACGTTTGTTGTTAATAACTAATTCTTGTATTGTAGATTTCCAAAGAACGAAAACTAGAAATTGAAGTTGGAAAATAAAGTACCTGGAAAAAACTCAGTCGTCTGTTGTTTGCAGTGCGCATTTTAAATGTGACGACTTTATTCCTGGATATACTAGTAATGCTAAAACCTGATGCTGTCCCGTCAATATTTCCTAAGGTAAGAATAAATCATCCGAGTGTGTCCGCGCATTAACAATAACCTTGAAAATTAAAATTTTGCGATGCCTTTTTCACATAGTTTTACTGAGCCGACGTGGTAAATTGAATTTTTAGTTTTGGTTTGTTTGAATTTTTAAGGTAATATTTAATTTAAAGTTAAGTAGGTGTAGGTACTAGTAAAGATCAGTACTTGTATAAATTTTGTTTCGCCTATTATTTATATTCTGGCATACGTTTAAATAAATAAATAGAACCTCTCATCTGCACTACTCTGCTCCAGTCTACTCTTGTCTACCAACCTACCGTGTTCCATTATATTCAAATATCTTTACAGGTCATGCCCTACAAAAAAACAGTGCATGTTCTACGCAATATCTGTACCTATAGAAGAGGTAGAGGATAAGCACCAAAAAAGGCAAAACTGCAAGAAAGTGCCATAAAGGAGATTACCATTATGGAAAGCAAACAGAATCCGCTGCAACTACTGACACGCCACGTAAAAAGAAATTACGCCGAGATGTGAAAGTGTTACAACAACGCCTGAAAATGTGTTGGTTGAAAAAATTCTTAAATTTAAGACTTAGAAGCTAAGGGAAGTCTAACCCTCAAGTATGTAGTAGATAAGGCTACATTAAAACAAAAATTGCGTAAAACAGTATTGTCCAGCAATGTATAAAACAAATTCAATAAAAATTAATTCCAGAATTTTGCATCAGGTTTATATTTTGACCTCCTCTATTTTACTGGTTTGATAATAATAAATATGCTATTATGGTGATATCTCACATTTGACAAACCTAGCTTTTTTTTTAACTACGTCTGTAAGGAGCGAATGTTGTTAGGTTTTTGCCAAATTAACGGTAGGTCAGAATGATGATACTTACCTATTATAAAGGAAAGAAAAAAGTATTTCCGACCCTTAACCCACGTGTAGGGAAAGTGATGTTGATTCCAAAAAAATATACACAAGAGATCTTTTGGTAATTTTTTTTACTTATATAAATATGGTAGCGTAAATAGGTCATCAATATGTTAGGATACGCAATCGTACAAGCAATTTGTCCCGTGTTCTGTTTGGTTATTCATGGTCACCTCATTAGAAAGGGACACACTCCCACCAGGAGCCCTCTCACGCGGACCGGTTCTTGCGCCTTGGCGCACAGTCTAGTTATAGGTACAAGGTCTTTGGGTCAATCACCAATAAAATTATCAAAACAAGGCCACTGCCTAAACCACCATCTACGATAAATCGTATTTTGACATGGAATTAGTTACCTTTTGGCTCGTGTGTTTATCTCCATTGTACTTCCTCAGCCTGATTGTGTAACTTAAGGAGCCATAAAACTTAGCATTTGTTTTGTCTCCCAGCCACAGTTAAAATTGACGGCTGTCATATTTTCTTGATACCTTCTACCTTTTTCTTTCTTCTGTATCACGTTTCCATCTATGCTCCTCCTTGGCTAGCTGCCAGCGACTCTGATTGTGGCAGTGGCGCCCCCTACATTAACTTCACGCCGTAACACAAAGAAAACAATGTAAAGTGCTTCGGCTGATTGTTTCGACAGTGTGCTCTGTTTGGGGTACTGGAGTAGGTAAGGTCGTAGCATTAAATTTTGCTGGAAAATGGGCGAGTTGTTCTGTTAGTTTGTTTTCTTGACGTTACAGGGTACCGTAGGCGGCATCAATTTGTTTAGCCCATAAATAAATTAAATAGAAATTTAATTTTTATGATTATACAAGATCCTGGGTAAAATTTAAAATTCTTACCATCATAGTACCATACATACTTCACGTAAATAAATTATTTCATTCCATTATGGAAACTAGGTACCAATTTGGTGTTAAGGATTTGGTAGGTAGGTATTTTTGTTTCACTAGTCCAGCCTGACGGCGGCGTTTAGACATTGTAAAACTTTATACTTTGATTAAAAGGAAAAGTAATTAAATAAACACACACATAAAACACTATATAAACAAATGTATCCCACGGGAACATTTATTTTTACCGGGATAAAAAGTAGCCTATTCATATTGCCCAGACTATAATTTTTCTCTGTGCCAAATTTCATCCAGGACACATTCAGCCACCCAGCCATTGTTGTGGCGTTATTGAGCAACAAACATCTATTCATTTATCCAAACTTTCACATTTATAATACTAGTTAGATAGTCAGTCAGTATTTTTTCAGTGAAAAACAGCAATTTTTCGGGATAAAATCTGTACCAATTTCATTCTAATTTCCATATTGTTGCAACAAAACGAAGTCCCACGAGCTATTTTCTCTGTTCTCTAACAAACTAGAGCGGAGAGATATCGGAAACTTGTTCCAATTATAAATAAAGGACTAGGTTGTTACGATTTTTCCTACAAGCTTGTTGGAAAAAAGATTTTACTGTTTTGGCCTTTTTTGTCTTTTTTATTAGAAACTGAACTCAGAGGTTGGATGGTAGTAGCTTTACATTTTATGCTGTTGTTCAAGGGTTAGCTTTTGGCCAGGAAAAAAATTATGCAAGTTATTATTTTATGTTCTATGTCTATCTCTGACTATCCCTATACACATCCTCAAATAAACCTGAGTTGCTAGGGGATCTGAGAGGATATTTACTGTGCCTGAGATCAAAGTCGAGTAGCTTTCTGTACTAAAACAATAAAAAAGTTACCAAAACGGAGGTGCAGTGAACCAAAAAGGACAGTTTCCGCCTTTACAATTATATTTTGTACGAGCGGTCGTGCCTCTCAATCGATTTGCCTACAGACACATTTGGAGTATTGCCAAGGGTTATTGCATCGGGTCCGGGGAAATCGTATGGCACGCCGGTCGCAGACGCGCTATGAAACTAAAAAGAAGTATTTGTATTTCGTTTTCAGCCAATAATCGTTTATGTTTTGTTTCAAAATCGTGTTGCAGTTTGTAATAAAATTGAAAATTCTTTTGTATCGCAAAAGTTAAGCTCTACAAATTATTTTGCAAACACGAATTATGACAAGATAATAAATCAAACATGGGAGGTAAACAAAATGGCATGAAAATAAAATCATGATTGATGAATGTAGGGGATAAAGCAGTAACGTCTCTTGGGTAAAAAGCACCAGCACCAATCTGCCTGCCAAACGTGGGCAATGGGAGGTAGCCGTAATCACCACGCTTGGCAGGCAGGTGGTTTCATCGTATAATATCCAGCAGTACAGTTCCTTCTGATGATATCCCAAACTTTTTTAAGTACAACTTTTAAATTTTAAATACCTGCCTTTATTTGGTGCTCTGTGTGCTGTTGATTTGTTTGATGTTAGCCTTGCAGTTTCATTATCACATTGCTTGCCATAGGAGCCAATGTCTCGCACCGTTCAGTTTCTGAGGAACTTCCTTCCTTCAGAGAAACAGGAACTCAGGTGTGATGCCACGTGCTGCGATACAGATGCGTCTTACGATAACAGCTTGCTATTAGGAGCGTTATTCACTATGACCAATCTAATCGCGTTTGCGTGCAGATCACGTTGTGACGTCACACGGTCAGGGCAACGTTACTTTTCCCTAATACTAGATACTATATTATCTCCTATATTATCAAAATAATGCCCAAGATCATGTTGTGACTTCACACGGTTTAGGGCAAGGAATCTCCTATGTCTTAGAGAATAATGCCCCAGGTTAATTAGGACTAACGTAGTTTTGCGTACGTAAAAAAAAATATTAAGTCCATTGAGCAGGCTATGGTTGGTTATTGACCCAAAATTCGAAATAAGCAAGCTGCTTCTCGAGACTTGTCAAGGATTCTTTTCAGGATAAGCGTTACTGGTTATCGAGTGATTTTACGAGTACCCTCTTCATATTTAAGTGTCCTTGTTATCGGCCTTCTAGTTTTAGAAAGCTTTTTCGAGGTTTTCTATACTGTTTTGTTGGTTTCGCATGATCATTAAATATTATTTTTATGCTTTTTACCATCACTTTTTACATTCACATTCACATAATTTTCTATTTATATAAATAATATTATAATTCAATAAATTCCAATTATGTGAATGTAAATGCTTTTTACATTCACATAATTGGATTTAAATGTGGGGATGTGCAATATAATTCCTATTTGAAAATATGTACACAGTTCGCTGAGACCCTTTTCAGTTCTGTGCCCTCGTTCTCATCTGAAGTGATTGCTTTGAAGTCTACGATGCCCAGGTAATAAAGTCATGAGGTGATGTTGTTTTTTTCATGATATTAACCATAAAAAACCGTTAAAGCTGATTGAATACATAATGTATCTATTCAGCCTGTATACACCCACTGCTGATCGCCACTCTCTCCGGTTCTGCGCCATTGCCTCCCAACTACTTCGACTAAACTGAAACAGCTTCACGACTTTGATCCCCAGGCACGGTAGATATCCCTTCAGATCTCCCAGTACCAAGTAGGTACTAATTCAAGATTCTTTGAGGATGTCTAAGGGGGGTAGTCAGAGGTACGTCCAAATATTACATTTGGCACATACCCACATTTTGCAGTAGTTAGTATTCCATACGTGACAGGTTGCAAGCCCATCGCCGCTGTTAGAATACTAACTGGTTTCCTCATGATTTTTCCTTCACCGTTTAATAGCACTGGCATTGCGCACATAAATTTTTCGATAGAAAAATCCATTGGTGCACGACCGGATTCGAACCTGCGACCTTACGATCGGAAGGCGGGGTCACTCCCACTAGACCACCGGTGACTAATAATAGAGAAATGAAATTATTATAAAAATATTGAGCTAGTAACAATTAGTTTTCTTCTTAAATAAGTACAACCCTTATTTTAGGTAGTCTAGACGCATTTGGCTTACTTGGCTAAACAATCCCACTAATACTATAAATGTGAAAGTTTGGATGTTTGTCACTCAATAACCAGAACGGCTGAACGGATCTGGATTAAATTTGACACAAAGATAGATTATAGTCTGGAATAGCACATTGGCTACTTTGTATTCCGTGGGGATACCAGGATTTAAAACTACGTAGGTTAAACCGCGGGGTGCAGCTAGTATTTATATATTGTCACTTGTCCCTAGCAAGATTGAAAGAGAAGAATGAGATACTAAAATAAAGTGTCAAAACTACAAAAAATATATATTAAGTTATACCTTATATAACGATGAAAATCCTACTAATATTATAAACGCGAAAGTTTGTAAGTATGGATGTTAACTTTCACGCCGAAACGGCTGAACGAATCTGGATAAAACTTGGCAGAGAGATATAGTATAGTAGTATATTATATAGAACTAGCCACCCGCCCGCGCGCCCCTGCTTCGCACGGGTGCACATATCATGCATATATTATACATATAAACCTTCCTCTTGAATTACTCTATCTATTAAAAAAAACCGCATCCAAATCCGTTGCGTTGTTGTAAAGATTTAAGCGTACAAAGGGACATGGTGACATAGGGACAGAGACAGCGACTTTGTTTTATACTATGTAGTGATAGCATTTAAAGTGTGTGCCAGGATTTAAATCTGCGCGGGTGAAACCGCGGGCCGCAATTAGTTATATCGATAGACAATAACGAGCATGAAAGTAAGTAAAATTATCAGTTCATGAAGGCTGTTATTATTCTAAATAATTCCAGCGAGACAACTCATCCTCAAAATTTCATAGCTTTCTTAGGCTGATAACCACTGACTAGACAGAGATTTATTTCTAGTCTGATCCTTAATCCCAAGGGCACTCAAGGGTATGAACACACATCCAAAGTCACCTCTGTAATTTTCGAGTCGAGTTATTATCCTGCCAATGATGTAAGAGCTAGATTTCAATTAAAATTCATACGTATCGAATTATTACATTTGCCCCCCTTTCTAAAAGCCGGATCAACATCGGCTGTCAAGTCACATACTATCTTTATCTAATTTGAAGTATAATCTACAGCCGATTGGTGTTGATCGAGCTTTCAGAAACGGGGGGTTAATAAATAAATAAATAAATAATAAATAAATAATGCTGGACAATCCACACAGCACTATCTAGCCCCAAAGTAAGCTATTCAAACCTTGTGTTATGGATACTAGATAACTGATATATTTAATACATTATATACTTACATAGATAGATATTTTTTTTTATTATACATAGAAAACACCCAGACCATCGGAACAAATTTCTGCAGATCGTACACAAATTTGTTCCACGGCGGGAATCGAACCCGCAACCTCTTGCGTCGCAGGCAGGCTCTCAGGCAGTCTCAGGCAATGATACAATGTTTTGCATTGTTCACGATTTTTTTGACAAGTCGTGGTCTGTTTTCTTTATTATTACAAGCCCAATGGCGTGGGTAGTGATAGTGGGTGGTTCACTGCAAGTGGCGTTTATATGTAGGCACTGGTGGTTAGTGGAGTTACTTCTAGTTATTTCTGTGCCTCAGTGGGCTTACAAGCCGTGGTGTGGGTAGTGACTATTTGGGTGGGTGGCTGCAAGTGGCGTTTATATGTAGACACTGGCGGTTAGTGGAGTTACTTCTAGTTATTTCTGTGCCTCAGTGGGCTTACAAGCCGTGGTGTGGGTAGTGACTATTTGGGTGGGTGGCTGCAAGTGGCGTTTATATGTAGACACTGGCGGTTAGTGGAGTTACTTCTAGTTATTTCTGTGCCTCAGTGGGCTTACAAGCCGTGGTGTGGGTAGTGACTATTTGGGTGGGTGGCTGCAAGTGGCGTTTACATGTACGCGCTGGTTAGTGGAGTTACCTCTGGCCTCAGAGGGTACGTTCATCTGAAAGCAGTCGTAAGGCCATGATAAAATCTTAAAACCTACCTAAAAATTTTGTCAGTGTCCTTTTCTAGCTAATAGAAACTTTTTTAGCGACCACGAACAGGAAAACGAAGTATGGGACGCCCTCCTACCCGATGGACTGACGACATTGTTAGGATCGCAGGTAGTCAGTGGATGGAAAGGGCTCAAAATCGTTTTTCCTGGAAACGGATAGGGGAGGCCTATGTCCAGCAGTGGATTTCTGTAGACTGATGATATTTTTTTTTTTTGTTAACTTAATAGACCGTTCTTTGGCTACGATCTCGCCTGATGTTAAGCGACGATGTAGCCGACGATAGAACAGAACGGTCCAGAAGACACCTATTCACTCTTGCCTTAAAGACACCCCAATGTATGTATGTATGATGATGATGACAATAACTTTTTTGCCAAATTAACTACTCCTTTGTGTTAATAGTTTTTTGAAACTTTTTGGTGAAAGGATTGTGCACCTCAAGGAAGCTCCTTTCAAGCAATTGACATTTTAGAACTGCTATACTTAACTGTAACGAAATACGTTGAAAAAGAGCATCCTTTTGGGGTAAAACCATAAAACAGATGACATCAATTCTCTTTGGTACCACAAACGAGGTCAGCCTTTCAATTTACCAAGACATCGAAACATAACGTCCTAAAAGTACCTTTCCCTTCGGCAAAACTCGGCCTAAGTTGAGGAAATTATCATGTAAATACAAACCTTGCCATGTTTATTACACGCAACAACAGTTTTGCAAAATAATCGAAATAAACACAGTTGGCTGGGGCCCAAATGTCCCGGCCCAGAAGCCTTGCTGATGTACACTAAATTTGTCAACATGTCCGTCCATTCACCCAGGAGTTGTAACTTTGTCGTGTTAAGCCCGTTCTTAAGGAATGGCGTTTGTTCGGTAAAGTGTGTTAACTGGGACTGAAACTGGCACAACGAGCTTTATTGTGCTTTTAGTATTTAGTCCTAAAAACTTTTCAGAATCAACTTCCTTTGCATGTTTCGATCAGGATCATAGTGTGAATCCGAAGTCTCTCCTGTATCTAAGAATAAAAAGTAGTGACGTTGCCCTTGTTTTAAAAAGAACCCTGGACTACACACGCATCACTTTTAAAAACAGCATTTTTGACAACCAAGTTTCTTTATGAAAAAATCTTACAGCTCATTGTTCTTTGCACTGTGTTTGTCATTGTGTATACCTACAAGCTCATATAGTCAACGGTAGAGTTAACGCCGTAGTTATTCAAAATATCTAGTTATAATATAAATGAGATATGTTCAGAACCTGAACAGCTTTTTTTTACAATTTAGCTTTCGTCCTTTATTTGTACGCGATACGTTTACGATAAGTCGTCTGAGCATTTATACCTATACCTACAGGTTGCTAAAAAGTTGAGAGTTTTCAGTTTACATGTCCCATTTATTATTATTCAAGTAGATAAGAAGTTGAACAGGAAATACAGTTGACACTAATGCGACCCGCTATCTCTTCAGTTTTATCAATCACTGTAATTCGTAAGTGCTGCACGTTCGATCTGTTAGCCGAAGCGTCAGCATTTACATACGTGGTTCTTAGGGATGCTGAATATAGCGTCCAGAGTTCGATATTTATTTTTTAACGCGATATTTATGCGAATAGGTTTGTAGAGCACTTAAGTGGATGGTCTAGTGGGAGTGACCCCGCTTTCCGATCGTAAAGTCGTAGGTTTGAATCCAGTCGTGAGCCAATGGGCTTTTCTATCAAAAAATGTATGTGCGCAATGTCAGTGCTCTCAAACCGTGAAGGAAAACATCATGAGGAAACCAGTTAGTAATTAAACAGCGGCGATGGGCTTGCAACCTGTCACGTATGGAATACTTAACTACTGCATTTGGGTATGTGCCAAATGTAATGTTTGGACATACCTCTGAATAGCCCTTTAGACCTCCTCAAAGAATCTAGAGTTAGTACCTACTTAGTACTAAGAGATCTGAGGGAATATCTACCGTGCCTGGGAATCAAAGTCGTGAAGCTGTTTCTTTATTTTATTTGTATTGTGTTATGCGCTTGTTCCAATTACGAATAGATTTTGATGTTCATAACATATAATGTTCAACATGATATAAACCTTTTTCCCGAACACGCCCTATTAAATATGACATTATGACCTCAGGGTATACATACTCAGGAATGGCCAAGTTTGGCCGCAATAAATGGAACATGGTTAATCCTACTGACAGAATCAATGAGTTGCTCTGTCTGTCAGACCTAGTGGCTTATTGATTGAGTGAGCAAAGCGAACGAAAATCTTACAATCAACTTGGGTGATTATTTGGCATTTTATGTGTGTATAGAGCCAAGGTCTGTTCAACGGAACTCTTCAATAAATAGGCCAATTCAGTTGAAACTTGGTTACCATTCTTAGTTAGTAGGTGGCAGCCAGAGACAAGTCCAAAGACATGGTTTGGTTGGACTTGCCTCTGACTACTACTTACTTATATTTTCGGAGCGTTCACGTCGCGTCACAAAATCTCAGTTCAGGGCGAACTAATAGTTATACACAAGTTTTATTTGAGATTATCGGGGTCACCAAGGTTTCTGAATGTAGGTAGCTTAGTCAGAGATTAGCTGGAAGAAAATGCTAAGTAGCATTAAGTTCACCTATGTACTTCATTATGTGCAATAAAAAAAAATCTTATCTTATCATATCTTAATCTACGAAAGTACTTTTAAAGGTGTACAGAGTTTAGAAATTCGTCAGTCGGACGCAGCGTACAGCGTTTTTAGCAGACCACGCCTTACTGGGGCAAGTGTGACGCAAATACTTGCGTATTCAAATTATGTTTATGATATGCAAAGCTTGCATATTTAATGGGTCGAGGTACTTGAATTTTGATGTAAACACATACGAAATTCAGTGTGTTATGATAATTATTTTTGCTGTTTCTATGACGTATATTTTTGGCTGTTTCTATGACGTATATTTTTGGCTGTTTCTATGACGTACATTTTTGGCTGTTTCTATGACGTATATTTTTGGCTGTTTCTATGACGTATATTTTTGGCTGTTTCTATGACGTATATTTTTGGCTGTTTCTATGACGTATATTTTTGGTTGTTTCTATGACGTATATTTTTGGCTGTTTCTATGACGTATATTTTTGGCTGTTTCTATGACGTATATTTTTGGCTGTTTCTATGACGTATAATTTTGTTGATAATGTAACTAAACAACAACGTAACTAAAAAGGCAGTCGTTAATTTGATAAATTTAAAATATTCTAAGCTAGTATTATACTGTGGTTTCGCTCACATGATACCCAAGTAATAGAGCGATTTGCTTTAGGTGCTAATAAATAAAATAAATAATGCTGGACAATCCAAAGTAAGCTACTCAAGGCTTGTGTTATGGGTACTAGATCACTGATATATTTAATACATTAAAATAATATACTTACAATTACATAGATAGATATTTTTTTTATTATACATAGAAAACACCCAGACTAACGGAACAAATTTCTGCAGATCGTACACAAGTTTGTTTCTAAGGTGTTTCTAGGCGGGAATTGAACCCGCAACCTCTTGCGTTGCAGGCGGACTCTCGCCCGCTGCGCCACAGAGGACGTCAATAATTACCACATAGCATCTAGTGGGCCGTGATGTTTTGATGGTGTGATATTTTGATGTTGTGATATTTTGAAGTTGTTGTAGTTTCAGTTTTTATTTGCCAGATCCGAATCATTTCAGTAAATTCTCCACCTCAATATTTACATTTTGTTCAGTACCTATATGCGGTAGATATTTTCGCAAACGACTCGCTAGGGCGCGTCAAAGCAATTTCATCGTGTCATAAAAAAATCATAAAGTTAACCCCTTTCATTTTCACATGGCGCAGGTAACGTAAATAGTTGATTCGTTCATTTAAAATACATTAAACGGCCCGCCACGATCAGTCCGAGTGGGAGTTAGCGGAACAAAGGCAATTTCCGTAGTTCTCTTGTTGTTAAGAGGCTGACAACCCTCAAGCAACCTCTCGCTCGCATTTTACAATATTTTTGAAGATATTAAATAACTGAAAGAAATCGTAAAACTCGTAATCGTCGTCGAAAATCGTAAACAGCAATTTTTTTTTCGAAATATAGCATAAGTTTCAACAAAAAATATTTTAATATAATAAGCAAACTCTCCCTCCTAAAAATTAAATAACTAAAAGCTTATTTTGGATAACCTGAAATAAAAATATTAAAGTTGTTGGACTGTAGTCTGCGTCTTAAGAATTCATATAAAATACATTTGAAACCAAGTGATGTCGTATGTTTGTGGCAGTAGTGGCAGGAAAGGCGGGTATTTTGCCGAATCGCCTGTCCTCATTTGTACTGAAATTTATCACATTTATGCTTTTTAACCGATTTCAAAAAAAGGACCCATATATTTAGTTATTAATGTTTGTCACACCATAAATTTTAACGGGGTGGACCAATTTTGACGATTCTTTTATTAATTGAAAGCTGGTGCTTCCCGTTTCCGACAGCCTTCACAGCTCAGTTGGTAGTAGCTCGGCCTTCTGTGCCGTAGGCCGTAGGCGTGGGTTCGATCCCCACCGAGAACAAACATTGATGTTTGTTCTGTGTCTGGGTGTTATATAATATTATAAGTATGAATTTACAAAAAAAGTATTTAAGTAGTACCTATATCAGCTATCTGTTTCCATATTCTCATATCACAAACTATGGCTTAGTTTGGGGCGAGATAGTGCTGTGTGGAATATCCACCAATATTTATTAATTTTATTTATTTATTTAAATTTGAGTCAGACCTGTCGAGTAGTTTTCTAGTTATGAACAAAATACAGTTATAAGTATAAGGGTATTTTACAGTGCATTTGAATTCGGTGTTTTTACCTGAGTGCCGAGGGTTATGTGTTTGGCGTGTATCTATCCATGTATGTATTTATGTATCCTTCCTTGGATATTTCCTTTGTTACCACGTAGCAACCAAACAGCTGGATGGATTTTGATGATTCTGGTATCAAAAGATACGTCGCAACTTCCCAAGTGTCCTTAGAAATAAATAAAACCCTAAAAATCACGTGGGAAGGAAAGCAGGAGCGATATTCTCTAACATTAAAAAAAAATCTTTTCGCTATCATAGCAATATGGGTATCAAAATCAAGAGAGTGATGATGTGTTTTCAAATAATGTATTAGTTTTTGATTTAAAGTAAACCCTCAAAGACAAAACCAGAACGCAAAATTCGTTAAGTCACTTTAGTGAACTAGGCCTTGAGTGATACTAAAATATATCATAAAACCTTCTCTATGGTCATACAAATCGTTAAGAAAAAACCGCATTAAAATCGATGAAGCCGTTTCGAAGATATTAGGAATTTTGTTATAAAAAAAATGTAATTGCTGGTAACCCCAAAGTGATCAAAATGAGTTATACAACCACAGGCATCAGTAGACTGCTAGGAAGACTGAAGAATAGATTTAACTATCGAAAAGTTCGGGCAGTCGGGTTTTTTATTTTTTAATAAATCTTCTTTTTCTTGAAATAGTTATTCGTTAATAAAAAACCTAAATAATTAATATAAATTTATGAGACAAAACTGATGACATGTGTGATGATAAAGATATTGAAAGGGAACGTAGGGCGCTGTCGGTTCGATGCAATATGCTGGCTCGTAGGTTTGCACGTTGTTCTGCCCCTGTCAAAGTGACCTTATTTCAGGCATATTGTCAGAACTTCTACACGTGCAGCCTGTGGGCTCGACATACGCAGAAATCCTACAGCGCCCTGAGGGTCCAATATAACAACGGTTTCAGGTTGCTATTGGGGCTGCCGCGGTTCTGTAGCGCATCAGGCATGTTTGCGGACGCACGAGTCGACGACTTTCATGCGATCATGCGCAACAGAACCGCGTCGCTGATGAGTCGGATCCGCGGCAGCACCAATGGCATGCTGGCCGTTGGTGCTGATCGGTTGGATTCAGGCTTCTTCACCTGCTGGGTAGATAAACTGCTACCTATTGCTCAGCTAGTGACCCAGTAGGTGATAAGGCCTGAATCTAACATATAAATAAATGTTTTGTCTCGTGTTTTGATGTTACTAACATTAGTTTTTAAGTTTTTGTCTTTGTGTGTACTAACAAATTGGATTATCAGGATCTGAAATAAATGATTTGAATTGAATTGAAAACATAAAACGATTCAATAAATAAAGTATAACCTGACCAAACTGTTTTTTAGTACGCACACACAGTAAGTCTTTATAAATAAAAATAAAATAAAAATAAAATAAATTGAGGTTTTAAGAGAATTTTACCCTAAGCCATGTTTAAAGTTTCAAGGCAATAACTGACATGTTTATTTCTATTTCACTAAAGTACTAATGTACTTGTAGTTTCCAAAAACCAAAAACAGACTTTCCGAGTTTACTCAGTCTTTGCCTTAATTGCCAAAACACCAACACTCGAAAACCGTAGCATTAACCATAAAAACATTATCTTTTGAAAGTTTAATTGCACAATAGAGTACATTATTACTTTAAACTGAATCAAACAGCAAACAGTGGACTGAAAGCTAATATTAAGTCCCATTAAAACGAAACAAACAGTAAAAACCTTAGAATAAAAACATGATATAGATGCAAGTTATATTGCAAATCTTCAGGTATGAACACTATCGAGTAGGTACTTCACTACCTGAAACTCGGGAATTCACAACAAAAAAATTCATTATAAATAATAATAATTATAATTATTAATAATAATAATAATTTAATAATAATTATTAATTATTTAATTATTCTTGTTTTCAATTCTGTTGAATTCTTTTTTTTGCCATTTGCAAAAAAAAGTACTTTAAACGACAATTGCATTGATAGGATGTTTAAAAACATAAATGTTAGATAATATTCGTGCCTATTTAACTGTCTTCAACGACTTCAGTGGTGCAGTGGGCGAGAGTCCGCCTGCGACGCAAGAGGTTGCGGGTTCAATTCCCGCCTCGGAACAAATTTGTGTACGATCTGCAGAAATTTGTTCCGTTGGTCTGGGTAATATCTGTCTATATAAGTATATTATAATGTATTAAATATATCAGTCATCTAGTACCCATAACACAAGCTTTGAGTAGCTTACTTTGGGGCTAGATGATGCTGCGAGGATTGTCCAGCATTATTTATTCAAAAAAGTAGAAGAAAATGAGATGATGAATGTTATGATAACATTGAAAAAAAAACAGCTGCGCCGGTTGTGCCTTACTAAGGCTGCCTGTTCATTGACGCGGAGCGGGGCTGAGGAGTGGAGAAACGGAGAAATATTGACCAACAGGTGCGTTATTCACTATGACCAATCCAATCGCGTTTAGATCACGTTGTGTCGTCACACGGTTAGGGCAAACTATCTCCTATGTTATGAAGAATAAAGACCAAGATCACGTTTTGACGTTACACGGTTTGGGGCAAGGAATCTCATAAGAGAATAATTCCCCAGGATTGCATAACTACAATATAATAATGTATATAGTATTTACAGAGCACAACTAAAACAAAGCAAACTAGTATAGCATACTGTACCTGGTGTTATAACTCTGTGGTAAATGGTTATTTTGCAGCTACTCATTTAGATAATAAGCAAAACAAAGCAAACGAACTCTTAGCGTGCACTTGAAAAACTTTTCATGATTTATGAACACTATTTCAAACACGCTGTAAAAAGATACTGAAATTTAGATTTAGTCTATACTATTATGAAACAAGAATCCGTCGCCGAGTTAAAATTTCTGAAGGTAGAGCTATTACCAATTGAGCTGAGGAGACTGTAAAAAGGAGAATCCTACTACTATTATAAAGGCGAAAGTTTGTATGTATGGATGGATAGATGGATGGATGGATGTTTGTTACTCTTTTACACCGGAATGACTGAACGGATCGGAATGAAACTTGGCAGAGAGATTGATTATAGTCTGGAATAGCACATAGGCTCCTTTTTATCCCTTGGGAATCCCGGGATTTAAATCTGCGCAGGTGAAACTGCGGGACGCAACTAGTTATAAATAAACATGTTGCGCCCTGCGGTTTCACCCATGCAGATTTGAATCCCAGGATTCCCACGGGATAAAAAGTAACCTATGTGCTATTCCAGACTATAATCTATCTCTCTGCCAAGTTTCATCTAGATACGTTCAGCCGCTCCGGCGTGAAAGAGTAACAAACATCCATCCATCCATACTTACAAAATTTCGTGTTTATAAATATTATATGTAAATATTGGTTGACATTCTACATAGAACTATCTCGCCATAAACTAAGCCAAAGCTCAGCATAATGAAATAGCTGATACAATAATTATATACTTTTTTTTATTCATCTTGAATATTATATAACACCCAGACAGAGAACAAACATCTATGACCATCATACAATACTAATAAAAGATAGCTGTGAAGGCTGTGTATGACTTTCATTTTGTTGTTTATACAGTAATTTAATCATTACATAAATGTGGGATAGGCAATTAGTAAGGCTAGCTACCAACAAACGCGCTCATAAAATCAAAGTACACAACACTCGGGAAGTGTTAGCGTAGGCCGATACGAGGCCGGACGTCCTTGATTGCTCCATTTATGGACATTTTAAGTCCAATACAAACTGTTCCAACTAAGATATTGAATTGTATTGTTCGTACAAAGTATTGGCGAGCTTTGAGGCTGTTTTTTGTTTTTACTGCGTCATTTACCCGAAAAAAAAAACAGATTCAAAACTTTAATTCTCAGGTAGAACATCGCCTTAGATCTTAAAAGGATAATTTGATGCTGAAAATTATCGGATAATTTCAGCAACAAATACCAACTACTGTTTTTATGAGCGGGTCCTGGGAATCAATCAGCCGAGAAAGCGGTTTTTGACTATAGATAGAACAAGCAGATATCCTACCTTATTAAATGGTGACCTTCGCTTAAAACAAAGCTTTGCCTCGTCAGTCACGCACGATAGGAACTTGCCCTACGATGCACTGCCCTGCGTCCATCAACTTGAGGCATACAGGTGTTAAGCCTCATGTGCCTGTAATTACACCGGCGACCAAAACTTACTCGCAATCTTCAAACCGAAACACAGCAAAGGCAAGGTACTTAGTTGTTCAATATTGGTCAAATAAAGCTACACAAAGTCAAAAACTACGCTTACTACAAGGATACACTACATAAGAATATAAAAGCTAGAAGTGTATAGCCTAATGTCCAGTAAGACATTTTTTTTAGCTTTGTGTAACTTCATTTCTGTATTTGTATGCACCAAGTATTACTCACACACATATACTCAAGGCTCTTTGACAGTTAATAAGGGGGTCACCCAGACTCAGGGGGGCGTCAGAGGTACTCGTATGTACTAATATTAGATTTGAAAAATATTCACATTTTGCAGCCATTGTTATAATCACGGAATAGAGTGATTATAATGATAAAAAATGTTGTGAAAACGACGTGATTTCAATTTCATAACATTTGCCTTGAAAAGCCAGTGTAATTTTACAACAACAGTGACTATAGTCTAGTTTTAAAATGCTATATTTTCGAGTCGACCAGGCCAGCCGAGTTGCTTACCAGCATCAGTGACGTCATACCCCACAAACAGTATGCAAATAGATGCAATCTGCGACGACCGCGCATAACAATGTATGCTAATCAAAAGATAGCCGTATGATTTAAGCTTGCTGCCGTTTTAATTTGGACTGGGAAAAGCCTTGAATATAAGCTGTTCCGCGTCATTTTATGCAACGAATATTAAATGGGATTTAATTTTAAACAGGGGTGTGTTGGGGTTTGCTAAAGAATGCCAGAAAGGCTTATGGTTTTGTTTACGAGGTAATGGAGAAAGGGCTACGGTAGGCTTAAAGTAGTTGACATTGCAAAAGCGAAAGAAAAGATTAAGTACTACACACATTATAAATAAACACCTGCATATGAGAGCACCGACGGTCTTGTGGTAGCAGCGCAGCCTTTCGATCCTAAGGTAATCGGTTCAAAACCAGTCATGCAGTTTTTCTGTTTATAATTTTATATGCGCAGTGCCAGTACCTACTCTTGAAAGGTGATTATAAATACTTTTTGAGTTTGACTACATGGAAAGTAAAGCAGTAGAGCTCTTTGTGAAGAGCTCGTCTAGGGTACTACCATGATTTTTTTTGCTGCCAAGCAGCGTTGCTGTGTTTTGGTTTGAAGAGTGTGGTTGCCGATGAAATTAGGCACATGGGGCTTAACATCTGTATGCCTCAAGATGGAAGCAAAGGCAGTGCATATGTACATGGGCTACTTTTTATCCCGTGAGAATACTGGGATTTGATGACCTCAGTGGCACAGCGGGCGAGAGTCCGCCTGCGACGCAGAGGTTGCGGGTTCTATTCCCACCTCGGAACAAATTTGTGTACGATCTGCAGACATTTGTTCCGTTGGTCTGGGTGTTTTCTATGTATATAAAACATATCTATGTAAGTATATTATGTATTAAATATATCAGTTATCTAGTACCCATAACACAAGCTTTGAGTTTTTTGAAAATTTGAGGTTACTTTGCGGCTAGATGGTGCTGCGTGGATTGTCCAGCATTATTTATTTATTTAAAACTACGCGGCTAGTTTGATAAAGTATTGGTTTAGGAACACACTGTACTACAAGTCATGTTTCTATTATTATTTCTTCTAATATATTTCTAGCTTCTGTTGTCCAAAGCTTTATTACGGTCTGAACCCAATACATTTTCCTTTCTATAAAAGCGTACAAAATGATTGAAAGAGAATACGATTTTTATTCATATAAAAACAGCCTCTGATATCTCTATTTACGTTTTCATCTGTCCTCTCCGGTTCCGTCCTTATTTAACAAAAACTGAATTAAAATAAGATTTCCAAAGAATTCGTTCCAGAAAACGCTCTCTCCTAATTTAAATTTTATGCTTAGGTAATAAATAATTCATTTTATAAATCTCTCTTTTAGGAAGTAAATTTCCAAGGTACTTAATAATTGCTTATGAGGAATGTTTCTTATTCATGACCCATTTAAACTCTTCATCAAAATTTAGGTATAATAATATGCCAAATGTTTTATCAGGACGTACCTCTACCTTTTTTGAATTTCTCAATGAATATTGAGTTGGCACTTGATACTGAGAAATGTGAAGGAGATATATATCTACTATGAAAAGACTGTTGAAACTTAAACTCTTATCAGAAACCTTTATGGAATATTAAAAAGTTGATTTTGCAGCTTTTTCTTTTTGCAGGCTTTTTTTAATCAATATTGCACAAACTTAGTCGTCGAACGCACGCCTGATAGCGTTCCGAATAGTTTCCGCTATTCGGAACACTATCAGGCGTTGGGGTTACTCTGGGGTTGAAGTCATAATGATGTATTTTTTTTACATATAAATCTACACAAAAACATAAAAAGTTATCGTCCAGCGTAGAAACGTAAAGGCACTCCCCGACAGGCGCGATAATAACGCGCGAACTTATCGTGCCAGGCGCGATAATACCGCGCGTTTGTATATTCCTTCATCCAAAATCGCGTTCTTATCGCAGCAGTGTATAACTTCGTGCGCGTCTTAATACAAAATGTACTGAAAAAACCGCAATCGCAGAACGCGCCTGTGGGGGAGAGCTGACGTGAACTTATTTTCCATCCATCAAACTAGCCATAACGATGACAGATAAAGCGTAAAAGCTTTGAAATGGCAAACACGTGGGCAAGCACCATTTTAGCCTTACCCTCTTGTTCTTAATCCCAAACCAACCATCTTTTATATAGGCTCCTCTCCATCCAAAGGTTGTCTGGAAGAGATCGCTTACTAGCGATACGACCGCCGTACCGACCGATTGTACATATATCTATTTGTTACCTTGTTTCATTTTTGTTAGTTTGTAAGGTGTAAAATAAAGCATTTTCATTCATAATCCCTGTCATTTTATAACGGCTCTATTGAGTATTCTTATCACTGTCACTTTCATGCCAACGAAAAGAGACAGCAACAGACTTATCAGTCAGATAAACTACTGATGCGCTCAGCGACTATCCTTAAACGCGAAAGTTTGTAAGTATGGATGTTTTTACTCTTTTACGTCGGAACGGCTGAACGGATCTGGATGAAACTTGGCAGAGAGATCGATTATAGTCTGGAACAGCACGTAGGCTACTTTTGTCCCGTGGGAATATTGGAATGTAAATCTGCGCGGGTGAAACCGCAGGGCGCAACTAGTTATGAATAAGGGCCTTAGTCATCAGCCACTTATAAAATCCATATCCGTAAAAAGCCTCATTCCATCAACGTTAAGTCTAGACACACCTAACTTGTGAGGTAAGCGGAATAGAAGGCGAGCTAATAAAAGGCACGTTGAAGCGACAATAGCGCAACTAGGTAGGTACATCCGGGAACGCGGTCGGGTCAAGGTCACGGCCCGCGGATCGATGCAGCTACGGACTGCTACGCCCGCGCTACGAGCCTCACCCCGCTACGCCGATACGAGCTACGAGCTACGCCCGAATCTAGTTGCGCTTAAATCTTAAATAGAGATTAAAGAGCTTACGTCACACAATTGATATAATATTGATAGAAGACTGATAGTTCAGTTCAGTTCACAGCTCAGTTGGTAATAGCTCTGCCTTTTGTGCCGTAGGCCGTGGGTTCGATCCCCACCGAGAACAAACATTTTTGCGATGATCGTAGATGATTGTTCTCTATCTGCGTGTTATTATACTGTAGGTATATGTATTGTATTTAAAAAAAAAATATTAATATTGTGTAATACTTATCCGGTTCCCATATCACAAACTTAGGCTTAGTTTGGGACTAGGTAGTGCTGTGCTTCCCTAGTTGTCTTCGAAGAGGTAGTAACTGGACAAGCATCCCACAGGTTATTATTATCATTGGACTTTTTAAGGTTGTGCAATTTTATCATGGGAAAAATATCTAATTGGACATCCCTTTGGACATTCGTCTTTTGAGATTCCCGCAATCTTCACTATGTTGTTTGTTTAAGAAATTAGGAGAATTCTTATGCAACGTTTTTCGGTTCGTCATTGCCATTGACGAACCTCTAAGTGCAAGCCGTTGTGGGTTCTGCGTGGTTTATCTAAGCTTGTTTTCTCGTTCTTAACATCCTTGTTATTTCAAAGAGAGATTGTTACTTTAGAATAGAGCAACGTTTAATATTGATTTTTTATGATATTATTTTTTTTTTTTTTTACAACTTATAGGTAAAAACGTTTGACCACAATCTCACCTGATGTTAAGTGATGATGTGGTCGACGATGTGGCACGTTTACCCAGAAAATACCTGTTCACTCTTCTCTTGAAAGTAACTAAATTATAGGTCATCGGAAAGACGGACGCCGGTAAGGAATTCCATTCATTGGCTGTGCGCATGATGAATGAAGAAGCAAAGCAATTCTTTATTTTAAACGGATATTTTCATTGTTTTGTAATATGTAAAATGTATCTTTTGCGTGGTGACTACTACAAACACCCCTTTATGCTGATGGTAATGATGATGCCTCGTATTGATTAAAATTTTGTGTAAATGATGAAACCGTTCCACAAAGTAAAATGTTAGGGCAATGTATGAAATTATATTCTAATAAGCGTTCATTTTCAATTTAAAATCTATTTATGGAAGCGTTCAATTACTTTGTGTATTTTCATTCGTTTGATATTTCCTGCTCTTCAATGTATTTAAAAATTTTGATATTCATTAAGAGCGACTCTAGTGTAGGTTTTAATAAATTATTTTATGTATGGGATATAAGCAGAATTCTTATGTGAATATAAACTTTTAGGAGAGTTGCTATTTTCGGTGACTGCTAAGTTGCTGTACATCTTGAAATCCCTCTTGTTTTAGAGGGTATTCAGTAGTTTGTCAGTATTGACACGACGGCTACGAAACGCTACTAAATTTATTTACTCGTACGATATATGGACTTTGAAAGACTTGTTTTTATTGGTTAATTAAGAACAAATTAAGCTGCATAAATGCAAAAGATTTTTATGTTCTGATTAGTTGTAAAACTCTAAAGCACCCTTTGCTGTAAATATTTTTATCCCCACCATTTGTATCAAAAGGTGGACTTAGTGCCAGCTGCAAAAACATCCTCAGTACCTATTAGTTTCACAAAGCACCTCGCTGCATTGTTTAACGAAACAACAAATTATAGCAATTACAGATAAGCCGAGTTCAAGGTAAGAACTACAACATAAACGTAGCTTATGAGCCTATTAGCGGATCGATTTTATAAAAATAACACGGAAACTAATGGCTGCGTTCCAAGCACGCGAAACAAAAAGAACAATAAGCTATATATGCTGTATAAGTTTCTGTCTACAGATTAGTACTCGGTTATGATATTTCATATTTATGTGTACGAAAGATTTGTTTTTGCCAGTCGTTTTAGGAAAAAGCTGATAGATCACCCGAAGTGGTAACCATCACATTGCCAGGTCAGTCACGTACAATAGGCTTAGATTGTGGTATCTAATTTAAACATAGTTCAATTTTAATATCTCTGAGTAACGCTATTAGTCAATTAAAACTATATTATTTCAGTCGCATTTTCAAACCTGAGAAAAACAAAGATGGTAATACCGTCCATAAACAAATGTAAGTGTGATTAGTAGGTACCTACCACATCACCCGCGCAGATTTTAATCCCGGTATTCCCTCGGGATAAAAATGTAGCCTATGTGCTATTCCATGCTATAATCTATCTCTCTGCCAAGTTTCATCCAGATCCGTTCAGCCGTTCCGGCATGAAAGAGTAACAAACATCCATCCATCCATTGTTCTATCTATCCATCCATCCATACATACAAACTTTCACGTTTATAATAGTAGTAGGATATTTGCACATACAAAATACTCGCATCACACAGCTCCTCCACCTCCTTCCTGCGTTCTTTTTGCGTGACGCGCACTCACGCATTTGAGTTACGTACTATTGTTTTCCTGAATAAACATTTTTGATCTAACTGTGGTACCCTACGTGGTACCTACTATGGTAGTGCGGTTAAAACAAAAAACAAATCAGTGACAATACACACCACTTGCTCAAACTCTTTTTCAAGAAATAAAAAGAGCCAAGTGTTATATCACAAAATACTTGCTATTACTTCATAGTAATACGTAGCTACCTATATTATTCTCTATTGCAAACCGCATAAAAGCCAATGCGAGTATACAATAGAAGAAATTGCAAAACTACAATAGAATATCTTATTGGTCGGATCGAGTCATTCCACGAATTGTATTCTGTTTGCAGTAGTTCCGACCTGGTGCAAAACTTAAGGTAGAATATAAAAATAACTGATTCAACTGAAGAAATCCATAGAGCAAGAAGGAAAATATTTTATTTTACATTTAAAAATTGCAGTAATCACCTACCTATTACCACAGTCATATGAATATTTCAGTGAGAAATTCAGACGTTTTCTGAACGTAAGATTTTTTAAAATAACATCGCAATTTTAATTTAAATTGGATTATCATCTTATTTTTATTTGCCGCTGAGGGCTTATTATATAGAGCTGCAAAAAAATGGCTTAGAATTTAAAATTTATAATTAATTAGAGCCTATGTACTATTTTCTTAGCACACAAAGATACTTGTCAAAATTACATGTCCCTTTAACACCGTAGTCCCTACCACCCTTGTCATTTTGATCCAAAGAATAATAATTGTATATATATCTTTAACAAACCCAACACAACGCTTACATCGTATATCCATGCATATTCTATTCCCTCTGAAATGTATTACTTAACCTTTTTCAAAATAAAGCCCCTTGCAAATAAAAACCAAATTCTCATAAATAACAAATCCTTGCCAGCGAACAAGCTGTCAGTTAATCAGACGGTAATTTCATTTGTTATTTACGCTACATTAGACCGAATTCTCTGTGTTTTTCTCGCCTGGGCCTGAACAAATTTGAATTAATTATATGTAGATTATCTTAGTGTTTATTTTGAGAGGTTTTGTTATGCATGAATGATGAATTTGTACGAGCAAAAGAGTTAGTAATTTCCAATATAAAATCCACCGACGCAAAATATTTAAGCCTTCGTTGTTCCAAATAGTATTATGTTATTTCCCAGCCGAATTTCACAGAATACTGTGTTTTCATAACCTTTGTTTTCATTTAACCTATAAATAATAAAACTACTCCTGTATTAGTATTATTTGTTGTTCTATGCTAATCCAGCAAACGGAAATTACGAGTATGTCCGGCAGCAAACAATTTAAAATAATATTATACTAAAGCGCTTTCGACCTAATACACCAGAGTGGTCTAGTAGGAATGACCTTATCTGATCGACCTTATCTGGTCCTGCAGTAATGGTAAAAAAAATGCTAAACACTCTCGACTGAATAAGGAAAACATCGTTATGGAAACAGTTTGTATTCAAGCAGTAACTATGCCTTGCAACCTGTGATGTATTCAATATAACTGCTATAACGGATATTCGTTATCAATTCGTATTACAGCTTCACGACTTTGATCCCCAGGTACGGTAGATATCCCTTCAGATCTCCCAGTACCAAGTAGGTACTAATAAGTATTATAAGGCGTTTGTAGTAAGTCAACATGGCAATTATGACTGTAGGTTAAAGGTTAAACGTTCTATGTTAAACCTTTGACCTTACAAAATAAGAGCTTGTAACGGATAGTAAAGTAGGTCACAAGTGATGAGAGATAAGTAACTAAGAGTAAAGTCTAAAGGAGGTGATCAAAGAGAAGTGTAAAAAAAAAGTCCAAGTACTATTTCTCACATACTTTCATTTCGCAGCAGTTGAAATATCAACTGCTGCGAAACACCGTTTTCTCACGGAATACCGTAAGAACAAAGTCTGAGTAGTAAATAATTTCTAGTAAATAAATACTAAACGTAAAATGTGTAATGAGAAAATTTATTTATCCACACAAAAAACATGTTTTAATTTTCTAAGCTAAAATTATACAACGAAAATATTTGATCGTATATAAAAATATTTGATGATATATTGGTTTAATGTACTTGTTATTAAGGAAACAATTTTAATTCATGGCATTATAGACCGTGACGCCCGTGAAAATGACTTTATTGCTTTAGCGAGCGTCTACCCCTCCTGATTGTAGCGGTCATGGTCGCAGTAGCAAGACCTCTCATTTCATACCAAGACGTCCGCTTACCTCTGCGGCTGGCGCTCGAATGGAGTGCGCGGTCCCTTCTGCGGGTGGAAATAGCTCGCTAGCGGGTGGAGGGGGAGTGTTTACCCTCCCCCTCCACCCGTACCAGCTGAGCAGCGGCACGCTATATTTAGGTTGCGCTGTAAATATTCGGTCCAAGTACGGAAAGCCACCCACCACCCTATGGAGCAGGGGTAGGGAGGCGTAGGTACCGCGCTACCTAAGCGGGTAAAAGTTGAAAGTTCACCAACGCCCCGCACACGAGTTCGCGCTGCTAAAGAACGTTTATTTATTTAAATTCTATTGCAACTTGCCATTGTATTCTCAGAATTCGCAATGCCAACTCTAATTTTTCAATGTTGACCAAGAGTCGTAACAAAAAGTTTTCCCATTGTTTTCGGGATTTCAATTTCGAGTTGTTGAATTCCAACACGTTTGTTCCGAGGCTTTTATTGTTATTGCAGATGCGGTCCAATTTGCTCATAACAAGGTTTAAAAATTATTTCAATGTGAACGAGCCTTCGAGTGGGGTGGATGCGGAATGGCCTCTCTACTGAAATTGAAACGGATTACTTTTTCCGTTGATGTAATGTTCGCGTGGCGCAGTAAATTGAAGCGTCATCATAATTTACATATAACGTTTATGTGACTTTGTGTTCGTAAAGAGGTGTTAACAAATTTCATGAAATTTTACCACACTACCACGTTTTACAACATTTTGGACGCCTTCGGGGTACTTATCGAATACTTTGCTTCAGTTGCCCGGCTCTGAGAGGCCTTCACAGACTGAGCATCATCCTCATCCGTATCTTCAAATACGGAAACTGCATTGATGTAGTCAAAGTCAGGTTCTACCTCTTTTTCGTACTTGTCTTTTTCGTGTTTCGGATCGAAGAATTTTACTATGTTGAATGTCGTGGCGCTGCCGCCGTAGGCTATGCGGTCCTGGTGGCTGGTGACTGCTAGAACAGTGCCGGCAGCAGGATATGAACAGGTTATGTACCGGTTGTGGAGATTAATCACTTCCACGCAGTTGGTGCCGCTTCCTCCGATTATAGCATATTTTCCTTTACGATTGTGCTGTGGGGAAAAACAAACTATTTAAAAAAAATCGTGCTGTATCTAGTAATTCTTTTACAGGTAACCTTATTACATGATTTTGCTATTGATTGTGATGTTTTTATAAATTTTAATTATTTATTAGGTATTTAAATAAAAAAACATTTGTTTGCTGGTCAAGAGGACCATCAAATAAATATTTTATATAAGCCTTTTATGAACTTAGACTTGGTTTATTATGAATTAACAGATTATGAATAATGATTTGTTAATAATACTTTGGTATTACATAGAGTTCATCAGTTTTGTTTCAACTTGCAACTTGCAAGTTTAAACCGCGGCCTTGACACAAACAAAAAGACCTCCGAAATTCTAATACCTGAAACAATCCTATTTCAAGGTGGCTATTTGAGAACAAAATCAACTGCCGAAGTTTGTCTGTAGTATGGTCACCACTACGGTATCACGAAAATAATATTACTCGTTTGGACGACTTGCAAAAAAATGTTTGACATGATACAATTAGTTTGAATGAAATTGAGATATAAAATACACGAAATTCGATATGTTTCTATTTTCGGTCCGGTTTCAGTTTTTCGGTTAATGAAATTTCAGTTTGAAATACTGGTGAATTATTCGGTTATTTTGGAAGTATATTATTATAATCAGTACTAGTTAATCACATTCGGCTGTCCTAACCTAAGCTAGCGGTAAAAATTATTTCATCTCTACTTTAGACTCGTCAAAGACAAAGATGTAAAAAAAATATTAAAGCAACAAGCGTGAATGGTAGTAGTTTTTTTTTTTTTTTTTTTTTTTTTTAAACTTAATAGACCGTTCTTTGGCTACGATCTCGCCTGGTGGTAAGCGACGATGTAGCCGACGATGGAACAGAACGGTCCAGAAGACACCTATTCACTCTTGCCTTAAAGACACCCAAATTGTAGGAATCAGGAAAGACAGACGACGGCAATGAGTTCCAATCCATGGCGGTTCGCATGATGAAGGTAGAAGCAAAACGCTTAGTGCGAATGGGTGGTAAATTAACCAGGTAAGGGTGGTACTGGGCCGTACGTCTACTCGTCCTATGGTGGAAAGGGGATGGTGGTATGAGATCGTGAAGTTCCTGGGCACATTCTCCAAAATGCAACCTATAAAATATCGATAGGCAAGCAACTTTGCGGCGGTGTTGGAGACTCTGGATCTTAGTCTCCGCCATGTATTGCTCCCCTATGAGCCTGAAAGCTCTCCGTTCAATCGAGTCTAAGGCAGCAAGCTGGTGCTTGGCAGAGCCATCCCAGAGATGACAGCAGTACTCCATACCAGACCGGACTTGTGCTTTGTACAGATTAAGAAGCTGTCCTGGTGTGAAGTACCGCCTTACCCTATTTAAGATACCAAGCTTCATGGAAGCTGTTTTTGCCCTAGACTCGATGTACGAGCCAAAGTTAAGAGCAGGCGTTAGTGAGGCTCCAAGAAGTTCCAGATGGTCCTGTATACTTATAGGTACAATTTGGAAAACAGGAACGCGGAGAAACGGACTTTTCTTTGACGAGAACAGGCAAGCTTGCGTTTTAGAGGCATTGAATTTAACCAAGTTGGCGTCACCCCAATCAGACACCGCCTTGAGTTTTAAATTCAAGCGCTGCAGCATTGCATCTCTCTCTTGCTGAACCACGTTCTGTCTGGCTTGGGCATTGGATGTGTATCTTTCCACAACCGTGCTGTCGTCTGCATATCCCATGATACCGGGCATAAGCAGGTCGTTGATGTGCAGCAAAAACAGCGTGGCAGATAGCACCGACCCCTGAGGTACACCGGCGTTAATATCCAATTGATCAGACGAGCAGCCGTCAACAACTACTCGAATGGATCGTTCCCTCAGAAAGTCTGCCAGCCAAGAACAGAATTGGACTGGTAGTCCGTATGCAGAAAGCTTGCCAATAAGGCTAGCATGCCAAACCCTATCGAAAGCCTTTGAAATATCGAGTGAAACGGCTAGAGCTTCACCGAATTTCTCTATTGCTTCGCTCCAAATGTGCGTGACATACACAAGAAGATCCCCAGTAGACCGTTTTCGGCGGAATCCGTATTGGCGGTCACTGAGGAGGTCGTTGTCTTCGAGGTATGTGAGGAGTTTACCGTTCAGTACACGCTCCATACATTTACATAGTAGAGAGGTGACCGAAATAGGGCGGTAGTTTGAAGGGTCGGCGCGACTACCTTTCTTGGGCACAGGCTGTACATTGGCAAGCTTCCAAGATTTAGGGACTATACCAGTTTTCAGAGATAGGCGAAAAAGTCGTGTAAGGATTGGAGACAACTCAGGTGCACAGGTTTTCAGAAGTATTGCTGGAATACCGTCAGGTCCGCTAGCTTTGTTCACGTCAAGACTACGTAGTGTTTTGAGCACTTCCTTCTGCTGAATGCGAATTTCTGACATTTTGGATTCGCATTGAGGGATGCTGGGTGGAGTTTCACTAGATGTATTCATACGTGAATTTTCCGCAAACTGATTAGCAAATAGGTTCGCTTTCTCAATTGCCGTGTGAGCTAGCGAACCATCAGGTTTCACCATTGGTGGAAGGGAAGGGCGGCTGAAGTTCGCTTCGACCGATTTGGCCAGAGACCAGAAAGCTTTACTTCCCGCGGGGTATGTGGCAAGCTTAGCTCCCATGCGGCCAATCCGGTCGAAACGAGACTTCCGTAGCACCTTTTTGCAGGATTTGGCGGCTTTGTTGAATGCTTTCTTCTTTTGCCACGTATCAGAGGCTTTACCATTTCGTGCATCAACCCAGGCAAGATAGGCTGCATGTTTTTGCGCTTCCGCGCTAGCGCATGCAGGACCAAACCACGGGCGAGCACATGTTGAAGGTGATGTATCCGAGAATGGAATGAAGTATTCCATTGCCGTTTTGATCACCTCCGTGACGGCATCAGCACAGTTCGTGGGATCGCTTGAAGAAAAGCAGGTTTGCCGCCAAGGATAAGACGCAAAGAAATGGCGCATCTCGTCCCAGTCTGCTGACTTGTATCGCCATATTCGCCTACATCCTCTAGGAGAGGGGTCGGGTGGCGAATATGCCGAAACAGATCTCACCACACAATGGTCTGACGTGCCAAGAGGGGGCAACACTGACACTGTGTGACGATCTGGTTCACTTGTCAGCAAAAGATCCAAGCAATTGGCTGTGTGACCCTCTACATCCGGTACCCTTGTTGCTTCACCAACCAGCTGCGTGAGGTTGAGAGTTAGAGCAAGTTTATAAGCCTCTATTCCAGCGTGGTCGGTGATTTGGTAAGGGAACAGCCACTGTTGGTGGTGGGCGTTGAAATCCCCTAGCAGTACCAATTGCGCATCAGGGTAACGTCTTTGGGCCACATCCGCCGCTTCACTGATGTAGTTAAATAACCTGGTTGTCTCAGAGTCCCCAGAGTGTGATCGATATAAACCAGCGTAAATAATTTTATCTAGGCCGGTAACCACCAAAACCCATACTACAGAAAAGTAGGGCTCTTCAAGGTCACGCAGACGCAGACAGCAGATGTCATCCCGAGCGAATAGACAGATACCAGCTTTAGGTATAAAATTGTGCTCCAGTGCATAGCCTGGGTATGTTAGATACGCTGTGTCGGGAGGGCACTGGATCTGCGTCTCCGTGAGGAATAATAAGTGCGGCTTATAGGTCTCAAGATAGTGGTGGACCGGATCGAGATTTGAGTGCAAGCCTCGAATGTTAGAGAAATGCACTTGAAGGGAGAGGACGTGCTTCCGCTGTAAGCACAACTTATTATTTTTAAACTTTTTCATTGGATGGGAGAGTGAGTGTTTAGGTTTGGGGAAAGACAGCAGTTGAGCGAGGCATAGGTCAGGCAAGCTCATCGGTTCTTAGCAGGCTCCTGCACAAATGGTGGGCTAGACTGGAGACTGCGGGGACGCCCGAACCCCCCCAAGAGTGGCCATCGGATCCTCTCATCCGGTCGCCAACCGGCACGATGGAGCACTCTGGGATTTTTCGCGAGGCGGCGGGGCAGCCTTTCACGAGTGGCTGCTCGCTAATTGGGCCCCCTACAACCTGCGGTCGGCCAGCGGAAAAAACCGTGCTTCGGATCCCGCTACCCTCCAAGTCTAGCCATCCGGTGCATTTGCATTGCTGAGTTTACCACAACGCTCAACCCTGACTACCATGCATGAACTGCTCAGACCTGTCACGTCCACTATGTGTCGCTGGCTACACCGGACTGCATTCCGAAACACGATACAATCGCTTCACGGAACGGTTTCGTCCGATGGGTGGTGACAAACCGCGGCCGAAGCCTACCACCAGAAAGATTGTTACCCAATTGGCACTACCCAGGGGTCACGTGTAGGGTCTCTAAAGTAATCTCCTACGGACGCGGGCAACTTTAACCCCCAAAGTTACAGTAAGTTAGAGAGTTTTTTAAACAAGGATTCTTCATAAATTTTGTTTTTAAATGTTTACATTCAATGTAGATTCTTGTATTCATACCTAATAGATTTTGTTTATCTGTAGTGTGTTACGTTAAAATACAGTAAAAGAAATTGTATTATATTTTAAAAGTAACGGTTGCCATATATTTTGCAAGAAATAAAACGGTAAGTAAAAAATATTACATAAACTTCACAAGAGAGAATCCGTAGTAGCACCAACAAACGCCATTTGTTTCTGGCAGCCACAAAATCTTCTCAAATAACAACCTAGGTTTATTTAGCGGTAATTGTATTTTCTTGCCAAACACAATATCTACATTAACTTCATCCGAAACTATATTTGGTCGGTATTTTTGAAAGGTAATTATTTGATGAACGAATCTAGCAAAACGATAATAAACGAGTAGATACCACGTCTATTTTTATAAATATTGAGGTATTTGACAATGATGGCATCAAAGTCTTAAATTATTCCAAAAAAAATACTTCACGTGAATACACTGTCTGTCCTACGATAAATTTTTAATTATTTTTTGACGAGAGATAATGACGATAACAGATTTTAATTACTTTCGGTTTTTTGATACAGTGTTTAAAGCGGTTATCAGCGTCACGCCTTCGATCGATATCATAAAATTGCCAAATATTTATTTTATTTGGATTATTTCCATTAGATGGTTGAACTCTGGATTTGTCAAGCGATTATAGAATGCTAAGGCGTGTCGCTCACACGAGCTGGAGTCGAGGCGGCGTCTAGGCACAGGCACCTATGCTACGCGCCGCTTCTACGTTTTCATAAGAAATGAATGGTAGTGCGCTCACATACTGGAGTCGAGGCGCAGGCAGCGCGGAGACGAGGTGGCGTCGAGGCGTGGTCGCGGCGGGGACGCGGCGAAGGCGCCGTGCCCGCCCACGCCGCGACTTTACCGCCATTTTGTCATTCCGTTTTTTTTTCGGTCCAAAATGTGAGAAGGAAGTATAACCGCCTGCGCCTCTACTCCACATAGAGCCAACGCTGCGACCACGCCTCGACTCCACGCTGCCTTTCCTCGCCCCTGCCTCAACATACCAGTCGGCGACGGGCCTTAGACATTCATAATCACTGGCAATTTATAGCGGCTATATAGATTTGTCACTGCTTTGATGCTTTTATGAAGATGTTTTCATGCCGATGAAAATGAATGAAAAATATATTATGATGGCAAGCGTATTCAAAGATAAAAAACAGTTGCTTGTCGTGCTTAAATACTAAAGGAATAAAGTTACACTTCGTAACTCCAATAGTGTGGTCGCTAAGTGACAAAGCCCTTCAAATAAATAAAAAAATAGTCGTTCTTTATGCACGGATTATGCAGTGTAATATGTGTATGTGTGTGTAACACGTGTAGAATTTCTTACGTCAGTGGAATGCCAATATTTGCAAGCATAGATGTACTCTCCGTCAACGTCGGGTCTCCTGTTCTGTGCCCTTATCACGTTCAATTTCTTCCTAGCAACCAGGTCCCACACGGTTAGTGCTTCTGTTGTTTGCCAACTGCCTGCTAGGCAGTGATCTCTCTGAAATACAAAAAAAGGTCAAAATATAAGGATTAAAACTTCTTAATTAAAAGCTGTAGTACATTATCCTACTAATATTATAAACGCGAAGGTTGTAAGTATGGATGGATGGATGGATGTTGGTTACTCAATAACGCCAGAATGGCTAAACGAATCTGGATGAAATTTGGCACAGGGATATATTATAGTCTAGAATAGCAAATATGCTACATTTTATCCAGTGGGAATACCGGGATTTAAAACTATGCTGGTAAAACCACGGGATGCAGCTAGTAATAATATAAATGAAAATGAACACAGGAATTTTCATAAAGTATAGATAGGTGGCTAATCTAACGTGTTGTAGTTCGATTAGCTCATGTCTATTTCAGTTTTTGCATTTACCAGTATCAGATCAGTATTCTATGCACAAGTGTTCATTTTCTGCCGTGTAGCTAATGTAGCAGTATAGCGAATCTGCCGAAGGAATCTGTCTAATCTAGAATCTGTCCTGCACCAAACCAAGGCGATATCCGATATTTATAAATTATCTTATACTATAACACCGAACATCAAAAAAATACTTTCAAACTCTCGCGGCATCACACAAACTTGAAGGCGGGTAACAAAAACTAAAGCCTACACAATATTATTTTTCAAAGGAGCAACTAACTATGAACATCAAACTTCATAACAAGGTACGAACTCTGCTGCAGATAATACGCGGGTGTACCACCGCGAGTAGAAAACAGAAGGTGAAGAGCTAGAGATGCTAAGACCAAATTAGGAATAAGTAGAAAACCTATTTAGAAAATTAAAAAGTTATCCTACTAATAATATTATAAACGTGAAAGTTTATAAGTATGGATGGATGTTTGTTACTCTTTCACGCCGAAATGGCTCCACGGATCTAGATGAAACTTGGCAGAGATATAGATTATAGTCTGGAATAACACACAGGCTACTTTTATCCCGTGGGAACACCGGGACAAATCTGCGCGGGTGAAACCGCGGGGCGATGAACAAGTCAACTTATGAAAAATATGACTGTTCCTGCCTGACCTCTATGAGCGAGTAATACTGTTATTTTTAAGCTACTTCAGTAGATGGCGTTATTAAGCAATCAAACAAAGTTCGGTCACTTAGATATTTTATGTAAAGTGCATAATTGGGGAACTCATACACATACCTAACGACGAAAGTACCTTTACTTAGGTACTTGAGAGTTCTCACTGAATTCATAACTCTGTGAGTTGAAGGATCCGTAGGTATACCAACACGACAAAGGCGAAGTTTTTAATTAAAATGCCTTGTGTAAGGTTCACGGTTTGAGGTTACCGATAACGAAACAGCGGTCGGAGGGACTATTTTTAGCTAAACTACCACGAAAATATCCATATAAATGTATCGATATTTTCGTGGTAGTTAGCAGGTAGTGGGCAGACGAGGCTACAAAATTGTAGCCTCGTCTGCCCACTTGAGAGAACAGTCATTTTTTACCATCAATTATGAAAAGGTTATGTCTAAAACGTTCTAGAACACTCGACAGCCACCCTCGGATGGCTCGGATGGCTGTGGCGAAGGAGTAAAACCGATGACTTAAACTACGAAGGGGGTTTATAGAATGATCTTGTATAAAGGAATTTATCAAGGCAATTGATTCAAATCAGTTTTTCTAACAAATTTTTAGCTAGTTTAGAGTAAAATGAAAAAAAGCAGTTTTAGTATTTATTCAATCTATTGGGAAGGAAAACTTGCTTGATCAAAATTTAATTTTGGTGAACTTTTATAAACTTATTCTGCCGAACTTTGTTGTTCGCGGTTTATTATACAATTTCTTACTTACAGAAATTTTCTATCTAATACAAATTTAAATTTGCGATTGTACGCCTAAAAACGAATTGAAAATGGCGACACATCTCGTCATAATAAGTATTCCTCTCAATCAGCCACTATTGTTAAGAATATATGAGTATATTAAGAATATACCTCTAACCACTACTGATCTGTATGATATACTAGTAGCGCCCCGCGGTTTCACCCGCGTAGTTTTAGATCCTGGTATTCCCACGGGATAAAAAACAGCCTATGTGTTATTCCAGACTATAATATATCTCTGTGCCAAAGTTTCACCAAGATCCGTTCAGCCGTTCCGGTGTGAAAGAGTAACAAACATCCATCCATCCATCCATCCATACTTACAAAGCTTTCGCTTTTATTATATTAGTAGGATACAATTACACTGTATATTATATTACAGATCAGTGCTTCTAACTCACACTAGACCACCGCTCTCCAGTGCAATTTATAAAACACCCAAGTTTATTGCAAAAATATAAACTTTTAGAATTTGACCGTAAATTGAGTGCCGTAATTTTGCCCCAATTTATACAGCGAATGGTGCTAAATAAAGCTATAGATAATAAAATTAAATAAACAGATCACGTCTTCTGCTTTTAATTATACTGATTATAAATGGCGATTTTATAGAACCTATATAACTCCAAATTGGGAACTCCAAACAGGACATAACACTATTAGTCTAAGTGGGTACTAACCTACTATTTTACTAATTACCTGCTCATATAAGCGTAACAAATCATCATCATCATTATCAACCTATGTTAGTCCACTGCTGGACGTAAGTCTCTCCCAAGACGCGCCACTGAGCCGCTGGCCCACTGTAAGCCACTGGCGTAACAATTATTCCTTAAAAAAATAGACAATTAATATCACGTAATATAATATTTTTTTATCGAGTATCGCGTAATCATTCCTATCGTACGCACACACAACCACATAAGAAATAAATATGTACAACGTAATGTAGGTAATATACGCACGATAGGAACGTATCCTATACGATGCATGCTCTTCGCCTATCAACTTGAGGCATACAGATACAGATGTTAAGCCTCATGTTCCTGTGATTTCACCGGCAACCACTTCAAACTGAAACACAGCAAAGCAGCTTGGCGGCAAGTGGCACAAGTACCATGGAGCTACAACACATTTTTATCATTTTTCAGTTTTATCTAGTTTATTTATAGTGATTCTAAAACTTACGTTAAGATCAATACTATCACTGCAAATATCGACACCTTCAAACGTCATGGTGCAGCCAACTTTGCATCTCGTGTCCCAAATCTGAAAAAAATATACCTATGATACCTACGTATGTATCCATGTGTGTCATAACAAGTTTATTAATTAAAAACTGAGTGCGTTTCTAATTAAACTTGTTGTGACGCGCGTGTGAACAAATGAATCATATTATATGAGCTGACAGTCTATTGAAGTAAAAAATTGCATTATATTAACATTTTATAATATATTAACAGTTCATAGGATCTAATCTCCAACCAATGGATTTTTCTATCGAAAAATTTATGTGCGCAATGCCAGTGCTCTTAAAGGGTGAAGTAAAACATCGCGAGGAAACCAGTTAGTATTCTAACAGCGGCGATGGGCTTGCAACCTGTCACGTATGGAATACTAACTACTGCAAAATGTGGGTATGTGCCAAATGTAATGTTTGGACGTACCTCTGACTACCCCCCTTAGACATCCTCAAAGAATCTTGAATTAGTACCTACTTGGTACTGGGAGATCTGAAGGGATATCTAGCGTAACTGGGGATCAAAGTCGTGAAGCTGTTTCAGTTTTTTTTCATAGGATCTTCTTTTACTGTCAGTAAAACAGCATACATTTTGCAATTTAAATAAAATGACATGCAGTCTGTAATTTTCCAAATACGAAACTTTATAAACTTCTGCAAAGAGACGTTTCACATACAGAATAACAACCCATATTTTCGTAAACATAAGGGATACTTTCGCATTAAAAGTCAGTTAATAAATAATTTGAGCATTTAACCGCCGAGTGAAATATTTTAATCTCGACTGGGAATGCTTTGAGTCTGTTCGCGGTCTACGTCCGCAATGTTTTATTCAGATGGTGTTTACAAGTTGAGTTACTCGTGTCAGATACTCTGCTGGAATACCTATGAGTATGTGAATGTTGGAAGGGCTAGTCTTTGGAAACCAGCATCAGCACAGAAGTTTTCTCTGTTCCGTGAGCGTCAGCGTAGCAAGTGACGTACCAAATGCCAAAACTCCAGATAATTCTGGTCAGGAAATCAATAGCGATGAACCAGTCTTTTTAGCTTGGTTCAATTGGCCAGAGCAAAAGCAGTTTGAACCTCCCTGATCCCTCCATGACCAAATTGTTCCGGTAGGTCAACGAATGCGTTGCGACTATTATAATTGTGAATAGGTACGACATCCCTATTTATCTTTTAAAGTCAGGTGGGCAGCACTGCTCTGTAGAGTATTATAGGATATATTTAGCCTCACAAAGGAAAGAGAAAGAAATAATGATTAATAAGTATTGCGGACTAAAAACTCTGACGGGATATCTACGATGCCTGCAGGGATCAAAGTCGTGAAGCTTATTTAGTTTTTCAGCTCTGTAGGTGCCGATTCTGTTGTCACAACTAACTTAAACTACTATATTTGTGTCAAGTATTAAAGATATTAATCTGATTACACTAAAGTCCAAAACAGCACATACCACCTCAGATGAATATTTTTCTCTTCAGTTGCTTCCAAAAGCAACCAGCACCATTTTACGATGCCATTACGTGATGCCTTAAATACGCGTCAAAATATTGGATGAAAGCATTCATAAACTGCAGAAACATACCTTTCAACATTCATCATAATTATATATATTTCAGTTTTATCTTTTACAAACCCACAGCTTTACAAAACTGCTGTACTGATATTATGGCTCTAACGAGTGGCCGACTCAAATAAACAGCCAGCGGTGGCGCTAAGCCCACATTTTCAAATTAAAAGATTAAAATCAAGAGACAATTTCACCTTAACGGTTGTTTAAAAAGGTGAGTTAAAAAGTAATAAAAATACCGTAAAACAGTTGATAAAGAATTCAACAGATGCTTCTAATCTTATAAAAAACTTTTCAAATGTTATTTTTTTATTGATAAACTAGGTATTTATCCAGGTTTGTTGCTTAAATATCCAAAAATATACCTAATTAAATAGGTAATACGATTAAAGATCTAACCACATAGATTTTTAATTGTTCTAAATAAAAAACCATCAAAAACATGTAAAGTAATTTTACAAAAGCTTCACTTCTTTGATCACCGATAGGTTTCTACAATGCCATCTATGTTTTATCTCGTGATACTTTGGAGAATGTCAAAGTGATTCGAATGTCTTATTATCTTATTGCCATGTAGGTAACGCTAACCTAACCTGACTCATATATACCTTGAGAGTGTCAGTGATTTTGTACCTCAAAAATCTTGAAATGTGCCAAAAGTACGCCCGCTTTCAGCATCTTTACCGGCCAACGATGTAGGTACAAACTTACCCTCAAAGTTTTATCCCAAGCTGCACTCGCGAACATGTACGGCCTTTGATCGTGGCATTTCATCGCACACACTTGGCCAAAATGCATTCGCTGGAGCTTCTTCGGGATGAACTGGAGCCGAAGTTTGTGCACTTTGTAAGTCAGAATAGCCTGAAGATAAAGTTGAGGGTGCTCGAGGAAACGTAATCGGAAGTCAAGTTACTTGCTAATTCAGCTTTTAGATCAAATTAGATAGAGATAGCAAGACTTGATATCGGATAAGTTTGGTCGAGTTTTTTATAAACCGGCCGCTAGTCTTCTTCTTTTTGTATCACAAGTTGTCTCGAAAACAGGTGGTGAATGGATTTTAAGTTTGTCTTAAAAGGGTTCCTTGCGCACTTAAATTTATAGATTTTTTTAGGGACTACGACATGTTGGTCTCCTTACTATATTTGCCTTCATTTGGGAGTACCTACTGCTACCATTTAGACTAGACCACCAATGCTTGCTTGGTATTAAGCCATGTGAGAGGTTAACCAAGAGTGATAACCTACTTTATATTGCGAAATTTATACTGCCTTATGAACCTTTAAAGAGCCCTTGACCAGCGACCCACTTTGGCGAGATGAAGGACTCTAGCAGTTCAGCAATGTAGAATTTACACTCGCTATAAACCGAGATTAAGCCGTAATCTTTTATTGGTGGTTTCGTTTTACGCATTGCAGGGACGTAGCTAGTAATGGTGTATTTTTTCATACAACTAGCTGATGGAACAAAAGGTGATGTTAAGTGGCAACATCCCCTATAACAAAGCATTGCCCCGTAAATCACGTATGATAGAAACGTGCCCTACAATTGTGCCTGTGTGATTACACCGGAAACCACACTCTTCAAGAACAACTCTTTTAGAGCAAGTTTTATTCTAAACTAGCGACCCGCCCGCGCGCCCCTGCTTCGCACGGGTGCACATTGTTTTTCTACTATATCATGCATGTATAATACATATAAACCTTCCTCTTGAATCGGTCTATCTACTAAAAAAACCGCATCAAAATCCGTTGCGTTATAGTTTTAAAGATTTAAGCATACATAGGGACATAGAGATATAGGGACAGAGAAAGCGACTTTGTTTTATACTATGTAGTGATAAGAACACACCACACTTAATCAAGTATCAAAAATGTATTATTATTAAAAACATCATTAATTAACACACAATTAATGTATTGTAATGATTAAATTATTACTACAAATATTTTTTGGTGTGGCTGTACAGCCATGTATACGTATACATATAAGTACAATGAGGTTAGGTGCGACAGTGGCAAAAAGTTGGCGAGATGAGAAAATACTATTCCTTTTGAAAATATCATGGCGAGGCGGGTTGGGATCTTGTTACGACCCAGGACTCGTAATACGCGGGCTGGTGTTATATCAAATTATTTGAATTTATCTTTTCAAATGGGCTCTTTGTCGGCAAAGCCTTCAATCGTTATCAAGTTGTCTGTGAATAGCAATTTGTAAGAAAATACCAAGCTATTATTGAGTTTGTTATCTGTTAAACAACAAAGCACAATTACACGACCATCGTAAAAGATAATGTCTGATTTAATCATAAGCTGCGACAATGTTAGAAACAAATCGAATCGCCTCTCTAGATCTCGCGATTTGTATCTAGTATTTTTCAGGCCTATGTTCAATTCAATCTAACTAAATTTTATATATGAAATTTTGGATGTACTTTCAACAGGTCGAAACGTGTGAGCGAGATGTGTCTTCCCTTCAAGAAGAAATAATCGATAGGTATATCGATAAAGTGCAAACTAACCTCTTGAGTTTCCATATCGTAAAGTTTTATCGAGGCGTCTCCGTAGCCGACCACCATTTTAGTTTCGTCAGCGGTCAGACCGAGGGAAAGTGCTGGCGAGCGCTCTGTGACGATAACAGAAATGATCTTTATGTAGGTAGTACAGTCAGCGATTATTTCAGTAAACCACTCAATTCCTTTTTTATATAATTCTCATTTTTTCTAACGATCATAGTTACGATCGTCCGTCGCGGCGTCGTCCAGTAAACCATATTTTACAAGGAAATAAAACTACGGCATAATATAATTCGTTTATTATTTTTATTTACCATACCATCTTCTAATATTATCTTTTTCTATCTTCTTAGTTCGCACTCGCAAGGGACGCTTCTCAAATAATACAAAAGATGTCGTTGTTTTATTTCCTTAGAAAATACGGTGGATCGTAACGATCGTAGTCACACTAAACTAATGCTGATATAATACTTAGATACTTTTTAAAATAATATAAATATAATACTTAACATAAAATATTTTTGAATTAGTATATACTAATAATATATATAAATACTAACTAATGTAAATACATACTAATAATATTGATAACACCCAGACAGAGATCAATCATATACTATCTCAGTATGGAAATCGAACTCACGGCCTATACGGCGCAGAAGGCAGAGCTACACTGACTGAGCTGTGAAGGCTCAAAATCAAAATCAAAACGGTCCTTATTCAGTAAAATAAAACGTCTCTTCGAAACGTCTTATATACTAGGTATTTGAATCTACCGCCATCAGTTCGTCGCGATCACCGCTGAGAAACTAAGATAATAGAAATCATCTGACTTGTGCTAGCGAGAAGTTGTTTAACGGTCGTCTCCGCCTTTAATGTTAATGAACACTTACGTTTAACAAACGGTGTAGCATTTGAAGATATACCCGGAGTTCCGTAGAACTGCATGTTCAGACATTCTAGAGCAGGATCAGCTCGGATGCAGAATGTAGGTGGGTCGTCAACTGGTGCAATTATCTAAATAAAAACTATAATCAATATTCGAGCATATTAAACACAGCGACATAGTCTAAATAAGCAAAGCTTCCGGGAAAATGCGGTGCCCGGAGGTGACTGTCAATCATAATTCGTTTATCCTACTTCCTCTATCGTTCTTATGTGACCTGTAATACAGGTTCTTTTGATCCTCTTCAGGCACCAGTCTTTCACAATGCAGGCATACCTATCTTGTTCTAGCTGTAAGACCTAACTCTCAAACATTGTGCTTGCTTGTGAAAGAAAATAAACTCCTTTTTACTTTTTTACTTTACTTTATGTCAAATCCAGTCCATCACAATGTTGACTGAAAGAAATCGTCCATTGCATATTACTCAAAATGTTTTTTTTGGTACGGAACCCTGAAAAAACTACCTAACAGGTGAATCTGTAGTCAAAGTAGGGTCTAAAAATAAATGGGACGCCAGTTGGTAAAAGAACAAAATTGTAGCCAGACGACAGAATTATGGGATGGAGTTGAAGATGCCCAAATCTTCTAGGCTTTTGTCTACGGACTTAGTATTCAAAGTAGGTTTCAAGAAAATGTAGTAGGTGTCAATTCCTAAAAGATTTCAGTGGAATTTTCGAGCAGGCTGAAGTAAACGACGGAACGCGTAAAATACTGTAGAAGTATAGTGAGTCGGGATAAAAGGAAAAAGAGAATTTATTCTTGAGAATTACTGGTTTCAATTTCATTGTCAGAAGTTCCTGAAATCTAAAGCGAAGGTAAAATTGGTTTTCCATTAAAAATGTACCGTGCTGAGTACAGTAGAGTATAGTAGGTCTTGCCTTATGCCGGGACAAATGAAAGAGTCTGTAGGAGGCCTATACCCGAGAGGGATCCTAACATACTTAATTATTTTAATATTATTTTTTTAAGTATTTTGTAATATTTAAAGTAATTTTGTTTAAATTTCTATTATTATTATTATATGTGTGTTAGGAATCAAACATCTTTTTTTAGTAGAGTGTACTGATAGTCAGCTGAAGACATATTTTTTAATAAATAAGCAATTGACCAATTTTTACTCAGAGGACTGCAGTGCAGAACATTCTTTCGACTTTGACTTGTATGAGCTTGCCTCAAACATTAGCAATCCTAGGTGCAGCAAGTGTTATTCTGATGTATAAGCTGCAGGATGGAGCTTGTAGATAGATAGATAGATTTATTGTTCACCACATAGAAACATTATTATATAAACCCTGTAGGTTAAAACATACTTAAAAAAGGTAAAAAATTGGGCGACCTTATCTCTGAGAGCGGTCTCTTCCAGGCAACCTTGGAACGATATAAACAAATCAGAATTGACGGTGTTGTAGTCACTTACCGAAAAATATAATTTATTAGATGATGGAGGGAGGATTTAAAATATATTTACTTGAGGAACCTCAATCCGATACACGGCACCGTCCATGCAAGTAGCATAGCAGATGCTCTCTTCAGTCCTGCTGTATTGCAGCGCATAAACCGGCTTTGGCGGGAACTGGATGTTGCGGAGTGTGTGGAGTACAACGCCTGTGCCGCCATGACGCATCTGGAAGTTCATGAAACCACATAATAACACACAAAAATGATGGACATTCCACACAGCATCATCTAGCCCCAAAGTAAGCTACTCAAAGCTTGTGTTATGGGTACTAGATGACTGATATATTTAATCCTACTAATATTATAAACGCGAAAGTTTGTAAGTATGGATGGATGGATGTTCGTTACTCTTTCACGCCGGAACGGCTAAACTGATCTAGATGAAACTTGGCAGAGAGATGGATTATAGTCTGGAATAACACATAGGCTACTTTTTATTCCGTGGGAATACCGGGATCCAAATCTGCGCGGGTGAAACCGCGGGGCGCAACTAGTACATTATATACTTACATACATAGATATTTTTTATTATACATAAACACCCAGACCAACGGAAAAAAATTCTGCAGATATTACACAAATTTGTTCCGAGTCGGGAATCGAACCCGCAACCTCTTGCGTCGCAGGCGGACTCTCGCCCGCTGCGCCACTGAGGTCGTCAAAAAAAATGTGTGGTATGTTGTTAAACAACTTCTATAAATAACAGATTTTCTTTTATGAATCTAATAAATAATACAGTGTAGTTATACCATTTCTATAAATTACAGATTTTCTCATAAGAATCTAATAAAAACATGAATGGCTGCCGATTACCGACGTAACCGTTCGCATATTAGAGACACCTGTGTCGGTACATACACGCCTTTCTATTTACCCAAAAATAAAACCACAGAACAAAACCATTTATATTATAGGGTGTAACAATAACACTCCCGAACACTATATTTATAAAAAAATCGTACTTTTGATCACTTTTCTTAAAACACCGGAATTGAATCGGAATTTTTGCTTGTTTGATCATCTTTCATTTCATTTAAGCGTATCTACTACTCACGTAGTACCTGGACTCTAGCAATTAAGGTAAAAAAAAATTGTAGAGCAAGTAATTTTGTAGAGCAGTGCTCGAAATGACATTCATAAAAGCGCACTTAAAAATCGTTACTAGCCCACACCACCCTGTTTCGATTGGAACTACGAAGCAAGTTAAATTATTATAACCACAATAATGATTATTTTATGATGTTTATGTGGTGGAAGAAATTTAAGTATGTATTTTATTTTAAGTTCTTGAAAAGATTTTTTGATCGCTGTCTTACCGAATGATAGTTCGATACGATGATACGGTCTAAAGTGTGAATGACCAGCGTGGTGGCGCCGTGTCGTAAAGGTAAGTTATTTAGGACTTCGCAGCAGCTACCTTACACCCTGTACTTTTCCTACCTGAATCAGGCCAGATGAATGGCCCACAATAATATGGGCTCCATTAGGCGAATACTCCAACGCTGTTATCGCTCCCATTTCTGAGAAGAACCATCTATAATATAAGACCTCATTCGGCGTTCCTTTCATAAACATGTCGTAATTTTCCTGAACCCAAGCGTTGTCAGTATTTTTGGATTTTCCTGTGTAGAACATGGGGTACCAGAGCGTTGGGTGTTGTTCATTCTCGTAGCTTTTGTTAATCGAGTTTACGTATTCCGCGAGGATTACCTTTTCGTTGTTATTAGACATTTTATCAGCCTACTAGATTTACTAGTTCAACGAATGGGTTACAAGACCTTGGTAGCTAATTATTAGATTTATTAGTCAGTATGTAAATACATAAGTATTATGAGTAGATTGAGTAGGTATCTATGAAGGTCACCCTGCATATAATGTGGAACAGGAACCAGTGAACTCAACCCTCAACCTACACGCTCAGACGACATAGGCCAGACACATTGCGTAGCCCTAGGCGGATGAATGAAACCAGCAGATTTGCCAATTTCTGGTAGGTATTCAGGGAGACCTATGTCCAACCGGTGGACTTCTTCATACTGATGATTATTAAGAGGTAAGGTTACCTACCAAAGTATACCATATATAAGAATTTTTTTATTATTTCCTAGAAAAAAGAACTCTTTAAGGAAAGACTTGCCATCTACCCCCACTTGCAACCCCCCTATCCCCAACCCTCAACTCAGGTACCAGGGTAGCTATAGCCAACCAATATTTTTTATTGATCGTGCACTTTGTTCCGAGGCGGGCGAACCCACAACCTCTTGCGTCGCAGGCGGACTCTCGCCCGCTGCGCCACTGAGGTCGTCGTCGAACCAAGTATTCTCTGTTCCGTTGGTACAGACCTGAATCAAACCAGAAGAATGTCCGACAATTACGCTCTGTCCATCATCCGAATAAATCATGCAACAAATGAAACCGCATTGTGACAGATAGTCCTGCTGAACCAAAGTCTCGTTAGCTGTGTCCTTGAGAAACCTCTCCTCGTTATCCAAGAGCCAGTTCACATCAGTGACGCTTAGCCTCTTCTCAGCGAATGAAACGAACTGGTTCCTCGCGCCTTCCTCCTCTCTGGCCAACTGCTTTTTGATCCGCTCTCGGTAATCTCTCACAAAAACTCGAATGTCCGATTCACGCTCAGCTAGATTGAAGCGACTATATGAAGAAATATTATAGAAACTTGTAGTCATTTCGTTATGATCCTAGATTTCAAGTTATTGTATAGGTACTCTTTGGATTTCAAGGATTAAAATGATATCAGGACTATACTTATAAATCTGTGATGATATCAGTGGTAAACTATTCTATATGTAGGTACGCAAGGAATTTAATATTCTCTGATTATACCTAACGAGGTAAGAAACCAAGGAGGGAGTTTCAAGTAAGTACCTACTCAAAATTTTGATTAATAACTGTTACCTAGCGAAAAAAATATTCTAAAAAGAAATAGTAGACGATAATTATTAGGACACGACCTCGACTCAGAGCGAGAAAGCACGATGATTACGCAGTAACAAAAAATTAAAGAAAAACTTAAACTAAACCGTACATACAATGATACTATATGATACTATAATGATAATAATAACTTCATCCGCTAGACCCTATATTCTGTGACTCCATCATCTGAACCCTAAACCAGTCTGAAGTTAGCTGTTTTGGGAAATCTTCCAGTCGCTATTGGCCACATATGCACAAGCGGCTAACTTCGGACCAGCCAGCAGTACGTAGTACCCTATCCTACCTCACTCTACTTACTACGTTGATTGTATAGCAATTATATGTACAGCACAATCTACGGCTTTTTGCATATTCTACGGTGATTAAATAATTCACGGGTTGTTTTGTACGAAGAGTTAAAATATTTGCATAATTTTTTCAAAATGGAAAAAATTTGAAAACATTACCCAAACGTACGTCGCTGTTTTAAGGTTTTTAATGTTAAAAACGTAAATTAAATCTTTTCCCTTTTTTTAAGCAGTCCTACGGCCCTCCTTTGGTCAATTTCCTTATAAACACGGCTTTTTCACTTCAGTTACATGGCCGCCTAAAAATTTTCATTGGCAACACTGACTGGATGGGACTTGTACGTAGAAGTGGTATACCAGGTACACGGTAATTACCGTAGATGCACGGTATTTTTGGCTAAAACACGGTATATGGTAATGCTTCACTACCGTGTCATTTTCTACGGTATTTTTAATCATGAATTACCTTGACAGTCAATATGTAAATAATTATGATTGACGAAAATCTAAATGTAAAAGTATGCCCTTTGCCCAATAGTAAAACAATCAACGTGTATGAAAATTGGTTGTTTAATATTGAATGAATGAATCGCTTTCTCGCAAAGTCGTAACTCGCTTCGCACTCCTTTTTTTCTTCAATAATTTGGTTGGTGTTTGATGTTTGGCAAGAGCACAGTGCATTAATCAGTGAAACAATACTTTTAAGTTCGTGCGACACATTTTAGATGATTAAGAATTAATAAAAACTGAAACTGAAACAGCTTCACGACTTTGATCTCCAGGCACGGTAGATATCCCTTCAGATCTCCCAGTATCAAGTAGGTACTAATTCAAGATTCTTTGAGGATGTCTAAGGGGGGTAGTCAGAGGTACGTCCAAACATTACATTTGGCACATACCCACATTTTGCAGTAGTTAGTATTCCATACGTGACAGGTTGCAAGCCCATCGCCGCTGTTAGAATACTAACTGGTTTAATAAATAATATTGAAAAATATGACATTTTCTCTTGATGTTGCACGGTAATATGCATGGTATTTTTTCAGTCCATACACGGTAATTTGGGGCTATCACATGGTATTTTTAAACTGACAACACGGTAGTGTATTTTGACCTGGTAACACTGGTACGTAGGAAGGACGCCATATTGTAATGTAAATTTTGCGATGGTGCTGTGAATAAATGTAGTGTATTGATTCATTTTTACGAAAATCTGAATTAAATTGTTACTCTATCAGGTCCTTGCGGCTTAGAAACCTAAGGTAAGCATTAAAATAAGCCTTTCACCATCGAATACCTCCGGAATAATGAAAAAACTCGTCAAAATAAAACATCAAACAACTCAGTACGTCGGTCGGGTGTGGTGTTGGAATTTAGTTCATGGATTGTTTGTTTATTTTGCTCTAAACCAAAGCACTTGGCGTTGAAAGCATTCATCCCGACCAGAGTTCAAATAAATAGTGGGTACACTGAAGAAAATACTCTCTTTCTACTGATTGTCAGAAAGATATACTTATCGATTTCGACTAATGGAAGCGCATTCACTGATAGCCATGGTATTTTTACAGGCGCAGGGTGCATTCTGCCTCTGAATCATGAGCTATCAGATACCATCGTCACAAAGCCGCACGAGTAAGTACCTTCTTTATCTTATACTTGACAACTAAAGCTTTTTTGGGAAAGTACATTCAATCCACAAGAAATATAGTAGGTACCTACTTATAGCTACCTACTAATATTACCTACAAGCACCATCCTCAACTTCAGATCATTGTGACTCATACCTGAGGTATATTGCCTCTCAACATGGTTCCGTTTCAAGTTATGATTTAAAAATTACTAGACTTAAGAGTCCGGTGACAGCGGCTCGCAATTTCGAGGTGCGATTGGCTATTATTTCATTTTATTTCATTTCGGGGAGGTTGTTTGAAATAATAACTCTAAAGAAACACGCATAAATACTGTTCGAACACAAATAATACAATAATATAAGGGAAATGTGCTTGAGTCAGAAATCATTTTGGTATTAGGTAAACATAAGACCAAACATACTAATACCAAAATGATTTCTGATTCGGGCATATTTCCCTTATATTATTGTATTATTTGTGTTCGAACAGTATTTATGCGTGTTTCTTTAGAGTTATTTTTTCAAACAACCTCCCCGAAATGAAATAAAATGAAATAATAGCCAATCGCACTTCGAAATTGCGAGCCGCTGTCACCGGAGCCTTAAGTCTTAGTAGGTGGCCTAGGAAAAAAATACTTGTCTAAGTCTTAGTGGGTGGCCAAGGAACCTACCAATATACCTAACCAGGCTTTATTAAGTATAGTAAAAATAGATTCTCATCATTTAATTAATCACTCAAGCTGGTAGGTAATTGCCTACTTAGGTATTTTGTGAAAACTTGAAGACTGCTCTAAAAAAATCCTTCCTATTAATAAATAAGGTTTTTTTTTACCTGTATTGTTTCTGAAATTTTGATTTTACTAAGATTAATGAAGCATGCTCTTTCTGTTTCAGTGTCTCATAGCAACTATGGTGGTTCCGATGTGCCAATGGCCCAGAGCAAAGAGCAGCAGACACTGTTGTGGCAGCAAAACTCCTACCTGGCAGATTCTGGTATCAACTCGGGGGCAGCCACTCAGGTATGTGAACTTTGCAACCACTTAGCTCAAATGCACACGGACATGAGCAATGTGCAAAAGGCAATGTGAGAATGAGAGAGAGGGGAGTGTTGAAGTTTGTGTTACCAAGGATATGAGCTGAGTGTAAATGCTGGTTAGGTATGTGTCATAAACCTACTGTAATTAAATGTATAACTGTGTATCCTGGAAGGATTATCTCAATGACAAACTAGATTTTATATTGTGTCAATAATCCTGGTATAAAATAAGGTGAAGGACAGCTTAGATACTGTTGTCAATGATCAAACCAAGAAATATTATAAGGTATTGCCAGTTTGCAAGAGTTATACAATAGTTTTCAGTTGGATATTTCACCATACCTTTTGTAATGTGTAACAATGCAGTTTCCCCATTCTCAAGGTTGTTTCAAGTAATATTATTGTGATAAATGCATTAAATATTTATAAACAAATTATTAGGAACAATATACATTGCTATGAAACTTTTGGGTACAATCAATCATGGGTTGACCATATCTAAAACAATTAGGCATTTAGATACTCTAGGCTAGGCTTGTATGGAACTGGCTCCTAAATTCAGCTATTCACTGATTCAAAGCGATCCATATGATTCTATTGAATTAATACCTTGTAACATTTACATGAAATCAAAAATAGTAATTTCATTGTCAGAAATGTCAGACGACCTTCACAGATTAGTTCGTAGTAGCTCTGCCTTCTATACGGTAGATTAGATTCAATAACACATTAAGTTAGTACTGACTGTATTAGCATCAGTTACACCATGTCACTGAATAAAAATGGTGACCAAGAAAAGCCTAGATTAAGGAAAGTAGTCATCTTAACTACTCACACTTGTTAGAGTAGTTTCCTTGAGTTTATTTATATTCAAATGTTTATTTTTCCAGGTACCATCACTCACTGGCAAGGAAGATGACGAGATGGAAGGAGACCAGCTCATGTTCGACCTGGACCAGGGTTTCGCCCAGGGCTTTACTCAAGAGCAAGTTGATGGTAAGATTGAGCCAATTATTTATGTGATACAAGTAGTTTCTAGCTGAGAAGCTTATGTTAGAATTTAAGAATAGTCATCATCAGCTATCTAAAAATCTTAAATTATAGTCCTAATGGCAAGCATTTCCCTCCTCTTTTTATGATTACATATAACTAACAAGCTCATGGTTGTAGAATGATCTCAAAAATTTGTCAATCAGACAAGCTACTAGCTCATACAAGACAAGACATCAGACAAACTACCAGCTCACACAACCTTGTTTCATATAACTTTGTTTCTTTACAGACATGAACCAGCAGCTATCGCAAACGCGTTCCCAGCGCGTTCGCGCCGCTATGTTCCCCGAGACTTTGGAGGAGGGTATAGAGATCCCCTCCACCCAGCTGGACCCAGCTCAGCCAACCGCTGTGCAGCGTCTCTCTGAGCCGTCGCAGATGCTGAAGCATGCTGTTGTTAACCTCATCAACTATCAGGATGATGCTGATCTGGCTACCAGGTAGGAATCACTACATAGTATGTCCCTATGTATGCTTAAATCTTTAAAACTACGCTACGGATTTTGATGCGGTTTTTTTTATAGATAGAGTGATTCAAGAGGAAGGTTTATATGTATAATACATGCATGATATGTGCACCCGTGCGAAGCAGGGGCGCGCGGGCGGATCGCTAGTATATTATAAAAGTAGGTTGCACCAAGTACTTTGATTACACTCAAGCACACACTGAGTTGAGCGAGAGTGAGGCCATATTCCCTAGTGTAATTTTATGTAGATTTAATCCGAATACCTCTAACTATATGTCTGTTTGATCATTATCATTGTATATCTTAATAGAAAATTGGGATGTAGGCCTCCTTGAAAGATTTCTAGGCCTTCAGATTTCAAGCTGTCTTTGACCTACTCAATGTAGGTCTATCAGGCCATCCTAAGGTCCATCATTTTCATGGAAACAATAATACTGGCTGCTTACCTAATCGCGGTTGATGGCTTTCGCTCAGCAGTATTATGATGAATTATGATTTGTGAATATTAATTTCACTTACCATTTCAGAGCTATACCAGAGTTGATTAAGCTCCTCAACGATGAAGACCAAGTTGTTGTCTCCCAAGCTGCCATGATGGTTCATCAACTCTCCAAGAAGGAAGCATCGCGTCATGCGATTATGAACTCTCCGCAAATGGTCGCCGCTTTAGTCCGAGCCATATCTAACAGCAACGACCTAGAGACCACTAAAGGCGCAGTTGGTACTCTGCATAACTTGTCCCATCATCGTCAAGGTTTACTGGCAATCTTCAAGAGCGGTGGGATTCCCGCTCTGGTGAAGCTTTTGTCGTCTCCTGTAGAAGCTGTTCTTTTCTACGCTATAACTACGCTTCACAACTTACTTCTACACCAAGATGGCTCGAAAATGGCCGTGCGCCTCGCTGGAGGTCTACAGAAAATGGTTGCTTTGCTTCAAAGAAACAATGTGAAGTTCCTTGCAATCGTGACTGACTGTCTGCAGATCTTGGCCTATGGAAACCAAGAGTCGAAGTTGATTATTCTGGCCTCACAAGGACCTATTGAGTTGGTGCGCATCATGCGCTCTTACGATTACGAAAAGCTGTTATGGACAACTTCCAGGGTTTTGAAGGTAAGTTTCAATCTGCCCACCCAAAAATAAGTTACATACTACAGCCCCCTAGCATAAAATATTATTATTTCTTTCTCGGAATCCCTTGCATCCATAAACATAAGACATTCTAAAATCTAGTCATTTGTATGCCTCAAGTTGATGGACGCAGGGCAGCGCATCGTAGGTCACGTTCCTATCGTCCGTGACTTACGATGCAATGCTTTGCTATAGGTGATGGTTACCACTTAACATCAGCTGGGCCATCTGCTTGTTCAGCTTGATGTAAAAAAAATAGGCTCATACTCATAAAATAATTCTTTTCAGGTTCTGTCAGTGTGTTCAAGCAACAAGCCTGCAATCGTTGAAGCTGGTGGTATGCAAGCCTTGGCTATGCATCTCGGTAACCCGAGTGGCCGCCTCGTCCAGAACTGCCTTTGGACTCTGAGGAATTTGTCTGATGCTGCCACAAAGGTAAATTAAAATAACTTTTAAGGAAAGGGGAGTCTCCATAATGGAAGTGAATTTTTTTTCTTTAAATTGTAGAGAAGAAACTCCAAAAGTATGGAATAGGCTTACATGTAGCAGTAAACTATTGGCTGATTATGATGATGTTGATAAGTCTGAGCTAACAGCCATTTAACATAACGTAAGGATAACCAAAAAAGGTTTACTTTCACTTACAAAATCCTACTACTATCATTAACGCGAAAGTTTGTAAGTATGGATGGATGGATGTTTGTTCTTAACGCCGGAACGGTTGAACGGATCTGGATGAAACTCGGCAGAGTGATAGATTATAGTCTAGAGTAATACATAGGATACTTTTTATCTGGGAATACCGGGATTTGTATCTGCGCGGGTGAAACCGCGGAGCGCAACTAGTGTTTTATAACACTTACGGCCCGCCTGATTTGAAGCGGTTACCGTAGCCTATGAACGCCTGCAATACCAGAGGAATCACAAGCGCGTTGCCTACCCTTTAAAAGTTTTAAAACGCTCTTTTTGAAGACCCCGTACTGTAGTCTTTCGGGAAAACATTTAGTGTGGGGTGTTCTAAAATTTATCGAATTTTCAGGTTGAAGGCTTGGAAGCCCTTCTGCAAAGCTTGGTGCAGGTCCTGGCATCGACTGATGTCAACATCGTCACCTGTGCTGCTGGCATCTTGTCCAATTTGACTTGCAACAACCAGCGTAACAAGGTAATGCAGACTATTTTAAACCTTGAATCTATGTGTTTTAAATCTAGCCTAATTTTTAAAACAAACAGTATCTCACAGACCTGAGACAGTGTGGAAACAGTGCATGCCAAAGAAGTCAGTATTCTACATAAAATTTCGCTACTGAAATGTACGAACTAAGTTCTGATCTTATCGTTCAATCAAGACAAGCATAATTTTTGAATGAAAATCTATGGCTGAGTCTTGATCAGAGTTGAGCATTGTTTTAAAATAAATACTCTATAATTCTATATCACTTATTTTGAAATTATAGAGAGGCTCATGTATGCCTCTAGTTGACGGACATAGGAGTTTTAATTTGGCACATTTTCTATGTGCATAACCTGCAAGGCAATATGCTTTGTTATTATTGATGTTTGACGCACAATGGACCAACTTTGAGTCTAAGTGCGGAAAAAGGAGTCCAAATACAAATAGTTGATGTTTACTAGCATCACTTTGTTCCTTTTACTTCCAAAGTTATTGTTATTATACCAGCCTGTATTGTCCTACTAATAAATAATAATATTAATTCCTCCATTCAGGTTAAATATCTTCAAATAAATCAAGTAATAATCTTCAAATCAATCAAGGTCATCCCGCCACCTCCGTCATGACAGTACTTGGACAATTATTATTGGTGCATGTTTGTTAGCCACTGCAAACATTTCTACAGCATATGCAGACAACACACTTGTGTTGATAAGCTATAATAGAACATTATTAGAATATGTATCTATGTAAAGAACTTGCATCAAACTAAATTCATCACATAGATTTTACATCCAAGACATTGTACTCTACAAAATTATCTTTGGGTCCGCCGCGGTGGTATTCTCTTATCTGTTGCTGTTGTAACGTTTCTCGTTAGAGCTCCACTCTGTTTCGCACAGAGACACTCAGACATACATGGCCTGACTTTTTTTTTTCGTTGGGGAATCCTCATGGTTATCCTTCCGCCACGAGGATAGCGGGAGGATTATGTCGGACTTTTACCGACTAAACCCCAATGGGGTCCTGCTGTTTGCTTGTTGTCGAGGCTGTGGGTGCGTTTTACCATTCTTCCATGGCCTCGACAGCACTGGCTTGATTTGCCTCATCTAAGTTTATCCTGCTATGAGAGGTGCGGGAGACCTTCACGCGCTCCATCTCGAGGCTAGTCAGTCGGCGATGGACACCCCCCGGTGCCACCGCCTTAGTCTCTGTTATGGATACATGGCCTGCCTATTCCAAGTCCATTAAGGGTCCGGCGACAGCAGCTCGCAGTTTCGAGGTGCGATTGGCTATTATGTATTTTATTTCATTTCGGGGAGGTTGTTCGAAAGAATAACTGTCCAGTGACACGCTTAAATACTGTTCGAATACAAATAATACAATAATATAAGGGAAATGTGCTTGAGTCAGAAATCATTTTGGTATTAGGTAAACGTAAGGCCAAACATACTAATACCAAAATGATTTCTGATTCGGGCATGTTTCCCTTATATTATTGTGTTATTTGTGTTCGAACAGTATTTATGCGTGTCACTGGATAGTTATTCTTTCAAACAACCTCCCCGAAATGAAATAAAATGAAATAATAGCCAATCGCACCTCGAAACTGCGAGCCGCTGTCGCCGGGCCCTTAACAAGTGGTATAAACCAAGGTTTGTGAAGCAGTGAGTGTAATAGGATATTGTAATGTGACAGGTGACAGTATGCCAAGCAGGCGGCGTGGACGCCCTCGTCCGCACTGTGGTCTCGGCCGGGGACCGCGAGGAGATCACGGAGCCGGCTGTCTGCGCGCTGCGCCATCTCACCTCGCGACATGTTGAAAGCGAAATGGCACAGAACGCGGTGCGCTTGCACTACGGACTGCCAGTAAGTATCAAATCTAGATGGAATGTAATTTTCACTTGAAACTGGATATTCATCATATGAGTTTGATTGTTTCCTGATATTTCGGTACAGGAGCCTTATGCACTATGACCATTTGCAGCGCGAGGTCGACTAAGACAAGGCACCGGTGTCATACGGTCAGGGCAAAGTATCTTCTATGTCATAAAGAATAAAGCCCAACATCAAGTTTTTACGTTTCACGGTTTGGGGCAAGGAACCTCCTATTTTCTTAGTGAATAATGCCCCAGTTGCATGCACCATGATCACGGGTCGAACTGAAGTCCACACGAGTAAAGAGTAATGTTATTGGCAGACAAACCTTCCTCCCTCTTTCGCTTTTTGACACAACCACTCGATTTCGTTTACGACATACTTGTCATACGGTTCAGCATTCACGAAATCATAACATGTTCCATTTATAATTTTTGAAACTATCATGGTTATTAATATAATTTCCACAATGACACGTCCGGTCCGGATACCGTTAGTATTACTATACTAGCCTAGTATTACTATACTAACGGTATCCGGACTGGACGTGTCATTGTGAAAATTATATTAATAACCATGATAGTTTTAAAAATTATAAATGGAACATGTTATGATTTCGTGAATGCTGAACGGTACTCAGTATGGAATGAAACAGGCGTTATTATTTTGTACCAACAATCATACTATGGTAGGAACCAAGCCGTAAATGTGTTGGCTGTTCTCTTAAATATTTGCATGGAAACCTTTGCTGTAGTAGCCACACTTATTTTTTTTCGAAAATATCTAAGAATATAATGCAGTCATATGGTCTTCAGAGATTGTACAGCAAATTATACGCACAGAAACATGTATTATTTCGAAGGTATCTGAGAATATGCGGTTCTGCTACCTGATATACTGCAACGGTGTATATAATTAGGTTATTGATTGATTGATTGATAATAATTTATTGCACATAAAAATCTACAAAGGCGAACTTAATGCTATAAAGCATTATGTTCCAGATAACCTTTGTGTATTGTGGACATAAGATGTGTCAGTAGTGCACGGGAGTGAAAAACGTAGAGATGCATTAAACCTAATACATTTAAAAAAGGTTATGGTAGCTGTGTGTGGTTGAGAAATCAACCTGTAACTTGCCGGCGGCTTTTGAAAAACTGTTACGCATAAACCGAATCCATGTATAAAAAGCAGCGCATACTTTTGCGATGCAGGTTAATCATAATCCGTTTACTGTTGTTCCAGGTGATCGTCAAACTTCTGCAGCCGCCGTCGCGTTGGCCTCTGGTCAAGGCGGTGGTTGGCTTAGTTCGTAACTTGGCGCTGTCCCCGGCCAACTTTGCGCCGCTGCGTGATCACGGGGCTGTTCATCATCTTGTTAGACTTCTCATGAGAGCTTTCAATGATACTCAGAGGGTAAGTTTATTGTACAGACGTAGATTTAACTACAGTATATTTTTTTGCTGGGAGTGTATGTGGAAATTTGAATCCATCGAAGACACAGGGCTTAGGATTTTTTTTTCTTTTATTTATATCTGGTTATCATATTACATGGCCCATGTGTCAACACCGGTCGACGATAACACTTGTTACGCCCTAAGTGTGCTAAGGAGCTAGGTACGCCATTATGTGTGTGGTGTGTTTGTTGGTATTAAAGCGGAGGCCATATCTAAATGGCGTATGGCGCGGGCGGCTTTCTATTCAATTGAAATTTTATACAAATGCATAGAAATAATGCACAATTTAGGTTTGCACGGTATGTCTTTGCTCGGACGTCTGACGTCCATCGTACATCTGACGTGCTAACCTAAATTGTGCTTTATTTCCATGCATTTTGTATGAAATTTGAATGAAATAGGAAGCCGCCCGCGTCTCGTCCGCGCCATACCCCATTTATATAAGACCCGCGCCTAACAAGTTTCAATGTTAACAGCAAAGGACGTCGTCCGGCGGCGGCGGCGGCGCTGGCGGCGCGTACGCAGACGGCGTGCGTATGGAGGAGATAGTGGAGGGCGCGGTGGGCGCCTTGCATATCCTGGCGCGCGAGAGCCTCAACCGGCAAATGATCCGTCAGCAGAATGTCATCCCGATCTTTGTGCAGCTTCTGTTCAATGAGATTGAGAATATACAGGTATTTTTTATTATTTAACTAGTTTTTTTATACAACTAGCTGGTGGGATAAGCAGATGGCCAACCTGCCTGATGTTAAGTGGTAACCATCAAGTATAACAAGTAGTAAGTGACGTGCGATAGAAACGTGCCCTACGATGCACTGCCCTGCCCAACTTGAGGAATACAGATGTTATGCCTGAATCCTGATGTGAATCATGATGTGTGTGTGTTCTAAATTATGGCCTTTGTGGCTTGTTGTCACAATTCTATTTCTGCCAGACTCAATTTTAGCTTCTTAAACATGTAAAGGAGTGTGGTTAAGAATATATTATTGGGTAACAGATGAACTGAAAACGACATTGACAGACGTCACAGCCTAAGTAGTTGGTAGTAGCTCTGCCTGCTTGGCTGTGGGTTTGATACCCACCCAGAACAAACATTTATTATGTGATGAACATCCATGTTTGTTCTCTGTCTGGGTATTATATTACAAGTATGTCGTAATTATGTTATGTTATAAGCATGTAATATTATTACTAGCTTCGCTATGTTTCGGGCTAGATAGTGCTGTGTGGAATGTCTAATATTTATCTAGAGTTAAGTTCTTCTATTATCTCAGACCTATCTTGGATCAGTAGAACTTTTTCTTCTTTTGTTTGTTTTTTATTAGTTAAGTTGCAGATTCCGAAAATAACTTAATTGCAATGTTTTAGCGCGTGGCAGCTGGAGTGCTCTGCGAGCTGGCTGTGGAGAAGGAAGGCGCCGAGATGATCGAAGCAGAGGGCGCCACTGCTCCGCTCACTGAGCTACTGCATTCGCGGAATGAAGGTAACATCGATAAAAAAAAATGATATTTTTTATGGTAACTTCAGATAGCTCATTTGATGCTTGTAACCATCACCTGCAAAGCATTGACTTGCAAGTCACGCATGATGGTACTAATTCTCCAGACAAACCCTTCACAAGGATCTCTACTACTCTTATAATTTTTTTACTTCTTTTGTGTTAGTTTCGTGATATGTACTTAACCCCTCATTTGGCGCATGCTGTCAACGCCTTGCGGGAGTTAACCTTTAAATGTTGTCTCCCATGAAACCCATTTGAAACCTTTTAAAATAAATAAATACAATTTACTTTGTCCAGGCGTGGCTACGTATGCCGCTGCCGTGCTTTTCCGCATGTCCGAAGACAAGCCTCACGACTACAAGAAGCGTCTGTCCATGGAGCTAACAAACTCGCTGTTCCGCGACGACCATCAGATGTGGCCCAACGATCTCGCCATGCAACCCGATCTGCAGGTAATTTTACATCACTGACTGCTGAACCCTAATGTCTCACTTTTGTTTACCGCATTTATGGTGGTCCAAATCTTCTGCTAACGTAACTGCAAAAGTTAACTGTAACAATGCCGCACATCACTAATAACCTTGTTCGCACCAGGGGCATTATTCTCTATGACAATAGAAGATTCCAAGGAGATTCCTTGCCCCAAACCGTAAAACGTCAAAACTTGATGTTGGGCTTTATTCTTTATGACATAGGAGATACTTTGCCCTGACCGTATGACACCGGCTGCCTTGTCTTAGCTGTGATCGCGGTGCAAATGGTCATGGCGTGGATATCAATCATAGTGAATAAATAAGGGTGTGTAGCGACGCAAGTAGCACGCGTCCGTGTTCACTGATTGGCTGATAACACCAAAATACCGTGGTGGGGGTTGCTTCTCGCCTCGCTACAAGTCTGGTGCGAACGGGCTACAGCTCTTTACATTCAGTAAAATGTGTTGCATCATCAATTTTCTTGTCAATGTTATCTACAAAAATACATACAATTTTGCTAACGTTAAATGAAGACGTCATTTTAACAACTTTTTATCGGTCGATGCAAATCATTTTTAGCAAAACCTCTGATTCAACTAAAGATTTGACGTTGACTTTAGATGCTGCATAAGCTAAATTTCGCCAGTATTTAGTATGCCTTGGCTTTCATCGTCATGCCTTTTTTTAACGAAGGGTCTGCTACATCTTAAAAGTAGCAGGAAATTGGACGAGAGACAGAGGAGGCTGGAAGAAAATGAAGGTATCAACCAGCTGTGGGTGATACCAGGCTGAGATGATGATGCCTTTTTTGTAGGAAGACAGGACTGTTCTGTTTGGACCGGTTTGTTCTCAGGTCGTCCGATAGAGGCGCTTATCAAATCTCCATACCATGTATACCATACACAAATATGGTAAACAAAAATAAGACTTGGGGTAATGTACTGTACCTACTTGATGTTTGATTTCCTAAGAAGAATGGTCATTTTTCCGTGACTCAGGCGTGGCAAACGAATTATCTACATTCACACTCAGTCACAAAAAATACTGAGTTTCAATAAACATAAAAAATAACAAAAAAGCAGATGTTTCGTTTGCGCTTCGTAAATCACTCACGATAAGAAATAATAAAACAACATTTTTATTTGTAAATACAAAAATACCTGACCAACAACTACTATAGTATTTTCAGCTATTATAATTTTCTGTTGTTTTTGTTTTTATTTAATTATCCAACCATTTACTAGGATATGCTCGGGCCCGAGCAAGGCTACGAAGGGCTGTACGGAACTCGACCGTCGTTTCACCAACAAGGTAAGAATCTATTGACTGCGGTCAATGCAGACTAAGCGGAAAAGTTAGAGCATTTTTTTTACTGAAACTTCACGACGTTGACTCCCAGGCAGTATCTATACGGTTTTTTATATTCATATAATAAAGGTATAGATGTCCATGATGAATTGAAATAAAGTAAATGAATAGAAGGAAGAGGTGCAAGTTACTCTGAGATGGTAAAACCAACTCTAATTCTGATTACCCTTTGAGTTATTTCTTGTTGGTTCTAGTTATAACAAATGGGTTTGTATCAGGCAGTCAAAATATCAATAAATATCGTCTGGACAACTTCGAAGCAAGGCAATACGAAGCAAGACATTTATAAAGATTATGTCCCAAAAGTTATTCTCCGAGCGGGATTTGAACCCGCGACCTTCCCCTTGATACGGGGCTGCGCTAACCAACTGCGCCACCGGAGTACTAATCACACTCGACGAATAACTCTTAGACATTTTTACTACGGTACTTATGCGACCGTGGCTCCATCTAACAGGTTTGACTATTACTGTCAAGAGTCCTGCTCGATAACTGAAGTTGCATTCAGTTGAATCGACGAGAGATGTCACCGTGCTTAATTTCAATTTTTTATTAGATTTATAGCGTTTACTACACTTAAGGAAATTACAAAGATTTTAAAATGTCCCAAAAATGTCAGACCCGCATCAAGGGGAAGGTCGCGGGTTCAAATCCCGCTCGGAGAATAACTTTTGGGACATTTTAATATCTTTGTAATTTCCTTAAGTGTAGTAAACACTGTAACAAAAAATTCAAGACATTTATGTTTTAGTGGAAAAAACTGTAACTGTTTTCCTTCTGTCTGCATTGACCCACAAGTAGCTAGTTTGGTTAACTAACACCTAGGTGGAAGGATTTTTTTAAAAGTATTTCGGTACCTCAAGTCGAGGTTTTCTTCGTTTTTAGTCTTTTTTCTAGACCGGGTTTCATTTATGGAGACTCAATGTGGCGTGCCCAGAATTTAAAATAAAAGAAAAAAAAATCGACTTGAGGTACAATTCTCTGATGCCACTGCACTTTTAAGCTTCTCGTGTCACTGGTAATAAAGCCATTGATTGGTAGATAAAAAAAACAGTAAATAATTTGTGGCCTACTTGATTTTTGAAGGTGGTATTATTATAATAGTTTTTTTTTGCTAATGACTTATTTTTAGTAAGTCGATATCAGTGACTTCTCCCTCTTAGGCTGCCTGTCCATTGAGGCTACGGAGCGGAGAACCGGAGAAGTATTAATCAATAGGATTGCATAAAATCTCCACTCAGTTCCAGTTATGCAATCCTATTGGTTAATACATATAATTATCTCCGTTTCTCGCCTCACTCCGCGTCAATAGACAGGCAGCCTACACTTTTTCTTGAACATTTTTATTCGATTATCAACACGTTCCATATTAGAAGCACTATTCCACAATATTTTATGTAGATGACTGTATAAATACAATGTTTTCTCTCTTCTTTACATGCAGCTTAATCCGGGACCTATCTATCACTAAAATCAGGTGATGGGAATATTTATTTATTTTTGTGTTTTTTATGCATTTACATACGGTTTTACTGTACAATCGTGCACTAACTTGTGTTGGATTGATGACTAATACAAATAATTTTAACCGGTACAGTCTACACAAATATCGGTTGATATTACCGCAAAGTCAGTCTTATATCACAAGGACCACTTCGAATCATACAAATGAATCAGTTATTATTACGGCTTTGCTACAATATGAATCGGTTTTTTGTAGCTGTGAATAATGGCACTTGTCAACGAGCTAGTTATATTCACAGTTTCAGGCTGCAATTCAAAATCAAATCAAACAGTTATAAAAAAAATCACTGATCACTTTGGAGCGTCTTTAAACTAGGTAAAATAAAAATATATAAAAATAACCAAGTCTAGAAGAACAGGCAAGTTACGACTTTGTTCCTGGTTTTTTGTATAATCCTTAAAATACCTAATAATATGCCCAATGAAGCTTCAGTGTGGTGTAATTTTAGAAGTGTTGGCTAGTTTACGCAAATGTTTTGTAAGCGGGGGACGAGAATACAATTGCAGCTAGAAATTGCTCCAAAGCTAGCTTGTTTTTCCGCCTCTAGATCGTAAGCAGGTAACATACAAACGGACTCATTATCCCACATAATGTTGAGACTAGCATGGACAGATATAAGTTTAAAAAGTACTTTCTTATTAATATTGCCTCAAGTTGCTTCCCCATTCATGCCGGACTAAAACATGATGCGCTATCACAGGTAAGCTTACAGTCATTCCCATCCTTTGTGACGTTATAATTTGTTAACTTATTATGTGGCAACAAACAAGCAAACATTGTGTCACACTGCCAAGAAAACCAACCAATTTAAAAACTGAATTACTAACCCCCGGTTTGAAAACGCGATCAACACTTATCGGCTGTCAAGTCACTTGCTATCTTTGTCTAATTTGAAGTAAAAGCTGAAATAGCAAGTGACTTGACAGCCGATTAGTGTTGATCGAGCTTTTTCAGAAACCGGGGGTTAGGCAAAGACGTATTGGTATTGGTAAGGCGACAGCGAGGCGACAACGGTTCGGTTAAATCGCCGGTGGAGGGCGCGTCACCTAAGTCTAAATAAAATGCTAAGTTTTCTTTGATTAAAGGCCTACGCAGACAGGGACGTCATGGCAAGGGATTTATATTTTTACCAATGGACATTCAAACGTATTGACATAGAAATGCGATATACAATTATTGTTATGCTTAGGATGATGCCGTGGCATCGAAAGGGATATCATTGATGCCACACATCATTTTAAAGCATAACAATTTATGTCGTATTTCTATATCAATACGTTTGAATGTCCATTGGTGAAAATTTAAATCCCTTGCCATGCCGTCCCAGTCTACGTAGGCCATTAAGCGTCACTCGTCCGTCGCTGTCGCTTTATCGTTGAGGCCCCGACCTACCTTATAGAACCGCTACTAATTTTAGCTGAATTTCTGTAACTTGGCATTTCCATTTGTCTCTAATTTCTGAATAATACGAGTAGATAAAAGTACTCGGCTACTTGCAAGTATAACGATTTAAAAAAATGATTGAAATTAAAATAAAATACAACTAATTGTATCCATAAAATGCTTCCGACCAGAATGGCTACGTTCGACATACCATTACGATTCCAATCTGGAATTTTGACAGAAAACTTGAAATATAAGGGTTATACTACAAAACGGTGTCTAACTTTAAACAGTCAGGACCTTACTACAAAACGGTGTCTAACTTTAAACAGTCAGGGCCTTACTACAAAACGGTGTCTAACTTTAAACAGTGTCTAAAATTAGCGCTGTCTCTGTTTTCCATTACACAATGGCAAGGCCCTCAGTGTCTAAAATTAGCGCTGTCTCTGTTTGCCATTACGCAGTGGCAAGGCCCTCAGTGTCTAAAATTAGCGCTGTCTCTGTTTGCCATTACGCAGTGGCAAGAGATGACAAAAGTTTAGGCAGTGTTTAACGTTTGCCTATTTTTTTGTAGTAAGACCCTAAATGTCGAAATTGCAAAATCGAGGTCGGGATTGTAATTTTATTGAGTCTTGAGAGTAACTACAAAGTGATCTCCGTTTACAATGTCTCAAATTAACTTGCAATGTTTTTCCTTGCAGGATACGATCAGATACCGATAGATTCGATGCAGGGCCTCGAAATCGGCAGCGGCTTCGGTATGGATATGGATATCGGTGACACTGACGGCGCAGGCGCGGCTTCTGCCGATCTGGCCTTCCCAGAACCTCCTCACGACAACAACAATGTTGCCGCTTGGTACGACACAGACCTATAGACAGCTTGTGACTCTGAGGGTCAACCGCGATCTCTTGAAGCATTCTTATTTCAATATTAATTTTATGTCAATGTCTTAATCAACTGCATAGAGTCTACTTTATGATCAAAAAGTAAAGCAATATTGAAAAGAATGCTTCAAGAGAGCGCGGTTGGCCCTCTGGCCTTAACTCTGTGTTATGCCAACCGATACAATACCGTTACAATATCTGATTTAAATTCGTAAATGTTCAATTGTTTCAACCCTATTTAAGGGTCTTTCTTCAAGGTGAATACGATCCAAACAATGTTCCCAAACAGGTAGAGAACTTCATTCTTCAGTCTTAGTGACTCGTCCCAGTTCATCGGTTAGTCACCGTGAAATGATCTTTATTTGTTTGGATCACAAAGGTAAATTTTGAAACATCTTGTGCGTCAAAAAAGCGTGAAGGGACAAGGTTTAGACTGGAATATCTACATACATGAAAATATTTTTAGAAATATGATTTAAATTGGTTCGATTATAATTTGAATGTGTTCGTAAAATGCTTTTATGTTTTTGTCATTGATTACTTATGTATTAGATATTATTCTTCATCGAAGCAGTCGCATCACTTGGGCTCAATTTAACAGTCAAAGTAGATCACAACTGGTTCACTTCCACACGACATGGTTCGACTGCGTTGGTGAATAATATACTAGAATGCATTGTACTTCTCATATAGTCGCGGCTTTGCTATAATATTATTTTATTTAGGCACCAACATTTTTGACTTCAAAACCTAAAGCACAAAGTTCTACAATGTTTTGTATGTCTATTTTCCGAATTTCACTAAGCCAGTCTTAGTTTAATGTGGAGAAATTGACTATTAAACAGTGCCATAATTATCGGTAAAAGTACAGTACACCCTGTGATACAAACGCATCTACAATCTGGGAATAATTAGCTTATGTTTTTGAAATTGGTGCTATGTTCGAGAATGCAATTGGATTTTTACTCTGATGGTTATGTGGTACCTACGACTATTTGTCTACGCGTTCGACAGACGCCCTGCATTGATTATATCGTCATTTTTTGTACGCGTACGTATAAAATGCGTATATTCGGATGATAGGGTAATTTCTTTATGCTTTAACTTCGTATGGTTTAGTATGTATCAATTAACTCAAGCATTTAAAGTGTTCTGTTTGATGTAATGATCGGTCCCGGCGTAATTATACGTATTATAATTGAATATTTTGCAAATAATAAGACTGTCTGATTGAGTGAGGCAAGGTATTTAATAATTTTAAAAAATTGACTGCAATTTCAACCTAATATCCCACAGCTGAGAAATTCTAGATTAATTTGTGTGTTTATTATTATAACGATTAGCCATTTAAATGTTCGATTAATTTCGATGTAGAGTTAAGTTAGTATTTCTTTATGACAGCTGAGTTCCCTTCGGAATAATCGTAAGTAGTTAATTTTAAGCGTAAATCATGTGTAGTACGGCTATTACTCGATTTCATAGACTTTCAATTTACAGTAATAAAATCACTACGCTGAAGTTTTACTTGCTAAGTAAAAAATCAGATTTGTGATGAAATAGATAATTTACTAGACTGTTTTCAATCTTTGCACTTTATAATGGGCCATAGACAATTCTATAGGAATGCACTAATAATTATTATCTAAATAGCAGACTTGATATCAATTTAGAATAATGTAATCGTTAGAATTAAGATTTAACTTTTAGAATCCTATATTAATTTTTCTATTTTATATTTAAAATTTACTCTACCAATGTTTTATGACATGAATGTATGGAAACGTTGTTAGGGTAATAACTTTGACCATCGTCGTATGAATATATTTAAAGTACCTAATATAGTACATTAATTTAAATTATCATCTTTTATTTCAAATTCCTTTCAAATCATTCCAAAATCCTTAAAAAAATACACTTACATATTTATTTAGTATTTTTAAATATTTTAAGTATGACTAAACTTGTTATGGGTAGGTCTAGTAATGACTATCTAAAATCAATCACATTGAGCATAGTGGCAACTATCGTCAATAACAAAGCATTGCCCTAACTCATGCACGATCAATAGGAACGTGCCCTACGATGTACTGCCCTGCGTCTATAAATGTGTAATTTCATCGGCAACATTATTCAAACCGAATCACAGCAAAACGCTGCAGAAAAGGCGTGATGGTAGTAGCCCCGGACGAGCCCTTCACAGAGAGCTCTATTAGTATAACACGACCGTCCGACTTGCATGACGTCAATTTACTCTTAGTGCGGCTAGGTGCGACCACAAACGCTAAGCGTAAGTTCCCCTCCCTTTGTACGTCTTACCCTTCGTTAGGGTCGCCACATTATAAGCGAAAATAACTACACGAGAGAAAGTTTAACCTACACATTCTTCTTTTTATGGCTCCTGTCATAGACAATCCTGCCAATGTCAAGTGATTTTTCCTGCAGCCGCCGTCACCAGTCGACGGCAGCATTTTCTATGACGTCTTGAAGTCTATATAGAATTTGTGATATGTGAGTCAAGATAAGGCGTAATTTCCCGAGCGCTGCCCATCGAAGTTGGATTCGTCGGTTGACCTTCTGTTGAAAATCGGCGGAAATTTACATTGGTGCTTTGCGTTTTAACCTAGATGTTTGTAAATTTTAAATAGGTAGATACCTACCTACTTTAAAATTAAATCTCTGAGTCTGATATTCGTCCGTGAGTCTGGGGCCTTGAATTCAGCCGACAAACGCCAAATAAGGTGCCAAGAAGCTCATTGGCATCGATTCAATAGCAGTGAATTGCGAATAAAATTATGCCTAACCACTAACCAGAAACGAACTGGATAACAGAGTTTGAACTACCGAAGTTTGGATCAAAAAACCACTAGTCATGTTCAACTGACACAAAAAAGTCAGGTCAATATGTACATTTGTAAAGTATTTATTTATTTATTCAGGTCTACCAGCAGCTGTTACAACAATACAATTTACAAATATACTTTAAATTTACTTTAAATCCACTGTAAATTTACTTTAAATCCACTGTAGGTAACTTGCTGTAGAATAGGTAATAATAATTCATCGTTAATTTACAGACAGCGAACGAGATCTCGATATTTAGTATCGATATATTTCGATCGAGATGTTTAATAACATTACCCTAACTGTATGCTGTGGCCAATAAATTACTGTCTATATCTAAAAATAAAATATATAAGTACTATATCAGCTATCTAATTCCCATATTGCTTGGATTAATTTAGGGCTATAATCTAATGCTGTGTGGAAAGTCCACCGATATTAATTAATTTTATTATTTACTGCAATATATACAGCCAGGTTCATCCTACGATACCTACAGTTTACTTTAAACTCATTTATTATAAACACGCATGGGAGTTTCCAAATCACAGACCTAACCCACCAATCAAACATACTCATCAATCTTTCATAGGGAGTAAACGATTTTGGGTCTTTTCCCACAGGACGCGAACCAATAATTATTCTAATTTTAGCTAAAACCGCTATAAAATACGGTTGAAATTCGTGTAGCAGATTTCATGAAACTAGTAATTATCGAGAAGTGAGCTGTTGTCAGTAATTACTGTTCCTGAACTTAAATATAGTTTCGTTGTATCGGAGGAATCGTGTGTAAGTTAGTTGAACTGTGAATTCGAAAATTATTATGCTTGTGCATAAATTAAACTTAGGTGGGCTTCGTCATTTCTGTCATTATATTGACCATTTTATTATTTGTAAAACAAATTTTAAAGCAATAATTTCCAAAATAAATATTTAAAATCTAGAGGAAAGCTCTTCCAAATAATTGGGCGTTGTTACATTCCAAACTTTTTAACTTAGTTCGTTTTGTTATTCCGATTTTATCTATTCTAGCGTGACTAGAAAACATGTTTACAAGTTTTCTGTGGAGATTTTGCTCAAGTTTTCGTATAACCTTCTTACCGTATGATGATACCTTCAATGCAAGAAACTGGTTCATTCGATATATTAGTCCGCTCACTATCCAAAGCCTATGTGCATGCTTATTTTTGTACACACGTGCTCATAAATAAGCATGCTTCTTTTGAGCATGCTCAAAAATCAACCGACGCACGACCAAATAAGCATGCTCATTTACTAGCACGACATGCTCGAAAATAAGCACGTTTGTCAGTACCTTTAAGCGTCCCGTAAACGGGCTAGTTCTGATGGCAGTATAACGCTGCCATTGTATTGCTGTCCTGCTTACGATCTATTTGCGTGAACAAGACAGATATACCGTTGCAACTTGAAATTGCTGCAATTTCTAGCCCGTTTACAGGCCTCTTTAGGGCCATGTGCACAAAAACAAATGAAAAGCCTCTGTACCTATTGTATACACCTTGCTGGTGGAACAAGCAGATGGCTCATTATGTTAAGTGGTAACCAATCATCTATAACAGGGCAATTCCTCGCAAGTCACGTAAGATAAGAACATCCCTTCGATATAAACATGACTTCATACACAGCCAAGCTGCTTGGCGGAAGATAGGAATATGCCGTACGATGCAAATATGACTTCAAACTGAAACATAGCCTAACTGCTTAGCGGCAAAAGTAGGCGTGGTGACGAGCCGTTCACAGTGTTCTAATACTTACTGTTAAACTCTGTGTCATATATCTCGGGTGAAAGCACAGAAAACCGCACTGTTCTCGGCAAGGAATATAACTAGTATTCAAAGTCCTTGGTTCTCGGCAAGGAATATAGTGTACTAGTATTCAAATTCCTTGGTTCTCGGTGACGCGGGGGTCAAGTCTGTCAAATGCAGAGAATGAAATCGTCACAGAAACTTTTTTCATTAGGGACTTGCACCCCAGAAATTCAGATCGTGTATTCAAGTGAAGTTTGTGTTCATCCAAAAATGCATAAAATGAGATTTTTTTTGAATTCTGACGCTGCTGCAAAAAATTTGCTGTTACAACAATATGTATAAAATTTCACTAAAATTCTATAAAATAAACTGGTTGCGCCCCGCGGTTTCACCCGCGCAGATTAAGGCCCTCCGCTCATGGATCTACTCAAAAATAACTAGTTACAAACTCAAATTACTAACGAGTTGATTGAGCGTCACCGCACATACATTCTCATTGAGGTTCGCACAAGACGCTACTAGTCACCACCCAGTCAGTAACCCGTTGGTAATTGATCACGAAGTAACCGTAGTGTCAGTCGCCGCGCTACTGGTTACCAGATTTTCTAATATTTCCCCTTGTTAACCGTGTGCTTTTGTGAACAGAAATAACAGAAGTGAAAGAAAGAAAGAAAGAAAAGAAAGAAACATTTATTTGACACACAACACACAGAGAACACAGAGAAATAAAAAACATAACAGATATTTATTATTAACAGACAGTAAAAGTAAAGAAACAGATAAACAGAAAAATACAAAAACAGTGTTCGAGGACAGTTTGTCTCCTCTGTGTTGTATGGGCCAAACAGGTCCAGTCTCAGCATAATTGCTGCTCCACACTTTCGTGGGGAGCAGCGCTGGTTTTCAGACAGGGCCACGGATGACCTCACAAACGTAAAACAATCCGTAAATATATTATACAAAGATAAACTGAAAATGAAACAAAATACCTATGAAGTTGAGTAAGAAAAAAAGAAGGTAATGAGATCATACTAATCTACTAATCTAAGATCTACTAAGTAGTATCTTAGTCTAATAAACTAAGATACTACTAATCATTATTATAATTATGAAAAAACCATTCAACTTGAGTAGCGTCGTGTGAGAGATACAGTTTCTAATTGGTTTGTAATTGTAATTACTGATTGGTTCCGTCATTTTTAAGTAGCTCCATGAGAGAAAGGCCTAAAATCTCGGTATTCCCACGGAATAAAAAGTAGCCTACGTGCTATTCCAGACTAAGATCTATCTCTCTGCCAAGTTTCATCCAGATCCGTTCAGCCGTCCCGGTGTGAAAGAGTAACGAACATCCATCCATCCATCCATCCATACTTACAAACTTTCACGTTTATAATATTAGTAGGATAGGATTAGCCGTTCTTCTTTTATTTATTAGGGGAAAGCAAAAAATTCAATGAAAATGGAGAGGTACCTACTTACCTACTGATTTGTTTTACGACAGACATTATTGGTTGCATCCCCTGCAGAGTTCGTTTACGAGTGTTTCAGAAACCGTCGTTTTTGCGGGCTGCGGTAGATAATATGGGTTTTATGGTCAACGGCGCATCTGTCTGACTCTAAGGGTTCATTAAGTGCTGAAAAGGGCTTTTTAATATTATCAGCTTAATTTTTTGTGGACATTTTTCCATTATTATTATTTCCATGTAAAATAAGCCGGTTAGTAGTAGTAAATAAATAAATGTTGGTGGACATTCCACACAGTACTATCTCGCCCGAAACTAAGCCAAAGCTTGTGTTATGGGAACCAGATAGCTGATCAACTACTATGTACTTTTTTTGTAAATACATACTTAGAATATTATATAAATAAATAAATAAATAAATAATGCTGGACAATCCACACAGCACCATCTAGCCCCAAAGTAAGCTACTCAAAGCTTGTGTTATGGGTACTAGATGACTGATATATTTAATACATTATATACATACATAGATAGATATTTTTTTATTATATATATAGGAAACACCCAGACCTACGGAACAAATTTCTGCAGATCGTACACAAATTTGTTCCGAGGCGGGAATCGAACCCGCAACCTCTTGCGTCGCAGGCGGACTCTCGCCCGCTGCACCACAGAGGTCGTCAAATAAATAAGTACTAATATTGCTGTACTTTTCACACAGAACTACCTAGCCCCAAACTAAGCCAAAGCTTGTGATATGGGAACCAGACTGTTGATAGAATGAACACTTTTTTTTTTGTAAATACTGAGATAGATAGATAGAAAATACTTTATTGCACACAACTTAAGGATACTTACAATAAAAAACAAACTTAAAACTAAAAGTACAATGGGCGGCCTTATCGCTAAGTAGCGAGTACTACAAAGTAAGTACTTACAATATTATTTAACACCCAGACAGAGAACAAATATCATCACACAAATTCATTTAAATTATCATTATGTAATGTGTCTGTGTAGTTGAATAAATGTATTTTCTTTCTTTCTTTTCTTTTCTTTCAAAATGTTGTTGTCGGTGGGGATTGGACCCACGGCCTACGGCACAGAAGGCAGCTACTATCAACTGAGCTGTGAAGGCTGTCTAGTAGTAGGAGGATCATTGGAGTAAGCGTCATTAAAAAAAATATGTAGCTTGATCTATGCGTAAGCATCCCTACTATTCTGTGCTTGATTTGTTTCCGGTGTAACTATTATAGAGCACCGGTGGTCTAGTGGGAGTGACCCCGCCTTCCGATCGTAAGGTCGCAGGTTCGAATCCGGTCGTGCACCAATGGATTTTTCTATCGAAAAATTTATGTGCGCAATGCCAGTGCTCTTAAACGGTGAAGGAAAACATCGTGAGGAAACCAGTTAGTATTCTAACAGCGGCGATGGGCTTGCAACCTGTCACGTATGGAATACTAACTACTGCAAAATGTGAGTATGTGCCAAATGTAATGTTTGGACGTACCTCTGACTACCCCCCTTAGACATCCTCAAAGAATCTTGAATTAGTACCTACTTGGTACTGGGAGATCTGAAGGGATATCTACCGTACCTGGGGATCAAAGTCGTGAAGCTGTTTCAGTTTCAGTTTTCAGTAACTATTATAGCTATTCCATGAAAATATCCCACTACCCAACAGCTTAAACTTTGTAACTTCGTAGATGTTACTTCGTAGATGTCTACGCACCTACGGCGTAGCAGCGTAGACCTTTCGTAACACAATTAGGTAAGTGTCTTACGAGTTACGATTACTAAGAAGTTTCTTCAGAGTGTACCATATTGAATAACCTAGGAAGTTTGTTAAATTATTCTAATAAGGTAAGTAAGGGAGCATCGATCGCGCTCGCCTGCCAACTGTTACCGGATTAATGTCTGAGAGTTTTTACTACTTTTTAAAAGCTTTGCTATCCGTAACTTTATAACCCCCTGAGGTAAGGCTGAATTTACATAGAATGAAGATTCTCCAAGGATGTTGACCGCCGGTTTGATTACCTAAAAACAAGCAGTAGCAATTGCAGTACAAGCAGTAATAGCATATTTGTTGTTGCTTGGTTAATTTGATGCAGTAGCAGTCATTAATACAATGCAGTTGCAATGTCAGCTCCGTGATTGATTTTTTCACTCAATTGTTTCACAACGGTAGCCAATATGGCTCTATCAACAGCTGTAGAGCAGCAGTTCGCCTAATATTAGGGCCAGATATTTCTCAGGATACAAGATCCAACGATTCTTCAAAGGCGTTTATCGAATTAGGCCCCCTGCTCCTAAATACGATACAAAATGGGACCCAGGTTGTTAATTAATTAATGTTAATAATTGTTAATTAATGTTTGATAAAAATGTTATTATCTGTTCATTGTTATACCATAAAGTTTTGCTATTCTTTCTGCAGTTTATTCTATATTGTTGTTTTTCCTTAATTGTCAAATATATGACATGTCATTTCTGTTTTATCGCTGTTGGTCGTGCTCTCAAAAGTCTTATTTCTTGTGCAAGGATATACTGTTTAAATACAACAGCCATTATTGAATTGTCCAATTGTCATTAAAAATGTTTAAACGGCACTGCTTGTTTTTTGTGTATTTTTATTAATTTTTTCGTATTACTCTGTTTGATTTGTAATGCTTTCTTTTTACAAGCTCCTATTCCACTTCCAATGTTGTACCTATGTAAATAGTTTAGTTCGGGCTATATCTTGCAACTCCGATACGTCTTATTTTGATGACAATAGTTGCAAAAGCTTGTTTTTTGAAAAGGTTTGTTTTATAGTTTTAATTTACTAATCTTGTTGTCAGTTAATTATCAGCTTATTTAATAGGTACTTATTGAACGTTTGGATTACCTAATAGCCAGTAAGAATGAAAAGAACGCGCTTGCAGACTGTTTTTGATATAAATGCTTCTCTATCTCGGTTTATGACTGGCCTATGCTTACATATTTACAGTTAAATTAACTTTGCATTTGTATGTATATTATGTTTGTTGCCTCTGCAAGGTAAGGTCTGTAAGGTACCTATACCTTACCAAAGTCTAATTACACATTTTACTTTCAGATTCGGGGAGATCACTAATTTCCTGGATCTCTAAGATTTCAGTTTCTGAAACTGCGTCTTTGTAATAATAACGTTCAAAGTACTCCTGTTCCTACTTTCTCCACTTTGAGCAATAGAATTTACTTTTGGATTGGAACTTTGGCATGGATGGTTTATTGATTGTAGTGTATTTATGTATGTGGTATAAATAATTATTTTTCACCTATGTATGTCTTTTCTATGTATTTAAATTGTTCTGTAGTCTTCTGTAGTGACGTCATCCTACTCAAGGCTCTGACTGAAAACCAGCGCTGCTTGGCAAGGTAGGCTACCTACTTTGTTAAGCAGCAATTGCTGAGTCAGGGCCTTTTTGGCGTACAGTTATGTTTTTTTTTGTTTTTGGTACTGTTTCTTCTTTCGTTTTGTCTCTGTTTATAGCTGTAATTTTGTATGTACCTATGTATTTCTTTTCTTGTTGTGTATGTCAAATAAATGTATTTTCTTTCTTTCTTTCTTTCTTTCTTTCTTTACTATTGAAGTGTTTCATGCATTTCCTGAAAGCTTCCTCAACAGTTTACAGTTTACACTTTTCATTCAATCGCCTTCCAAGGAAATTGTTTTGTTTCGTAAGTACCGACGAGTGAGTATACAAACAGAAGTCATCATTTTTTTATACAACCAGCTGATAGAACAAGCAGATGGCCCACCTGATGTTAAGTGGTAACCATCACCTATCAAAGCATTGCCTGGTAAGTCACGCACGATAGCAACGTGCCCTACGATGCACAGCCCTGCGTTCATTAATTTGAGGCATACTGATGTTAAGCTTCATGTGCCTGTAGTTACACCGGCGACTACACTATTCAAACCGAAACACAGCAACGTTGCTTCGTGGCAGAAAAAGGCGTGGTGGTAGTACTTCCCCGGTCGAACCCTTCACAAAGAGCTCTACTACTCATAAAGCGTTATCGCTTCTTTCTTCGAACTTAGACAGCAGATATTAAAAGCTAGTACGTATAGCGACGCTTAAATGAAACTGTAAAATGTTTTGACACAAGGGTGACCGTGGACATAGACTGCCGCTGACAGCTACAATTAGAAGTGGAACCAAGCAAACCGGACCGGTGTCCGTTCAAACTGGAATGTTAATTAAATCTAGCGAACTTTCCCCGTTCTGCTTCTATTGCTGTTCTTTGATTAGTTTTAAATTTTGTACTGTTTATTCGAATTTTACTTGCGAAAGCTGGATGATTGGAATGCTTGTAATTTCTGGGAAAAGCTAGAACAAGCCTGACATTTTTTACCTACCCCAATACCTATTTGTAAGTAGATCTAAGTAAATGGACCTTTGCATCAGATGTGATGAAAGTAACATCAGGGGCAATTTTTCACACAAGTTTTTCATTCATGAATGAATGAGTGGTGGAATATAAAGGTCTAATGTTGTTGCATTAAACAACAACAGTTAGATATTATGCTAGAGCATAAAAAAAACACATGTTTTTATTTACAGTAGGATGTAGTTTTTTAGATAATTTAAGACGGAGCACTTTACCTTTAAGACGAAGACAAGAGCTAATGTGACTCTCGATCGCACGTTTTGACTTGTTGAAAGATATAAAATCACTAAACCCATTTTCGAAAAATCGCAAACAATTATTTTGTGTGCAATCACTTTGCGTACACTTTAGTAAAAAAATCATTTTGATCAATACACGTTTTCCTACTTAAAACTTTGCTTTTCTAGTTTTCGTACTCAAGCAAACTTTTGAGTAGGAAAACTTGCATCAATCAAAATGAAATTTTACCAAACTATGCGCAATGTGATTGTACACAAAATGGTTGTTTGCGATTTTTCAAAATTGGAATTTGTGATTTAATATCTTTAAAAATGTCGAATCATGCGAGCGAGACAAATATGAGGTGTTGTCAACGCCTTAACAAACTATTATTAAAATCGAACCCGCGTTCCGCAGGATCAAAAGGCGGGATTACCACGGCTATGCCGCTCCAAACCAAGCCAAAGCTTATGATGTACGAGTAGGAATTAGATGGGGACAAATAAAGCCCATTGTTTTAACAAAAGTAGTGTTTGTCAGAAATGAAGCCTTTTTGCATGTTTTTCCTTTTTCGATGTCCTACACTTATTCAATGTAACGTAATCAAAGGTCTAAAACAGTCGTCCAACGCATTTACTTTGCACTTTTTCATACGTTTCCTGATTATAAAACCATTAAAATTTAAATCTCATTGAAAATGCTCGCTGGCTTCACACAGCCGTTTTAAGTCTAAGACAACAGCGGCCTACATCACAAAGCGCCCGAGGCGAGCGCGCCGACACGCTCTTTTCTAAAAACTGGGAAAATGAAACAGAGAAATGTGTAGAGTAGCTTTTCAGAAACTATTTCTGCCAAGCTATTTATTATCAGGCCGTACAAATATCGTGTCATTTGATACATTCAATCACACATAATATGCCGTTGAGCCATGGTCCATTTTCCAGTGTTTTATTAAGAAAATTGAAGCGCAAGTAGAGTTCTTGTTACGGTCGTAGCTTTCCGTGGAACTTTGAAACTTACTGTTATTTGTACTTCATGTTATTATGAAAATTTTCATACTTAGGATTAAATGAGTAAGACAGTAAGAGCAGCGGTAGTCTAGTGGAAATGAACTCCCTTTTTAACGTATGGTCGTGAGTTCGAATCATGTCGTGCACCAATACCTTTATTAAATACAACTTTTTATGTTAGCTGTGGTTGCTTTTGGTGGCACAGGGCACGGGGCACTGGTATCAAGTTTTGTATAGGTATTATCTTTTGGCGATCCTATATAATTTTATATGAACTAGCTGAACCCGCGGCTTTGCTCGCACCAGGGAATTCAAAGTTTCATACAAACTTTCATCCCCTATTTTATCCCCTTGGGGGTAGAATTGATCAAAATCCTTTCTTAGCGGATGCCTACGTCATAACATCTACCTGCATGCCAAATTTCAGCCCGATCCGTCCAGTGGTTTGGGCTGTGCGTTGATAGATCACTATGTCAGTCAGTCAGTCACCTTTGAGTTATATATATTTAGATAAACTTTTGGGTGGAGAGGATAACAAGACTAAGAGATCTGAGTATCTCATAAACAAGAATAAGAAAAATTCTAAATAAATAAAGAACTTATCTCCATTGAGTCTTTGTTCAGTCAAACAGCAATCTAAGGGTGATTATTTAAAAACGATATTCCTTCTGCCTATTTATTACTCTTTATCTTAGTACACATAAATTAGAGACTTGGTACTGCCTTAAGGTGTACCGGGGATTCCAGGAAAATGCTGTTGCGATTTTTCTTTTCAAGAAAAACGATATTTTTAACGTAAATGACAGCAATTCAAAGTTTGCTGAAATATTACTCAGATAATTTATGGTTTTTTGGGATAGTTTAAAATAAGCTATATCCGCTAGCTATTTGCTAGCGATTTTCATTTTTTACATTCATGTTTATTTTTATTTATATTAATATACTAGCGACCCGCCCGCGCGCCCCTGCTTCGCACGGGTGCACATATCATGCATGTATTATACATAATAAACTTTCCTCTTGAATCACTCTATCTATTAAAAAAACCGCATCAAAATCTGTTGCGTAGTTTTAAAGATTTAAGCATACAAAGGGACATAGGGACAGAAAAAGCGACTGTTTTATACTATGTAGTGATTCTTCAGGCTTACAGCTGTAATACACATAATATAATATTGTATAGATGCAGCTACAATCTACCCACTCTAAGAACGGCAGGCCTTGGTACTCTAGGTGCATCTCTGAACAAGTATATTTGCTGTCTCCTTTTTTAAAATTTAACTATCCGGATGACATACAGGATGACTTTTTAAATGATAAATTTATTACAATATTTATTTTTTATTCATTTTTTAAATCTAACATAGTTTGACATTTCGAGTTTGTAGGGACTAACACCAAATCAGCAATTATTATCATTGTCAGGAGGCTTCTTGCTTGCCGGAGTATGACAGCGGGCATGAGTTTTCGGGCGAAGAGAATAAAACCAAGGGATCTTTATCAGTAGGTACACTATAATCAGTAGGGATTACTATTCTCTCAAAATATTATCACAGGTATACGCAGGATATTCTAATTAACGATATTGAACTGACACTCCGCCGAACACATAATGCCCTTGCGCGATGCTAACCGATTCGATCCGTATCCCATAATGTTGTGTATCGATCGACCGTCGTACATCCGCACTGCCCACTAGCGCTCGTAGTTGTGTCACAGCGAGGAAACGTCACTCTGTTCAAATATCGAACCACCGTCACGGCCAGACTGACATTCACGCGACCTCGCGTATCTGCTAATCTCCAGGACTCCAGGTCTCTAGGTCCCCAGGTCTCAAGGTCTCAATGTATCCAGGTTTTCAGGTCTTTAGATATCCAGGTCTCCAGGTATTCATTTATCCAGGTCTCCAGGTATCCAGGTCTCCAGATCTCAGGCTCCCCATTCAGTCAATCTGTAAAGACCAAATGCATCTGGCAGAAACATCTTAACACGCTCGTCCATCCCTGACATTAGACTGTCTGTAACCCATTAAACATCATCAAAACATCTGTCCATTTAACTCTTCAGTTACCACAAGCACTAGACTGGACAACTGATCTCTGACGTCCCTTCGACCAGCCACCATCTTTAATGATGACATGGACGGACTGGATATCTATCAGCGTCCCTTTAGTACACACAAATATCTCACACCAGCCCAGTGCCTGGCCCGGAACGTCGACCAACGTAAGCCAGTTCCTTAAGCCATCACTTGCTGCACACGCCGCTGTAGTTGGCCCAAAAGTAGTCTAGCATAAGGACGTCGACCCGCATAAGCCAGTCCTGTTGCAAGATACAATTTACCATCAGGAACACCGTTGCTCTCAACATTAAAGTAACACAGTGACACGTAGATGTGAATGTTAGCGTTACATGGGATTTACACATAGAACTCATCAGACCGCCGCCGTCTCGGCCTCATCCCTTCTGCGCAAGCAGATACCTACATTGCCAAAAAGAAAGGAAACGGGCTCACCGGATGTTTTAGTCAAGGTGGTCCTGGTTGGTCTACGCTCGTTGACGTGGACACTCATTGATCGCCGCTCCTCCATTGCCTCCTTTTTAATCTGGATACGATGACGAGAAGTGTCACAGCTGTCCGCACTCCGCATACGAAACAAGTGAATGGTCATGCTTTATCTAGACCTTTCGGTAGTTGGTTGCCTCTTATCTTCTGCCTGCCTCTTTACCTTCCTGGTCAACCAGATAAGTTTTGTCGTTCCATTGCCCACATGTTGTTGATAGAAGGCTGCTCTCACTGGATGGCAATGGGTTTTATTATTGTTGGGTTGGCATTATGATACAATAGGTTTGGCGTACATAGGCGGTGGCTGAGCATATTGTTGCTTTGCGTAGGTATTCTCTTCTGATTCTTTCTTGCCCTTCGCATTCCTCTCTCTGTCAAAGCGCACGGCAGAGGGCGCTTGCGTTCCGTTTGGTGTTGCCATTACAAAACCGGATGCGACACGGCCATCCTGCGAAGACACACGTCCTCGTGTGTTCGTAGGCATCTGAAACAATAAAAACCACAGCACAGATTTTGCTCGGCCAATCCTGTCATCCTGTCTGAGGTTTGGTTTAAACCAATCATGTCATGGGCATGGATACCACATGGGGTACTTATATGCCTTCAAACTAATAAAACCTTGTTTTTTCGAGCTCGATTCATTTCAATAGGGATACTTTACCATTACCTAGATACTGATCAAGTACTACATCACCTAATTACCTACTGACCTACTAAGTACTGATACACTAACCAAGCTATTACTGGTAAACTTAAGATAACCGGGTTCAAATACCATTGACTGAAATTATTTAGAAACATTAAAAGAAAAACAAGTTCTGCAACAACAGCCCCAGGTGCAACGTTCATGACCATTGGCAACTCAATGCCATACGTTTGCTCTTTTCCTCAGGAAAGCAGAGTCCTCAATGGTCTTCGCTACAAGGCAAGACCCGACTGTACTACTTAGTGTTACTGTATTCCACTTACTCACGGACTAATCACAAGGAGTCGATACCAATTTCTACGAGCTACGGCTACAAATAACCACTGGTACAGTCTCTGATCCGAACCGATCACCTGTGCCTTAACTTTATCCTTAATTCTCATCATCATCTACGACGTCAATTGACCCTCGGGCATCTTACGGACGCGGTCGTGAGCATACTTGTAGTTACGCTTACAGCTTTGGTCCTTCGTCGGCTACAGTGAGAGTTGGAGCTCCAAAGAGAGCAACGCTTTGGTTAACCGCACGAATACCTACTACTTCTACTGCCACTTTTGCTAGCTATAGCAAAACATACTTCGTGAATGCGTCTATTTGAACTATTACTCTTTGTTATCATTCTTACCGTTAAGTTTGCCCGTCACGTCTTTAAGAACAGTGTGCCATGAAATTATGACTTTACGCCTCTGTTTTATGCAAGGAACCGATATGACGGATGGGTCTAGTGTAATGGCCCTAAAGTTTACAAGAGCTCAAATTTATCACGATCTACGGGTTCGGACTTTGTCAGTTTAATCGCATTATGATCAGTTGCATTTTGTCATTCTTAAAGATTGAATTTACAGCTTTACTTAGAGAAAACAGTAACTTATCCTCTACTCGAGCTTTTTGGCCATAAAAGTCATTAGGGTTATCTAATTCAAAAGTGAGATAAAAGCGATCGCATCAGTGAATCGCTTTAGTAAGGAGCATAAATTTCAACTAATAGTAATCCGCAGGTTGTAAAACAAAACACAAAGCATCAAAACCTCAAACACCAGACACAGTTACTTAGTTCAGTTACTAACTCTCGGGCAGCCTATATCTGGCTTTTGTAATCTCACACAAATTCTTGGATGAACTCTATCTGGCTTCCAAAAATACACACACACACACACAGTTTCCTCTAGTACCAACTGCAAACCAATTACTACGGATTCCCTCTAGCAGATCCAAATTTTAATAATTATGAAAATCAATTAATTACTCAGAGTTTTGTTTGGCAACCCCCAGCTCTTTAACAAACTACGTTACGTGACTTTGCAGACAAAGTCGCAGACAAAAGCTTGCTCCTATTTTTTTTCATTAAACTAAAATTTGAAACCAACATGTTTTGAATTCCAGTGCTGTGTGTTCCATGGCTGTACATAACATGGCCATACATTTCCTGGCTATACGATAATGTTTGTCTTTACATCTAAAACCGAGTCACAATTGAAACAACGCTCACCAGATTTTTACAGAAATCCCATCGGTGCATTCACGATGCATACGAGTAGGTCTTCTCGCTTCTCCTTGGTCAGTCCGAGTCCAGCATCGTTGTTGCTCCGGCGCGGCGCCTCTCCGCTCTGGGCAGTCAGTCGCGTAGTGGTCCTGTTGTCGGCAGTTGTCCCTTGTGATCTCGTTATGCATGTGAACAAACATATCAGGGTATCAAGAAATGCACAATATTTGATTATTTTGATGGCATGAAATAACCTCTTTGATAATACTGATGTTTCAGTAATCTGATTTGTCAAAATGATCATAATAAACTGAATAGGAACAATAATTAGAAAACTATTTTGCGGGTATCTATTCTGTGACAGATGAAGAAGAAGAAGAAGGATAGTCAGTGTCCAAATTGGCAAGAACTTCACACGACTCTACCGATTGCTCTACTAATTACTCTACCGACGGCTCTACCAGTGACTCTACCAGTGACTCTACCAATGACTCTACCAATGACTCTACCAATGACTCTACCAATGACTCTAACAATGACTAACCAATGACTACCAATGACTAAGTGCACACGAGGTAACGGTCCATGTAAAGGACTGATCCGAATTTGTGAGATGAACAGAAAGCGCTCTGGCTGTGCACATGTCCACCTTAGTCCATATTATGGCATCGCAACGACATAAAATCGACTCACCGGGTTCTGTGCAGTTGCCCTTCAGGTTTGCTTGCAAAGCAGATGGCGGCTCGTGTACTCGCTGGCTGCCACTCCATTCTCGCTGCTGGAAGCACCATGGTTGTTGTTCGTCCCCGCGCTGTGTAGATATCTCGCTGTAGTGGCCCTTGATATCGAAGGTCACGTCAGATGAAAGAAGCCACATATGGCATCTGGTCCGAATCAGGAGTCGCAGACACTGCTGAAGGCTGGAAGCTTGATGTTCGCTTAACATGTTGCTGATTGGCGATGGCTCTCTGTCTTTTTTTGCGGTACTCATGTCATTGAAGTTAACATGTAGGTAATGGATGTCTTCGATCTCTGTTTTCAATTCGCACAATTTCGATAGGTAGCAAACCAATGCTGTTCCTTTCAGGTTAACTATTATCAATTTAGTCCCGTGCCTTGTCTGGATCACATAACAAAGAAATGTGCAAACAGAAAATTTTCTTCCATCTTCATTTTGATTTTGCACGTTGCTCGTTTTGTTGTTTCTTTGTGGTACGTGAGAACACCATCCCACTTATGATGTAGGGACTAACACCAAATCAGCAATTATTATCATTGTCAGGAGGCTTCTTGCTTGCCGGAGTATGACAGCGGGCATGAGTTTTCGGGCGAAGAGAATAAAACCAAGGGATCTTTATCAGTAGGTACACTATAATCAGTAGGGATTACTATTCTCTCAAAATATTATCACAGGTATACGCAGGATATTCTAATTAACGATATTGAACTGACACTCCGCCGAACACATAATGCCCTTGCGCGATGCTAACCGATTCGATCCGTATCCCATAATGTTGTGTATCGATCGACCGTCGTACATCCGCACTGCCCACTAGCGCTCGTAGTTGTGTCAGAGCGAGGAAACGTCACTCTGTTCAAATATCGAACCACCGTCAAGTTTATATACCTACCTTTGTTTTTATTGATCGTTTGTGTTTGTTATTTTGATTTAGTTTTATTTGATTGTTATTGTATTTAATCATATTCTGCATGAGTTTAATTTGTTTGTATTTTATGTAAATGTTTATAATATGCTTTTAGGCTGAACTAGTGTGACCTTACCAACCTGAACACCATAATTATGTACCTAGTTTCATGAACAATAAACATCTTTATCTTTATCATTTTCCACTTCTGGCCCAGGACGTCTCCCAAAATAGCCTTTTGTCACTAGTTTTATTTATTTGTACCATTGATGGTATAAGTGACACAACTTTGTACTAGTGAAAATTATTTTGGATAAATAGTGTACTTAATAATATGTCTAAATCTCAGTCACTTGAAATAAGATTAAAGCAGCCAAAATACACAAATATCAGTTCAAATAGTCATCCTCAACAGAACAGAATTTGTTTAAAAAGGCCCAAACGTCTTCAAAAACGAGAGCCAAATCGCGAGGGGAGAGCACCCCATGTTTGTCTAATTAGATCTTTAGCGTTCGCTGGTACTTGTTTACGTTTGCATGATTCTACGACGCTATCAAAATAATTAGACCTAATAAGGTTATCTAACCACGCGTGTAGCTGAAATCGTATCGTAAAAATATGAAAAATTTCTTTCAAAACGTCATGTATGTCCGTACAAGCGAAAACACACCCAGTTGTAACTAGTGCCTCTGGGAGCTGTAGACCTCACGAGCATACTAAAAGTGAGCTATTTGAGGAATGTAATGTGCAAGTGCATTTTCCGTTTTGGGATTTTTTGATATTTTTGATTTTTTTTGCATCATCTTGTGTAGAATGAGGTCCTTTGTGTTTCTCTCAAATTTGATTGAAAACCATCGATTGTTTGATGAGCTATCCTGTTCATTATGCTGAAGATCCTTATCAGATCTTCGCCAAACTTTTATGAGACCAACTTATAGTTACTACCTTTCAAATAAAAAAAGAATAATCGAAATCGGATCTCATTTGGTGGAGATATTCAGTATATCAAATAGCCCCCTTTTTGTCCTTTTTTTGGGGGAAGTACCCCTCCAATCAAAAATCCCCGACGACAAAAAATTCTAATAAGTCATATAACCAGTGTACCAAGTTTCGTCCAGATCGGTTGAAAAATGCGACCTGTAGAGGAGAACAGACAGACAGACAGACATCCGGACAAACGCATTTTTGGCCAATGTGGAAACTGAGACGCTTCGCTCGCTTCGCTCGCTCGGTCAATTAAAATGCAAGTTGACGGTTATGTAACTCAGTACATATAGCTAAAATATTGAACCGAAAGAACATTGGATAAAACGACTTAACTAAATCAAAAGGGAAGTGCAATAGACGGTCTTATCGCTATTATTAATTCATGTCATTCTTGTAGATATTTGTGTGTCTGTGGCGTATATAGATGATATTGTTGTATATAATTATTATACAATCGATAAAACGAGAGCGATATGAATGTGAATATTTCCCAAGGAATATAAAATACTTTCTTGGATATTTCCTTTGCGATTCGCTGTCTGTTTTATTCTCAGTTACCTACAATCGTGAGATCTACGAACTCATAATATCCCGTAGTCCGCCAACAACCCATAATAAAACTTTATGAAGAAGAAATAAATGGGAAAGAAATCATAATAAATCCACCCTCAAATAAACGAACTAATCAGTGGAGGGTAACGGTAGCCTGCTTCACTCCGAGACGGATTTCATTCAACCAAAAAAAAATACTTTACTACTTAAACCTCCAGGCACGATAGATATCCTACCTACCTAGATATATTTTGACGACCTCGCATCTTAGTATCAAGTACCGACTCCAGATAAATTCACGGATGTCTAAGGAGAGTAGTCAGAGGTACGTCCAATCATTTTATTTGGCAAATACGTTTTGCAGTAATTTATTTGTTTTCTTTTCAGATAAATGTAAACTGTCTTTATTCAGATCAATCACAAAAATCGTCTTATAAAACAAGTTAATCTAAAACCTTGCGACCAAAGCCTAGAGGAACCGGCTAGAAACATACCCTCTTATTCATATTGGATAAGACTGTTGCTGTCTCTTTTTTTTTGGCATATAAAAGACAGTGAGATGTAATACTCTGTTATAAAGCCGCTTTAAAATGGCAGTGAATATGAATAAGCACTGGAGCTTCACTATAAGCCCTACTAATATTATAAATGCGAAAGTAACTCTGTCTGTCTGACTGTTTGTGACGCTTTCCCGCTTAAACCTCTCAACCGATTTTGATGAAATTTGGCACAGACAATCTTTAGACCCTGAGAAAGGACATAGGCTACCTTTTATTGCGAAAAGTACGCAGACGAAGTCGCGGGTACCAGCTAGTATTATTATAACAAAGATCGAGCAAAACTGGCACCGATATTCATCTAGTTTGAAGACGTTTCAAAGTGATCCTTGTGATTTAATTGAGATACCATTTGACTTCGACTTTGTACCATTAAATCACCCTTTTGCATTTATAAATTCTTGTAATTTTAAATTCGTTGTACAAAATTTTCGCCAATATTTATTTATTACCTTTATTTAGTTGCGCCCCGCTGTTTTACCCGCGCAGATTTAAATCCAGATTTATACCCACAGGATAAAAAGTAGCATATGTGCTATTCCAGACTATAATCTATCTCTCTGCCAAGTTTCATCCTGGTCCGTTCAGCCTTTCCAGCGTGAAAGAGTAACAAACATACATCCATCCATTCATACTTAGTAGGATACGACAGTGAATTTTAGACGTAAGTATTATAAACTCCTCTGTGGTAGAGTGGCAGGAATTTCCGTGTCCCAATAAAACAACACTACGTAAAAAATCTCATTTTCCTTTATTGCAACGAGCCTAATTTGAATTGAGTGTTATGCAGTTATGATTCAAGAGAGCGAATGATTTTAAGTAACTCCGGGCAGAGAATGACGTAACAAGGAGGTTTTGGCTGAGATTCATAAGTATTTTTCTGCCAGAATTTATTTGATAGCTATTTTGCAGGGTTTGTACTTTTTGTGGTATTATGTTTCGTTTTGGTTCGTATTTATTTTCATCTACCATTTATTAGTTGAAAAATCGAGGCCGGATTCACGGCATTGATCCCGGCACGGTAGGTATTATATTCTTCAGGTATTTCAATATTTGTAAATAGTTTTTAATTTAACTAGTATAACGCATTTGACGCAGTCTGTAATGTTATATAGTTATTAATAAATTGAATTTGAGTAGAAACTTTTATTTATTTATATTGGTGGACATTCCACACAACACTATCTAGCCCTAAACTAAACCAAAGCTTATAATATGGGAACCAGACAGCTGATATAATACCAAATAACATTTTTTAATACATACTTCTTAATAACACCCAGACAGAGAACAAACAGCTATGTTCATCACACAAATGTTTGTTCTCGGTGGGGATCGAACCCACAACCTACGGCACCAAAGGCAGAGCTACCACCAACAGAGCTGTGAGGCCTGTCCTTTGAGGATATCTAACAGGGTTCGTCAGATATCTACCCAATTATAGAATTCGGCAATAGGTATTCCCTTTTTGCAGTAGTTGGTATTCCAACGTTAGGTTTGAAGCCTATTGCTGCTTCTAGAACACTAACTGGTTCCTCACGATTCACTAGTGTAAACAAGTAACCTGCATAAAAATAGAGCACCCGTGGTTCGGTGGGTGTGAGTAATTTTTTTTTCGTGGTTCGGTGAGAGTGAGAATAATAAATAACAATAACATAAAAACATTTTATTTCGGTCTACATTAATCCATAGGTCGTTAGTAACAAAATAAACACAGAGAATGGATGATAAGCACTTCACTTAAAATATAAAATAAAATAATAATAATAAAAGCAGGTCCCATTCGCAGCATGCTTTTACCACAATAGCGGGATTTCTCTCGGGATCACTCTGCGAATCAGGCTTCCCACAGCGGCGATGAATATCTATCCGCTATGGTTTTCAGAATGCTGTTGTGACTGTCACGCATTCTGCGAATCAGGGAAAATGATTTTATGCGAATGATGGCACCGCAGCCATCAGTTTGGTATTCAGAAAATATTTTTTTTTATACTACCAAGGTAGCAAACAAGCATACGGCCCACCTGATGGGAAGCGGTTACCGCAGCCTGTGGACGTTTGAAACACCAGAGGTGTCACACTCGCGTTGCTGACCCTTTAAATATTTTAACACGCTTTTTAGAATATGTAGTAAGTACTTGAATCTAAGAGATCTGAGGGGATATCCACCATGCCTCGGGATCAAAGTCGAAAAACTGTTTCAGTTTAACATAACCTATTCAAACAATAAACTAAGGATAAACCCAACAGTCTTATTAAAAGCTCAGATTCACCCCAATCCCGTAATCAAATAGCAAATAACAGAACAAAGCGTACACTCAATCATGAAATAATGAGTGAGCAGATTAGATAAAATGCTCATAGTAAACACGAAGAGACGGGGCAAGATTCACACGTGTCCGTCACGATACAGGGACGTGTCCGACACGATACAGAGACGTTGGAGAAAATCGATCTACTGTAAAGTAATTTTTGTTTATTCTACTACTTTTTTTACTATTAGTTGATGGAACTAGCAGATGGCATGTCACACATGATTGGAACGTACCTTCCTATCCATCAACTTGAGGCATATAGATGTTAATCCTCATGGGCCTGTAATCACACCGGCATCCACACTCTTCAAGCTGAAACTCAGCAACGCTGTTTGGCGGCAGAAAAAGGTGTGCTGGTAGTACTTCCCTGGACGAGCCCATCACAAAGAGCTCTATCTACTACTCTTCAAATAAAATAAGACTTGAGGTGATCAGTGGAAACCAACACCCATAACTAAGTATGGCATCAGAAGTCACTGACCTGCATTAGAATATGAGACTTCTAAAGGACCGAATGTTATGTTTAATTTGTAGTGGCTTCAACCAATTTCAAATACTACAACGTACTATGGAGCTAGTTTATTTTCAAGCTTTTTTACTATGTAATCATCTATACTTAGTTTTTGAACGTTTAATTTTTTTACGTATCTGAATTTGCCTTTACTCCCTAGATAAATGTATAGGTATGTGTACCTTGGTAAATATGTATACCTATCTAAGTATGTAACAGGTAAGATAGCTAATCCAGACTTCTTAACTGTTAGTCGAAAAAAGCAAATATTCTCGGTAGATGTTAAAACTATGTGCTTGAAAAAATCAAGTAGAATGTTGAAATGTTCATCAGCTTAGCTGATAGTTTTCTTTGAAATATGTCGTTACGTTAATGAAGTGTGGGTTGAAGTGCCTTTAAATTACAAGCGAATAAATTTCCATTTATAAACATTTTCATTTTTTTTGTCATAAAGCAACCCGCCCATAATCCTTGCCTGATGAAACACTGTAATGACCTCTGTCCTGTACTACTTACGGTGGTGTGTATAGAGTATTATTCAACTATTATTCATTCTACGAGTATGACAAGAATAATAAATCTCTCAGTACCAATTACAAGTGCGATTACTTGACCGAGCTAGGAATCGAACAGACGATAGGTCCGCTGGGAAATAGTCGATAATAGGCGCTATTATTACAACCCCATTTCTGTGATAAGAATACCTCAAAATATCGACGATCGAGTTTTTTTTTCAAAATTCACCCGTACCTACCTATGTTACTTATGTGTGCTAAAAGTAGATGGTTTTTCTTGGTCTGGTGTAAAATATTACATGTATATATTCCTTTGATTACACCGGCAACCCACACTCTTCAAAACGAAACACGGCGTTGCTGCTTGGCGGCGGAAAAAGTCGTGGTGGTAGTACTTCCCCGAACGAGCCCTTCACAAAGAGCTCTACTACTCTAGATCTCTAGAAATGAAGCTATAGTATCTAGTAATAGTACGAGTAGAGCATTTTATCAAAAACTTCGGCGAAGTACCTACCTATATCTCGCCAAGCAGTTTTGCTAGTATTGCTCAGAGAGAAAGACCCACACTTGCGAAGATAGGTCGTCACACAGCAAACTGCTTTTTTTTCTATCTGAAACGGTTCAAGGTAGTGATTTTTCTTCACCCACAAAACGAACCCAAAATAATAAGACTACAGACAAAATGTTCAGCATAAAGAAAAACAACTTGATCCATAAACATGCCAATTTACCGACCTATTCGGCCTTCAGTCCCCAATAACGAGAGTAATTTCTTGCCGATAACAAAAACAATAGGACTCTTCTCATATCAAATATTGATCGTGAAATTGAGATAAGCCATAATAATTGTTTTCAGTGAAAATAATAACAAGAATATGTTTTTGTATTTGGGTTAGTAGGTACTAAAAGATCTGAAGGACCGTGCCTGAGATTCAAAGTCCAGAAGCTCTTTTTTTCTTTTTTAGATATATTTATATTTCTATTTGTCTATGTGAATTTGTGTTTCTATACGGTAGTAACGGGATAAGAGCAGGAAGAAGAACCACAAATGTTCCACTCCAGCATAAAAACTATGTGAAAACAGCGCGAATGAGTTCCCTTTAACCTCAAAACCCTTGACTACGAAGTTACAAAGCAAGAGCTAAAACGAAGCCACTGTTTAAGTACGTGTATAATTATAGCTATCAACCGCCAACAAAAATAAAGCTCGCCACGTACAAACGGTAAGTGAGGGGGAAGTTAAGACAGACCAACTTTTAAGTTATTCGTTAGACCGACCCGGAGGCGGTTGGTACTTGGGATAAGTCTGCGGTCTCCTTCGCCGCATCAAAAATACTGCCTGTCACCCTTTTGGAAGTAAACTTCTTATCTGCAGACGGCTTAAAAAGATTACTGGTTAAAGTTGTCTCATAATCACAATTAAAATTTTAAAAACTGTACCATATACCAGTTCTTTTCATATTATTACAGTGTATATTTTTATCAGCACAGTATAGGGAAATACGTAATCATAATCCGTAAGAAAGCAAATAAAATAGATAAATTGTCTTACGAATCATCAAATCTTTTTGTAAAAACAATTTGGCCATATAATTTTTCGAGCGTGCGTTGTCTTTAATGGATAAAATTGAAAAAAGATATGCGTGAAGTATAGCTTGAAAATGCCTTTAAAGCCTAGGCAGCCTTTTCTCGAAGCTTTTATGCTTTGAGAAATATATCTCAAAATAAAAATAAAATATACCTACCCAGTTACTGCAATTATTTTGAATTTGAAAAACATATCTCAAGGAATATAGGTATTCAAATTCCTTGACATATCTCTGATATTATTCTCTGTGTGTTGTGTGTCAAATAAATGTTTCTTTCTTTCTTTGTATTCCTCCGTCAAAACAACCTTAACAAGGCCTGAGAGCTTTTTGGAACAAACCTTCATCATAAAACATTTCAAACCAACGCCATTTAGTAAACATGCCAATCAATGGCACAACTTGGTAACGCAAGGCCAATTTGTGCCCGGACATTATTCTGAAAGGTGTTACAACTTTATAATTGGTGTCGAGCGATTCAGTTATTAAAGGCTTGAACAATGGTACATGGTAGCTATGTAGACAGCGATGACACGCGACACAAAGCCGCTGAAGGGGCGTAGATCCAAATGTGTTTCAATTCACACATACCTACATAAACTGTTCAGAGCAATACTGTGAAATTTTGTCCCTAAATACACATTTAATATTTCAGTCGGAAAGGCTGCATGGTTTGAATAAATTTGCAAGCTGAAACGAGTCAAAATACAAAACTTAACATGTGATTACTTCCCTAAATGCATTTAAATATTATGTAATTAAAACTTAGCAAATCTAGGAAAAAATATAAAAATAATTGTTTACCCCTTTATGCATGACTAGTGGCGCCCCGCCTGTTTCACACACGCAGATTGATATCTCGGTATTCCCTCGGGATAAAAAGCCTATGTGCTATTCAAGACTATTATCTATCTCTCTGCCAAGTTTCATCTAGATCCGTTCAGCCGTTCCGGTGTGAAAGAGTAACAAACATCCATCCATCCATACTCACAAACTTTCGCGTTTATGATACTCGTAGTAGTAGGATTTAAACGATGACGGATCGAATTCATTGATGGTTAAAAATTTTGTTATCTTTTTTAATTTTCTTATACGTCTGCGAATAAATAATAATTTAATAAGTAATAATTTTTTTTTTATATTATTATTTATTCATAGATTTTAGTTGATGAACGCAGGGCATCGTAGGATACGTCCATATCGCAACTTGCGATTGCTTTGTTGTAGGTTATAGCTACCACTTCACATCAGGTGGGCCATCTGCATGTTCCATCAGCAAGCAGTAGTGGTAGTAGTACGTGGACAGACATATGATAAAACCTAAACTACTAACAACATCAGCCTTTGTCTAATTTGGGTAAATATAAAAACTCGTTTGCTTTGAACTACAGTCCCCAGTGTTATTGAAAGTATTGAAATATCTCAATTGAAAACAAATCTCTGCTCTGCAGCTCAGTGAAATGAGATGTATTGGAACCGGCTCTTTGTGATTACTGACAGATTGTATATTGTATAACTATAACTCCTATATCCATTGTTTCCATGCTGCAAGCGTTATTGCACGAATGCACTTGTTCGCCAGCCATGCATCATCACTACATAGTATAAAACAAAGTCGCTCTCTCTGTCCCTATATCCCTATGTCCCTATGTATGCTTAAATCTTTAAAACTACGCAACGGATTTTAATGCGGTTTTTTCAATAGATAGAGTGGTTCAAGAGTCAAAGTCAAATAATGTTTATTCAATAAAATCACAAGGACCATCTTGAACCGTCTTAAAACTAGGTGACTCTAGTGCCAGTTCCACGCGACCAACACCGAGAAGAACAGGCAACAAACTCGGCTTGGTATCGATCGCTCTTTTGTATGATCCTCGTTACAATGTAATAAAATACCTACACTATTGAAGCTATATAATACATTAAGTAGGTAATCTAACAGAAAAAGGAAAATTAACAGATTCATAAAAGAACACACGCTTCAAACTAATAATACTAATGCATAAGTAAGAAGTGTAGTAAGTCAAACAACAATAAAAAATAAAATAACATATTAGTAACGACATTGCAGATATGTTAGCCGTCGATGGGCAGAGCGACCGGGACATCAGGCCACGCACTCTTATCCCAACTAATATTATAAATGCGAAAGTAACTCTGTCTGTCTGTCTGTCTGTCTGTTACGCTTTCCCGCTTAAACCTCTCAACCAATTTTTGATGAAATTTGGCACAGACAATCTATAGACCCTGAGAAAGAACATAGGCTATCTTTTATTGCATAATATTCAAATTAAAAGTACGCAGACGAAGTCGCGGGTACCAGCTAGTCATGAATATAACTATCTATGGTATAGTAAGCTTTCCTTATCAGATAATTCTTAATGTACACTTTGAATTTTTTAATAGGAAGCCTAGTGACACTTTCTGGAAGTTTATTATAGAAGCGTATACCGTTCCCCATGAACGAGCCATTTACCTTTTGTAATCGAAACTTCGGAATGCATAATTTATTTTTATTTCTAGTGTTAACGTTATGTGCGTCACTCTTTTTCTTAAAGCTACCTATGTGTTTATGAGTGTACAATAAATTTTCAAAAATATACTGTAAAATTAGTGTGAGAATATTAATTTCCTTAAAACGCTCCCTCAATGAGTCACGTGGTTTCATTTTATAAATGGCACGTATCGCCCGTTTTTGAAGTTCAAATATACTATGTATATCAGCAGCTCTACCCCATAGCAAGATACCATAAATAGGACATTACACCTAGGAAGTAACTAACTATATATTAAACTACTATATATATAACTATAATGTTACTATTGGTAACTTTCACATTTTTAGGTGTTCACAAATTCTTTTTTTATCTCCACGCACACAAGGACCCCTTCTGAATTTCAGGAGTCTTCATCCAATGCTTGTCTGGTAGATTACGCTACTTAGCGATAAAGCTGCCCAACTTTTAGTTTGGTTTTTGTTGTATTTTCTATCTATCTACTTAGTAGTACAAGTGCGCTAGGATGCGATAGTCTAAATAGAATGTGCAACAAGCGATCTGATAAGATGCGAACTTATGCAAGCTGATGTGAAAGGATACGAAATGGTTTTTGATTTCCCAAATCCGACAAGCGTCTGAAAACGGGCTAACGACCAATATAATCGCTCCATTGCAAATAGAATCCCTAAATAGATTTCGAATGCAGTTAGTTTTGTAAGCTCTTTATAGTTTCTGTGGAGTTGCGAATTCAAATAGCTTTTGCCGAACCTTTACCACACATGATACAGAATGGAAATGTAGTCAATTAAAAAGTTCACGATTTTAATATGAGCTCTTCGTTTGCACAGTATTTTATTATTATTATCTATTATATATATTTATTTTATTATTTTTTGCTGATTTGATTCTAAAGTGAGCTCGTTTCTAAAGCTGTAACATTTTTCGATTGTATAACCATTGTAATCAATTTTATAAAAAAAAAAAATATTATACATAAACACCCAGACAACATTCTTCAGATCATACACAAATTTCTGCAGATCATACACAAATTTGTTCCGAGGCGGGGATCGAACCCGCAACCTCTTGCGTCGGCGGACTCTCGCCCGCTGCGCCACTGAGGTCGTCAATTGTAAAGAGATGGCAATTGTTAAGACGCAGGCAACCGTCAAAAATTCAGTAAAAGCGAGAAGTTGTTTGATGGCACCTACGTTAGTATTTTGATCAATTTTACTAGTTACAATAATCTTCAGCATACCATACAGTGCGATGATATTTAAAGAACTCTGAATTGCTTAGCGACTAGTCAGCCAAGAATATTTTTAATTAACTATCTGCACCCCGCGGTTTCACCCTCGTAGTCTTAAATCCCGGTATTCCTACGAGATAAAAAATAGCCTATGTGCTATTCCAGACAAATAATCTATCTCTGTGTCAATTTTTATCCAGATTTCATCCAGAACGACTGAACCGTTCTGGCGTTATTGAGTAACAAACATCCAAATTTTCACATATACAATATTAGTTTGATTATTTCATTTTGATGGGAATGCAAAACATTTTGCCAATGGAGTGTTTGTTTTTCCAAAACGTAATTCTTGCACACACAATAATTAAGACCCCTTAAATGAACTTGTTTATGACGTGAGTCGGGAAGTCATGGCCGCGCCTCTACACCTCATATTATGAATAAATCCTTTTATATGCATTAATTATTTAGCCGACGGTGGATTAGACAGACGAATTTACAGCGATATGTAGCTTATTTGTTCCGTTGCAGGGGCATTATTCTCTATGACATAGGAGATTCCTTACCCCAAACCGTGTGAAGTCACAACTTGATCTTAACTTTATTCTATAAAACATAGGACACTTTGGTCATAGTGAATAACGCCCCAGCACTTTTTCTCCTTCTCGTGTCACTAGGTTTTTCGAAATAGTGTAATCAAAAGATTTTAAGTGCATCCCAAAGAAGCTCCTTTTGAGCATTGACACCTGTTTCAGAACTTTTTAGGTTCTGCAACATTCCAGTTATAGTACTTGTAATTAACTAAGTAACCAACGATACTCGTGTTATTTATTTTTGCAGAAACAACAGCTTTTCAATACAGCAGACATCACTAAACACTAACAAATAACACGTATTTAGATTCAGAGCTACAGTTATTTGTGAGAGTGCTACGATTTCGTAGCAACGTGCTACGAAGATGTCTACGAAGATAAAAACCGGTAAAGTGCTAAATTGTTGATATAATGTCGAACAATTATAATATTGGTCTACTCAGGAAATGCACGACGTCTAGTCGAGAGAAGTCGGTGGAATAAATAAGGCCCATGTTCGTTATTTCTCGAAAGGTATAGGCCTATGTCTAGCAGTGGACTTGTTTAGGCTGATGATGATGAGGGCAGCAGCATCTCTGATACTGTTACTGAGTACTCTGAATTCTGTTGCTTTAAAAATAGAATAGAAAAACATGCGACCACACTCTTCAAACCGAAACACAGTAAAGGCACGCGTCCACCGCATCAGCATCGCTGCGTACGGAGCGGACGGAGCGGCGTTATTTACAAAATGCCGATGGGGTGCGTCCACTGCATCCGGATTTTGCATCGGCAGCATCGGTATTTTCAAAGCAATTCCAAATGGCGCTGAAATACCGGCATCCGAATGACGCGTTCACTGCGGATGACGTCATCAGCAGAAATACCGGTCTCTGGCGCTGAAATGCCGATCCAGTGCACACTACCATACAAATCAATACAAAGCAACAAATCCGTCCGCTCCGTACGCAGCGATGCGGATGCAGTGAACGCGCACGTTAACGCTGCTTGGTAGCAGAAAAAGATAGTTCTTCCCTGGATGAGCCTAACAAAGAGCTCTGCTATTATGAGTAAGTAGACTTCTTCATAAATATACATTTAGATGGCAAGCTTTCTGTTCGTTGATACAGTTCTGTGTGACTGGGCCTCTGTTCGCATGAGACATGGATACGACCCTCGTCTTCTGCCTGCATCCAGTAATCCCCTTAATAGATTCCGACGGACTCCGCCACTGACGCGATAAAGAGCGCCTTATTAAGCGATAGAAAGGCGACAGACGTTTACATACCGAGGCTTGACTTAGTTGCCTCTTCTAAAGACTAGTTTAAAATAACAAAACTTTTTTTGGTAAATCTGACATCAGAATACAAAACTTTTGCTGAATGGAACATCTAAAACTGAATGTTAACTAAACGTCATTGTATCGTTCAATCTCTGAGGACCTACCAAAAAGGAAATCGTCAAAATCAATTGAAAAAAATGATCTGAAATGTTTCCGTGGAGTAACTGATGTGCTTCCTTTTCTAAGGGTTTATTGAACTCTACCACTAAAGTCTTTAAACGACACGTTTGAAAGTGTAGTTTCTTGTAAAATCAGCGACATTAACAATTTGAAATTTTATCACTATTTTTTCTATGATTAAAGTGTAATTTTGGTGTAAGTGGAATAATTTATCATGCAATTTGTCCGAATTTCAGTTGGCTACATAATACAATACACGGTAAACTTTGCCCTTTTTTAAAGACTGATAAAAATAGAAAGTATACCTAAGTAGAACATCCCTTAGCTTCATAACGAAGCTACCCTTCTTGGCTTAAAATATAAAAGGTATTTTATTTTCACCCGTCCCTATCCGCCCTATGGGGTGATACATAATTAATTAACATTTTTAAGAATATATTATGGGAAATAATTCAGCACGGTCGGAAAGGGTTAAAGAATGTCAGTTGTCAGGCTTAAAGTAGGGAAAAAGCAAAATCATGTAAACGTAGATTAATAAATAATAAATAAATAAATAAATAAATAATGCTGGACAATCCACACAGCACTATCTAGCCCCAAAGTAAGCTATTCAAAGCTTGTGTTATGGGTACTAGATAACTGATATATTTAATACATTATATACTTACATAGATAGATTTTTTTTTATTATACATAGAAAACACCCAGACCATCGGAACAAATTTCTGCAGATCGTACACAAATTTGTCCCAAGGCGGGAATCGAACCCGCAACCTCTAGCGTCGCAGGCAGGCTCTCGCCCGCTGCGCCACAGAGGATGTCAAATTAGATTAATAAATGATCGATATTAAATAGAAATGGCAAGTAGTCTCCAATTTATTGTTATTTTGTCTGTTGAGCACGCAATATATGGAGAAATATTTTAAAGTTAATAAGGCGAACTCATTATCTCTTCTCATTCTATAAATACATCAACAGTATATAGTATGTAATACATCAACAGTATCATAAACCTAAACAACTTATTTATCTTACAAATACTTGATTATGTTCAACTCCGGGAATTCAAGACGAAGTTAGGGTTCCGAGAATACTTTCAAAGTTGGATTCGTCGACCAACTAGTCGACCCTCTTCGCGTTTTCTTGATTGGTTTAACAACTAATTGTCCAATATTCCTATAGCTCACTCGTGGCTGGATTCATTGGTCGATTGATACTGAACGCATCAAAAGTCCACTTTATTGGGAGCTTTGAATATGTATACTCTGCTTCACAGTCGTTTATTGTGATAACTGGATGGTTTAGTAGATGGGTCTTATTATACTGGTTAGTTTTGTTTGTGGAATGGAAATGTAGCTATAGAGCGTAAATTGTTTACACTACTTACTGAATTAAATCGGTGCTACATGTTTGCTTTAAGTGGCTATTCTCTTTTGTCATTCTGTTCTATTATGTAGGCTTTGACATTGTAGAGATCTCGTAAAGTCGATAGAGTAGACTCAAATACTTGGGAATATGTGGAGGGATACATATCCAACTATGAACTTCTTAAAGCTGGCAAGGAACGGTTTGAAGGACACCGCATTTAGTGTTTCTAACCCTCTTTTTTGCACGCTATATATACATGGTCCATAATTATATGGTACTTAATTTGCTTGGTGTCTGTAAGAAAAAAAATAAGTGCTGTCGCAGTAGGTACCTATGTAGGTTTAATATCAATCAGTCCTAGGCGAGCGTCTGAAAATATTATTGTTATTTTTGTCATGTCACTAATTTCGAAACAAGAAGAAGAAGATTTTAACCTCAAGAGGCACCTCAAAGAGGCTCCTTTTTTACCCGAGTGCCACGAGGGTTATGTGATTGGCGTGTATCTATCCATGTATGTATGTATCCATCCGTCGATATTTCCTTTATTACCACGCAGCAACCAAACGGCTGGATGGATTTTGATGATTCTGGTATCAAACGATTCGTTGCAACTTTCCAAGTGTCCTTAGGATAAAAAAAAACAAAAAGTAAGGTGGGAAGGAAAGCAGGAGCGATATTATCTCACATAAAAAAAAAATCTTTTCGCAATCAAAGCAATATGGATATCAAAATCAAGAGAGTGATACAGTGTTTTCAAATAATGTATTTGTTTTTTATTTAAAGTAAACCCTCAAAGGCAAAACTAGAACGCAAAATTCGTTAAGTCACTTTAGCGAACTAGGCCATAAGTGATACTAAAATATATAATAAAACCTTACCTATGATCATACAAATCGTTTAAAAAAACCCGCATTAAAATCGTTGAAGCCGATTTGAAGATATTAAGAGTTTTGTTAAAAAAATGTGATTGTTAGTAACCCCAAAGTGATCGAAATGCAGGCGTCAGTAAACTGCTAGGATATAGGTGTAGGTACATGAGCCTCCGACTGTCTGCGATCATTACATTTTATCATTCGTCAAGACTGAAGAATGGATTTAACTATCAAAAAGTTCGGGCAGTCGGGTTTTTTATTTTTTAATAAATCTACTTGTTAGCAGTTACAAAGAAGAAAGAAATTTACAGACTTTACCTGAAATAAATATAGATAACTTACATAACTTTCTTTGTATATCACACCAGAAAGGATCAGATTTTTGACAAACATTTTTATTAGTCCGCTTTGAAATAATTATCTCATTCCGTTTGGGATTCCTCGGCCGCCAAAACTCTTCAAGCGATTCCAACTTCAATAAAAGTTTTCGCTTGTTCGGAACTTTTTAAATCAGTCCTTTATAATAGCGCGTGAAAATTTGGGAGCTTTTGTTTGTTTTGAAACTAATAAAGATTATGGTTTTTGTAAAATATTAATCGATTAACAAAGTTTTAACTCGTTTTTTTACTCAAAATGTAAACGGTTTTATGCAGTACAATCACATGGGTCACTTTGAATCGTCTTATATATCTACCGCCAGTTCTTCGTGAGTAGAGAGCACATTGTTTATCAACGACATTACTGTCAGTATAAAAAAAAAGCACAACAGTGTCACTTCTCATCTCAGTTTGTCACGTTTGGAATAATAAATAATACTAACTACTGCAAATTATGGGTATATGCCAAATGTAATATTTGGACATACCCCTGACTACCCCCCTTCGACGTCCCTTAGAATCTGGAGTTCGCACTTGGTACCCATAGACCTGAGGAAACATCTATCAAGATATTCTCCATATCTCTGATCTCTGTTGCCTGGGTATCAAAGTCCAGAACTGTTTCAGAACTTTAATAATAAATCGGTATTCTATTTATTTTTAATTACTTACTTAATATTGAATTTGAAATCTTCACGCACACAAACACCCCTTCTAAAATTCATAAGTCCATTTTATCCAAAGGTTGTCTGGTAGAGATCGGTATGTAGCGATAAGACCGCCCATTGTACTCTGTTGTTTAAGCTTTTTTTTGGTGCAATATATTATTTTCTATCTATGGTCTATCATCATGGGGCATGCAACGCATTAAAATTATGTTCATAACCATGATAGTTTCAAAAATTGTATATATATATTGTTGGTTCAAATATCAATCAAATTTTTGTTACTGTCGATTAAATTATTCGAAAGATTTTCATTCCCATTTTTAAGACTTCCCATTTTTAAATATCCAAATATATATTTAGACAGAGAGCTACTGGTCTGGTTGAAAAGGTGTGACGTGGGTCCCAGACTCATTTAATTACACCTAATAAGGTTATTTGAACCACAACCCAGACACTAAACTGACTGGAAAACCTTCTCTTATATTTCAAACATATTTTTTCCCGAAAAAAAGAAGAACTAGCCAACCTGTATACATTTTGTACAAATCAAAGTAAATGAAAACATCTCAAAATAATAATCACACTACTTAGATGTTCGTATGTTACGGGTTACAAATAATAAACATGTTAGACGTAGGTCTCTCTTAAGACGTGCCACTGAGCCCGCTCTTCGGCTCTTCTCATCCAGTGTTTGCTAGCTACATTCTATAGGTACAGGTTGTAAACTGAAGCCTTAAATAAACATAACAGATGGGAACAGAATGACCTAATTTTGTAACCCAAATACATAGGTCACTCCTTTGCTCTGTCATATTCCTATTGTCTCATCACATTTCTATCATCCTTGTGTCATATCTTAATAACAATCATAACACAAAGGTTTCAAGGTTTTTTGGTTCGTAAGTGTTGTAAATATCACATACGGTATATTAGGGGCATTGTTTTTTCATTTGAATAGGGACCTTCATCAGCTGTCACTTATTATTAAATTGCATTACAAAAAGTGTGACTGGATTTTATTTAGTTAATGCAAAGACAGAGTGCTTCTTGAAACATATATCTATTTGCAAGGACAAACCGACTTCAAATGCATAATATACTGCTCGTCAGAACATGACAAGTACCAGCTTTTGAAAAAAAGATTCATCAAAAAAGTACCAGCTTTCGAAAAAAAGATTCATCAAAATATGTCCACCCAGTAAAAAGTTATGAGATAACAAACATAAAAAAATACAGTCGGCTTGAGAACCTTCTCCGTTTTTTAAGGCTCTTAGAAATAAAAATGAACTATTGCGGGCTTAGCTGTTTTCAAATAATATGTAAATTAATCATTACCACTGTAGTTTTTTTTTAAATTTGACACATAACAATGTACATAGTTAAAGAGGATTTAATGCTAATAGCATTGTCTACCAGTCTTACTGAGCGTGCAAATATACCTACATGATGTGGTTTATTATTGTTAAGTATCAATAAGGTTTTGCGTGCCAGCAAATCGGTGCCCTTTTTAGCATGGATGAAGTTATTATTTGTAGGATAAATTCTACTATATTTGCTCTATACATCAGGTAGCGTAATTGGGTCTTCAACTGCCTACTTAGCTACTTACCGTCTATGAATAGAAGACTGTAGTGGAGCAATCTTGAGTACTTACGAATGAAATACTCGTGCACGTTGCCTTGTATGTAGGCCATGTCTCACCAAGACATAGCTTCACTAATTATAATCTTATTATTATAATATATTATAAATAAATAAATAAATTATGTTGGACAATCCACACAGCACTATCTAGCCCCAAAGTAAGCTACTAAAGCTTGTGTTATGGGTACTAGATAACTGATATATTTAATACATTATATTATTACATAGATAGATATTTTTTATTATACATAGAAAGAAAACACCCAATACATTTTATTTGTAAACATTCATTTGCGAAGAAAATTTAAATTTATTTAAAAAATGTACACACTACGTACGTCGGCTTATTGTTAGAAGTCACAAACTACAAAAAGTAACTAACTACCTTTATTGCGCACTCACCTGAATGAGCTCTACAATAATCAAAACCCATTTATTTCTAGCTGTTCTAGTTACGCCGATATGGCACCTGCTTAAAGTCATTATTCAACATAATTGACATAAATCAAAACATCAATTGCGTTTTCCCACACTTTTAGTTTTGTCGCTTAGTGACTTCTAGCAATAATGGAACAGTTGAGCAATCTGCAAACCAAAGAATTTGAATACAAGTACAAGAGATCCAAATCATTGCCAATCGGAAGCGTACCTAAGACAAAAATTAAATTAATTTTATTTTTTAATTAATTTAATTCCTGTCTTAATCAATCTTTAGTCAACTTTCACAACAAACAGCAAATGTGTATTTATAAATCCACTTCTAAGCAAAGCTTGAAGTTAAGGACCCGCAAGAGAATTCATTATGCAGAGAAAATTAGACTGTATACTATGCAGTGCAAGACTCAATGTGGTTTGTTGCTACGACTCGTAGCATTTTGCTACGCAGCAATTTTCAAGCAATCCTGATTCACAAAATTATCATATTTTTAGGAAACCAGGAGTGGGTCAAAGATAAAAAACATAAACCGGTAACCTAATTTTAATAATGAAAAACATCAGTTTTATTACATCAAATAATAATAACCAGAATGGAACAAGACACACTTAACACGACTTTAAACACTTTACACAGATTAACCACACCGAAAAATATAGCTCTCACGACCTAATTAAATACCCAGAACGAATCACAACGACTTTCCCTTGATGCTTACGCATCGAAAGCCAGCCAGCAAAGAGGCTAGCGTTTTTTTTCGAATGGACTATAATGCTGGTATAATCATATGACGATTGCCGACAGCGTTACCGGACCAAAGAGGCCAGCGCTCTGCCTGCACTTGGTTTTATGCGCGCCACACAGCACCGCAGCGCCACCACAGCGTGCGACACTGACAACACTCCTAACAATATTGTAATTTTCTTAGTAAATAAATGATTTTGAAAGTTTTTATATTTTTTCTATACATTAATTTCAGTTCAAATAAATCTATATTTTAATTATTGTTAAAATAATAAGAAGACACAAAACTTTCTCTTTCCTGACTTACAATCTATTTCATTTGAGTATAGACAAAAGTTATATTCATATTCATATTCATATTCATAAATCTTTATTGCGAATATAGGTATAGGTACAGATGTCAGGGTTTATAAAATAGATCCTCCATATTCAACTTAATAATAGCATGCAATAATAAGTAGGTACACAGTTTAAAAATAATAATAATAGTACATAATGTCACTTAAAGGTAAGTAGAATGTTGAAAAGTTGAAATCGTTAACACAAAAATGATACATAATATTTTCTATTTATATATTTTATAAACTTTTCACCTAATATTACACTCTCAAAGTAACCAAAGCTTGTATTACGCAAAAGTATTTTTTTTTATTTTTAGTTCTTAGGAAAAGAAATAGTAATCTTATCAAAATTTATAAAATATTTGTATTGGCTGTATATTCATCTGAGTCCATTGAAATTATATTCTAGTAGTAGTAGATTAAGTTTATTGCTCGTATTACTAATTAATCTACTGTTTGATTGATTTTAAACCTAATTTCGAGTAATAAGAAATAAACTGAAACTGAAACAGCTTCACGACTTTGTTCCCCAGGCACGGTAGATATCCCTTCAGATCTCCCAGTACCAAGTAGGTACTAATTCAAGATTTTTTGAGGATGTCTAAGGGGGTAGTCAGAGGTACGTCCAAACATTACATTTGGCACATACCCACATTTTGCAGTAGTTAGTATTCCATACGTGACAGGTTGCAAGCCCATTGCCGCTGTTAGAATACTAACTGGTTTCCTCACGATGTTTTCCTTCACCATTTAAGAGCACTGGCATTGCGCACAAAAATTTTTCGATAGAAAAATCCATTGGTGCACGACCGGATTCGAACCTGCGACCTTACGATCGGAAGGCGGGGTCACTCCCACTAGACCACCGGTGCTCAAGTCGAGTAATAAGCATGCTCAATTATGATAGAAGAGCTCTTTGGTGGGTTAGTCATTTGTGATACGTCAACAAAGTTATGCATCGTTCTGTGTGTTACTTATTTGGATGGGTATCCCTAAAGACATTTTCATGTGAGTGCTTCCGTCATTTGGAGCGTTAAGCTATCGGTCCGTGCTAGCAGTCACTAAGCCATGAAAAAGGCTTTCACGTGGCTTTAATTGGTTTGGTATGGTATCAGAAAGCCACTCTTCGAAATTACATTGAAAAAAAGTAACAAAAGGAAGTGGATAGTACAAATGTTACTAAAACAAAAGTTTCCCTTCACAAACTAATAAAACGAAACAATAGAAACTAATAAAACTACGAATGGAGTGTAATTAAAAAGTTATAGAGCACCTGAGCGTTCCAAACAAACTTGACAACTAACTTTTTTATTGTGAGTCGGCCACCGATATCAATGCAACGTAGCGAGCACAGTTGCAGTACAGTAGTACGGACTTCTTTGTAACACCTCGCCAAAGTTTGCAGCAAGTAATGTCGAAGTGGGCAAGTCGCTCGGCGGGCTCCGACGGCGCCGCCCGTTCTGTTCGTTCGCTCTGCTATTCTCAGCCCGCCCCGCCCCGCGCGCCGCCGCCGCCGACAAACAAACGGACAAGTTTTAATGTTTTGCTCACAAAGTGTATGATTAAACGCGGAGAGCGGCGGTAGAGAGAGTCGGCCGTAAGTTATTGATTTTCTCCGACCGAGCCCCTGACTACGTGGCTCGCGGTATAGTACGAGAGCTCTACGCCGGATGTCACTTTCCAACTACCACAAAACTGTCGCAAAACTACTTTTGAATGCGGGAAATTAGTGGGATATACTTTTTATGGTGTCGAATGAAGTTTTCACGATAAAATATGGTTGTTATAAAGTTTGAGCTATGAGTTACGAGGTGAAAAGTTAGGGGTGGCTGCGCTACTTTACCGCGCAGAGAGCGATTCGCGCACCCTACAACTTCACGTCGCTGTACGTTCCGAAGTTAACGCAAAGTTCCGCCATTTTGGAACATGCTCACAACCCACTTGTTTTATAAAGAAACTTTTTATTAATTCCTGTGGGCCGATGAGTGTCAGTAAGATGTTTTAAGGTTATGTTCAAAGACTAAAGACGTATTTCTGACTTAAAAGTGGGTTTATTGTGTTAACGCGACTGTGAAAGTGCTAAAAAGGAGTGTTTATGTGGATTCCGAATATTGTTTTGAAGTGAAATTAAAGTGACATACCTGGGATGCTCTTGTGATTTGTGTTTACTTCTTGGAACAGTAAGGAGGACGCTTTCAGACTACTTTCTGTGCTCGCTTATGACCAGATTTCATCAATAAGTGACAGGTGATTAGCTTTAAACTAAGTTTTACTACTTTTGTTAGCAGTTTGAAAGTTGTGTTGATAAAAAGTTTTAGTTAAAAGTACGTATGAGCAAACTAAACTACTTTTTATACAAGCTACGGTCCCTCGCGATGTCTGAGGGAGAGACATTCGTGGTTTTGAATTCGCATAACAATTTAGCTCACTTTGTTTCGTCTTGGAAGCATTAGATAAAGGTCGTAGATAATATTTTACTGTAGTGCTATAATGTAATGAGTGTATGTGTGCACATGACTTACATGAATATTTACATCTAGTGAGGTCTAAAAGTAGAACTTACCGTGTTCTGTTGGCGTTTAAGCTACCGCTCCCAGCTAAAACAGTCATTAAGCCTTGACGGAGCCTTTCGCGCATCTTGAAACAAATCAACTAGCTGAGGTATATGAACTAATTAATATTAATATCATCGTTCAAGTCATGGGCTTTCCTTGAAAGCCTTAAAGTAGACCGATGAAATGTTATATAATCCATGAATACATTAAATGTTCAGGTAAACAAGATAGCTCTAATTTGCAATAGTTTGAAAGCAAATTGGCTTTCACGCAAACTTCCTTTTCTATTTCCCTCAATTAAGCTATAATTTTAACAATAATAACAATGTCCATAGTTTCAAAGCTCTTAATTATACAAAGTTAAGCTCGTTAAAACTTAGAGTAACTGTTAAATCAAGAAAATGGAAGTTGAGGCGTTCCATAATAGCCCCAAAGTAAATTCCTTTGTTCCTGGGAAACTCGACATCTCTCTCTAACCAGCATCTTCTAATATAAACGTCAATACTTATTCAATCTGAAGATATGATTTTCCGTAAACACCATTCAGAACTTCCCGAATTATTTATTCCCTAAGAAAAACATTCCGACTTATTCCGAGGTATTATTCAGCAAGTCCCATCAAACTATCTCATAAATAAAGTAAAAAGCCCACGATATTGCGTCGTTTTATTGAGGACGCTATTACAAAGTCATTTCAGAGACCGGTCCCAGTCTCAGTCCATTGTAGATGGAAAATCTTTCTACAGTCACGGCTCTCGATGGGATAACGCAAACGCCACACGGCTCCGAAACAACACAAAGTGGGATCAATATGCATACAATAATTTACCCAACACTCCAGATCTTAGAGCATAAACTCGCCCGGCAACCAAGAAAGCTATGAAACTTTGTTAAATAACTTTTCAGATAACTTGAACTCGCCGTATTTGCGCAAAGTTGTAAGCGGAATTCCACCGCGGGCTAATTCAATCTGTACTCGGTTGTAATAAACGTTGTTTTCGCGTAATGCCAATTGCGGAGTTATTTTAGTTTGTCGAGCTAAAAGTTCTGGACTTCACGAAGCAAAACGCGAACTTTTGTAGAACATTTCAGTGTAGTTAGTACAATGTTATAATGGAAATAAGCACTTCAAAATGGCGGCGTCTGCAGCTGTTGGTAGGTGTAGATATCGATTCAGTTATGTTTTTGTTTGATGAATGTAGCAAGTTGTGACAGTGGGATTAATCAAAATTCTCGTTTTATCGGGAAATGTGAGGTTTCCGGGAACGTTGATTCGAATTTTGTTTGTGGTATTGACTTACTCTGTAAACATTAATTCTGTTGAATTAATTTCCAATAACATTACAATTTATGTAAAAACAGGAAAATTTAGGTAATAACTTATTTGTTATCGTGATACAAAAGTCATTTATTCTGTTGATTCACAAGAATCTCTTTGAAACATCTCCAAACTATTTGAATCTAATACTCGTACTTTCAGAATTAATTTTCATGTAACCTAATAGATGCTGGTAATTTGCATAGCAGTGTCAGATAGATACAGATACAGATTCATTATTGGTAAAACAGTTTACAAGTCATAGTAGGTACTTAGTACATGGCAATCCTAAGCAACGATATCTCGTTGCATAACTTAGGCAGTTCGATGAATTTTCTGTGATCTCAATCCTATTACTCGAGCGTAACAGGTACTGTCGGCAATCGCAGTTTGAATTTTTATTCACTTCGACATGGCTTTGTGAGATAGACACTTTTTTTTTTTATATACAACTAGCTGATGGAACAAGCAGATGGCCCACCTGATGTTAAGTGGTAACCATCACCTATAAACAAAACATTGCCCCGTAGGTCACGCACAATAGGAACGTGCCCTACGATGCACTGCCCTATCTGCAACTGCCCGTCTATCAACTTGAGGCATACAGATGCTAAGCCTCATGTGCCTGTAATTACACCGGCGACCACACTCTTCAAACCGAAACACAGCGTTGCTGCTTGGCGGCAGAAAAAGGCGTGGTGGTAGTACTTCCCCGGACGAGCCCTTCACAAAGAGCTCTACTACACTTACCTCATACTATATAATGGTGCTTAAATTAATATAATGGTTGCTTAAAATAAGCATGCTCAAAAATCACGTACCGACGTACGACCAAATAAGCATGCTTGCTTACTAGCACGACCTGTTCACACGTGCTTTTATTGAGCAAGGCTTGAAAAAAGCATGCTTTTAGCTCTAAAATAAGCACGTGTGTCAATAACAAAATGATTAAAATTTGCGCGGTCTCTGTTTGCCATTACGCATTGGTAAGAGATGGTATTAGTTTAGCCTTAATTTATCGTTAGACAGAATTTTTGTAGTTAGGCCGAACTTGTTTTGTCTATTAACCAAGTTTGAGATTCTTTTGTTTTATTATTGCTGTAAGGTTGCGTTCCCTACACTTTGAGTGATAGGTATGTTAAGTTAAGGATGAAATAAGACCACCCGAGTCCGTGTACAAACGTGAACTGATTTTATTATATAGAAAAATGATGATAGTACATTGTCGCGAGCGGGCTGGAAACCGCCGCGTTGCACAAAAATGTACATTGACTGTACATCCTGGCCACTCGGTCAAGATGTGTAAGGGATGATATAAACGAGTTTTAGGTGATATAAAGGTGATAATTGATATGAATGGTTAGTAACTGATACATAAATCTACACTAATACGACAGTTTCTTAAAAACTACGGGGGACGTTCCCGCACACACTCCACTGCACTTAGGCTCGCTAGCCTCTAACACATGCACTGCACTAGCACTGTTGGCCCGTGAGCGCGGGCGCGGTTGTGGCGCCGCTGCTGCCGCCGTCGCGTACGAGACCGCAGGCTCCGGGCGCGCCATGGTGAGGCTGCGATTCCTTCGCCACCTCCAACCAATGGCGATGATGACACCGACCACGAACATACATATGATGACATACACCATGACGTAATGATGCACGTCATGTACGTTAAGTTGATAAGAGGACTGTTCTTTTAAAAGTTTGATCTCACTGATGAGCATATCCCATTCCATCTCTGAGGTTTGATTAAAGTTTTCGTCTGATGATAAGGCTGATGATATTATGATTTTATTTAAGACAGACACCTCTGGGACATCAAATTTCGAGTCTATATTGATTTTGCTGAAAAAGTTGTTGTGGGTATAAATAGTATAACCGGAACCCTTGAGTTTGCAATCGTCACCAAGCGTTATCATCCCGGTTCCCTTTAATTGTTTGATAATAATGCCAGCTGGACACTGAATGCGCACGTGGCATTCTGAACAGCACGCGTACAGCCAGTCATTAGGTCTGTGTAACTTGATCCACCGATCCTGGCAGGTAGTAACAAATGTTTTACAAGGTGATTCGCTGTTTGTTGATAGTAACTTGATGCTGCATAGTGATTGTTTAAGTTGTAAAGCATAAATGGGCAATTGTAAAGTGCATAGTATTCTTTCTTTAGGAGAGTGAATGCATTCTTGAAGATCATTTTCTGATAAAAATGAGGCAATATCTTTTTTCAAGTTATATGCTATGAAAGGCAAAATTGGCGAGGTGCAAAATGATTTTTTTTCCTTATTTTGCGGAAGAGTGATAATTCTGTTCAATTCGAATACATCACTACTCAACAGTGGAATTTTGACTTCAATCAAAAGATATCCTTGATAAATTCGAGCTGCTGCTTTTAACAATTTGTACATGTCCTTTATGTTAGTTTGATCCACGGGCAGCATGAGGTCTCCTTTGAGCTGTCCTGATATGATATTCATCTGATTCTCCATCTCTTCGGGCGACAACAGGTGTGGGTCGATACGACCGTGACTTATATCCGTCACTGTGCTGATAAGAGTTTGTTGCATTCTTCTTAGATTTGATAAAATGATATTTGCTGCTAATGCTGTTGATGTGATGTAAAGACCAATTTCACTATCGTACTGAATACGATTTTCCGCCAATGATGCGTTATGAATTTGCTCTTTGATGATTTTAAACTGCCGCGCCATTGCTTTCTCATTCCTTTTTAAAATGTTGTATTCTGATTCCAGAACAGATGTTTGATTTTTCATAAGATCTTGAAGGTGATTTTCATTGTTAACAATCTTTTCGACATCCAGCTTGTATTGCTCTGCAAACCTATCGTCTAACACTCCGAATAGTGAGTTAGCCAAATATCCTATTCCGTTTATTAATCCTCTTCGTTGTCTTGAGGCATTCCGATCGTGCAAGAACCTATTATAATGCTCAACTTCATCCATTTCGTGTTCCAGCTGTGATATTATATTTTGATATTGTATTTTTTCTCCCTTTGATAGTTCCTTGATATGATTGATATAGCTTGATGTTTTTGATATTCCTTGCCAGTAAGACGTCATGTTGTAGTAGACAACCATTTTCCATTCGTCCTTGATAAATTGTAAATCTGTTATTTTATCAAAAAACAGATTCTGACTTCCATTCAAAGTTGATATATTGAAAATTGCTTGATCAGCCGTTAGTTGAGTACTTGGTGATATCATTGCTGTAAACATCACAAGCATAGTGATGAAAAAGTTTTTGTAGTTTATGTTTCTTTGTCGAGGTCGCAACTGCATTCTGTTGGGTTGGCTTTGACCTTGTTCTGATGTTGATGGTTGGTCATCAGGATGTTGAGTAGCAAGCTGCGTAGAGTTCTGTTCTTCTTCTCCAACAGGTAGCTTAATTAGTTTGCTGCCGGGCCTTTTGATGATATTGTTACTTGTTTTTAAAGTTACTACGCGGACGCATCCATCTTGACCTTGATGTAGATCTTGAACACGACCAAGAGAATACTTGCCGGGAGGCAAATTGTCCTCTTTGATAAGAACGACGTCATCTATTTTTAGATTTTTATTACGACTTGTCCATTTCGTTCTGGTCTGTAACTGTTGCAGATACTCAGCAGACCATCTTTTCCAAAATTGCTTGTTCATAGCCTGGACCAACTGCCAGCGTTTTGATAGAGTGATAGATTCAGGTTCTGTCTGTGGTCGTGATAGAAGTGGGCCGCCGACAAGGAAATGTCCTGGAGTAAGATAGTCGTCATCCGAACTTTCAATGAGTTGACACAGCGGTCTTGAGTTCAAACATGCCTCGATCTGATGAAGTAACGTTGTGAACTCTTCATAAGTTAGTTTCTGATCTCCTAACACGCGTTTCAGATGGTATTTCATGCTCTTGACTGCAGACTCCCACAGTCCGCCTGCTGAGGGCCATGATGGTGCATTTTTATGCCATGCTATGTTAAAATCATTGATGCTGTTAAAAAAGTCGGCATTGATATTTTGCATGATCTCCTTGTATTCTTGCTTTAATAGACGATCGGCTCCAATGAAGTTTGTCCCATTGTCACTGTACATGTGACCAGGAACACCATGCCGTGCACAAAATCGTCGAAATGCTGCCAAAAATGTTGGTGTGCTTAAATCTGATACCAACTCAAGGTGTATAGCCTTGGTAGACAGGCACACAAAAACCGCAATGTACCCCTTACTAGTTTTTATACCTCGACCTTTGTTATTCTTCAGTTCCACGAACCCAGTGAAGTCGACCCCGGTATGTGTAAAGGGGCGCGAGGGAGTGACCCTGGGTTGAGGTAGATCTGCCATGATATGTTGATTCTTATCGGTGCTGAATCTTCGACAGCGTACACATTGCCTAAGCTGACGTTTTACGGTACGTATTCCACTGATAATCCAAAATCGATCTCTGATGTATGATAGGGTCAGCCTTGGCCCGCCGTGAAGGGTTGTGATATGAGCTTGATGAATGACGAGATCTGTGAGTCGGCCGTGGCATGATAAAATGATAGGATGCTTTGCTGATTTACTGATATCTGCATTGTGCAGTCTTCCTCCGACTCTTAGCAAACCTTCGTCGTCAATGTATGGGTTTAATGATATGATTTTGCTTTTTGAACTTACATGTCCATGCTCTTTGATATACTCTAAATCTTCAGTAAAGTCCTGTCCTTGAACTTCCTTTATAATTAGATTCAGTGCATTGTTCATTTCACAAGAAGTCAGCACATTCTCGTGCGAGTGTGATGCACGTTGTTTGTCTCTTGTGCACTTGATGAAACGTAACACCCAGCCGAGTACCTTGGTAACTCGCGTCATTGAATGATATTGTGATAGTAAGTCAGTAATTATGTTTATGTTATTTCCTTGTAAGGTAGCGTGTACACTTGCCTTTTTGATTTCGATGTTTGGACTTTGATAAATGATTTTTGATTCGTCGGCCTTGTACGTAGGCAACCATTCGGGTCCCCCCCACCACAGTTTGTGCTTTTCTAATTGGGCTGTTGTTAGTCCACGAGTGGCACAATCAGCTGGGTTATCCTCTGACCTTACGTGCCGCCAGCATGTGGGGGGAATAACTTCTGATATTTGTTTGACTCGATTTGCAACAAATTGCTTCCAGCGTTCGTCGTCTCCATGAAGCCAGCCAAGTACAATCATTGAATCAGACCAGGCATTTAAATTGATATTGATACCCGAAAAACATTGTAAGCATTTTTTGGTAAGTTCTGATAGAAGAAGCGCTCCTAATAGCTCCAATCGTGGCAATGATACCTTTTTTGTTAAAGGGGCTAATTTTGTTTTTGCTGCAATCAGCCTCGATGTGCGTTCGCCCTTATCGTTTGTTGTTACTATGTATACAGTAGCCGCATATGCATTTATCGAGGCATCACAGAACCCATGAAGGGAGCACGTTTGCTGTGTGTTACCTAAATGACGAGGGATTTCGAATCTTTCGATGTTCATAAGATCGCCACGTAGTTGATTCCATTGATCTTGGATATCTGATGATACCTTGTCGTCCCATGCCATAATTTTGCTCCATGTACCTTGGAACAAGAGCTTAGCGCGAATTGATAGTGGTGATAACCAGCCTAATGGGTCAAACAATCTTGATATTTCTGATAACAGCTGTCTTTTTGTTAGCGATTTATCACTGGTTTGTGTGATTTGGTTTTGATATGTAAAGCTGTCTGTGGCAGGGTTCCATTTGAGGCCAAGAGTTTTTCTGGTCTCCGTTGATTTAAACTCCAATGGGTTGTTATGGTGATCTGGAGACAGGTTTCCTAACAGCTGCGTGCTATTACTGCTCCATTTTCGTAAATTCATTTTTGCCGATAAGAAAATGTTTATGATTTCTTGTTGTAGTTTTTGGGCATGCTCCAGGGAGTTACTTCCGGTCAAAATGTCATCAGTGTAGCATGAGGTTTCGATTACACCAGCGGCCAGGGGGTAGTTTTTGACTTCGTCTTTGGCGAGTTGTCTTAACGTTCGCATTGCCAACCATGGTGCCGCCTTTGTACCGTATGAAACCGTACATAACTGAAATTCTTGAAGTAATTCTTGAGATGTCTCTCTCCATAAGATGCATTGAAGATGCTGATCGCGATCTCTGATAAGAAACTGACGGAACATCTTCTCAATATCTGCTGTGATTACGTATTTGTAGGTTCTCCATTTGAGAATGATAGCCTGAAGGTCTTGTTGAAGATTCGGGCCACTGTACATCAAGTCGTTGAGGCTTTTTCCACTAGTTGTTTTGGATGATGCGTTGAATACGACACGAAGTTTAGTAGTCACAGAATCTAACCTTAATACCCCATGATGAGGGATATAATGGGCTTGATCATGAGGCGTGATAACTTTACGCATGTGGCCTAATTCATGATACTCTCGCATGAATTGCTTGTAGCTCTCGGAAAATGATGACTTTTTGGCAAGACGGTTTTCCATTTGCTTGAACTGAGCAACAGCCTTAGCCTTCGATGATCCCAATTGTTTTTCATACTCTGGTTTCATAGGTATCGCTAAAACATACCTACCGTTTTCTAACCGCCGAGTAGTTTTCTGATAAAATTCCTCACAATACCTATCCGACTCTGTCAACGTAGGCGAGGAAGTGTTGATATCTTCGATTTCCCAATATTTGGATAAATCGGTCGACCTTGATAATGATAATGATTCTTGATTGATATTTTTCGCTACTGTGTAGCATGACAGTGGACTTACACCACCTGATATGATCCATCCTAACTTTGTTTCCTGTGCCATAGGTGCTCCCGGATGGCCCTTGCGAAGACCTTTCATAATGACATCGCAATACACGTCGGCGCCGAGTAGCAATTCCACTCTTTGGGAGACGTTGAACCTTGGATCTGCCAATGATAGATCTTGAAGGTGTGGCATAGGTTCATGGTTAAAAGAGACGTTAGGCAGGTCATAGGCGACCTTTGATACTATGAGTGCTTCTGTTTCATATTGATAGTCTTGATATAATGATTTTATCTCCAGTGATACTGCCCCGTTGCACTTCTTTTGGCAAAGATCTATGCCAGTTACCGGAGATGATGTCTTTGAGTTATACCGCTTAAGCCCCAGTACCTGTACGAGGTTTTCTGATATGAGAGAGACTTGCGCAGCTTGATCTAAAAGTGCACGGGCTTTTACCAATGTGCCATCGGCGGCCTTCAAATTCACCATTGTTGTAGGTAAAAGAGTTTCCTTGACCTCCGATCCAATATGGTAAACATTATTTTGATTTGCTTTTGATGTGGGAACCGATGAACTTGCACGTGCAGGATCATGTAACATTGTATTATGTTCACCATTGCACTCCTTGCAACGCTTCGTAGAAGTGCATGGTTTCCCGTTATGCTTATACAGGCAATTTTTGCAAGCCTGAAGCGTGAGAACGCTTTTCAAACGTGCCTCAGGTGTCATACCTATAAATTGTTTGCATGCGAATAAATCATGATCCATTTTACATAGCAAACAACGTGAAGTAGTAGAAGCCATGACTTGATAGTTCTTATCAGCTTGGAAATAAGGTTGTTTGTTGTATGGCGTTTTTGATTGATATTGGTTTGTGCGTGGCTTGTTTTGTGTTGATGAAGAGGTAGCTGTTGATGGTACCTCCTTGTCCTTTCTGTATATAGGTTCGAGAGCCATGAACTTGTTTTCCAAGAAGGTCATGAACTCATCAAAAGTAGGCAGCTCTCTGGGTGCTTTTCTGTTTTCCTTGAAATCCGTGTATGTTTGAGTGTCCAGCTTCTTACACAAAAGATGTACAATCAGTGGGTCCCACGCTAATGTATCCACGCCAAGATTGTGGATAGCGTGAAGGCACTCGTTGGTGGTGTCGTACAATTTTCGCAGCTCAAATGCTGTTTGTTTGGTGATGTTATGCTGATTTAAAAGAATTTCAATATTTTTGGAAAACAGTACGTGCAAATTGCTGTATCTATGCACTAGAATATCCCATGCTGTCTGGTAGTTTTCAGGAGTGATATGAAGATGAGATATAAGACGCTCTGCTTCGCCTTTTATTTTGCTTTTCAGGTGTTGAAATTTCTGTGCCTTTGTTAAATTTTGATTATTGTGGATAGTTTCCGTGAAAAGGTCGTAAAAATTTGGCCAATTAATGTATTTTCCACTAAAAGATGGGATTTCGAGTGTCGGTGTACATTGTTTCATGTGAATATTTGATTCGAGTTTTTGATTAAGAGCCCGCTTGATTGATTTGTATTCTGCCTCGTGATGGAGAAATTCAACCTCATAAGTTATATCTCCTCCTGCTACAATGTTATCTATCTGAATGTGAAGATTGTCAATTGCCTTCCATTTTTTCTGAAGGTTTTTTAACTCGTCCTCAATTTCCCATTTTTCTGCTATGCTTTCTAAATTTATGCCCGTGATTTGACGACTGAATGCTCTAAATTGAGTACGCTGAAGAGACAGAAATTCTTCCATTTTTCCGTCTGGCATTGTTGCCTTTTCAGCACTTTTACCGTAGGTTGATAATACTTGTTTTAATTCATGATACAATTCACTTCCCGTTTCGAAAGTTTCTGCTTCAAGATATTTATTCTTCGACTCACCTGTACCCTTAGAAATACCCTCATGATTTTGAGTGAACTCTCCCCAGAGGTTGTCTAAACAATCTAGCCTTTTTTTTATATACTCTGCGGTCTTTCTGACCGCAGGGTCTTTCTTAAAATTTCTTTTGATAATTTGAAATTGTGCGACTGTATTTGTCTGGTGAACTATTAGCTCCTCCATGATCAAATAAAAAGAACAGTCTTACTTGGTAATGCTGCTCGATGATACTCGCTGATATGATTGCTGATGATGATGATGATACGTTGATGATCCGATGCTGACCGGAACAAGGTTGATAAATGACCCGGCTTTGCCAAGCCTAGGTCTGATGATACTCTGACCAAGGTACTCCACCCTGGTCAGCGATGATGATGATAACGTAAGCTCTGCTTGAGCTCACGCTGATGATACTCCACACTTCAATCCAAAATTGACGATGCACTCCACGTAACTTAGGAATGTTTTCCCGAACAATGACCACATACGCACTATGGTCAAAAAATTACGTGTCCTTGCACCGAAAATGCTCGAAGGACCAAAAAAAATGTAAGGTTGCGTTCCCTACACTTTGAGTGATAGGTATGTTAAGTTAAGGATGAAATAAGACCACCCGAGTCCGTGTACAAACGTGAACTGATTTTATTATATAGAAAAATGATGATAGTACATTGTCGCGAGCGGGCTGGAAACCGCCGCGTTGCACAAAAATGTACATTGACTGTACAATTGCGGCGACATTAACGTACTTTTCGATATCAGTACTTTCCTTCTGCATAATACCATTAAAATGCCGGAAAATTATTATATTTGTTCATAATTGTCTGTTTGCAGACTGTCTTTTATTATTTCTAGCCTATCCTTTTTTTGTATTGCAATACACTTACAAAAAAACTACAAAGAATAGAATTATTAAGAAAATGTACCAAATACATATTATAAAACAGTTAGGCAATCTGCAGACGGCTGCAAACGATCTGGAGATAGCATAAATGATCCAAATCAGTAATGGTATATTATTATATTTGTTGATAATTCTTTCAAATTGTATTAGAACTAAAAGCATTTATCTTCGTTAGGTAAGTTTGTTAACCCACAAAAGGGTTGGGCGAAACTTTTTTAAAGGTAATTTTCACAAACACATGAGCTATGACCTTACTTTGTGTGATGCGTCGTAAATAACAAACCAACGGAAAATGCTCCGTAACTTCCCACAAATAAAGTTTGATTTACTTTAATAAAGTTAAAAACTTTTCTCCGAGCACTGCCGTTCGAGTTCACAATCTACGCTGCTGACATAAGATTTAAAGTGCTATGAAAACGTTTTCTTAATTTGTAACTCGTCTCGAGGAACTCTCGAAGAGTTTGAGAATTCCTATAAAAGGCTGTAATAACGTCAAATATTTAATTAATGTTAATACGTACTCGTTGAATAATGCATGAGATCTTACGCATTTCTTCTGATGTTTATAATTAATGCGATCAATATTTAAAAAGTGCCTTTTTATTTTTATATTATATATAACATAGATAGATATTTTTTTATTATATATAGAAAACACCCAGACCGACACGGAACAAATTTCTGCAGATCGTATATATATATACACTAATTTGTTCCAAGGCGGGAATCGAACCCGGAACCTCTGCGTCGCAGGCGGACTCTCACCCGCTGCGCCACTGAGGTCGTCAATATATGTTGTGTGTATATTAAAATGAAAATTAGGGGACTATCCGTTGCCCAGTGATATATCCGATCTTATTTTAAGCTTCGATTAATGTTTTTATACCTTATCCAAATATCCAACAAAGCTAAAATTGGTCGAGGGTTATGTCGTACAGAAAACGGAAACAGCTTCACGATTTAGATCCCCAGGCACGGTAGATATTCCGTCAGATCTATTAGTACCAAGAATTAACTTCGGATTTTTTGAAGACGCTTATGGGGTAGTCAGAGGTAAGTTCAAACTTTACATTTGGCACACACCCATATTTTGTAATAAAGGAAGTCACTAGAGTAAGTGGCGGTTTCAAATTTCAAAAAAACTCACATACTTACTGTAAAACTAACTATATACAGGGGGCATGTATATATTTTAACGATACTTCAGAAGAATAAACATACTAGACAAGTGCGAATAAAATTGGGTCATTGAACTTTCAACAGCTCATAGCTACTTATGCGAGAAAAGAAAAATAAATAAATAATACATAAATCTACTTTTTGCCCTATCTATACTGTCTCTATCTATAAATGTGGCCTAAATAATAAAAAAATAGTGCACAGCTTGTGAGCCAACCCTCTTATTCATAATCCCTGCCATTTTATAGCGGCTCTATAGAGTTTTCTTGTGACTGTCGCTTTCATGCCAACGAAAAGAGATAGCAACAGACTTATTGGTCTGATAAGCTATTGGTGCACTCAGCGACCATAATGGAGCCTAGGTCTAAAATTTGTTTTTCGTATCGTCATGCTTTTTTGTATAAATACTCGTGAGCTCTCAGCACGCCGGATATAGGCGTTTATCAAATCTCCATTAAAAAAAGGAGAAGTTAAGAAAAAAAATTACTCAACTCAGACTCAGGTACTGTATAAACATAGACACGAAATACAGTCACAGTAACCTGAAAGCCTGTAACAAACGCGATTTAATTGTGTACTATGTTATACATTCAAGCACATTCGGAATTTACTACTGGCTCCTGAATTAAACTCTAATAACCTACTCTATCTGCAACGTCGTAACTACACAGCAAACTGCTACTTAAAAAGCTGTCTTAGTACCTTAAAATAGGTTTATATTTCGTTTGACTGGGGCGTGAGGTAATGTCGTTTTGTTGCTACGTTCACGTTTTGCTCCGTTTCTTTTTATTTGTTTTGAACAATAAATGGGTTCTGCTAAACAACATAACTGTCTTATACGTGACTTCGCGATGTCATGCGAATTGTAAAACCTCAGTTTTCGCTTTTTATTCGATAATTCATGAGTTTGGCTCAACGGTTTTGAATAATGGTAAGGCCAGAAGAACGGTAAAAATCGGAGTTCACAGGGTTCACAGTAGTAAAATTGGGGATCAAGTTCTATTGGAACATAAAATCGGTAAATCGTTTGTCCCAAGTCGTTCAAGTATCTCATTTAAATAAGACGGGCTTCAAACTTGAACTGAAACTTTGCCGTACACTAATTATCAAAGATAAAAACATGACATAACAAACATGAAAAACATGACATAACAAAGATAAAAAACACGACAAAAGAACAACATATCTGAATAGTCACAAACATATTTAACATCTGTATTAGTTCTTGGACACAAAGATCACTGGTGGTTTAGTGGGAGTGAGGTCGTAGTTTCGAATTCGGCTAATGGTTTTTTTTCGAATTTGTGTGCAAAATGCGAGTGCTCTTAAACGTAAATGAAAAAATGGGGAAACTGGTTAGTATTCTAACAGCGCCGATGGGCTTGCAACCTGTCACGTATGGAATACTAACTACTGCAAAATGTGGGTATAATATGCCTATAATAGTTCGACTTGGTACTGATAAATAAATATTGGTGGACTTTTCACACAACACTATCTAGCTCCAAACTAAGCCAAAGCTTGTAATATGGAAACCAGATAGCTAATATAATACATTATACTTTTTTTTGAATACATACTTAATACATATTATAAAACACCAAGACAGAAAACAAACATCTATGTTCATCTCACAAAATGTATTATTATCGCATTAGTATTGCCATTCAGCGTGGCAATGCAGCCAGTGTCTTGGGTACGCTTCCGACTGGCACTGATTTGGATCAGTTGAGCTACCTATAGATCGTTTACAACGGTCTGCAGATAGCTCAACTGTTTCATATGTATTTTGTATATTTTGTAAATAAGTAGAAAATGTTTGTTCTCTGTGGGAATCAAACCCACGGCCTCCGGCACAGAAGGCAGAGTTACTACCAACTGTGCTGTGAAGGCTGTCATTTTTTTGTCTGTAGCAGATTTTAATAGAAAATAAAAAATCAATACATTGGTATAGCATATTATTGGTATAGACGACCTCTGTGGCGCATCGGGCGAGAGCCTGCCTGCGACGCAAGAGGTTGCGGGTTCGATTCCCGCCTTGGAACACATTTGTGTACGATCTGCAGAAATTTGTTCCGATGGTCTGGGTGTTTTCTATGTATAATAAAAAATATCTATCTATGTAAGTATATAATGTTTTAAATGTATCAGTTATCTAGTACCCATAACACAAGCTTTGAGTAGCTTACTTTGGGGCTAGATAGTACTGTGTGGATTGTCCAGCATTATTTATTATTATTGACCGAGCGAGCGAAGCGAGCGAAGCGTCTCAGTTTCCATATTGACCAAAAATGCGTTTGTCCGGATGTCTGTCTGTCTGTCTGTCTGTCTGTTCTCCTCTACAGGTCGCATTTTTCAACCGATCTGGACGAAACTTGGTACACAGGTTATATGACTTATTAGAATTTTTTTGTCGTCGGGGATTTTTGATTGGAGGGGTACTTCCCTCAAAAAAAGGGCAAAAAGGGTGCTATTTGATATACTGGATATCTCCACCAAATAAGATTCGATTTCGATTATTCTTTTTTTATTTGAAAGGTACCTAGTAACTATAAGTTGGTCTCATAAAAGTTTGGCGAAGATGTGATAAGGTGGCGAGGATCTTCAGCATGATGAACAGGATAGCTCATCAAACAATCGATGGTTTTCAATCAAATTTGAGAGAAACACAAAGGACCTCATTCTACACAAGATGATGCAAAAAAAAACAAAAAGATCAAAAAAATCACAAAACGGAAAATGCACTTGCACATTACATTCCTCAAATAGCTCACTTTCAGTATGCTCGCGAGGTCTACAGCTCCCAGAGCCACTAGTTATATTATTATATTGATATTATTAGCAGCATATTGATGCTAAATTTAGGCCTAAGATTCATAAGCCTCATTAAAAACGAAACACGAAATTTAGATTATCAAAAATGTCACACCAAAAAAAGCTTGTTCGTTTTTCACAAATCCATTGTTCTAAACCTACTTACCCAATCACTAAAATGGAATATTTTCATAACAGAGTTACGCATTCGATATTTGATAAGTGCTTTAGTTTAACAACCATGGATATGTTATTTGTTTGCATGCCAAACAAGTTTGATCTTTATTCAGATGAGTTTAGATTTCTTAATCATCAAGCTTGCACTGCTATGATAGACATGCTGATATACAAGCTTGCGTTCTCATATTGATCTTAACTCACTTGACATAGGGTGTATTTTAAAATGAATACAGAAACCACCTCAACACAGACAGATAAGAGCTCGTTATCAGAACTTGATCTTTGTGCTCTTGATAATAGAGTTTATTTTAGAAGAAGAAGTAACCACTTCAATATAGACAAGCGGCCCACTTTATTATTGTGTCTAATGAATATAAATGAAGGTAAATATTTCTTCAATATTTTACATATAAATAATTTATTTATGAGCAGGATAAGGAGTGCTTTTGCCCTAAAAATTACGAGTACCTGCATAAATTTTATCAAAAAAAAATTACAAGCTTCACAGCTTTGACCCCCACGCACGGTAGATATCGCCTCAGATCTCTTAGTATATACCAAGTAATATCTCCAGATTCTTTGAGAACGTCTAAAGGGATAGTCAGAGGTACGTCATACATTACACTTGGCACAAACCCAAATTTTACAGTTAGTTAATATTATTATGGATATTGGTGATATCCATTGTATTATTATGGTATTTATTAGATATTTAATTTTATGATGAAAATGCAATTTTTGTACACACCGCTTTGCTTTTATTTTATGGTACGGCCTTGCAATAATAGTGGAACATAACATTGGTAGAATTTTCAAATAAAGATTGACCGTGGTTTGTTTTTTACTTTCGCAAGCCTGTATGTATTGAGTATCGTTTAAGATTAAGATAAGATCGGACAAGAGTTTTTAATATTAGGTTCCAAAAAGTCATGTGAGATATCATATAAAAAGGCTTTGTTTTCAACACACGTATATTGGTCAAGCTATACAAAGACGAAGAAAAATTACGCTTAAGCGAGCAGTGCGAGTATTCGTGTGCTCATGATCATTTGTTTTTGAGTTCCAAAACAGTGTAAAAGTAAAACATTGATCAGTATGTTGATAAGTAGTATCACCCTCAATCATTTCGTACCAGCCTTTTAACTGCTTGCTCAAAACCGAAAGCACTTTCAAATATATAAACGTAGGTGGTTCTTAGAAAACTTCTACAAACGCTTTTGATATTCTATGCATCAGTACAAGCACTACCTGGTTTTCCTTTTGAGGGCAACACGTTTCATATTTTCAACTTTACAAGTATACGAATAATGATAATTTTCCTTTGACGTCGAGTGTCGAACCAAAAGCCGTGGGGTAAGAACGCTATAATAATTTATTTTTCATCCCACCATCTCGGAAAGAGTATTTTTGCTCTTCAATATCTGAGTGCAAAAGCCGTTTTTATTCTCTAGAGGATAAAGTAAATTGAATTTAGAACATCGTGTGCACTAAGTTTGTGAATTAAAAAAAACATTAAACTTATTTACTGCTACCTCTATGGTGCCGAATATATCATACAACTTTTTTTTTATTTGTTAAAAACTCAGACTCGGAACCTTCTTGGTGTTCTTTTTTCAATTTGCTTTGTACGCGGTTCTTTACGCGGCATTTTTTCACGTCATTGTTAAACCTTAAATTAAAAACAAGAAACTTGAAAACAAGTGAAAAAACTTTACCTGTCATAATGTAGTAGTTAATACCTAAACTGAAATAAAAGTACCTATCTTGTGCTTGTAAACGTTTTTTTTGCATTTAGTCATTTCCTCGCTGATGTGGAATGAAAAGTTACGTGTTGCACTCGAGTGCAAAGATTTTTCACCTCGTGCTCTTTTGATTCCCTCGCTAACGCTCAGGATTCTAATTTTGAATCACTCGCTGCGCTCGTGATTAAATTTTAGAATCCTTCGCTTGCTCGGTCATCAAAATTGAACACGCGGTTAAAAAGCAACTTTGCACTCTTGTATAACAAATAACTATTTCTATTTTCAGAGCGACTGTCCTTCAAGAGTAGCATTATTAAATAGAAAATTTGCTTTTCGAAATACGTGAAATAACTGTTTGATGAATTTGATGTATTATCTATACATTTTTTATTTGTCAAATTACGTTTTTGCGAGTGTTTTTGTGCGATATTAACTCATAAGAATAGTATATTATAATAAATAATAAATAAATAATGCTGGACAATCCACACAGCACTATCTAGCCCCAAAGTAAGCTATTCAAAGCTTGTGTTATGGGTACTAGATAACTGATTTATTTAATACATTATATACTTACATAGATAGATATTTTTTATTATACATAGAGAACACCCAGACCATCGGAACAAATTTCTGCAGATCGTACACAAATTTGTTCCAAGGCGGGAATCGAACCCGCAACCTCTTGCGTCGCAGGCAGGCTCTCCGCTGCGCCACTGAGGTCGTCGTATTAAATTATATCAGTTATCTAGTACCCATAACACAAGCTTTGAGTAACTTTGGGTCTAGATGGTGATTGTCCAGCATTATTTATTTATTTATGTTGTTTACAGAATGTCACGCAAATCTCGCCAAGGCTACAGCATCCGCAACCTGCTTCAGTTGCCGAATGGTCCACGAAGCCCACCTACGCTCACAAACCCGCCTCTACCCTGCGTCAAGGTTAGTGAACCTAAACCATGTATAAAAATAAATATTGATGGACGAAAGCCTCTTCCCACACAGTTTTTCTAAAACTAAGCCAAACTCAGCCAAAGCTTGTAATATGAGAAACAGATAGCTGTTAAAATGCATATTAAGTATGTACTTTTTTAGTGAAATCAAACCATGCATGGTCGATTACCGGGCAGCTGAATAGGCCATCATCATTGTTATTCGTAGTGTAAAATTATTGTTACGGCTCCGATAGGTCGTGCTCTTTAATGGACTTTGGAAGCCTCTTTCCACACAGTACCTAAAACTTAACCAAACTCAGCCAAATCTTGGGGGAACCAGATAATCGCTATCTCTGTCCCTATATCCCTATAGGTATTTTTTTTTTTTTTAACTGAATAGACCGTCCTTTGACTACAATCTCACCTGATGTTAAGCGACGATGTAGCCTACGGTGGAGCAGAACGGTCTAGAAGACACCTATTCACTCTTGCCTTGAAGAGACTCATGTTATAATGGTCAGGAAAGACAGACGACGGTAACGAGTTCCATTCCTTAGCGGTTCGCATAATGAAGGTTGAAGCGAAGCGCTTCGTGCGAATTGGTGGTATGCTAACTAGAAATGGACAAGGCTGACTAGGAATGGACTAGGTATCCCTATGTATGCTTAAATCTTTGAAAGTACGCATCGGATTTTTATGCGGTGTTTTTTTAATAGATATAGTGATTCAAGAGAAAGGTTTATATGTTTATTACATGCATGATATAGTAGAAAAAGAATGTGCACCCGTGCGAAGTGCGAAGCAGGGGCGCTTGGGTGGGTCGCTAGTAATACATATTACGTATTTTTTTTGTAAATACATATAACTTACCTACTAATATTATAAACGTGAAAGTTTGTATGGATGGATGTTACTCTTTCAAGCCGGAACGGCTGGACGGATCTGGATGAAACTTGGCAGAGAGTTAGATTATAGTCTGGAATAACACATAGGCTACTTTTTATCCCGTGGGAATACCGGTTTACACATATTTTAGCCGTAATACATATTTTAGTTCCTAAATAATAACTAGATTTCGCCACAGGAAAGATTAGCACGCGCTATCGTTGCGTTTTGAGCAATGAGTGATATCAGCAATCGTATAATCCTCTTTGACGTTCCGCCGTTCACCGGGATTTAAACCTGCGCGGGTGAAACCGCGCGGCGCAACTAGTACTTTATAATAAAAGCCCCGAAACAGAGAACATACATCTATGATCATCGCACAAATGTTTGTTCTCGGTGTGGATCGAACCCACACGGCGACGTAGAAAGCAGAGCTACAACCAACTGAGCTGTGAAGGCTGTCAATAATATTGCTAAGAAGCTAAAGACTAATTTTCATCCGAAGTGAAGCTGCACTAAATATACCTTGCAAGTTTATAAGGTGATCAATGATGTGCTTCCTCCGCTGCAACGTATTGATAAAGACCTGCTATAATGAATTGAGCCTTAAAGCGCCGAGTATAAGGTGCTTAATTTATTGCAACTAAGAATCGAGTCGGTTTATTTTGAGTCTCAGTCGAGGTCTAAGCAATTAGTTTGAACATTGTGTGATAATAATATTAACAATTACGTTAAACCGCGGGGCACAACTAGTATTTCATAAATAAGTAGCGTGAGCGATCGGCACAAATGGTTCTTGTCTCCCGTTCTCTCTATAATTCCTTATCTTAACATTCACTCATTTCTTACCCATGTCATCCTCACACAAGCCATTCATATATCTGAACTACCTTGGTTATTATATTCATACATAAATTAAAAGAAGAAGAAGATAGGGCAACCGTATTCAACGTAATGCGAAAATCAAAATAGCTTTTCTGGACAACATATTGCACTGTAATTTGTCACAGGAACTATACGTTTGTTGAAAATAGCTTAATCGGATCCCGGGAATTGGTTGAAAATTGAGTTTGCAGGCTAGGCTTACATGACGATGACACAAAGTGATAGTGACGTCATTCCACTATACATAATATAGCTCTCACCGTCTAATATACATGAAATATTACTCGAGACGAGAAAGGCAACATACAAAACAATGAATAGGTAATACAAGCGGGATAGAAAGAAGTATAAAGTGTAGAGCTCGTTGTAAAGGCAAATGCCCGGACGAGCCACCATGCCTTTTTCTGCCGCCAAGCAGTGTTGCTGAGTTTCGATTTGAGGAGTGTGGTCGCTGGTGAAATTATAGGTAAATGAGGCTTAACATCTGTATGCCTCAAGTTGATGGACGCAGGACAGTGCATCGTAGCGCACGTTCTTATCGTGCGTGACTTACGAGGCAATGCTTTGTTATGGGTGATGGTTTCCACTTAACATCAGGTGGGTCATCTGCTTGTTCCATCAGATAGTTGTATAAAAAAACTATTATAATTAACTGTATTTTAATTAAAATACAGTTAATTATATTATTATTTATATTAATTTTTATTATTTACTTTTTAAACCTGTGCTACAGCACAGGTTTAAAAAGTTACCTGCAACTAATTTAATTATGCTAGTTGAACAATCAATACATACATATTTTTTTATAAACAAGTGCTACGTAAAGAACATAAAAACAAAGTGCCTTCCCTTTAAATAGAGACAGTAAGAAAAGTGTTAAACACATTATTCGTTAAGTTAGGTTAACAATTTAGGTCAGTGTAAAATTACTCATTAGACGTGTGCATGTCTCCAGCTTCCTCATATTGAAAATGTAATTTCTATAAATGCCAATATTTAAAGCATAATTAGTGCACTCATAGATTTGAATCATAATTTAGCTGCCAAATAAACAACGATGCTATAAGCTTATAATAGTGTGTAAGCTGGAGTAACATGTCTCCAGCTGCCTCAGTCAGTGTGGGCAAACGGCTAATGATAGAGATATATAGTAAACGCAAGGATTTAGTACCTATTTAGTGCACCTGGTACCAAAAATTTCAGGTCTGTAGCTAGGAAACTCTTCGAGTTATAAGACTTCATTAACGTGTAAGCTGGAGTAACGATACGTGAAAAAGCATATGCTCGTTCTCTGGAATGGCTGGAGCTAGCAGGTTGCTTTAAGTCTCCAGATTTAGTACCAAACGAATTAGCGAGGTACCAAATATTTGAAGTGTTTCTGTTCAAAACTCTATGAGTTACAAGCTTTTCCAGCTTTTTTTGTTTGTCCAGCTTGCACATGTTGGATCTCAGCAACCACAATAGGTACAGACTCGGTTGATGTCTCTGAACCGAGCTATGAATTAGTGCACTCGGTACCAAAAATTTGGAATCTCTAGGACAAGCAGTTCTGTTGTAATCAGCAAAATAACATTTTACCGCCAAAAATTCAAAGCATTTCGACGCGACCATAAAAATGATGCGTTGCCGCTCTGAAGGTGATATTACGCTCTGTGGATTTGAACGTATTTTAACCACGATAAGAGTCTTTTTTGTGTGCACTCAGTCCTTTAAATTTCTGAAGGCATAATTATTATACCCTTCTCTTTCCGATGTGCGTTGAAGAGCGGGGCGTTGTGTGTTGCCATATCTTATTGAATAGTTTGGTATGGTTTGACATTTTATATTTTTTTTAGGTAAGGTGATAATTATGCCTATAATTTTATAATTTTTGCATATATATATATATATATGAAAAATCTGTGATCGTTGTTATTTAATGTTTGGAAATAGGAAAATTATAAAAAATGTTACCTACTGATACTTATTAAAATAAACAATAAATAATTATGTATAGGTACCAACCTACACAAGAATCTGTGATCATTATTATTTAATGTTTGGAAAAAGGAAACTTATAAAGGATGTTACCTTCTGATAGGTACCTACTTATTAAAATAAACAATAAATAATTATGTATACCAACCTACAATATTGTATGTTTTTTTGATAACCTGTGCAAAATTTTCCTACCTAAACCTTTACCCATTATGGTAGGTAGGTTAAATAAATAGTTAAGTAAATTTTTTAAGTAAAGATTTATCAAGTTAAGTAAAGTAAAGGTTTATTTCTCAAACCACAGTTCTTTTACACTATTTTAACTTCTTTTAGGGTAATAATAAATAGGTAAGGTGATAATTATACTTACTATTATTCCTCTTGAAAACTTTTGAAAAATGTTACCTGCCTACTGATAGATATATAGATAGATAGAAAATACTTTATTGCACACAACTTAAGGATACAACAAAAAAACAATCTTAAAACTAAAGATACAATGGGCGGCCTTATCGCTAAGTAGCGATCTCTACCAGACAACCGTTGGATGAAATGGATAGGTAGGTGAATGGTGGTAGGTGATAGGTGGGTACTTATTAAAATAAATAATAAATAATTATGTATACCTACAACATTGTATATTTTTTTGATAACCTGTGCAAAAACGAATCCTTCCTACCTATCTAAACCAGTATTATGGTAGGTAGCAGTTAAATAAATAATTAGGTAAATTTAGATTTACGTAGGTACCTAATCATTTATTCGTTTTACTACTTAACTTCTCCTATGGGTACTGTGCTACCACAGTACACCTACCAGTTCTTTAACACCTACGTGTTAAAGAACTGGTGCTTTGTGTAGGTACCTATGTAGATACAGATAACTCCGTTTTTTTAACTCTGCTAAAAAGGTAAAAAAGGGGCTACCTACAGTAAAAACGCACCTCTTGTATCTTTTATGTTACACCCTGTATATTTCTTCCGCATCGATTTGGACATCCGCATCGCACCAATAATGCGGATGTGACAAAAACAAAAAAATTATTAGACGCAACCAGTGAATGGCGCGTGCCGGCGTGCCGTATGCACGTGCTAATTGACCAAAAGGAGCGAAGATTTCGTTTTGTGGCATCTACAGAACAGGATCTACATGCCCATAGGGATGCAACATCGTTCATTAAAAACATCGATATCAAAACATCGATGTTTTTAAAAGTGAAACATCGATGTCGAAAATATCGATGTTTATGAACAATACATCGATGTTTTTACGATGTTTTTTAAAATATTAGCAGGAATGATGATTTAGTGAGAAAAAGCGTTTTCCTATAAAAACAGAATTAGATTCGTATTGGTAATCATGATTACAGACAAGACAAATAATAGCTCCAGCTTCAGAAAATAGCCGCTCACTGGGTACTAAAGTTGCTACTAATAGCAAATGTTTCTAAATGTGGCTAGTTATACAAAATCACGAGTTTTCCAGCTTTCAGAGCGGCAACGCATCATTTATATGGTCGCGTCGAAATGCTTTGAATTTTTGGCGGTAAAATGTTATTTTGCTGATTACAACAGAACTGCTTGTCCTAGAGATTCCAAATTTTTGGTACCGAGTGCACTAATTCATAGCTCGGTTCAGAGACATCAACCGAGTCTGTACCTATTGTGGTTGCTGAGATCCAACATGTGCAAGCTGGACAAACAAAAAAAGCTGGAAAAGCTTGTAACTCATAGAGTTTTGAACAGAAACACTTCAAATATTTGGTACCTCGCTAATTCGTTTGGTACTAAATCTGGAGACTTAAAGCAACCTGCTAGCTCCAGCCATTCCAGAGAACGAGCATATGCTTTTTCACGTATCGTTACTCCAGCTTACACGTTAATGAAGTCTTATAACTCGAAGAGTTTCCTAGCTACAGACCTGAAATTTTTGGTACCAGGTGCACTAAATAGGTACTAAATCCTTGCGTTTACTATATATCTCTATCATTAGCCGTTTGCCCACACTGACTGAGGCAGCTGGAGACATGTTACTCCAGCTTACACACTATTATAAGCTTATAGCATCGTTGTTTATTTGGCAGCTAAATTATGATTCAAATCTATGAGTGCACTAATTATGCTTTAAATATTGGCATTTATAGAAATTAAATTTTCAATATGAGGAAGCTGGAGACATGCACACTCATTAGACCGCTATTGTGGCTAGATTGTAATGTAAGAAGAGTATGTATTTTATAAAATGTTGTAAAGTAAAGTTAAAAAAAATTATAAACTTCCTCAAATTAATTTATGTGTACCTTGCTATTAAAATTATTTTCCAGCATCGAAAACTCTTGGAAAATAAAATGCTTTCGTTAAAACTTTTCAAAAAGTTTCTTATCGGGACGACTATGTTTGGATCAGGGTTGTGAATCGCCATCTTTCAAAACATCGATAAGTTTTTATTATGAAAAAAAACATCATCGAAATCCAATGCTGCTGGACATAGGCCTCCATTAGATAAAAAACAACACGTTCACGTATTTAATCTCCAAAATCAAAATGTAACAGTCAATTCAGTTGAATCAAAAAGATCACTTCAAAACGTGACAACTAAGCGTTCCTTCCGATTCACGGAAAACATGTAGAAAGCAGTTACAAGTTGTCGACTAATTTCTATCACAATAAATCCAACTTATCTAAGAACGTTGAATGGTATTGCCTTAGTTGGTCTTAGTGTTGTGCTCTACTTTTGCGAAAACAGGACACTTCTGTAGATGAAGTCCAAGTTTCTTAAAATTTAGATTTTTTGTTGTGCGCTCGTTTTTTACTACTTGATTATGACAGATGGAACAAGCGGATAAGTTGCACAAAACATTATGAACGTGCCTTACCATGCGTCCAACAATTTCACTTTCCTTTTTTGTATTTTTTTATGTGGCTCTTCATACTGTTTTAAAAACTCTGAGGCATTTCTGTTTGCGGACGACCTTAAAATTTTAAAGCCCATTCGCAGTGCATCTGACTGTAAATTACTTCAGGAAGATATCAACAGAATGGTGGAATGGTGTGAGCAGAATGGAATGTCCTTGAACGTAAAAAAGTGTTATCAATTGACATTTACTCGAAACAAGAATGTCCTAACAAGTAATTACACAATAAATAACATTCCAATAAATAAGGTTGACCATCTGCGTGATCTGGGTGTCCAAATGGACGGTAAACTTAACTTTAATGCTCATATAGACAACATTGTGACTAGATCGATGAGAATGCTGGGTTTTGTTAACCGTAACACAAAGTTTTTCAAGCGACCTTCCACTAAAATTTTACTATATAACACGCTAGTGAGAAGCATTCTCGAATACTGTCCTCAAGTATGGTCTCCGTTCTATGCAGTTCATAGGAATAGAGTAGAGAGAGTACAGAAAAAGTTCGCTCTAAGTCTTTCTTATAGCTCTGGACAATCACGCTCCCTAAGGTCATATGAGGAACGGCTGGAGCACTTCAATATCATGGCGCTTAGCAATCGGCGGAATTACCATGACTTATTATTTCTATATAAACTTATGAACGGCATGGTTGACTGTCCGGATCTTCTTGCAAAGGTGAATATCTGGGCTCCTAGCCGCATTCCTCGGTTATGCACCTACAAACTGTTTCGAGAACCTGCTCATAAAACTAATTTAAGTTGTAATTCGCCTCTGACTAGGATGTTCCGGAGTTATAATTTCCTTCCCAAGGCCATTGATGTGGACATATTCCATGACAAATTGCACAAATTTAAAGCGAAAATTAAACATTGTCTCACAGAATAGACTATCATTTTACTGCAAAAATTTGATACAGTCAGTTTTTATTTTGTTTTTGTATGTATTTGGAGCCAAGTTCAATAAACCTGAATTTTTATTATTTACATGTTTTGATTGTTATTGTTTTGTTTTTATACCGATCGCTGGACTAAGTATAGATACCTATTGGAATTGCTGAGAGAAAAGAAACACTCCTTATGCATGTCTACTTACTATGGTCTACCTAATTTCGATTCTCTACTATTCTATTGTGTATGTTTTGTATTATTTAAATTATTAGATCCGAAATGTTAATGACAAATTTACAATCATTTAATTATTTCAATTTTACAATTATTTTATCATTTTAACTTTAATCTGGACTTTACTTACTTTTTGATTTATATTATTTTAATGATGTTCATATTACCTACTTATATATTTACGATGCCTGTGCTAGCTGTGGTTGCCTTTGGTGGATAAGCACGGGTCAGGATGTTTTTTTGTTTGTATCTAGTATTAAGTTTTGTGTATTATCTCTTGGCGATCCAAATAAATAAATAAATAAATAAATAAAACCCACTCTAAAAACCTGAGTGAAAAACCAGAAAAAAAAAAAAACTTGACTTGATGTCTGCTTGTCTGTCAACGTAAAAAGCCAGCAATCATATGCGATTACAACATAATATCGTCGGTGTAAAGAAATATAATGTATCAATACATAGTTTAATTACATCCTTACATTATATAAACTTTCTTTTTATTGATTACAATTTAATGCAAGAATGTAAGAAGAGTTTTATTTGAATTGGACAATTTATTTCTAGAAAGGGCCGTTCTTATCACCTACACGTAGTACGTGCCGCCTTTACAAGGTCAGTGCATTTTTACTAGCGTAGGGTTGTCACACTGCCGTTATATTAAGAAAAAGTGGCTTGTACACACTACGCATTTTCTTTCTCACCAAGCTTCTCACACATCTCTGAACAACAAAACCACCAGGAGTTTCACTTAGTTGATCTGCGTTCACTTCGACTTTGTGCTTCGCTTCACCCACGTTGGCATTTCCACGCACCAAAATACTCACGCGACAAGCATTACGGAATGTAAATTGAAAACTCATTGCAGATTTCACAGTCACTTGAGTGATTATTGTTGACAGAATCGCAGAGCAGTACGGAAATATAATTTAGCTTACGTCAATGATTGTGCTTGTAATGTAGATAGATAGCTCTTTATTGTTCACCATACAGAAACCTAGTACAGGGTTAGAGCATACATAAAAAGGTAAAACAATGGGCGAATAATGTAATGTATTCCATTTTATGTTTTTTATTCACCTTCCAAAGAAAGGCTACCCTTGTATGTCATCTTTATTACCTCGTAGCAACTCGTAACGGTTTTATGGATTTCAATAAACACGTTTTTCCTGAGAGCTACAAATTGACATGATTCACATAATTAAAAATTCGTTTAAAAGATATTTTTGTGATATTATGAATTTCATTGACCTATTTTTATATTTTGTTTCCCTAAACACTGTATTAGTCATAAAAAGCACGATGAAACTGCAGTCTGGGGGGCTATCATGAGTTTAGTGCCGACCGCGATCGATCGTAGATCGCAACGATCTACACCGAATTTCAAGGAAATTAAACAACGGCATCTAGCGTATTCTTTGAGAAGCTTAAGGGAAGCTTCTCAAAGAATGCGAATAATATATAATAAGAATAATAAGAATAATGATAAAAATCATAAGAATTTATTAGCAGTATAAGAATAATATATAATATTGAATTTCCTTCAAATGCGGTGTCTATCGGTGTGATCTACGATCGATCGCGGTCGGCACCGGAACTCGTGATAGGCCCTCTGGTCATTTCAGTTTGATATCGATTACTATTTTTTAATTTAATCGGGTCCGTCCATCACATGTAACATGCTTCGACAACCCTACTGACAGTCGAGCGCTGAAAGGTTAGTTAGCATCAGTCCTAAAGTTTTCAATTTATCGCACGTCAAATACTACTGGCAGCTGAAATAGGCGTGGCTGTGTTTCGGTTTAAAGGTGCCAGTGAAGGTTGGTGAGTGGTTGCCGGTCAATTTAAAAAAGTAATTATTTTAATTCTTGTGTGTTTATATTAAACATAGTATGAATAAAGTAAAATAAAGTTACATCCAAATCCGTGCAGTTTTCACGGAGATGAGTATGAACAAACGTACACAAAAAATATTTCAGTTTATTAGATTAGTAAGATTAGAATCTAAAGGCCTCTACCCACCAAACCCACCGGTCCGCTGGCTTAGTCCGCGGCGGGTTAGTGCTGCCTTGTCTCGCGATTAAAGCCGGTAGGTACAGGGTGTACTTACGCGTGCTCCCCGGTGAGCTTTGCTGCCAGCACTTCGTGTTCGCTCGCTCAGTTGCCCGCCGGCTTTCATAGGGCTAACAATCGGTACAAGCTACAGATGTCGCGGCGCCCTCGTGCCACCCGCAAAAATCATCCGGCAGGCCTACATACACAAAAGTTTCGCCGGTTGCCGCGCAAGTTGCCGCGCCGGCCTAACCCGCTGGCACTAACCCGCCGGGTAAGGCCGGGTGGGCCGGTGGGTTTGGTATGTAGAGGCCTTTAGCAGCTCATGCCTGGTCAAGTTCCATGCATTCCAACTGAATCACCCTGACTGCAATATCAGGTCAAGGTCACTCTCTAAGAGTCTAAAAATACTTTATACTACTACTAATGCTTTTTTTTATGAAAATCTTATTACATTTCAGTATTTTCATAAGTATTTTTATTAAAACGTAGTAGAAGGTTTTCAACTTAACTTTTCTTTCTATGGAATTGAAGATGCATCATTGCTTCAATCAAACAAACAATCTCACGGCCCGAGCTAATTAATGGAAGTATGAAGTATGCTAAAAATAGATAACTTTGTGGCTGGGAGACCACAGTGTCGCCTCTGACGGGAGAAAGAGTAAATTCAATTATTTTTACAAGCAATATTTAGGGTTATACATTTTTTATATTATGAAAAAAATATTGGGAGTGTCTGAAAAAAACTATCTATCATATTCTCTTTAGGCAGACAGTTTTGTACTAACAAAAATATCTTTAAACTTTTAAACCAGTTTCTGAATCATTCATTTAAAGGTTCAAATTTTAGTAGGATAAATGGTAAGGTACGTTTGTAAAATATGAGAACCCGAGATTACAACCAACCCTCTTAGGAGTTGTTTCATCCCTCCATAGATGGCAGCATCTTCGTAGCTTTGGTTACGAAGTTGCTCGTAGCAAATCGTGTTCATGCTACGTCGGAGAGATGGCGCTATTTGCAATAATACAGAATTCCTAAATTTGCCACATAATTTAATTTCTTATGTAAGGTTGATAACTTCCTAAGGTAATCTCAAATTATCTTTGAGATCTACCGTCTAGGGAATAAAGTCATTAATAAGTGCATCTACTTCGACCAAATGACAATTATAAAAATCAAGATTTTACAATTAGATAAAGACATTATATGTAACGAGGATCATACAAAAGAGCGATAGATACCAAGCCGAGTTTGTTGCCTGTTCTTCTCGGTGTTGGTCGCGTGGAACTGGCACTAGAGTCACCTAGTTTTAAGACGGTTCAAGATGGTCTTTGTGATTTTATTGAATAAACATTATTAGACTTTGACTTTGACTTATAATTCTTATTATTTCCTATACGAGTACATAATAGTAATATGTATGAGATAGCAGATTCGTGTTCCATCGATCTGACATCTAAGAAATTTTAATTAAAAGTGACAATAATTTTTTTTTTAATCTCACGTAATCTTTAATCCAATTTATTGCACATTCAATTTATGCAATATAAATTATTATTCCTTCAACAGATAAGCTAAGCTATAAGCAGCTTAGCGTGCTCCACCTTTAGACTGCATCTTCACTTTCTATGAGGTGAGATGGCAGTCAAACGAATAGCTATCTTGGAATATAAAAAAAAACATGTGACTGTACATTTTAATTCATTCCCAGCGCCTTTACCGTCCTCTTACGCAACCCGCTTACGATATTACAATATCTTTCTGTTTACAAGTTTACCACAAATAGTAAGAAAATATAGTTTTTAAACTATTTAAAATGAAAACAAATTACATCCTAATCCCATCCGATTTTTAGTATCCGTGCCAATTTTAGTAATACATAAGTATTATTATATATTTTTTGTTTTGGAAGTCAACGCTATGCTATTTAAACATTTACGCAATGTATTTAATTAGAAAAAACAGCCCTAGACCTACTCGTGCAGTATATTTAAATGTTAAAATAGTAGTAGACCTATCCAAACAAATCAATCACATCTGAAAGTGAAATTCCTTTCCCAAAACAAACCCATTTAGTTCCCGTTAGTTAGCCCTTCCCAGAATTCCTCTGAAACTATCCGAGAATGCCTCTCAGTATTTATTTACAAAGCAAATAAACTATTTATTTATTGGACGATCGCTTTGATCGGCGAGTGACCTCGTACAAACGTACGATTGTCGTTTTTGGTAAAGGGTGGCGTCAGCATATTGTGGATAGGGAATTCTATCTAAGTGTTAAATAACAAATGAATCAATTTAAAACAAATAATGCAAGTGAGGCTGGGTTGTCTTTTTTTTGTTATCGTAACTGAACGGTCAATCCCACGCTAATATCATAATGTGAAGTTTGGATGTTTGTTACTCATGACGCCAGAACGGCTGACTGGATCTGGATGAAATTTGGCACAGAGATAAATTATTAGTCTGGAATAGCACATGTAGCATGCACAAATAGCCCGTAAATCGGTGCTTTGACAAGGGTTATGATTACCACCAAATATCAGGTTAGGTTTGTTATATTATAGTGGTTAAAAACATTTTTATCTCTTGGTTCTTAAGAGCCCGGTGACAGCAGCTCGCAATTTAAAAATGCGATTGGCTATTATTTCATTTCAGGGAAATTATTTGAAAAAATAACGATACAGTGACACACATAAATACTATTCTACCATAATATAAGGGAAATATGCTTAAATCAGAAATCATTTTGGTATTAGGTAAACGTAAGGCCAAACATACATACAAACCTAATACCAAAATGATTTCTGATTCAAGCATATTTCCCTTATATTATTGTACTAGCTGGTACCCGCGACTTCGTCTGCGTACTTTTAATCTCTTCATCTCTTTTTTTCGCAATAAAAGGTAGCCTATGTTCTTTCTCAGGGTCTAAAGATTGTCTGTGCCAAATTTCATCAAAATCGGTTGAGAGGTTTAAGCGGGAAAGCGTAACAGACAGACAGACAGACAGACAGACAGACAGAGTTACTTTCGCATTTATAATATTAGTTGGGATTATTTGTATTCGAATAGTATTTATATGCGTCACTGGATAGTTATTTTTTCAAATAATTTCCCTGAAATGAAATAATAGCCAATCGCATTTTGAAATTGCGAGCTGCTATCACCGGGCTCTTAATCTGGCGAGATAGGTTCAACCAATACAAACGCAGAAAGATTGAATCTGTGAGCTATGCGAATAAAATATAATATTGACGGCATATCCACATGTTTCTCACGTATCGCTAAAAGGGTTTCTTTTCACGGGCCGGTAACGGCGGACGCAAGGCGACCGTGTCCGGTCCTCGTTTGTCCTGATCCTTATTCTTGTCGGAATTAATGTCTCTTTGAGGGAAAGATCGCATGGACGAATGTCTCGATAAATAAAAGATTTTTATTTGTGCATCTGAAACGCATTGTTGAAAAGATTGAGCACGCTAATACTTATTGGTTTTTAAATGACAGCCTTCACAATTCAGTTGGTAGTAACTCTGCCTTCTGCGCCGTAGGCCGTGGGTTCGATTTCCACCGAGGACAAATATTTGTGTAACGAACATAGATGTTTGTTCTGTGCCTGGGTCTTATATAATATTATAAGTATGTATTTACTAAAAAAGTACTATAATCAGCTACTTGGTTTCCATAGTACAAGCTTCGGCTTAGTTTGGGGCTAGATAGTGCTGTGTGGAATGTCCACCAATAGTTATTATTTATTATGCATTGGTTGTTTGGAAATAGACCACATTAAATAAGCGTTGCATTAATATATGCAATTCCTCGCAAGTCACGCACGATAGTAACGTGCCCTATGTATGATGCAATGTCCACCAGCTCTAGGCATACAGTTTAGCCTTATGTCCAAACCGAAACACAGCAATATTAGCACTGTCATTGTATTTCGGTTTGAACCTACTACCCTAAACTGCCACCATCTTACCTACACTTAAAAATCTAATCTCTATAAGAGTATTTCTCAAACAAAATGTACGTAACGAAACTGGAAAACTTACGAAAAAGTACTTTTCACTTTTTGTCATTAGTAGTTTCAGAAAAGTTTTTGTTTAATTTTTTATCGTATGCAATTTTTTTAAATAATAATAAACTACTATCTGAATTTATTTTGTAGGTACTTGTAGAAGAAAATAATTTAGCTTTGCGGGAAGTATTTTGTGTGATATATTTTCCTGTAATCCGGTGAGTGTTTGGTGATTAAGCACTCAGCGGGCGGCCAAATGGTCTCTTACACGCCGATTTGTTTAACAGCTGTGTAGTGATGCGATATTTATTTAATTTCGATAATCCAGTATGCAAGTCTCGTATGTATTAATATTTTGTCTGTCTAAATATAATACACACAAACGAACGTGCACAACACATCGTGTTTGAAAAAAAAGAAAACCGATTGCAAGCATTTTTTCAATAACAAAAAACGCTACGAATTTGCTACGCATCGTAGTACTTGCGTAGCTTATACGTAGCTGCTACAAACGTAGCACATCCCAATAATCGAATACGTTAATTTTGGACACTATGTTCAATCTTTGGTTGAGTTGTAAGATTTAGCGATTAGTATATTTTTGGTAAATTCATATATTATTTATGATAATATTAAACATATAGATCACAAATGTTCTCCATGGGAACCAAGCTAACGGCCTACAGAGAAGGCAGAGCTACTATCAACTGTTCTGTAAAAGCTGGGGTAGGGCTAGCCATTGCAAAGGTGCTGACGGCGATATTTCTTACCGGCCACCTCACAGTAATTTAGTACCGGCTAGTAATGTACGGTGGACGATTGAAATCTTGCCGCTAATGATTATTTATCGTCATGGCCTTATCTTGGTTGGTATTGAATACCTGTGGACATGCATTTGATACCGATATTAATGGGGATTTAATGTTTTGTAGATAGTTGTAGATGTTAAATAATAATTAATTAATATAAACTTTATCAGATAACAACGAAATAATAAGTACTACGAAGACTTAAATATAAATAAATATTGGTAGAATTTCCACACAGTACTATCAAGATCGAGATCGATTTATTCTTTATTGTACACAAACTGATTTACACAAAAAATACATAATAGTCATGTACAAAGGCGAGCTTAACCCTATATAGAGTTTTCTTCCAGCAAACCTTAGAGGATAGAGAGAGCTGATTATAGATATAGATATATATATTATTATTTATTTATTATATAGATATATATATTTGATTTATCAAATAATAATAAAAAAAAGTATGACACCAATGCCCGAATACTCAAACGCAACTCAGATTTGAGCACGTCTCAAGTCGCGGTTTTTTGACAGTTTTTAATGAAAACCTGTCAAAAACTTGTCTCTTGAGACGTGCTAAAATCTAAGTAGCGTTTGAGTATTCGGGTGCAAGCCTGCCACATGGTTAGCTTGAAAGATCATCTCAAATACAATATTTTTTGTATGGGATCAAAAAAATCTGTCCTGCAGAAATCTAGATATAAGCAAATAATTAGTAATCAGTGCAGTCCTTTGCAGCTCGCCGCATAGCTCTTATAAACTTTAGGTTCAATTTTATTGCGTCTTTGCACACATAGTACCTTCTAATGAATGAGTCGATTAACAATGGGTTCATGCCTGGGGACCGCAGATTTTTTTTTGGGTAAATATTTAATAAATATTTATTACATAGTAAAAAAGACATTCTCCTGTGGTGAAAATTGTTGGAGCCGTTTCTGAGAATCAGATTTAAAACAACCATATTGTTCTCTGTCTGGGTGTGTATGTATTTACAAATAAAAAGTTTTCATGTGTTATATCAGCTATCTGGTTCCCTTAGGACAAGCTTTAGCTTAGTCTGGGGCTAGATAGTTCTTTGTGGAAAGTCCGGCAATATTTATTTATTTTATTTATCTTCTTCTTCTTCTTCTTCTATCTTCTAAATATATATAACTCAAAGGTGACTGACTGACTGACTGACATAGTGATCTATCAACGCACAGCCCAAACCACTGGACGGATCGGGCTGAAATTTGGCATGCAGGTAGATGTTATGACGTAGGCATCCGCTAAGAAAGGATTTTGATCAATTCTACCCCCAAGGGGATAAAATAGGGCATGAAAGTTTGTATGAAACTTTGAATTGCTTGGCGCGAGCAAAGCCGCGGGTTCAGCTAGTATTAACATAAATTGCTTGTTAAATGTATTAGATACCCAATCACAATCAGTTACGTGCAATATCTCCCAACTGTCACCATCCATCAGCAGTTCTTAGCGTGCTATCACCCCCGCGCGACCAATCGTCGAAGATAAACGCCAATAAAGGTCTCCACTCACGCCGCCGCGGGCCATTGCCGATTCTTATAACCTTTTATGCGAACGGTCTGTTTATACACTTGATTGTGTTGTTTACAAGGTTTGTTTCCCAAATTTCGGAATCCTACTGCTGATACGGATTGGGATCCTTATTTACAAAGAACTAGTAGTGCCCCGCGGTTTCACCCACGTAGTTTTAAATTCCGGTATTCCCACGGGATAAAATGTAGCCCATGTGTTATTCCAGACTATAATATATCTCTGTGCTAATTATCACCAAGATCCATTTAGCGCTTCTGGAGTTAAAGAGTAACAAACTCTTTAACTTTCATTCAATAAAAACTCACAGGAAAAATATAGAAATAAAGGACATGTACAAAGGCGACGAGTCCTAGTCTACGACGTTTCAGAGTGATCCATGTGATTGTACTGAATAAAGACCGTTTTGATTTTGAAAAAGGCGAGCTTAACCCTAACAAGAGTTTTTATCCAGCAAACTTTAGAGGATAGAGAAAGGTGACTATAGTGGACCTATTGACATTAATGTGGATGTTGAGATATTTGGATGTTTGTGGCTCATACGCTTTTTCAGATCAGATATCTTTGTACCAAATACCTATTCACTCAAGTTTATGTGGCTTATCAGAAGTTAGTTCAAGTATGGTTTTATAAAGTATTATTTTAGTTGTTATTATAGATTTAAGAAGATTTTATTAATTTTTCGTTTTATATTTTTCTTTTCGTGTATTTCTGTCATACATTAAATATAGAACGTCTAAATATTACATTTTGTAGTAGTTGCAAAACCATTTTCTACCAATATTACTATTGTTATAACAGTACAAGACAGTATTTTATCAGTTTAAGAGTAGTAGAGCTCTTTGTGAAGGGCTCGGCCGGGGAAGTACTACCACCACGCCTTTTCTGCCGCCAAGCAGCGTTGCTGTGTTTCGGTTTGAAGAGTGTGGTCGCCGGTGTTATTACAGGCACATTAGGCTTAACATCAGTATGCCTTACGTTGACGGACGCAGGGCAGTGCATCGTAGGGCACGTTCTTATCATGCGTGACTTACGAGGCAATGCTTTGTTATAGGTGATGGTTACTAAATAACATCAGGTGGGCCGTCTACTTGTTCCATCAGCTGGCTGTATAAAGAAAGTACTTTGAAAGTTTTCAGTAACACAACAGCAATTAACACATAAGCCTGCAAGTACACAAGAGATTTGGTAAGCAGCACAAACTTACAAAATGCGTTGCTGTAACGCTTATAACATTTTGTCTCAAAACGTGACCCAACACCGCAGAATGCGATCCTCCTAACGAGTTTTTGAAAGCAACCCCTGACAATCTTAAAGGGATTTGCGCTTTGTAACTAAATTTTCTTGGCTTGAAATGGATATCAGTACTTAAAGCAACCTATTTTATTAAGAGTAGTTTGAACCCAAGTTGACCTTTATAATGTCCAGAAATATAATTTATAAATAACCAAATAAGAGAAGTAATAAATGAGGATACAATGAAGTAAAAATGAGTTTTTCTGTTCAAAAATATATGCGCACATCATCGTAAGGAAACCGGCATGTTGTAGAACCTAACAAGTTCTATAACATGTGTCAAGTGCTTGAAAAGAGTTTCTTGAGGCGCACTTAACTTTCTGTCTGGGTGTTTTCTATGTATAATAAAAAATATCTATCTATGTAAGTACATAAATTATTAAATATATAAGTTATCTAGGTGCTAAAGTACCCATAGCACAAGCTTTGAGTAGCTTACTTTGGGGCTAGATGGTGCTGTGTGGATTGTCCAACATTATTTATAAAAAAAAACTTTCACGCATTTTCCTTTTACAACACTGTTTTGAAAGAAATTAGTGACTCGAAAAGAAAAAGACTGTGTTGATATTAATTACGCAGCCTATTTGATAACGGCCAGGTAACAAAGTAAACAATACATGCATTATTAGTCAAGTCAACCGTCTTCAAGATCCGGCTCGATCCTACGATGATCCGTCCATTAAGTATTCATCTCGCGACATTAGTGGCAGCCGTTATTAAAACCACCTGTAAATCCCTCTCAAGACTTGCGTACGCTCCACACGTACTCTCGTAGCAGGGGGCCTTGCGGGCGACTTTCTCGAATCTCAGCGCACGTCTTGGACATCGGGGACACGTCTTACAGAATTAATAATAAGCCGAGAAGCCGGTGCGGTTTGGGCCGCAATGTGCCGAAATTTCTAACCCTCATTACTGGTCCTCTGCACTCACCGCGCACCTCCAACTTCAGACGTTCGCGCGCGCGTTTCCTTCCTTGTTTATTGGTGTACCAGCGTCTTGCTTACCGGGTTTTAATAGTCGAATTAAGAATGTTCTAAACGTTTGCGACGTTGCGGTACAGCGGTTGCGGTAATTTATTTTACTTTCCAAGTTGGGCAGGTTGTATGGTTATTATAATCGGTTTACCTTTTATTCTAATCAAAAAAGCTTGTTGGTTTATGATCCAATAGAAGTTTAAAATAGCAGGAAAAACTAATACTCGTACTTCGAAAAGCAATAAATACATTTTTAAATAGTAATGTTGTGTCACTTGATTCCCGAAATTTTCAGTGCCGCCCTCGTATAACACTATTAGAAAACAAAGGAAATGCGCTTCTTCTTCTTCTGCTTCTTCTTGTTATGTCACTGGTTCCTTCGGAACAGTGTGGTGAAAGCATTTAAAGTGCGCCTCTGAGAGACCTTCTTTCGACACAAGTTTTAGAACTTTTCATTTAATAGTTGCGCCCCGCGGTTTTACCCGCGCAGATTTAAATCCCAGAATTCCCACGAGATAAAAGTAGTCTTTGTGCTATTTTAGACTATAATCTATCTCTTTGCTAAGTTTCGTTCAGATCCGTTCAGCCGTTTTGGCGTGAAAGAGTAACAAACATCCATCCATCCATACATAAAAAAAAATGCGTTTATAATAGTAGTAGGATATTGTTCCAAAATTACAGGGATTTCAATAAAGGATCGTAAACTACCCAGCTTATTATCAATGTCAAATAATCCCATCTAAATGTGTCTGACAAGGCATAACAAGTATCATCTTGGAAGGGTTGCGTTGACAACATCTTGTCAATCCAAGCCTCAGGTCACAATAGTTGAGGGTAACTGTTGTAACACCACCCAATATCAAATAAACAACAATATACTGTGTTCTCAGATTGCGAATAAGGGCTAACCCTATTCTGTGAAGCTGATTAGTTGATCTAACGATTCAGATAAGCAAAATTGAGATCCACATTTTATAATTTTTAAAAGCGTTGGTGAAAAGTAATAGAACTATTTGGGAAGAGATCATCGGGGGAATTTTTACCACTATGCCCTTTTCTGCCGCCAAGCAGCGTTGCTGTGTTTCGGTTTGAAATATGTGGTTGCCAGTGTAATTACAGGTAGGTAGATAAGGCTTTACATTTGTGAATATAAAAGTAAGAAAACTATTTAAAGGAACTGAAATGAGTAATCAGTGTCATAATACTTAGTGCCGTACTAAGATTAAAATAATCACAACATGTTTCGTTTAAAATAAATGGCATACATTTCAAGTTAGCTTGAACTTTCTCTTAAATAGTCTCCTTTTCACGACGACCCCTTTCCAAATCGTATTACTCTAACCCCTTAACATACCTACGCATTGAAGAAATGTAAACATTATGAGGGAAAATTTTCCGGTATGTGTAAAGGCCAAGACGTGCCCATCTTTCGAATGAACGGAAATTCATAATAATTTCACGAGGGAGAAATCATTTTGTAAAATCAAAAGTTCATTTCAGATTTCAATTACTTATTCGTTCGATGCGTGTGCCGCATGCTGGGGTCCCGTAGGAAATGAAATAACACTTAGACATGATTTACGGTAGAAAATATATTATAATATGAATAAGACATTGTTTTCTTTGTATAAATTAAGGCGTTTCGTATGCACGTGTTTTCGTAGTGATCTACTGCTGCAGGAATTGAATTAAAATAATTTATGTTTCTTGAGTGTTCTTTATTGCTTAGGATAAGAATTTTCAAGAAACCATTTTGATCTAGTTATGTCAACTCTACCAAAAACTTACTTATCAACATTTTGCATAAAAATAAATAAATAAATAATGCTGGACAATCCACACAGCACCATCTAGCCCCAAAGTAAGCTACTCAAAGCTTGTGTTATGGGTACTAGATGACTGATATATTTAATACATTATATACTTACATAGATACATATTTTTTTATTATATACATAGAAAACACCCAGACCAACGGAACAAATTTCTGCAGATCGTACACAAATTTGTTCCGAGGCGGGAATCGAACCCGCAACCTCTAGCGTCGCAGGCGGACTCTCGCCCGCTGCGCCACAGAGGTCGTCAAATAAAATAAAATATAATATAATAAAATATTGCGCTTAAGCCAAATATAATACTAAATAAAAACAATATGAACCTAATAATCAGTTCGCAAACTCTTGATACTGTACATTACAAATTAAAATGTACAGTTTCAAGAGTTTTAATAAAGTATTTAGTAATAGCTTATAAATTCATAATAAGCTCAAATGGAGTTGTTCACACTTCCTCTTAATTAGGAAGTTTACGATTTATAATAAGCCAAATCTCTGTATAATAAAGCACCGACGACCTCGGAGCGACTGCATAACAAATTTTATTTCCCTACAAATTCCTTACAAAATGTTGGTCCGAACAAAAACGGAACACAAAAGTTGGGCGTTACGCGCCGTCCTGTCGTGAATTTATATCGCTCCAGAACAAGAAAACAAAAGTGGAGTCGCGCCAAAGGTACATTATCTTAACAAAGTACAGCAATTAGATACACGTTCCACATCTGACTCTAATAATTTAAATATGATAAAACAAAGTAAGATGCTGAGGCGAAGAATAAGGCGGGCCCTGGTTCTAACTTATTTATAAAATCTTCCCGCATTCGGTAGACGTTCTCTGAGCGGCTGAGGAGAGTTCAACCCTTCCCCCGTTTAATGCAATAAAGGGGCACTCATATAAGTAGGTATCACCGCTTTACGTGCACTGTGATAAAGGCTAATCCTTCTCTCCTCGTGTGCGCTGAGCTTTATTTATTAGATTTTGTTACCAATTTAGCTCCTTTCGTGTGCAGGTATCCATGTGTGGAAGTATTATTCAGTTAATTTATTTTTCCTAGTTTTTCTTCGGAAAAATCGGCACCCCATGGTAATCCTAGGATTACCGTGTCTGGACACGGTAGGTAGACATTTCTTAATAATGAGTAAACAACAAAAGAAGAAGAAGAAAGAGAAGAGAAAAAATGAAAGAGTCTGGAAGAGATCGCTTGTTAGCGATAAGACCGCCTATTGTACATAATATCTCTAGTTGTTATTCCTTTGATTCATTTTTTTTTGTTAGTTTGTAAGGTGTACTATAAAGCATTTTCATTCATTCAGTCATTTCATTCAAAAGTAAGTTAAAGGTTTAATAACGAAATTAACCGTTTTCAGTATAGATCAGCATCATAATTAGAGTACTATCGTTTTAGCCGGATCAAACGTCACTTTGTCCCAGTTCCTCGAACTCGCAAAAACAGAAGAGATCAATAGGCCACAATCCTCGAACCGTGCAAAGCTGAGGGCGTACTCAAAGCTATAAAATTACAGATCAAAACTCTATCGACCCGGTGGCCTTTATTCAAAGTCGCCGAAGCGAACTATCAAAGAAAGTCTTCTTAGGAGTTACCGTCTTAGGGACGGCAAGTTTCTTGGCAAGGGTTACGGTAAGGATGCGGGTGTAGGGTACGTTTTTGAATGTAAATAGTGGTGGGGTCTCGTATGAATTAAATTTAAGTAATTAATGGGTGCAGGCGGTCAGACATACTCGCTTTGCGATTTAGATAGCATCGTGTTTAGCTTGATTGCGGAGAAGAAATTACTTTCATCTTGAGACGTTTAAACAGTTTTGCTAGTAGAAAAGTAAGTTCGTATAAGATAATGTCTATCTCCGGTAAAAGTTTTGATATTTATACCGCCTCAAGGCTTTTGGATCAAAATTTTATTTTCGCTAAATCTTTGTAATGCCATTGAAAATAACATAACCGATTGCGATTTTACTTAACAACAATCAGTTATTTTATATCTTTAGAAATGTTCAATAGTGCGAGCGAGATAGCGGCGCGCCGTATGCTGCCCCATAATGCTTAGGATTTTCACTACGTTATCGAGTCCGAAACATGGCTTAAAATTGTTCAATCCGGAAATTTGAAGAAGCTTATATACAGTGGACTTCTCATGGCTAATAATATTGTGATCTAAGAAACTAACCCCCGGTTTCTGAAAGCACGATCAACACTAATCAGCTGTCAAGTCCCTTGCTATCTCTATCATAATTGAAGTATAAGCTGAAATAGCAAGTGACTAAGATCAACATAATAAAGTTAATGTTGATCTAGCATTCAGAAATCGGAGGTAAGAGTACGGTAAGCGCGTAAGACAACGCCGCCTTTTATCAAAAACTAGCTAATCCCCCGCGGCTTTGCTCGCGCTCGTTTACTTTGAAAATCTCATACAAACTTTCATCCCCTATTTTATCCCCTTGGGGGTAGAATTGATACAAATCCTTTCTTAGCGGATGCCTACGTCATAACATCTATCTGCATGCCAAATTTCAGCCCGATCCGTCCAGAGGTTTGGGCTGTGCGTTGATAGATCACTATGTCAGTCAGTCAGTCACGTTTGAGTTATATATATTTAGATATATATAGATATAGATAACTGTAGTTTTGTTTAGTACCCGGAGTAGGTGCCAACTGGTTGAATAGTTAGATGGATAGAACAAAAGTTTTCTCTAAAGTTTATTTATTCGTGTTTCAGATTCTTTATTCATTTTAAAGGTATAAAATAAACATCCGTACCTATTATTTACTTGTTTGGGTTAGTTTAATCCAAGTTAATTTCACACTAACCCGTCACAGGGCGCGGGGCCTAAGGGACCGACCGGGTCATTTATTAATTATTACCAGCATGTGAGGGTGGGGGAAGAAGTCACTACTGAAGAAAGGGTACCCATATTTTAAGATGTCGCCTTCACATGGCCACCAAGGAATGTACGGCCAGCCGGCTAAATAATTTATGGAAGTAAAATAATTTGGAGCACATGTTGCCTTGTGTGGAGTTGATGAGAACTTACGAAAATGTGTCATGGCCGAATTCTTGGAGCAGATAATTAATTGCCAAACGAAGCATTTGAAATAGCATCACGCTGCTAACGGGACCTATTTTAGCTATAATACATATTGTACTAGTTACGCCCCGCGGTTTTACCAGCGCAGATTTAAATCCCGGTATTCCCATGGGATGAATAGTAGCTATGTACTATTCCAGACTAAAATCTATCTCTCTGCCAAGTTTCACCCGGATCCGTTCAGCCGTTCCGGCGTGAAAGAGTTATAACCATCCATCGATACATACTTACAAAATTTCACTTTTATATTTATTTATTTAATACTATCGAACTCGATTGTGTTGGTACTGTATATATTTTTGTTCGTTAAATAATTTTCAATTTAATTGAATTTAAAAAGAGACACAAATTGCATTTTACTAACATAAATGGAATAAGAGTAAAAAAAAAGGTATTTACTTTTTTAGTACGTTAGGTACGTTTCAACGTAAAACAGCATTTGTCCGTGTTAAATATTCAAAGAACAAGACGGGCGAGTCTCCTGGGTCGAAAAGACCTACGAGTGAGGGTTAACCCGCGAGCACTCATGCGTCCCTAATTTCCGATTTGTCGACCTAAAGGGTTGATTAGCATCTGACTTGTCGGGTCGCATCAGCCTTTGTTGTTGATAGCTGGCTTCTGGTATTTCAAAATATTGAATAAATTGGCATTGTAGTAACCTCCTTATCTATTTTTTACCCGAGTGCCGAGGGTTATGTGTTTGGCGTGTATCTATCATGTATCCTTCCTTCGAAATTTCCTTTATTACCACGTAGCACCCAAACGGCTGGATGGATTTTGATGATTTTAGTATCAAAAGATTCGTCGCAACGTCTTCGTCAAGTGTCTTTAGAATAAAAAAAACCCTAAAAGTCACGTGGGAAGGAAAGCAGGAGCGATATTCTCTCACATTAAAAAAAAATCTTTTCGCTATCATAGTAATATGGGTATCAAAATCAAGAGAGTGATAAAGTGTTTTCAAATAATGTATTAGTTTTTGATTTAAAGTAAACCCTCAAAGACAAAACCAGAACGCAAAATTCGTTAAGTCACTTTAGTGAACTAGGCCATGAGTGATACTAAAATATATCATAAAACCTTCCCTACAGTCATACAAATCGTTTAGAAAAAACCGTATCAAAATCGATGAAGCCGTTTCGAAGATATTAAGAGTTTTGTAATAAAAAAATGTGATTGCTGGTAACCCCAAAGTGATCAAAATGAGTTATACAACCACAGGCATCAGTAAACTGCTAGGACATAGGTACGTGAGCCTCCGACTGTCTTCGATCTTTACATTTTTATCATTCCTCAAGACTGAAGAAAGGATATCAATATTAAAAAGTACCAAACTTAAAACATTATCTTATTTACCTACCTACCTACATACTTTTAGTTCGGGCACTCGGGATTTTTTTTTTTATAAATCTTCTTGTTTTATCTTATCCGAAAGTCAAAGTCAAAAAGTGTTTAATTACATGATTTTGATACTTTATTATGTGTTAGTTATAAGTTTGAAATTGTGTGTCACATCTAAGGTGCGTAGGTACCTAGGAACTGAATTTAAGATACCTACCCATTAAATGGGCACTAAGACATTGTACCCCAACGGGGCTCATGTCGTGACCATTTAATTTTGTAAGAAATAGGAACTCTCCCTACTCTAATAACTCTACTCAACATGAAGCAATGGACAAATTATTATGATTGTGACAGTCTAAAAGCTAGGTGAATCTAAGCCAGTTCCATGGGAATAGGCCCAGAATAAGGACGGCTACGTAGAACTTGCGACGCAAGGTTTTTTATCTCCCTCAGTAATCTGCGGGCGTGTATCACAGTGTAACCAGGGTACGCCATGCAGACGTTACCCGACCTAGCATCCCTGATAAACAGAACCTATAGAAAGTTTTTTTTTTAACTTTAGAGACCGTTCTTTGGTTACGATCTCGCCTGGTGGTAAGCGACGATGTAGCAGACGATGGAACAGAACGGTCTAGAAGACACGTATTCACTCTTGACTTAAAGATACCCTTGTAACAATCAAGAAAAACAGACGACGGCAATGAGTTCCACTCCTTGGCGGTCGCATGATGAAGGTTCTGCCAATCTCATTTTATTCAAATCATTTTGATGAAACTAGTTTCAAGAAATGAGATGATGAGTGAAAAATTGCCTCTTACTCTGTTTATATCAAGTAGAAAATAAGCCCTGTTTGTTATGTACAAGCTTATATTTAACATGCAATGTAATGTATGTAATAGGACGATTAGTGAAAAATATTTTTTACGCTGTTTACATATAGTACCTACATTATAATTATAAGGTCTGTTTATTAGAAGCATAAATTTTACTTGTAATGTACCTATGTATGTTTGTCCGTGTGGAATTTTGCAACGCAATTTTGAAGCAGATATCTTTAACCGATTGAGCTGAAATTTGTAAACACAATTATTTTGGATGACAATGCAATAAAAGTTTGTTTAAAAAATAGTTTTACTGTAAATTTATTTACTCACATAATTATAAAGATACAAACAACAAGCACATTTGCGCAGTTTTATTTCGTCCGCCGTCATCTAAAACTACTTTATCATTTTCCCACTATAAAAACCACATCGTCACCTCCACCTGACCTTCATTTTTCCGTCTCGGCCCCATGTTTCCGGTGCATTAAGTCGGCAGCGACACATGTAATCCTGCGTCATACCCGCTAGTGTTGTTGATAAAGCTTGAATAGCCGGAATTTATTACACGGCTCTTTTCGGCGTCGAATAGAATCACGAATACAAGACTAACCGCCGGTTTTTGAAAGCTCGCTCAAAGCTGTCAAGTCACTTGCTATCTCTGATTTGAAGTAAAAGCTAAAATAGCAAGTGACTTGACTAACTTTGATCAAGCTATCCGAAATCGGCCTAATGGAATGTTTTGAAGAAACTGACACCATTTTCTTCAAAACAAATGACGTGACTTGACGATGGACGATGATTCTATGATGATCACTTGATGATGATTCTTTGGGTCGTCAGGTTGAATATGGAATACCAACTGCCACAAATGACGGGTATTAATATAGTCGTTGAACCTAACAAATTCTAAAATATGTATTGTGTCCAAGTGCGCGAAAGCAGCCCCTTTGGGGCGCACTTATAACCCTTTCACCACACTGTTTTGAATTAAATAGTGACATGACAATAATGTAATAAGACATACATTCTGAAAAACAAATTATAAAAAGTCGGAGAATGTTCTCAGAGCCGGTTATCTAACCACACTAGACTGAATCTCACACGACACCTCATGAATCTGTCATTTATCATCGCAAGCACATTATGAGCATTGCCATCGCGGTTTTTCTTTCAATTTCTTCTGTTTACGACCGTTTTATTCTTTTATGTTTGTGAGGTATTGCAATTCATTGTTTTCCGTTGGTGGTTTCCATGGAACCAAACATGTGTAATTTATACAGTCCATTTAATAGATTTTATTGTTATTATTTTACAAAAATGTGGTTATTTTATGGTTATTATAGTGCATAAGGAAAGTCCACCAATTTTTTTTTATTTGTGCCGTTTTGAGGAGCTGACGTACAAAACCAGTTTTTCTACTAATGCTATTTTTATACCAAAGAGATCAAAACAAGATTTGCCGATTCTGTTAAAAATAAATACTTTTACCGCTTCGAGCCGGTTGTTGGTACAAAATACATATTTCAAGAATTGAGGTTTCTAATACAACTTTTTTTAATGTCAATGTGAGAATGGAGTTATTTCACATGCAAATACTACCTTGAATCCCAGATTGAACTCACTGGTGATACTGACACTATACGGGCACTGGTGCTGCTTCTCCTGTATTTCCGAAGTCTAATCAGGATAGAGTAAAGCCTGCTGCTTTCGTTTGGGTGGTTTCAAGGGACAAAGGCTCGTTTGGGGTAATGCTGCGGCGACGTATCGGCTGTCACATTACCGAGCCACAGCTCTCTTGTTATTATCAAACTTTTTGAAGGGTCCTGGTCGGACGGCGACGCCGAGGCGACTGTGGTGGAGATGAACGGTACGTTAGAGTGGAATAGGACTTTTATTTGGTCGTATTATATAACTCAAATCAAAATTTAAATGAATGTGAATATGAAATGTGACTCAATTAAAAATTACGTAAAATATAACTCAAAGATTACGTAATATTACTCAAATTTACGTAATATTACACAAATAACGCTGATCGGATCTTACTTTTCGTTTATTAAAGTGTTATTAAAAGATAATGGGTTGCCACAACAGGTTTTATTCTCTCTTATCTCTACTTTTGTCTGTTAAATCGTGATAATTACAATAACATGACATTATTTCCTTCGCACTACCATACCTCCTAACCTACTATTGCTCATATTTTAATTTACCTAATATTATTTCACATACAAAATTTTGTGTCATCTCCTTGTCATGTGGTTCTTTGGAAACAGCGTGGAAAAAGGATTTCAAGGGCACCAAAGCGGCTCCGAAAAAAAGTGAAAAGCAGTCAAACTCCACACTTTCTTTACTCCAGCCGCATATTCTAGGAGTCGCATATGGTAATACCTTATTCAAATAGGAAATATAGGCGGTCAGTAGCAATAATCCATCACGGGCAGCCTCGGTTATTTGTTTGTCCAACCCGGACTGAACTGGACATGTTTTATGTCATTTTACGTATTCCTTACAGGTTTTGATAAATATTTGTTTCTGTATTCGGACATGTTCAAGAATTGAATATCCGGCTGGCATAACTCCTTTTGTGATTGGCATGGGCGAAATGCTAAAATATTCTGGACGGATATGAATGTTTTTGCTTTAGTTTAGGGACGAAAAGTATATTTTAAATAAATAAGTTTTATTATTGTTTTGTTTTGCTGTACAAATATTTCTAATAAAGTCTCTGAAGTCAGACTATTTAATGAACTCTGTCATAAACTTAGGTTGATAGAACTTTGCGTTTTTGTGTTAGCAAGGGAGTGTATAAGACGGTAGTCATAGCTTGAGACTAGGTGATTAGAACATTTAAAGATAGGTTTAGGTAATAAACGAAAGCTGTATATTAAGTTCCTCAGATGAGGTGTGCTGTTCAAGAAAGCTACGCACTAAGGTGAGCACATTTGTATACATTTTATGAAAAGACAAAAACACTTGTTCGAGTAGTATAATAATACATTTTGGATTGAAGTCAGTCAATAGTGACAAAGTACGCTAATGTACTCCAAGCCTCCAGCAATCATTTTAGTCGTAGCGTGAAAATTTATCCAAAAACTTGCGAACTAGTTAGTTATTAATTACGATGTTTTCTAAAGCATATTATATGATTTATAATGACCATAACATACTGTTTTCATACATACTATCTCCTTTCATCCTTAACATGCTACACGTAAAGGTGTATACACACAATCTAAAAACTGTGCTCGCTATTCTCTAGGGCGCGCTCGTCATTATACCACGCACGGGCCAAGGATCGCATGCATACGAAATCCGCCTTATCTGTTATGCATAATGTCAGACCCCAAAGGTGGGCAAAATATTGCATTGCGGAGACAAAATAAATTAAACAGGCTGATGTTTTTTACAATGAAAATAAGCGTAGATTTTTTATTGTACCTAAAGTTATTGGGTAACTGTAAATCTTTATTTGAAAATTGAAACGAAGTATAATAAATCATTTATTTCAGGCAAAATGCACGCCTTTTTCTGCCGCCAAGCAGCAACGCTCTGTTTCGGTTTGTATTTGTGTAATTACAGGCACATGAGGCTTAACATCTGTGTGCCTCAAGTTGATGGACGCAGGGCAGTACATCGTAGGGCACGTTCCTATTGTACGTGACCTACGGGGCAATGTTTTGTTTATAGGTGATGGTTACCACTTAACATTAGGTGGGCCATCTGCTTGTTCCATCAGCTAGTTGTATAAAAAAAAATACATAGTAAGAAGATCATAAAAATAAGGCAACATAGTAAGAAGATCATAAAAATACAGGGCCCATAGGGCCCGTAGCATAAATACCTTACAAACTATGAAGCTGCTAATGTCACAGTCTAGTTTTTTGTAATGCCAACGAATGCAACATGCTATGTGCCAAATGTAATACTTGGAAGTCCTTCTGACTACCCCCCTTGAACATGATCAAATAACGTTGAGTTAGTACTTGTTACTAACTGAGGATATATCTACCGTGCCTGGGGATCAAAGTCGTGAAGATGTTACAATTTTTCGATTGGCACTGATTTGGATCAGCTGAGCTATCTATAGATCGTTTGCAAAGGTCTGCAGATAGCTCAACTGTTTCATATGAATTTCGTACATTTTTTAAATAATTGTAACTATTAATTTTAATCTAATATACGCTTCCGATTGGCACTTATTTGGATCAGTTGAGCCACTGTTTGCCATTGATTTGGATCTATAGATCGTTTGCTACGGTCTGCAGATAGCTCAATTTTTCATATAGTTTTTTTACATTTTGTAAATAACTGTACCTGTTAATAGTTTTATCTTTGTAAATTATTTACTTGATAATAAAGATATATTCTATAGAATTAAATAATTTTTCTGTAGCGGCTGATGTCTTTCTTGAATATTGTGTAATACCCTTGATTTTTCCTACACCCCATAGTGCATCCCGCATGTGTCTACGTCACGGGACGTCAGTCTGATGGATTTTGTTCTCTGATTCTATTAGTGTTTTTTATTTGTCAGTGGTGACTCGAGTTCTGACAATATCGCCCGTCTATGAATGTGTATACAGCCATTGTTGTTGTATTATAACAATGTGCTTTCTTTGGTAAACATGGTGATATACAAAAAAAGGAATACTTGCGAAAAATTTAATTAAATTCACTTCAAATACTTACAGCTGGTTTCTGAAAGCTCGATCAAAGCTAATCGGCTGTCAAGTCACTTGCTACCTCTATCTAATTTGAAGTAAAAGCTGATATAGCAAGTGACTTGACAGCCGATTAGCTTTAATTTAGCTTTCGGCGTTTATACAACATATATATTAACAGTTATATATTAACAGTGCAGTTATATATCATAATTAAAAAATTATGCATAAACACAAACACACGTTCACAAAAAAAAACTACACACAGCCTTACTAGCGTTTGCTAGCCTTACTCAAGTATTAACCTGTTGACAAATTAGCCCAATTTACTTTTGAGAAGTGAAAAGAAAAATTTAAAAGCGCGATAATCTCACATCGTCGTCAGCGCCATCTGCCAACGACAAATGCCAGCGATTACTTACAACGAGACTTGCGTCGAGCCGTGAATATGTCAATTTGTGTGAAAAACCGCGTATTCTATCTTACAATAGCGATAATAAAATAGATGGTTGGGAGTGAAAAGCCCTGTAATGCTTCACACTGGTAAAACGATTTGTTTATTCTGTCTATGAATTATTCTGCAAGCTAAAGTTTATCAGCTAGAAGTTTAGGCTGATGTAGTTCACAGCTGAACATTTTAAAGGGTTGGCAACACGCTTGTGATTCCTCTGGTATTGCAGGCGTTCATAGCGGTAACCGCTTGCCATCAGGCGGGCCGTAGACTTGTTTGTCTACTTTGTTGTATAACACATAGGCATCTTCCATAGATTTTTAACATGAAAGATTTTGAGACTCCTCTATCAAATGATTTACACAATGTTGTGTCTATACATCAGAGGGGGCGCTTACGCACTTCTTCCAGTTGTATCAAACGTATTCTTAATTATTTCTTTTTGGAATTTGAAAGTTTTCTGAGTAACGAAGCAAAGAATGTCCTTTAATTCCGAACTAAGGCCCAAATCTGTACACCATTAAACAAAGTGTCACCCGTCTTGGCCTGTCGATATAACACTTTTAACAAAGCACCCCCTGTCGCAGATCGGTTTCCAATTAACAGCGGCTCACTTCGCTCTCATTATATTTTTAATTTGGGGTGGAATCCTAAATTAAACTGGGGACGTCAAAGGACAAGCTCGACTGTCATTAGAGCTAAATAATTAAGGAATTCGGTCGTTTTAGGATTCGATCCTATTTGTCCGCATGCAATCGTCTATAACGCCAGCACTACCGCAGTATACTAAAGCGCTCATTGCGACGTATTGGCTCGTCCGCTGCCATATCCATGAGAAAAATATCTTGGAAGCATTTTATTGATTTAAAAATGTTTCTGGAGTTACACAAGCTGCGAGTGCGAGTTTGTACAATTCCAATATAAAACTCGTGTGGCTGCTACGGCGAGTGTGCGTAGTCTAGAGAAAGCCACACACATTTACCTTGTTCTTCTTGTTTTTACCTCACGTTCTAATGGCTGCCGCAGCCGAAAATTCTTGGCCGCTTAGTGCGCGGATTCATATAAGTCATTGGCTGCCTAAGGCGTGGGGCCGAAATAAATAAATTACTCTCATTTTTCGCAAGTGTGTCTCATACTAAAGACTATAAAGTAAGGCTTTATGCTTCCATTAGTAGTTGAAACCATAGCCGTTAGGCGGCATTGAGACCGCTCTGCTTAACTTTATAATTCTGATTTAGGTACGCGCCGTCGACCGCTGTTTTTTTATATTGCTTTGTTCTTGGACGTAAATTTATGAGGACTGAGATACTGTGTTGTGGATTAGCTAGCTAACGGCAAAACTTTTAGCTAAAAGCTCGACGGCCAACGACCTTGGCTAAGACATTAATCTAGGTGGAACTCGCACCTAGATTTACTTAGCCATAAGACGGTTGAAAGTGACCGCGTTTAGAAATCAGAAATAATTTATTGTTTAACTGTAGTACAAAAAAAGATCTTATTAGGTATGGTTAGGTATGTACAGTTTTAACAGTATGTCCGTTTCAGACGTACACAAAAATGTATATACATGTATTAATGTATCTACTACTTTAACTTTCATAGTATTCGTAATATTCGTTTAAGTTATGAAATGCATTTGAAACTAACCATTTTCTTAACTTATTTTTGAAAACATTTCCTTTAAGAGGTTTGATTGGATCTGGCAATTTGTTATAAATTTTGATAGCTGTAACAAATGTACTTTTTTTAAACATGGTGTTATGGTTAGACTTTTTTGGTTTGTTTGGATATACCTTAAATATAATAGATATGCCTTTAAGCCCGTTCTGGAACATTTTGGAAGCCAGTCCAGGCTAAATGCTAAAATTTGGTCCAAGTTTTATCAACTTAACAATTTTATTGATTTGGACCGCATGAAATTTGAGGCATGATTGAGTCACAAACACAAAACATCCAAACATCGTACCTTTTCCTTTTATTGTACCTACTTACTTTAAATAGAAAAGTTTTCACGCCACACCGTTCTCACCACATTTTTTCATGCCCACGATGACTGGTAAACAATGCTATTAGCATTAAGTCTTCCTAGCACTTCATTGATTTGTGTTTTAAATAAATAAGTACGATATGAAGCGGTTAATATTTACTATCTGATTAAAATCAATCCAATCAATTCCAATAAGCTCCAAACGAATAAAACCGGCAATAAACATTATTACTTACGAAAACGATCGAAACACCTCTTAATACATCTCGTGAGTATCTTCAAATAGTCATGTTGTAATAATAAATATATCATAGTTATCCCATAGGGACAGATAAAAGGGAAAATAAAGCAAATCGGTCCGTCTACGGAAGGGTCGCGAAGAAAAACGATTAATATTAACTGAAATTGTTATTGGACCCTTTATTGCGTAGATTTAATATTTTTATTACCTTTATCGAAAGAGTTTAAGTTCCACGAATTCAATACTCGTAAAATTTGAAGGTGGCTGTTGAAATAGGAATGATTGCTGCCATAATTCAAAAACTTGTTATATCTGAGGTGATTAAAATATACCAGAAATGATTTTTTTTTTCATTTCTGGTATATTGAAAAAATATTTTTTCATTTCTGGTATAATTTTTTTTGATTGCTGCCATAATTCAAAAACTGTTATATTTGAGTTGATTAAATTTTACCAGAAATGAAAAATGATTTTTAATTATTTCTTTCTTTCAGTTGCGTATACAACTGGAAACTAACATATCCTTTTTTTGACATCCCAGTTATAAGTATAATTTGATCAATTTTGATCTGCATTCTGCTCTGTAGTTTGTGCGTTCGATTCCTACCGAAAGACATTGTGTGTCGAATATAAATTACGTGTAGTATGTTCGTATTTACAAAAAGTATGTCAAGTAATACCAGATACGGTACTATGAACTATCTGTTTGGTATAAGCAATACTTGGGACTAGGTATAGTGCTGTCAATCTACTATATCTTTTTATTCATTTTTTTTAAAGTAAACAATTTGTTATAACAAATAGGTACGTGGTTCAACATAACCAGAATGTTTTGTTAAGGATGCTGTTGATACGTCAACCTTACACAGCTACAACAACTTTATCTGACTGAAAATTTTAATCTACGCTAATGGTACTAAGTTCATTAATACTAAAATTAAAAAGAGTCATTTTATTAGACGAAGCACGTGAAATTAACCCTTTAACGAGCGAGCAGCACCGTAGCGGCATTCTTACATTAAAATGTAAACAATACCCCCATCCCCCAAGTCACTGCGGGGGTGAATCGTCATTTCGTTTGTCACATTAGGGCTAATACAGTCCGACGTCACAAAAACGCTGCACGCTCAGGGCGCCAATTCTAGCCCAGTGACTTTTTTGTCACTGTATATATAGATATATCACGGTAACTGTCAAAATTCAATAGGAAACTTGACAGTTACCTGATATATATCTATACAGTGACTAAAAAGTTACTGGGCTAGAATCGGTCCCCTGTGTTAAATATTGAGCGTGCAGCGATATTACATCCGCATCGGATATAATAGAAAAACTGCGTTTGTGTCATAAAATCGATGTTAATGGCCTTGTATCTAGAAAAAAAAAACTATGAAATTATTAAGAATTATGGTTAGATAAAGTACGTCATAAATACACCACACACGTAAAAACAAAATCAAACCTTAGGAATGTATGTTCTTTTTCTATGGGTACTTCACTAAATGAGCTTCTTTATGATACCGAAATATTGTGTAGTCAGAGACCAAATTATCCGGTATTCACAACGTGTTAATATAGTATTGTTTCATTCGTTTCTATAAATTATGTAAATATCCGATAATCATATTAATTTATTTTGTTCATACCTATATTTTTATTTTACATTGCGTGCTACAATAGGACAATCCAATCGCGCGTCCGAACGCGCGTTTTGATCGCGCCTGAGAGCGAGAGGCTTAAAGCTTTCATAAAAATAAATTTTACATCTACCAGAAATCAACATTCCTGATTGAATATATCCGCGTCAAAAACGCAGCGTTCTGCCCGCAAGTCTACGCTCCACAATAAGAGCATCTAATCTGCACGTCGAGTACCTAGAGCGGTCATCTCTGCTGGGAGCACTCCCCAGGGCGCACTAGACCTCAGGCCCGGATTTATTCCGTCTGAATACGTAGTGTCACAAACGACACCTTTGTGAGAATGTTTTATGGTACAACGTGAAGATGAAGGCAAATTGGATTAAACTGGAAAGGTGTTAGAGAAGTTGCTTTACTTTTTTGCAAATTAAGTGATTCGCAAAAACCAAGCAAGATGGTACATATCCTTAGACTAAGGTTTTTTTTTATATTCATTAACCAGATCTGGTATAATAATTTATTACACCAGATAGATAGATGAAACGTTTGACCGCAATCTCACCTATAGTGTTAAGACAAGTGATGATGCGGTCGACGATGTGGCAAGTTTACCTTGAAAATATATTTTCACTCTTTTTAATATTCAAGTAAAAGTATGAATTATGTGATTGCAATGGGCAGGACAAAAGGGCCGAACCCGTTGGAAAATAAAAGTTTGAAAATAGTTCCCACAAATTGCAAGATGAAGCATAAGACGGCTCCGACCCGATACACTGATGAAGTGAGTCAAAATCTTTTCCATTAGCAAGGTATCGATTTAATCGAAAACTATAAAGTGAGCTTAAATCAATATAATAAAAACCGGCCACGTGCGAGTTGGAATCTCGCACGAAGGGTTCTGTACCATTATATATATAAATGCGAGCTTCCCATAAATATTTTTTTTTATTTTAAATAAATTTTTTGTTGCTATCCACAGAAATATATCATCTGTGAAAATTTCAACTGTCTTACTATCACGGTTCATTAGATACAGCCTGTTGACAGGCGGACGAACAGCGGATCTTTAGTAATAGGGTTCTGCTTTAGACTTTGGGTACGCAGCCCTAAAAATCAAAAAGGAGGAAAGACGCTTGCATAGAGTGGAAAATGAACTAAGAAAGTATGCTTATTACTTAGTCTCTCCTTAGCTGTGGAAGGCAAAAAAAAGAAAACTAGTGACTCAACCTCGTTAAAAATCCACTATTTCCCCATCAACTGCGAAGTTTATGAATGTAAATTTCAATTTCGTCTAGACGTGTGAAGTAATCCCGTTTGCATGCAAACAGGATTCATTACTGTGCTAAACTCACTGCAGGTCGAGGGCATGGCCCTACCGAACTGAGTTTAAACTTGAACTCAACTGTACTCATGTACTTACTAGTTTTTCCGAACAAACTTCCAGTTGTGTTGCTCGACTTTTCAACAACACAACATAAAAAAATAGCTTGCTTGTTGAGAAAAAGAGATATCTTAGATAGATATAAGAGAGATGAGTTAATAATAACGTTTCAAATTGATCCTGTGTTCTTAAAAGTTTGTTTTATAATTTACTATGTCAGTTGGGCAATTAAATGCGTTATCTATTTATCCTTGTGATTTAATTGAGGTGAGTGAAGTGAAAAGATATTTCTTTAAGAATATGTAACAAACAAATATTCATACTTTAAACTACGTCTGGATACTTAAAAGATCATCTTAACTAATAATAAAAAACAAAATTATTTATTCGAGAACTTGGATTAACATGAATCAAAATATGCAATGGACCTTTACGATGTGGCACTTTCATTCGCTGCCGTTGTACGGGTTTTTTATGTGCAATAAAAAAAATATCTATCTATCCATTTATTCGTATAAATGTATAAAATATTTTTTTTTCTAATTCTAATTTTAATAGTGAACCTATAAATAAAAGTGTCTCTCTCTGAAAATCAAGTTTCTATAGATATCATTTACTGAGCTATGGAAACTTGCTGCAAGTTGGAGGCATTCCCCTTCCGTAATTTCAAAGTCAAACTCGTGTTTCTCACAAGGTTTTCAAAGCCAAAAAAGCGTGTTTTCTGACGTCTCATTGCTCTACAAAAACAATTATTTTTAAGTATCGTTTAAGTATACTTCGTTCGTCTTTCTTATTTTCTCTAAAGAAATCACCACAGAGAGTATCAAAACCAACAAATTTTAACTGAACTCAAATCCAGAAAACGACATAAAAACGCTACCTCATCCAGACAGTCAAATTCACACTTTGCAATCGCTACCTCAAAAAGACTCAAAGCAAACCGGCAGATTCTATTCAAAACACGCCGCTAACAACCAAACTGCGTTCTAATCACGCCACGTCAAAAATGGATATTGGAAATTGAATTCGTAGTTTTTTTTTCAGTATGCAAAGGGCGAGGGACGTACAAATGGCCAGATCAACTCTGTAAGGGGTACGGCGGTGTTTACCCGGGACCCGCAAACTGGGTGCTTTTTTTGCCAAACGTTATTTGCCCGGTGTCGTAAAGGCATTGTGTTCGCGGACCATTGTGTGTCGTGATTTTTTTGGCAAGCTTCCGCTCGCGTTCGATTTTAGATTTTTGCAAGTGATACGATGGATGTCAAGTTGATGCTGCGTCGTTTTTGTATTGCATGATACGGAGGGCTGGCAGTTGAAATGAATAACTTATCAGCAGAAACATAATTTAATTGTATTCAGAAATTACATAAACTGGTTATTATATACATATTATATAAACTGGTTTATTTAATTGTGTTTGATCGCCTGGTTTTTGCACTTCCAGGTCATTTTCAAAGCACTGAACTAAACATTGCTTTTTGACGCAAATGTGCGTGTACTAACTGTACACGTGTAAAAACTGAAAACCTCATTTACTTTATAATTAACTTTGGTGTTTTTATCAAGTAACCGCCGCCACAACAATAGCAGGGCAGATTATGCAAACAACCGCAGCCACCTGACGGGAAACTATTATAATATTATTAAAGTGTAGGAGCTACACTACTCGTAAGATGAGGGTGCCAACCGCAACGCACTAACGTGTTTATGTAAAGCGCGATCTTGCTGAGCGTACCTACCTAGTATGATTTTCGTAAGGCAAAAGATTGAAGGACTATTAAGTATGACCACAGATAAAAAAATACGGTATGACTAACTTTTTTCTTGGTAATGAAACTTTTTACTCCTGACCTTACTCTACGTTTTCATTTGACCAGAACTCTGTTTAGTTGTTCGAAATTTGATCTGGTGACCTTGTTGAAAAGCGTCAGTATAGATAAATAAGTAGAGAAAATCAACAACACTTACTCTACTTATTTCTTTATAATCACGCATGTTGCTATTAGTTTTTGTGTGCAAGCTCTATACACCGTTTATAGCTACACAGTGGAGAAGCAAATTGACTTAGTGCAAAAGTAAACGAGCGCAGAAAACATTTCATGCAGGCACGAGGGGGTTGAAAATCGACCTCGAAACCTTGTTTTACTTCGCGGTTGTAATAACGCGTCGCTCCGGCCAACTATGCTACAGTTGACGAGCTCACGGGCAATGCCGCTCTCTCTATTACCCCAACTTTGTAATGCAGTCTCTGATGCCTCTTAGTTATTACTAACAAAGTATTGATAAAGTATCAACGTAGCTATGGACTATAATTGTAAGCTCCGTCTATTAGGTATATTTCGATTCTCACAATCCCAGAGTTCACCCGGCTATTTCAGCGTCGGCTTTAATAATAAAGAAGCAATAAAGAGCTTCGTCCTTACTCGTTTTCAATAAACACCTTTATCGATTATTCAGTCCGCCGTCCATACTTACAGCCTCGGAGCTCCGCCATAGACAGAGAGTTGGCAAACTAATTCACGACACAGGCATAGCTCGCCGGGTGGTGTAGGTGGCCGCGGCGATAGCCGGTGGCCGCGGGGGTACGGGCCGCGGGGGGTGGGGAGAGGCGTGCCCCCGGCTGGGCGGCGCCGACCAATCCCCGCGAACCACCCACCCGACCCCGCCCACCTCACCTGCGCCACACCATTATGCCTGCTTTCCTCGTACTTTTTTGACGGACCTCGCATCCGTTCGCTGGCGCCGTCTTTATTTTATTTTCCTCCTTTATGCCTCCTTCCCGACTCGCCTCCTATTTTACGCCCGCCGCCGGTGTAGGTACAAAAACCTTTTGTGAATACGAATGCTGAGCAGGTATTACGCTCGTTAGCTACGGGCTCTGATATGTAAAGTAAATAGAGGTTCCTTTGAGCAGGAGCGAGCGACGGATGATTCAATCGTCTATCACCGTGCACTCGCGGGGTAATTAAGGCGGGATGAGCCTCAACCGCGACCGCGACCGCGACGCAGGCAAAGTTCGCTTTACGAGCGGTGTCGCACTCCGCGCCCGCAAATAAACTTTTGACTTCCATATCGATCCGCAAAAAGTTTCGTCGAAAGTAATCTCGGCCAACCTTGCTCCACATTTTGTTTCAATGGCCCGACAAAAGAGCCGTATGCAAGTGTCCCTTCCGAGTCCATCAGGGTGAACGATCCCCACATCGATGAAGTTTAACTCTGAACTTGGAAAAAACTTAGTGGAACTTTGTTCGCGCCGCGTGATTAGGAGACTTAGTTTTGAAGTGAGTTGGGAACTGTTTTTTCAGTTTTGAAAGTGGGTGGCTCAGTTTATGATCCGGGTGAAAGTCGCCGCGGATCGATGAACTCCGGCCGGGGTCAACTCACTTGATCAAAGTTTGCGGATTAATAACCGAATTTAATACAAGAGGGGAGGCCCTGCACTGTCTACCAACTGTTAGGAACCTGTTACCAACTTCACATCTGTTTGGTTCCTATACGAAGTGTATCACTTCATCAACTTGTCCACAAACACTATTATTCTTGCACGACAGCCTTTTTCTCATGCGATGATCTTAACATCCACTTAACATCAGGTGGGCCATTTGCTTGTTCCATCAGCAAGTTATATAAATATATATAAAAAAAAACTTAAAAAAAATAACAACTCCGCATCCCTCATTGAGTGAGATATAAAATAAAATAAAAAAAAAAGAATGAAAGTCGTTAATTTCAGGTAAGATATAGAAAATACTATACATTTTGTTTGATAAAAGCGTCATACTCCAAATATTTCTACTTCCACTCCCAATATTTTGATAAATACCTATCTACCTATTACTTGAATCGAAAAATGAATCTGCTCTATCACATTCCTCGACATTCATCCGTCTTTGTGTGATCTTTTCCTGACCTCAACAAACGTGATCATACAACTATTAAACCGAAACAAAAGAATACCACAAAAGCGCCATCTGTGGGCAGTTGTAGATTATCGCAGTCTCGCAATATGTCGCCAACATTATCGTAACGAGCGATCGCACAAACAACGAAATGCACCATGAATGTAGAATGGTTAAGAATATGGAGGAGGTATCTTTTTTCTAGCGCATGAAGTAATCAAATACCTATCAAATGAAGACAGTCTAAAAACATCTAAGGGGTTAGTCAGAGGTTATGAACCTGCACCTAGAGTCATCTAGCTTTAAGATGTCTCAAAGTGATCCTTGTAATTTTATTGAATAAATACATTTAGACTTTGACTTTTAGGTACTTAAGTAAAAAAATACTAACTTGCAAGCGTGATTTCAACGCCGGACCGACTTGCAAGTATAACTGCTCTCGTGCAACAGCGCTAGACTGAATTGCTGTCACATTACATTTTTTTATTACATTTTTTGTCATTTTTTTGTTAAAAATTTTATTGCATTTTTTTATGATCACGTCATTACATTTTTTGTTTGAGACATTACCGTCTCAATGTAAGCAAATCTTCTGATGCCGTATCGCCCAGTAATCACTTTCCACATCAACAACCCACCCCATACTCAAGTGCAGTTCTTATGAAAAGTGTTTCGTAGATAAGAAAACTTATCCGTAGTGTCAGCTGACTGTTACATTGGATGTTGAGATTGCGCGCCCGCCGTCTGTTGTGGCCATATTGTCTTGCTATAGTTTATGAGGAGTTATTGGAAAATTCTTCAGGTTTTCAAGATGTAGGTTCTCTACGGAAAACCGCGGGTGTTTCCTTGACTAAAATTGATTGTGCTCCGAGTTCAATTAGTTTTTATTTTTGTTATAATTTGTTTCAAATATTACTATGAAAAGCACCAAAGATTTATAGCAACTTTTATTTATTGTTTTTTATTTATAAAATACATTAAGCCTAATAAAATTAAGTCCAGTAAGTATTAAGTAGTAGTAGTAGTATAGTTTAGTCTACTAATTAAATCTTAAATAGCCTATTTTTTTATTTTTAAGTGTAAAACTATGTGAATCTTATTTGCTACGAGTACAGTACCTACTGTAATCAATATTTAATAGTTTTCTATCTACTATTTGTGCATTTCTGTCCATTGCTACGTAATTATTTTACTTTTTCTGTTGATTTTTTGATAGATAGTTATTTCCTTCTCCATAAGTTTGAATATTAATTTGTCCTAATGATCATGTCCATAACCAAGAAGCCACCGACCCTTTCTTGTAATACAAATCTAAAGATCTGTTTCAATTAGAATAACACAGAGTTCGGACCCGGCTTCTTAGAATAGTAATCAATTATTTAGTAGCCTTTCATCTGCATCAGAAACACAGATGGAAACGGGTTGTAGCCCGGCTCTATATTTGCAACTCGGCTGATTTACGGAATGTGAAGGGTGAAGTGGAGAAAGGTCCCGAAAGCACGCAGTCATCATTTCACTTCTCTAACATGAAAGTGCATAAATGGGTCTGCATGAAACACTGTTTGAAGGGTATGGGTGGTGCTGGCCCAACTGTAGGTACATGAGAATAGAACACATTTGGGTTTTCACTTTAAAGTGTAATTGGTACCACATCGGAGCTTTATATTGGCTACATTTTTAAGTAATTTGTAAGACTACACCTGTTTTCTCATATTTATTTATTTATTAGGATTGCCAAGAGATAATACACAAAACTTAAACTAGACACAAACAAAATAAACATCCTGACCCGTGCTTATCTACCAAAGGCGACCACAGCTAGCAAACACATTTACCCAAAAAAAAACTTAGTTTGTTTCAAAGTGTAACGAATAATTTTTCAACAAAGAATTAGTGCTTCTAATCTTATCTTCTGACATAATTAGGTACCCAAATAACTTGATGACACAAACTATAAATACAATTTAGGAACTATCACTATATCTGAAACGGAATCGTTTTTCATATTTCATAATTTTCCAAGTTATTTCTGCTAAACTGCAAAGTGGCCTTGCGATCGTTTATACACAACAATATAGTGACAATCAATAAAACAGCTTCAATATTCATAACCACATAGAATATTTGTAACCAAGTAATTTAAGAGCCCATTCTCGGCAATCCTTTACATAAATCAGCCACCTACAATAAGCTCTTCTCATAATCTGTACTAAGGAACTTGCAAATACTCGATAAATCACTGGATAGTGCTGAGGCATCGCTTCTTATTAGCCATTGTCTCGATAGAGGCAATTAAACCGGGCGATAACCATTTAAGGAAGGGTACAACCGATATTGTTGTAGTAAATCCATGTTTTGTTATTTGGGCTTTGGGTTGTTTACGTTCTAGAATCGCCAGATATGGGGTATTGCATTGATCATATTGAAAACATAATTTTGTTCGATGAAAGTTACTTTACGAGAAAAGTGTTAGATAGGGATGTAGATGGTTATAAGAAAGAGCAGTAAACCAAAGAAATTACGAATTTATGTATAATTTATAAATATGAGAATAATATCTATGAAAATAGAGGAAGAAAACCTGTTGTGCCAACAACACTTAAATCAAATCAAATATTTATTGCGGAACTTAAAACATAATGGGAAAGATAACACAATATGAAAAGATGATCGTTACAATATTACAATACAATAATACTTAGTGTGAGATGAGGGCAGAAAGATGATGTTATAACTTTGTAATTTTATTCATTTCTTTAGTAAACTGGTCACTCTGGTAAATGAAAATACTGTCTTGTTTTGGTTAATCATTGAGCACCATAGCTAGTGAGTCTCACAGTACTAATAAATAAATAATAATAAAAAATAAAAAAGCCTTTTATTTCTTACATATTGTAGGTAAGTACAGTGTTTTTATTGTTAGTTTTAACTTCTTAAATTATTTGTTAGTAAATACTTATTTCTAATGTTTAATGTTCTATATCATCTGTAAGAACCCCAGATTGGGTGAAGGCCTCCTCCAAAGATGCCCATTTGTCTCTTTCTTTTGCTATTTGGCCCCAGGTTGGACCAGCTACTCGTATTATTTCATCTTCCCCCCCTTCTCACAGTACTATCACTATATAAATTTATCGATCCAATATCGCCCGAGATAGATAGTGCATGAGTGTTCTTCTCTACATTACTTAATTTCCATTCCGTTTTAACATCATCTTCAATTTTAGGAAGTAGCAACATTTGTTCGTCAAAAACCATTGCTTCCTCGTTGGTTGGATGTGGTCTCGGTCTCATCCACACGCCCCATACTCTCAAAGGAGATACGTGTTTGATTTGGGCCCGCTTTCCCGCCGGGTCGCAAATTGTGTTGCAAACTTCGCCGGGACAGTAAAAACCATTTGTTTTGTATTTTGCGCTGTATTGGAGCCAAATGAACTCAGAGCACTGAAATGTTAATACAGCTGCTTGGATAAATTTTTGTGCTAAAAAAAATTCCTTTTAAGGTTAAATGTTACCTCTATGTATAATATTGGTTCTGATACGAATATTTTGTATGTCGCTTCACTTTAAAATGCCTAATTTCTTGATTCTTGACGCGCATGTTGATATTTTGAATATTTTAGACTTTTCAAAATGAACCATATGATTATATTCAATAAATATCTTTTGAATTTGACTTATTAATTTTGTGAAGATCAAGATTTGTTTGAAAAGATATCTATAGATATTATAGAATATATATTATAGAATAGAGAAAGATATTATAGATCTATATTGTCAATGGATAAAAAAAAGCTTAAAAACCTTCATCCTGAAATCTTATGTAAGTGACCTACATCTAATAATGAACTTTTTAAAACCAAAAATGTTACGTGTATTAATCTAATTAAATAATTTAGGTAAAAAAATCTGAAAAATTGAAAAAGCTTGACGACTTCAATCCCAAGGCACGGTAGATAAAATATCAAACAATAAAATCCTTGTGCAACGAATAGAATTTGAAACACGAAATCGAGTTTATCCCAAAAGCATTTCAAAGTCCGGGGTCACCACACGTATCTACTTAAATCGCTTCGCAAATTCCTGGAAATCCATTAAAATCAGCGGAGCGGCTTAGCCTTCTTAGAGTGACCGCGTTCCGATACCCCCTACCAGTGAAGAGTTGTAGAGCTCATTGTGAAGGGCTCTTCCGGGGAAGTACTACCATTGCACTATGCTTATTTTTGGGTCGCGACTCGTGGTCCCACTGGGATTGTACCACTATTACTCGTGGACCCACTATCCCTGAAATCATGGGTTCGTAGTTCCACTGTTTAGTGGGACTACCAGTCATAGTTAAAATCGTAGGTTTGTGGCCCCACTGTATCAAGTTTATACGTAGAGTAAATACTTGAATTAAAGTGAGTTCTTAAGGTACTTGCCAAAAAAACATAATAATAATAATAATAAAATTTTTTTTTTATTAATAATAATAAAAAATATAATAAATTCCTGAGTCGATCCTCGATCGACCATCGATTCCTGATTCTGATTCGCTCGACGACTCAGAAGTCCGGTTGACTTAACTGTAACCGGACTACTGAGACTACACCAAATATATTTGTGTTATAGCCCTTATGACCAAATCAGAGGGACCACGAGCGACTGCATTACGTTGACTGATGGTCCCACCAAACAGTGGGACCACGAGCCCATTAAATCGACACACTGTCCCACCAGTGGGTCAAATTAGTGAGACCACGAGTCGCGACCCTTATTTTTGACGCGAAGCAGCTGTGTTTCGGTTTTAAGAGTGTGTTTGCCGATGAAACTACAGCCACATGAGCCTTACTATAATTTGTCTGCCCCAAATTGAGGCAGTGCATCAGTATCAGATAATGATGACGATTCTGTTGTTGCATTATCCTAAACGAACTTTATCTGACAGCTCTAAAATTATAGCCATCCTTGTCGTTTCGGTCTTTTAGAAAGGGTGGCAATATTTTTAGTTCTGTCAAATTAGGTTAAACGAGGAAAACTAAACAACAGAATTGACACCATTATAAGATCAAACGAACTTCTTAAAGTGAAGTTCGATCATTATTGTATGTGTCGCATCATTCCAAAATGCAGTTAACATATATAGGTATTATTCTACGAATAAATTATAAAATAATATAAATAAATAATGATGTGACGAAATACAATACTTATAGTTGTATTTTTTTTAATGTTTAAAGTAGGTGCATAAAATTATTAAATAGTTTGCCGTATTCCGACACATCGTAGGGCACGTTCCTATTTAGCGTGGCCTACAAGCCAAAGCTTGGTGACTAAACGGTGACAGTTACCACTTAACATTAGATGGACCATCCGCTTGTTTCCATCGCAAGTTATAAAAAAACCCGTCTAAAAGCAACGTCCTCAGTTATCTTTTAATCTAAGCTGGACATTAAGATAACGATATTATAAACCATTGACGACGACTACAATTCGCTTTTAGAGGAGCATTATCAACTTCAACGCATTTAATCTGAACCCCATTATAGTGTGAGGACCCTGGGGCCGGGCAGGGCTGTCTCGTCAATGTTTTACAGATCGAGTGATAAGACAAGCCAATAATGAACTTATGTGACCGAGAATGAACTTCGGTACTTACAGATGTTATCAAACAGATTGGTTTATACTCCAAACGTAAAGAATTACTTCCCAAAAAAAAACTGTGAAATTGGAACATTCGTAGAATTATTGATATTATAATCCTACTAATATCATAAACGCGAAAGTTTGTAACTATGGATAGATGGATGGATGGATGGATGTTTGTTACTCATTCACGCCGGAACGGTTCAATGGATCTGTATGAAACTTGGCAGAGGGATAGATTATAGTCTGCAATAACCATAGGCTACATTTTATCTCGTGGGAATACCGGGATTTAAATCTGTGCGGGTGAAACCGCGGGGCGCAACTAGTATTTTATATTGTAAATTAGTAGTGGTTTTGTCAGTCTTATATCGTCTTGTTGCTCACACAAAATATCTAATTTAATACTGGTCACCTTTTAATTTGCAATAACAAATTTATTTCAACCAGAACATGTACAACAACCTATCTAGACACGTCCAAACAACTCCCAAAACTTCACAGACAATAAACTCGCGACAACCCTACCGCAAGACAAGGGTCACCGAAAACACGGGCTGGACACTCCGGACAGTAGTGTCCACCGTGCAGCGAACCGCAAGGCATTTGTGTAAAGCAATTAGCGCCTCCAGTATGGCCAAGCCTTAAGATATAGCCTTGGTCTGAAAATAAAGCGTCTTGGACCGCCTTTACAGCGAGGAATTCTTGAAAGACCGCCCTGCATTCCACTACAAGAATTTCTTGTTTTAATGTAAGATTTTATAGTCACAATGCAGTGTTTTAGAGTGGGGGAGAAATAATTTCGTGCCCGCAATACCGCAATGAATTTTGGAATCTGCTTTCAATGCGCAAGAAACTATAAAGTGTTCTGAACTAACTCGAGATAGGGCTTCGTTGCAAATTCATTTTGCTTGCTCTGAGATTTTAATTATATCTTGCTTCTTGTATCGAAGAGCAAACCCTACATTGTGTTTTACATCTTGATACTTTCTATTATTTTGCTTTAGAAATGTACATAATTCCACTGATTCATGAATGAAAAAAACGCTGCCAAACTAAATTACATGACGTATTTTGAAAATAATTACTACTACTTTGCTAACATTAACGGAGAAAAATTTATTCTCGATTTTATATAGATGCAATATAATTCAGAAAAATTTTAATCGTTTCAAGTGAAAATCCAAGAAAATTCACGTAATAATTTCTCATTTCAAGTATCACGTAGTTTCAACCCGCGTTGGTACAATCAGTCGCGCAAGATGTCCAATACTAGGGAGACGCGGCTTGCTGGGAGGTAGTTTCAAATATGACATATCTGAGAGCCGTCAGCACCGCAACACTGGCAGAACTTGGTCTGTGGCCAGCGCAGATGTGTGCACAGTATACAGTATAACAAGTAGGTATAAAGTTTTACAATACTAAGGGAAAACGCCTCGGGCGAGCCTACGCTCTGTTATTAGCGGCTATTGAGACACGACTATTTACTTACTAGGATCTGTTGGGTATGCTCGTATCGCCCACTGGCGCTTTGATACTTTGTTGGTCATGTGGATTAGGTTTTGAAACTTAGGTTACCTACAAAACGCATTGCTGCAGGCATTGGCATCAAGACTAAATTTTAATTCTTACACAAAATATACAATGAACGAAAACAACAATATAAATATAATCAACGATAAAAAAAAACATCTGTGTGTACTTACAAAAAGGTATGCTGTATCAAGTATCTTGTTCTAGTAGTAGCTTATACTTTGGGAGGTCAATATCGCTTTGTGAAATGTTCATGCACCAATATATATATATTTACTAGCTGGTACCCGCGACTTCGTCTGCGTACTTTTAATCTCTTCATCTCTTTTTTTCGCAATAAAAGGTAGCCTATGTTCTTTCTCAGGGTCTAAAGATTGTCTGTGCCAAATTTCATCAAAATCGGTTAAGAGGTTTAAGCGGGAAAGCGTAACAGACAGACAGACAGGCAGACAGACAGACAGACAGAGTTACTTTCGCATTTATAATATTAGTTGGGATTAGTTGGGATTACTAGCTGCGCCCCGCGATTACACCCGTGTAGTTTTTTGTTTATATCTAATTCCGAGCATTTTCATATTTGTTCACCTTTTAAACCTTCTCTGGACTTCCACAAATAATTAAAGGCTAAAATTAGCCAAATGGGATCAGCCGTTCTCGAGACTTAGAAAGACTAACGAACAGCAATTAATTTTTTCTAGATTCTAGATTATTATGTAAAGTTCAAATAATAAACCTATATTTTTTGCATACCAAGAAAGTAAACTATTTGTTGGGACTCTTGTTTTGTCAGAAAGGGACAACACGTAGGTACCCAAACAAAACTAAACAATGCGCACCCAAGAAGCTTTCAATAACCGAAAGAAACATTTCAAATAACACCCGTGGCTGGTCCAACTCTGCCTTTATTATGCACCGCAGCTCTGGCAATTCCATTGAATTTCTCTCACGTCACTATCCCGTCCAATTTTCAATAGCAAACATTTGGCCAAGTCTCAAATCAAATTTAAAATATTTTTATGTATATTCGACCCTCGGACCCGTGTGGGTGACATAGTGCAGACTATGTTTAGGTACGTGAGTTCTATTAAGTCAACGTGGAGGGTTTATTTGTCTTTCAATGAATAGCGTCGATATTTACTTTTAGTTTTCATCTCTTAACATACACCTGCTGTTACCAAATGCCAAAAAAGAAATGTCTTGCATATCACGTTTACCTTGTTAGGTATCTGTTTGACGACCTCAGTGGCGCAGCGGGTGAGAGTCTGCCTGCGACGCATGAGGTTGCGGTTTCGATTCCCGCCTCGGAACAAATTTGTGCACAATCTGCAGAAACTGGTTCCGTTGGTCTGGGTGTTTTCTATGTATAATAAAAAATATCTATATAATGTAAGTATTGTAATGTATTAGCGGCGATGGGCTTGCAACCTGTCACGAATGGAATACTAACTACTACAAAATGTGGGTATGTGCCAAATGTAATGTTTGGACGTACCTCTGACTACCCCCCTTAGACATCCTCAAAGAATCTTGAATTAGTACCTACTTGGTACTGGGAGATCTGAAGGGATATCTACCGTGCCTGGGGATCAAAGTCGTGAAGCTGTTTCAGTTTTTGTAATGTATTAGAATAAATCAGTTATCTAGTACCCATAACACAAGCTTTGAGTAGCTTACTTTGGGGCTAGATGGTGCTGTGTGGATTGTCCAGCATTATAATTATTATTTATCTTTGACAACAGGATTATACATCACAAACCCCTCAAGGAAGCACCAATGATTCGTATTTATGCTTTATGCAGTGGAAAATGATAAATTTATGGACGTCCAGTTTCCTGCATCGGTATATACGGCGTCTCGAGGATACAACTCTTGGTTTTTATGGATATAGCGGCACGTTTGCATTTTTAGAGTTCAGTAAAAATAAACTTAGCATGGGATGTTTTTGTTACCTACATTATTCAAAACATTGGCCAGTCTGTGACATCAAACTCCAAACTGTTTGACTTCACTTTTAGATTTTATTATTAACTACAGTTACGACTTATTCGTTTATTTCATTGTATTCTTATAATTTAAAACTGTGTTTTTTTATAAGTTAATCAAAATTTGTGTTACTTTTTCTATCTCTGAGAGGACTGGAAGTTCTTGGGGAGGCCTTTGCCAAGCAGTGGGACGAAATTAATACGCAAAAAAAACTTGCCTGCTAGTACCTGAAGTATTTTGGCGATTATACCAAGTGGGTAAAAAGTAAGTAATTTTAAGTCCAAAATGTGTCATTGAACCACTTATATCTGCAAATATCGCGTATCGTGAATCTACTCCAAAGATATAAGCTTTCTGCTAAACATTTCTTATTCTCTTCTAAAGAAAGAGATAAACAAATTTCAGTTCACCGAAGACAGATGGCGCATCGGATCACGCAGGACGCATGGCTTCAACCCTTCTTGGATAATATCTTTAAAAGTTTGCGAGTCCCGCATCCACCTCCCTAGGGCCTGCCGTTCTCTTTAAATTATTATTCTACCAATCAAACGTTATAAAGTACATTGAAGATCTTGGGAGGTTAGTGGGTGTTTGGACTTTGATTATTCATTCTTTTTTTATAATTTCTCAGGTTCTCATAGGTTTTTAAGTCAAAAACTGTTTGAAACATACAAATCATACATTCAATTATCTATTATTATTTTGATTTCGTGAACCAGCAGTGAAAGCAGTGAAGTGCCAAGATAAGAAATGTTTTCGTTTGAAATGCCTCAAAACCTGTGAAAATAAGGTCAAAAGACATCGCGAAACCCAATATAAGTTCTTAAAACTTTATAAACATCTCAAATTCTATCCCAAAAGGCTATCGACTTCAAAGCGGAGACTTGATTCGTTTAAGAGTATTTAATTCAAACTTAAATTCACTGAAAAGATTATACACCACGGGGAAGGATGATTGATTTAATTATTCTTCTAAGACGTGTCCTCTCCCATAATTACGGTTCATTACTTAAGCATCGCTTTATGCTGACTAATTACTTAATAGAAGTAACGAGTTATTTCCATCTCGAAGTTGCCGTGGAAGTGGAATGTAATCAACGTTAAACGGGGAACGAAAACGAATTACAGACATGAAACAAACAAAATCGAACGGTGCGTCTGTTTACCTGAGAAGGACGAGTAACATAAATTCAGGATCTTGCTGCGTTTATACTAAGAGTACTAAGAAAGCGCGTATTACGCGCGGGTCCACTCGTGGCTTACGCGCGTAACCGGGATACTAGAGCTACATACATCCCGTCCACGCGTTTCCGAGCCTACGCGCGTATACGAGATACTAGACCTACATACGAGTACATCCCGTCACGCGTTTCCGAGTCCACGCGCGTAGACAAGATACTAGACCTACATACATCCCGGCCAGAAGCTCATGTCCGTGGCCCGCTTTCTCTCGTGTTACCGCACGCGTTGCCTTTCGCGCATTCGCCATGTCGCTACCCATGTCCCTGCGCATTTGAGCTAAGTGTAAACGCTGTATATTATTTTTTTTATTTATGTGTGTATGAAACAGGACACCCTGATCTGATATCAAGGGGGACCATTGCTCACAACTTACGAAGGAGGGCTTTGATAAAGGTGGTATAACAAAGAACTGCTTCATGTCACGTACGATAGTAACGTGGCTACACACCACGTCCATTATCTTTAGGCATCCAAGTGTTAGGCCTCATATGTGTTCTTAACTTACACTTCAAACCAAAATACAACGACACTGCAAGCGTGCCATTAAGGTAGCAGAAAAAATAATGTTGTGTGGTTCAGCTGTACCCAAAGAGTTTAGTGCAAGGTGGGAACTCTTTTGACTTTAGAAAAGTAGTAGGTATGATACCATTGACTATTCATTTTTTTTGGATTTTATTATTTTCAATGTTAAATTTTAGTAGCCAGAATTTAATTTATAATTAGAGTTATTGGTCTTAACCGTTCTAGTTATATAAATAAAATAATAGCAAAATCATCATAGGAAGTAGGTACTGAAGTAAGAAAAAAGGGAGACCCACTTCATCCTAAAGTTTACCTTCTCGAGTTATGTTTTGTACAATCCATTAGCTTGTTCTTGAAAATCGTAAGCGAAAACTGTACCTTTTGATGTTTCATTAAATTCAGCGAGTACCTTCTTATAACGTTAAAAATTTCCTCCAGAAGCCGGCTTTTGAACAACACCTCAACAGAAAATAGGTCAAAGGACTCCCTCCTTGTTCTGAAACTGTGATAAAACTTGGCGGAACTTTTGTTTTGTGCGCCTTGAGAGAGCAATGTAACAAAGCGTAATTTATTATAAAAAATGCATAGTATATCATGAAACGCCTCAGAACAATTTTCTTAAATTGTGTGTATAATCATAATTAAACTCTTGTTGCTTATTATTACTTATTACTGGCTACAGAAATACAGTTTTTTAACTAGTTCGGGAGCCTATGGATTTAATATACACACGAAAATCTATGTTGAATACACAAAATATTTACGGTTTTTTTTACTTTTTACAACTTAAATTCTACATTCAATGTATCTTCTACATCGCTATGTATTTAGAATTCAATTTACAATAATAACGTCAGACTTTTTAAGAATGTTCTAAAAACATCTACCATTTTTCAGGCAATCAGTTACTTTGTACCATGACCGGTGGACCGCAGCAAATAGGGGACATAAATGTGAATGGATGTTAACGTGTTTTTTACGATGGTACGGTCAACATATCGTTTTGTTTGCGACCGCGCTGATATCTTTAGTCCCTATTTCACAAAATATCTGGAGGCTTTTTTGTTGGTTCTATTTGCTTTCCTATCTATGTCTTTACATAGTAGTAGACTTATCATCTTAGTTTGCTCCTCCGTATTACAAAATTGTACTATCATAATTATGTCATTATCACGTCTTAGTTTTCAGCAAACCAGATCTTGATTTTAGATAGATAATAAAAAATGTTGGACAATCTACACAGCACCATCTAGCCCCAAAGTAAGCTAATCAAAGCTTCTGTTATGGGTACTAGATAACTGATAAGTATATAGAAATGCTTACTTAGATAGATATTTTTTTGTTGTACAAAGAAAACACCCAGGCCAACGGAAGAAATTTCTGCAGATCGTACACAAATTAGAAGATCAGGATAACTCTTGTATAACTGGAAAATGTGCCTATTGTACCTCTACCTCGGGTTTTGCACTAAATTTCATACTTTGAAGCATTTCTGTCTATCCCCGACATCATCACATCAAAGAATTTGGTAATAAGAGATACCGTCCCTGGTGATTAAAGTTGTGAAGCTGTGTATCTTATTTTATGCAACAACCTGAGACTATACACTATATTTAAATGAAATGCGAATTAGCATTATGTTCGCCTTGTACTTTATTATGTATAGTAAAGAATTTTATGTATCTTTTTATATTCTTTATTATCTTATAATTTTCCTCGTACGCTACCAAAGTTCACTTACCTTAGAAAATTTCATCAAGCTAGCCCCCAATAAAACACAGCAATAAGAAAATATATTTGATTCTATTATCTATAACTAACAAACGAGATCATCGCAGTAGATTGACAAAGGTAATTTATTTATACGATTTCTGTCGATATCCATGAGGGAGGGTATGTCAACATTGACTCTTTGTCAAAGTGTTTGCGCTGTGTAAAGGCACGGTATCGCCGCTTTTTTGTTCGATTTTAGGGTCCCGTACCCAAAGGGTAGAACGGGAACCTACTATGGCTCCGCTGTTCGTCTGTCTGTCCACTGTCACCAGGCTGAATCTCATGAACCGTGATAGTTTGACAGTTGATTCCCTATGTATTTATGTTGCCGCTATAACAACAAATGTTAGAAACAGAATAAAATGAATATTTAAGAGCACAAATTTGATTTTTTTTGCCGTTTTTATAGTTAATGGTACGGAACCTATCGTGCGCGGTTCTGACTCGCACTTGGCTGGTTTTTTTTTGCATTTTGCGGCTATTAATGATTTCATGGAAAATTTAGTCTTTTTCCTGCGTGTTGCAGGAAAAAGACTTTTCGGCTAGTTTCGGAAGTTTCGGCTAGCATAAGGAAATAATTAGAGAAAGCCTGTGATGTTCTTATTTAATTACATAAATTTATTTACTACATACACAACGTCACTGATAAGTTGGTAACACAACAAGTGGCATTGTAATATTATTGAAAGAATAAAACCAGAAAAAACGGACACACATAAACAAGATCCTAAAATAAAAAGATTGATACTTGAAAAATGTGTCATGTGTCTTTGCTACAGCAGCAGTCTTTGCTAAAGACACAGGGTTTTACTATTTCCCTTATATAGGGAACGGAATTAATTGTTAACTCGAAAAAAAAAAATTCTATACGAGTATTCACTACGAGTGTAGTTTCACTGTATATTATATACTGAATGATAAAGGAAATATGTATCGATTACAATACCGACCTACGTCTAAAAAAGAGTACCTACCTAATATATATGTATAGTGTAGACGACTTTCTTACTCATTACATTTTATACACTTCTTACGAGTGTAGCCTCCTCAGCCTATTGTCATGTCACATTAACGGAAATCGCATCATAACTCCCTATAATCTACGTTTATTGGCTTGGCTCCATGTTTATTGCACTCTTCAGATATATGTCTTACCTATACTCTTCGGGAGGTAGAATTTGCTAGGCGATAATGGAGCTTGTGGATTTCAAAGACATCTTCTAAAATGTGGTATACAATTCTCGCAGATTTATTTAATGGGTCAATATTAAAAAAATTGTAAAGATAAAATAAAAAAAATATGTAAATAACATTAGCTTATTGATTATACAACTACCGGTCTTGTAATTATTGGTAAACAAATAAAAGTCTTTTAAATTTAGAGAAATTTTGATAAAGTTTAAGTATTTTTGGTAGGTTTTGTTTTCTCTGAAGGAATGAACATTGTGCACTATTCACCCTGGTGGCCTCAATTTGATTTATCATAGTTTCAAACCGTTTATCTCCTCGCTGAGATCAATAATAATAATCAGATCCTCTGAAAATGCGTCCTATAACATTACATTTTGTATAAATAAATAAATAAATAATGCTGGACAATCCACACAGCACCATCTAGCCCCAAAGTAAGCTACTCAAAGCTTGTGTTATGGGTACTAGATGACTGATATATTTAATACATTATATACTTACATAGATAGATATTTTTTATCATATACATAGAAAACACCCAGACCAACGGAACAAATTTCTGCAGATCGTACACAAATTTGTTCCGAGGCGGGAATCGAACCCGCAACCTCTAGCGTCGCAGGCGGACTCTCGCCCGCTGCGCCACATAGGTCGTATGTATCTGTAATTTCTCTCCTGTAATGTATTACACCAATTACGCTCTACCTCCTCGCTGAGATCAATAATAATAAAAAATATGAAAATAATATTATATTATAATCAAATCAGCTGAATAAGCGTTATGTAACATTACATTTGTCTGGTTTCTGTAATGTCTATTGCACCAATTACGCTATAAAAGAACAAAAGGTTCAGTATTAGAATCACGATGCGGCATTATACTAAAGACAATTCGTTATTAGAGAGCCGTTACAGGCTGTAATCGGCAGTTATCGCCCTTTTATAGCGAGCTTTATGGGCGGAACTATTCATCCAAGAAATTTACTTGTTTCTATCTTGTAAAGTCTTATTGGATGTGTATGGTCTTTAATTCTATTAAATACTACTGATTACTATTACAACATAACTGCATGACTCACCCAGGCGATTGTAAACGGTTTTTTCATAGTGTTAGGGTGTTTATTGGTATGAACAATGTTCTACAGAGTATAAGATAGATATATTTGCGATGTATCCGAACGACAAACAGTCATTCCTTAGAGAAAAAAAGAGATAAAATATTTTATCTGTGTACCGTGTGTTGTTGTTTTGGTTGTGTTGATGAAGGTGGGCTCTAAAATTGTCATTTTATCAAGGTAAATGGATGTTTTATGGAATATTAAGTGTATTTTGTAGTAATTAGGGTACGATAAAGCTATTTACGAGAGAGGGCGCTACAGTCGCACGGTGCAAATCAACTCCGTATATTTTTAATCTAAAAAATAGATAAAAGCAATATAAGAGTGTTTACAGTGTTGGAACAGTTGAATATACGAGCTAAGAACCGAAGTAAACGATTGCAAAACAAATTTCGCAAAACTACTGTTACTACAGTGAAAAACAAAGTGACGACATTGGACGCTAAAATTATTTGTTTGTCAAAGTGATTGTATAGAAAAAGTGCAAAGCTAAACATTATACTCATTACAATATAACACAACTATTAATGCAGTGTAAATCAACACAAATTGTCAAAATAGACTAAAAGCAAGCTGTGTTTTGTAGAAGTTCTACCAAAAAAATGACGGTGGCATAAAATAAAGTGAGCAAACAACTGCTATCCCAAACCAAAACCTACCGAACTATTATGAGAAAACAAGACGCAGCACACAACCACTAAATTCGCATACACTGTGAATCACCGACTGGCCGAGCGTTAGCGTACATCGACTGCTGGTCAATCCTCCCGAGTTCAATTCTGAGTAACACTCAAACTTTTTGTACTCAAAGGTTTATTTTTTTACAAATTTTAAAATTTGTCACCATGGACGAGCTTATGAAGGCAATCACGGAAATCGGCAAACAAATTAAAGAAACAGACACCAAACTCTCAGCAAAAATCGATGTATTAGATGGAAAATTTCTCAATTTCCAAACACAAATTGAAGAATTAAAAGTAAAACAAAAGAAACAAGATGAACGCTTAGATTATCTTGAAAAAGAAATACGTATTCGAAACTTAGTACTTTTTGGTGTGCCTGAACAAGAAGAGTCCTATTCAGACCTAGAAAAATTAATCCTCAAAATTCTGTTTGACGACCTACAAATAAAGTGCCACTCAAATGAAATTCAACATGCTAGGCGTATCGGGAAGAAAGGAGTAAACCCTAGACCCATCAATGTGGGTCTTACCACATATGGTAGAAAAGTTGTAATAATGCAAAACAAGCACAAACTAGACAAAACTGGTTTTTATATAAAAGAAGACTTCCCCCCAAAAGTTCTACAGGAACGAAAGAACCTACAGGAACAACTTAAAAAAGAAACCGAAAAAGGAAATAAAGCGTTCATTAAATACAACAAATTGATTGTTCGAGAATCAAATACAACACAAAACGACAAAACAAATGAAACAAACACAAAAAAAAGAGCTCGGACGCAAATGGACACAGAACTCTGCCCGAGTGCCAGTAGCAAGGACAGCACAAGAGTAACAAAAAAGAATAAAATATATACAGGAAACAAAAATATAACACAATATCTGGCGTTACAAACAAAGGAACCAATTTTTACAAAAACGAAGGATAATTTAAACGACCAATAGAAATTAGCACCGCCCCCTCCAAATTGTGAAACGAAAATATTATACAGAAGAAAGCATCCCAATACGGCTGGTCACCGCGGGAGAGCTAGACCAAAACCCTCTGGTTCAAATACCTAAAAATAATGAAGATTTCTGAAATAACAACTGGAGGAGGCCTTTACCCGTGAGGGGTCCTCACTAAGAAATAAGTATATAAAAAAAATTTATAAGCTACACAAATATGCTATAAAATAAACAGATAAATAATAAATAGCTATTAGAAAATGGAAATAAAAAAATAATGATTAAATTTATCAAATTCAACCAAAATACTATTATGTAATAAGTAATGTTTAAAATAAAAATTATAAAATATATTGTAAAAAGTGCATGCATTGAAACTGTAACTTCAAAAAATTTGATTATGTAATTAAATTTATTAAATTAAATTAAGTATGTACATATGTCTAAAATATTAGGAAAATTATTATGCATGCATGTAAGTAGTGATTGAAAATATGATTGTTTGTAAAAGTGATGGAATAAACAGGCTTTTTTATTTTATTTTATTTTTTTAAAGCTATTTACGTCATTGGATTTGCAAATTTCATTGCAGTTTTCTTGTTTTCGACCTCATTACGGGTATCAAAATTTTCCATTTTTTTACGTATTTTTTATGTTTTTGTGTCGTTGTTTGTACATTTTGGCTTACATAAATGATAAAAACTTATAGAAATATTATTTAGGAAGCTAACATCGTTTACAGAACTTAGATAAGTAAGTAATAATAAGTAATAATAATAATAATGCTGGACAATCCACACAGCATTATCTAGCCCCAAAGTAAGCTACTAGCTTGTGTTATGGGTATAGATAGGGGTCTAGTATTTTTTATGACAATTATCTTTTTCGCGGAAGTCGCGGAATCGCGAAAAATCTGAGAGGCCCGCGGAGGGGGGCGTGACTTATCGACACGGCCATTTTCGCATGGGTTTTTTTTGTGATTCAAGGCAATTCAGGTTAAGTACTAAATTACAATAACTACTACTAATTATTTAAATAAGTGGGGCAGGTTAGTAGGCCAAGTAGGTATGTCTACGCATAATTCTAAAATTACTTTTGCTTTACTAGACTAACCGCCGGTTTTTGAAAGCTCGATCGAAGCTAATCGGCTGTCAAGTCACTTGCTATTTCAGCTTTTACTTCAAATAAGATAGAGAACTGGCGGTAAAACTTTTGTCCTAAATTGGTGATGCAAATGAAAACAAAAACTTCTTAATAAAATTGTAAAGGCACCCCATTCCCTATTAAGTTGTAATAGTTGTTTACAACCGGCACTGACGGCGTTTACAATATATTACGATCTACAAGCAATAAAAAAGGGTAAAAATGAAAGGAAGAAAATGTTAAAATAGAAGCGGGAATATATACGACTTCCTTGAGGAAATAATAATGCTGTTTGCAATTCATTTGGCTACCTGGTTACCCTTCTCAAAAAAACAATGGTGGATTTTTAGGACCCTCCTTGGCACATTTTTCACGAGGGCAACGATTTTTATTTCTTAACCCTTGATTTTCGCGAAATCAAAGCTTAAGAACGGGTGACATTAAAAATGACGTAATTGCTCTTTTTATTTTTTTTTCACCAATTTTACTAAACGAAAAAAAAACTGAAATATGTTCACGACTGATACCCAGGTACGGTAGATATCCCCTCAAATCTCTTAGAACCTACAAGTACCTACCTGCAGATTATTTGAAGACGTCTAAAAAGGGTAGTAAGAGGTACGTCTAAATATTACATTTGGCATACATACACGCGTTTTGCAATTTTTTTAATAGTTAGTATTTTTTATCATTTGTAAGTACCAGTCTTAAATTCTTATCAACTGTTGCATATCCCATTAGTTACATGGTGTGTGTTTTTTGATATTCGATTTTTATAAGATACCGGTTTTGAATACCTTAGAAATAAAACATGAAATACTAGGTTCCTGACAGCTAAAACAGCTAAAAGCTGACTACTAATCGGGTGCTATCACACTGTTACCTATCAGCATCTCAATTATTGAATCTTCTTTTCTTATTTATTGAGTAAACTGATACATTTTTGAATAAACTAACACATTCAATTGCCGTAAGTCATTAATAAAATAAAAAAATTGTTCAAGATATTAATATATGTTTTCCTTACGCCATTTTGCACCGTACCCGTCAAAGCGACAAATGGCGTGTCGCACAAGAAAAATCTAAGTGTAACAAGGAGCTGGCTTGCTTACATTTAAAAACGTAATTGTAACTAACCGCCCCTTTCTTTTATTAATTTACCTCATCCATCCACCAATCCCTTGACGTCACGTTTGAAAAAACGCGACTTTTGTATAAAATATTCATGATACTGCGACCTCGGAGCTTGAATACGGAATTGTTTATTTGAATTTTAACGAATTTGTGTTTTTACAAAAACTCGTTAAACAGAATTTTACCTAAAACGTTATTTAATTTCATTGCATTGGTTTTTGATTTTTAATCAATTCAAATTTGAGATAATAAGTATTTGTCCCACAAAAAGATAGCTAAAATTATTGACCATATGGAATAAGCAGCCAATATACAATATTTCCTATCAAGTAAATCACTACATAGTATCAAAGTCGCTTCCCGCTGTCTGCCTGTATATATATATATATATATGCTTAGATCTTTAAAACTACGAAAAAGATATTGATGCAGTTTTTTAGTAGCTGGAGTCATTCAAGAGGAAGGTTTGTTATGTATATGTTTAATACATGCATAATATAGTAGATAAACTCTATGCACTCATGCGAAGCCGGTGCAGGTCGCTAGTAGTATATAAAACGATCCATTTTGGATAATTAATTAAAAGGCAAGCAAAAGTCGTTCAGTTTCACTAATAAGAGGGAACTGTCAGTTGATAAAACTTCCACGGAAGATCGAACGAGCCCCTGAATATTTACGAAGCTCCTTTGAGAGTCTCGAGTACGAGTCACTTATAGACATAAAGCTTGATGAGCAATCAACTCACGGGCATGTGGGTTTTAAAATTATCTGCGAAATATGCTTTTCAGAGTTTATGACTCGTGTTTTGCTTGCAAGTTGAGTCATAGATAGCCATGAGATCTATGTTTTAGAGTTGTTGACTCTTGTTTCGCTTGTAAGTTGAGTCATAGATCAGTAGTTTAGAATTAGTGACTATTTATTTTTCACATAAAATAGAAAATACATTTTTATTTCAGAAAAAACATGGCGTACCATTTGCTTTAAATGAATGAATGAAAAATATTGCAAATTCAGTTTATAAATGCCAAGGTTTAAAACAAAAACTGGTAGCACAAACATCAAACGCGGCTTAACTCCCAAAAATCTACAATACTCACAAAGAAAATTAATTTTAAAAATAATCAGAACGATTACTAAAATGAGCATCAGACCAAGTGCCCCTTTTTCAAACCATCAAACGTTCCCGAACCGCATTCCTCCGTGCTAACTCCCGTCTGGGTCCCTTCTTTTTTTAAATCCCGGTAACAAGCCAATAAAATCCCTTCGCATTTTTCTCTCGCAACCCTACAAAAACCCTCCCGATTACATCCAAATTTACTTAACACCTACGCATTAAATCCGCTAATAAGGATTTTTAATGCAATTTTCTTATCCACCGGCTATGTAGGATATTGTCCCGACCCACGATAATTAGATAATCGAATAAATTTCGGGTTGTACTTTATTTAAATTGAATCGTCGGTATGATTAATGGTGTTTTAGGATAACGGAAAATTAGCAGTGCATTACGCTGATTGGTCAGGTTGTTTGCGAGAGTATTGAATAAGTACTCTAGTGCCGTAGATAGGTACTGATTAAAAGTAGTTCGTTAACAGAACAAACATTGGATCAGGTAAACAGGAATGGGACTAGAGATGCCTCCCAGCTACGAGTACTCTTTTAATTAATTAAGTGTATGGAGCAAGTTGAGCGCCTGCACACATCTGCAATCTGAAAGGGGAAGTTGCTAAGCAAAATTGAAAACTTAGTCATCACCTTATTAGTTTTTGCCCATCCACTACGTTAATTTGTCAAAAGACTGGACTTGCTTCAAATTCGTAACTATCTAGCACTTAGTGAGCCATTTTCAAAGTGACATACCAACGCGTATTCTCACTAAGACCACTGTACCTGTAAAGGTCTCGTACACACAAAAACGCAGCAGGCTATACAGTGCTTGCTTTTATGTCCTTGTAGTAAGCGTCATTTTTCTTTGGTTTTGTGTAGCTTGATCTGTATCCGTGTGTACCTACACTAGCTCTCAATACGTAACGAAGCAATTACACCTGATAAGCCATCCCAAAACTTTCCATCTATCAACTAATAGGTACGTCAAAGTAAATAAATTATTGAACCCCAAGACAGGACTTAAGATTGGGCTTATTATGAATTCACTTTGGCCTCGGCTAAATGATATGGGCAAATATAACCTCGCTTCAAATAACATTTCGATAGTAAATGCCTGTTATTGGGTTATCGAAGTCGCAGATGTAATAGATCAGGAACTGGTCGCGTGATACTGACGCTTAGGTTTAACTAGCCTTTAAGAAGTTTCAAGTATAGATCACGTCAACTAAAAATAACGTTGGAAAACGGTGGAGGGGATGTGTTTGCTTATACAAACCACTCGCGCCATCACACCCCCTTGCCCTCCTTCCGGCGTTCTTTTTTTCGTTTCGCGCACTATAACCATTTTGATAAAATTGAGTACTAAACACGTTTTTGAATCTGGCTTTGGTGATATTTTATTTTAATGACGCTTTCTACGTAAAAATACCAGTTATTTCCAACTCTATAACCACTAATAAAATTTAACATTGCTTAAAATTACCCCTGTCACTAATCCCATTACACAGAGATGGCAATGGTTGAAACTCTGTTTATCTCTTACCACCTTTTCGTGTGAGGCCGATAGTCTCAATGTCAACATTCACAGACATTCAAGTATCGGACAACCGAAAAATATTTTTCTAATACTCGTACCAAAATTGGTAGCAAAATTGTTTGGATTACATTTATATGTATGCTAGGCCTTTGCTATGTTATTTACCAAGCCATAGCTGTTTGTGATTTTCCAGAAGTGCAAGTGTGAAGGTTCCTGAAGCTCGTCAGCTTCTTAACTAGAGCCTGAAGAAGTAATTCGTATTTAGTGGTCCGTTTGACCGACCCGACACGCTGGGTCACTCGATCCGATCAATTGGAGACGTGATTTGCAAATGAAGGCCCGGACCTGATTTTGAAGATCCTTTGAGATACGATCGAAATACCCTCCTTGGGATGTAGTTAGAAGTCAAACCATTGATCTGATCGTGCCAATCTTTGACACTAAATTTAACCAGTTAAATTGCGTGTTTTATGAAAATGAGAAATTCTTTCCTAAATAAATATCATGTAGGTATAATTATTATTTAATAGGTAGTACGTATAAATTAAAAAAACATCAAAAGAATCAATGATGCAAAAAGTTTACCTGGAAGGGCTTGTCAGGGGAAGTTCTACTACGATGTCTGTTTCTTTTTTTTACATAGGTATAGGCAAAACGTTTGACCGCAATCTCACCTCATGGTAAGTGATGATGAGTGATGGTGTTCTGCCGTCAAGCAGCATTCCTTTGTTTCGGTTTGAAGATGTGAACTTCGTTATATGGAAATTACAGGCACTTGAAGCAAAACATAAATTATGTCTCAAGTTGATGGACGCAGGGTAGGTCATCGTAGAGCACGTTCATATCGTGCGTGACTTGCGAAGCAATGCTTGGTGATGGTCACCACGTTACATCACGTATACCATCAGCTCTTTCCATCAAAAAACATGCAACAGACATTATGAATTCACCGTAAACATACTTCAAGTTACACTGGGTGAACTAGCAGTGTTCAAGGAAAGTCGGGACAATCTCTCCAGTATTATCGGATTCCGCGGGCGTTGGCCCACAATGGATGTCCTGACCGAGCCGAGCTTACCGCGGCGAAGTGCTTTGTACCAAATCACTTCGAGTAGATTTATTGCCGAGTGTCCCACTTACCCCGCCCTCCCCCATATAAATTGTGGAATAAGTGTTGCCATATTTACTGGTGACGTATTGCAAATCGCGGGCGCCTTCTGTGCTTGTCGTGAGTAGTAATTACTAATCTGCTGTCTGATGACGAATTCGAATAATTTATATTGATAATTTATAGTACTGAGGTCTTGGGCCTTGAAGACATGTGATTAGTTGAGACTTAGGTTCTGGCATTCGGGGCACCGATATTTATAAAAGTTTAGAATACGGAAGAGTTCGTAGACGAGTTATTACAATATCTGGGTAATAGAGAAGTCCGCTGAGGTATCTCCTGCCGTAGGACCGATTTTTTATTGCAAACCAGTGTTGCTCACATTGCTGTTTTCTGATTTGAAGAGTGTTGGTGCTGGTGCAATCATGCACATAGATTTATCACATCACTACATAGTATAAAACAAAGTCGCTTTCTCTGTCCCTATATCCCTATGTCCTATGTATGCTTAAATCTTTAAAACTACGCAACGGATTTTGATACGGTTTTTTTCAATAGATAGAGTGATCTTGAATCACTCTATCTATTAAGGAAAGTTTTTATGTATAAAACATGCATGATATGCGCACCCGTGCGAAGCAGGGGCGCTCGGGCAGGTCGCTAGTTAATACTAAAGAGTGACCCATTATATAATCCAACTGAAATTATCCATTGTCGATTGTAACAAATGAATTACTACTATTAGGTGATGGTTACCACTTAACATCAGGTGGACCATCTGCTTGTTCCATCAGCTAGTTGTATATAAAAATTACTACTATTATTGCAATGTCACATTGTCATACGTTTTTGGCCGTTTCTTAACATCAGGTGGATCTTAACGTCATCTGATTGTTTCATCACATTTTTACACAAAAAACAACACTTGAGTATAATCTTAAAAGCATTGAATTTCTTTTAAATATTTGCACACTTCAATTTCTCATAATTAAGGATAAACACGTTTATGGGTTCTATCATGTCAGTTGTGTAGCAGCACCATGTGCGATCCAGCTTCGGCCAAACTTGCCCTATAAATCAAGAAGCGAAACTATTTCGTAATTAGATCGCATTCAGGGGCACAACACCTTCCTTCTCCTTGAGACGCCCAAAGGGTCCGAAGGTAGGCTCCATTGCCTTTCAAGCACCTCTTTAACGGCTAATATCCTTGGTAAATGGATCCCAAATATTTTGCCCCATAAACGTTATAGCTAAACACTGTAGCCATAGCCATGTTTATTACCAAATACAATAACAGGGGTCGCTTTAGATACTTACAAAAATAAGTATCTACGGTACCTAGACAATGAGAAAAATTTAAAAATAGAATCCTCTTAACGAAGCGTTCCTTTCCTTTTGATGTTTGCACCAACTTAGTGTTTAATAAGTTGATCCTATTACAATGTCCAGGTAACGCGCGCCATACAATGGAGTCGTCGGGACGCTAACAAGATTATAACTTTATTTCGTAAATTAATAAAAAGTACGAGCCCCGTGTGTTCCGTTCCCCTTCTCACTTTCGTTGCTGTCATTATTGTATATTTTAATGATATAAAAAGTGCTTAGGCTTGGATGGTTTTAAGTGATTGTGTTGCGAACGCTCATCATACCTGAAATAAACAATACATTTTGTCCCTCGATAACAAACATGCCTACTGTTTCTTTGTTTATTTTCTTGTAATATAGATGAAACTACTAAAAATTGGTGGGATATTCTAGTTTTTCTTCATATTGTGAATTAATCGGAAGGATCACTTTAAAACGTCTTTTATGCTAGGTGAATCTACCGTAAAAAAATCAAGTCCATTATTATTGATTTAAGCATTTTTATCACATTTATGGTTCAATATTTTTATTGAATTTGACGACCTTAGTGTCGCAGTGGGTGAGAGTCCGCCTGCGACGCAAGAGGTTGTGGGTTCGATTCCCGCCTCGGAACAAATTTGTGTACGATCTGCAGAAATTTGTTCCGTTGGTCTGGGTGTTTTCTATGTATAATAAAAAGTATCTATCTAAATATATAATGTATTAAATATATCAGTTATCTAGTACACATAACACAAGCTTTGAGTAGCTTACTTTGGGGCTAGATGGTGCTGTGTGGATTGTCCAGCATCATTTATTTATTGAACAAATATTATATATTATAATAAATATATTTATTGAACAAAGCTCCGATATAATTGATCAACATCTCGAAGGTGTCACTAAATCCCGTGTTAATGAAACAATAAATTGGTATTCTGTGTGCACATCATACGTCCAATATCCCCCGCTTGGGAGTGCAAGACTGACGCGCGCCGTTGTCTCTCATTAACTTAATACGCCATGGTTTGTACTTCGCAATATGTGCGAAATGAAATACTTTGGGTATACACTGATACAGCGTGTTTGAAATTATTTGTGAGTGTCTCGCCGAAAACACACGACCTACGTTTGAGAACAACAAAATAGATGATCGGTAGCTAGTTACGTCATCTGCAACAACCAATCGCCCAGTGTTTTCAGCGTGATAAGCACATTTGCTACTGATTCTCAGTAGCCACCCACGCGGGGCCTTTCGTATAAACAACTAACGATTTGCTGATGCAGACGTCTCGAGCAACGGATGTTTGTCTAGATTTAAGATTCATTCTGTTCAAAGCCCTTGCTTGTATTACACCTTTAGTAACGACATTAAAATAATTCATAATTCAATTATTTTTCTTGTTTTTAAAAAAGCATTTCCACGTTTTCCCAACAAGTCTGGCGCAGCCGGTAGGATTTTCACGATTTTCCGGAAAATCTGCACTCGTGAACCCAAAAATCGGACTCGCGAAAGTAGAAATTCGTACGAAAACCGACTATACGCGGATGTGGAAACGAACCAAATAAATACGACTCTGGTGGAACGTGTGAAACAAAGGGCTAGCAGTTTCAGGAGGACATGGGATCGAGCAGCTTGTGAGTAAACCTTTTCACTTCCTGTTTTTATATTCCTGTGTCTTTTCCAACCTTTTTCTCGAACTTAAATTGTCGAGCTTATTAATTGCATTTATCTGATTTTGTTTGCACGCAAATTGGCAAACTAATTTGCACTTATATAGGCGAATTTGTTAGACGTGATTAATTTGTGTAGTTTTAAGTAGCACTAAAATAGGCAAAATTGGTTTGCACATAAATTGGTAAATCAAGTAGAATAAGTTGCACGAAAATAGGCAAAACGGTTTACACTCAAATTGGTGAATCGATTAGGATTAATTGCACGAAAATTGGCAAATTGGTTTACACCTAAATAGGTAAATCAGTGTAGCGTTAAGTTGAAATAAAAATCTATTAAAATGTCAGTTAAAGCGGTTCCAAAGGAAACGCTATCAATCATCCCTAAATATGACGGAGAGGAGAACTTATTAAATTTATTTTTATCTAAATGTGATTATGTGCTTAGTGGTAGTATTATAGCAGGAAGTGCGGCTCAGAATTTGTATTTATTCCATGCCGTATCCAGTAGACTTACTGGTAGAGCTGCGACTCTACTTAGCGACCACCCGAATATTACGTCATACGAACAACTTAAGGCGCTGCTTACACAACATTTCGGTGACCCTCGATCGGAAGAGTGTATTGCGATCGAACTCGAAACTTTAAAGCTAAAACAAAGTGAAACGTACATACAGTTTTGTCATAGAATTCAGAATGTTAGAAGTTCTTTGTTTGCAAAAGTAAATAGGCTTACCGATGAAGGAATCAAGGCAGCGAAAATGATCGTTTACAACAACACCGCATTAAATGTGTTCCTGTATAACTTACCGGAAGACATGATTCGTATAGTACGATTGAAAGGTTGCTCTAACCTGGAAGATGCCTTAAGCATTGTAACAGAGGAGGTTAATTTTAAGTTTCAGTATGATGCCAAAAATAGTCTATTAAAACAAACGTCATCGCAACCACAAAATTCACAAAATTCTCAAAGTGCATCAAAACCACCAACACCGGTGCCTCAGCCTCAAGGCTTTAAACCAACGTTTAACTCGATGCAAAATAATAATTTTAGACCCGTTATCCCACAGACTAATTTCAAATTCGGCATCCCTCAAAATCAAGGGTTCAGACCAAACTTTCAACAAATGCGATTCGCGCCGCCCACACATGGTTATCGATTTGGGATATCACCAAATCTGCCTCAACGTAACTTCGGCCAGGCTCCCGCGCAACGCGCGCCTTTCCAGTATGGCGGTTATAAGTTTGGCGTTCCTCAGCAACAAGGTTTTAAGTTCGGTATTCAGAACCAACCTCAGTTAGGCAACCAGCACAAATTTGGTGCACCACGTCCGGTACAGGAACCTAGACTACAAGAATCCGACATCACGATGCGCACAGCGCCTATAAGACAAAACATGATTTCTAACGATCTGTATTGTACGGAAGATCCTCCGCTTTGTCAGGAAGATTACTCTGATTATAACGATTATTATGGCTATGGTTATAATATGAACGAGATGTACGGTGAGAGTGTAGGAAATGAGTGCCATTATATGGAAAACATCGATGAGACAAATTCCGCATATCCGGAAAACACCCATCCGGAAAACATCAGTCAGGAAAATTTTCAGGAAACAGCCTCGAAGGATGTGGTGAAGTGATTAATTTAAATTACTGCGATAGTATTTTAAGATTACCTCACGTGGTAATTCCTGAAATTAATTCCAAGTTTCTCATTGACACTGGAAGTAGCAGACCCTTTATAAGTCCTGCCAAAGCTAATCAATTTTTCAGCGAATTCAAATACTACGAACCATTCACAGTTGTTAGCACACATGCTCAGAGCATGCACAATGAGATAATATACATACCATTGCTAAAGACTTTTAGAAGCACACTGCCTCATAAATTTTACATTTATGATGTTGACGGACGATATGACGGCTTAATAGGATCTGATCTTTTGTCAAAGCTAGGAGCAAACATCGACATGTGTAACCAACTGCTATTGACACATAATGCGGCAATTCCGATCATTTACAACCCACCTTATGAGCTTTGTATAGCACCACGATCTGAGACAAGAGTTAGGATTCCCACCAACTTACAACATGGTGACGCGATATTAGAATTCCTACAGTTTAAGAAAGGCGTTCGTATGCCTACCGCTCTTGTTAAGTGCGAGAACTACTTTGCGGAAACGATCATACAAAATATATCAAACGAGAAAGCAGTGATCACATTCAAGGAACCATTTGATGTTACGCTATTTGAAAATGAAGAATGTGAGGTTAACTTTGTAAAAGATGATTGTGTGATTGATCAGGTATTGAAAGAAAATTTAGGAAAATTGCGATTAGATCACATGAATAAGGAAGAGCGTGATAGTGTTTTCAGTTTATGCCACGAATATCGGGATATATTTTATTGCGAAAAACTACCATTATCATTCACTAATCAAGTGAAACACAACATCAGAACGACAAACGAGGACCCGATCTATATTCGACCTTATCGACACCCGCCTGTCATAAACCAGGAAATTCAAAAACAAGTAGATAAACTTTTGGCAGATAACGTTATAACCGACTCCCACTCACCTTGGAGTGCACCAGTCCATCTGGTACCAAAAAAAATAGATGCATCAGGAGAAAAGAAATTTAGGATGGTGATCGATTATCGGCGCCTTAACGAAATCACAGTCGACGATAAGTACCCGTTGCCCAATATAACTGACCTCTTCGATAAGATAGGTAAAGCACAGTATTTTAGCACAATAGATCTTGCTAGCGGGTATCATCAAATCGAAGTAAATGAGGCGGATAGATCAAAGACTGCGTTTACGACACAATCAGGTCATTATGAGTTTAAAAGGATGCCATTTGGTTTAAAAACGGCTCCTGCAACGTTTCAACGGGCTATGGATAATGTGCTGCGAGGTTTACAGGGTATTCACTGCTTAGTATATCTTGACGACATCATTGTCTTTTCATCCAGTCTAGTGGAACACGTTGAGAAACTCCGTAAAATATTTAATCGGCTTAGGGAAACAAATCTAAAGGTAACTCTCGATAAATGCGAATTTTTAAGAAAGGAAGTCCTTTACCTTGGTCACACCATCACCAAAAACGGCCTTATGCCCAATAACGACAAGATAAAAGCAGTCTTGAATTTCCCAATACCAAAAACATCCACTGAAATCAAGAGTTTTCTTGGTCTAGTAGGGTATTACCGAAAATTTATTAAGGATTTTGCTAAACTTACTCAGCCACTAACATCATGTCTGAAAAAGAAAAATAAGATCGATTACACCAAGAGAGAATATATAGACGCGTTCGAAAAATGTAAAGAGCTTTTGACCAACGCACCGCTCTTACAGTTTCCGGATTTCACTAAACCATTCGTCCTTACGACGGATGCATCCAACTTTGCCATCGGCGCGGTTCTTTCACAGGGACCCATCGGTAGCGATAAGCCGATAGCCTACGCAAGTCGTACCTTGAACGATGCTGAAACACGATACAGTACAATTGAAAAGGAACTTCTAGCAATAGTCTGGGCTACAAAGCATTTTCGACCATATCTATACGGGAAAAAGTTTATAATTTACACGGACCATAGACCACTTACCTGGGTCAAATCGATCACAGAACCTAACAGTAAATTAACTAGATGGAAATTACGATTATCGGAATTTGATTACGATATTCAACACAAGGAAGGAAAGCAAAATTGTAATGCCGATGCATTGTCACGAATTAGACTTAACGCCTTAGGCGATCACGATAACATCTCGATGAAGGTTAATTTAGATAAGAAGGAAATAAAACATCAGAAAAGTACATCTCGCGCCTCCACCCCACGCGAGCGAACGCCATCTCCGATATTAATATCTTCCGGTTCGGAGAAATGTGATCCATCAATAACTGGTAAAGGACGTAGGTCTCCGTATTCATATCCATCTGTGGGCAGTACCACCGCATCTGCATCTGAAAGACACGACGATCGGAGTATAGGCACGGTTCATTCCGCCCGCGATTTAGACACAGACGGCATGCTTATACTACAAGAGGCTATAGACACCAAGCCCAATCAGATTCTCGTACACACTTGGAATAGGGATGAACTATCAGTCAAAGATTTGTCGAGAGATAAGCAAAAGGTTTTGGAAGTTCACTTGCCTTTAAACAATTTAGATCTGGTTAAAAGGTTTTTGAAGGGATATATTAGGCCTAAAATAAAATATTTCTTTTATTTTGAAGACGATTTACACCGGAAGCAGTTTTCAGAGGCTACTATATTGCTATGTCAGAAAGGAACAGTGAAGTTTTATCAGTGTACCAAGAGAGTAATTTATGTAGAGGATGAATCAGAACAGCGAGACGTTGTACTTAAGTATCACGTAGGTAAAAATTGTCACAGGGGAATTAAAGAGACGTTAGTACATCTTAGACGTACTTTTTATTGGAACAACATGGACCAAACGGTAGCTAGCATAATTACATCTTGTGAGCTCTGTAAAAAAATGAAATATGATCGTAAACCGCTGAAACCAGAATTGCAATTAACACAAACGCAAATTAGGCCCTTCCAAGAACTTTTCATGGATACATTCTCAATTGACGGAAAACATTATCTCACAATAGTAGACGCCTTCAGCAAATTAGGTCAAGCATTTGAAATCAGTGCCAAGTCCACCCCTGAAGCAGTGAGAGCTCTGATAAAATACTTCTCGTTGTACGGAACACCTAGTAGGATAAGTTCAGATCCCGGTACGGAATTCAATAACATACTAATGAAGGAAATGTTAGCATTTTATAAAATCAACCTTCATATCGGTACCCCGCATAATCCCAACTCTATGGGTATAGTCGAAAGATTCCATTCAACTATTATAGAGATATACCGCATTGCTAAGTACGAACAGAAAATAACGGATGCAGCATCTGTCATGACTTATGCTGTTATGTCATATAACCACACGATTCACTCTACTACAGGTCTAACGCCATTTGAAGTAGTTTTCGGTCACACTGAATCCAATAGCGCATTTTATGTAGATTTCAGTAAACAATTCACGCAACAATTAGTAAAGGAACATGTAAAAAGAACAAAACATTTATATGAATATTTAACAGACAAAATAATCGATAAAAAGAGAGCTATGATAGAGAAACGTGGTGGCGAGAGAGATTTTGACATAGACATAGGCGATACAGTTTTCGTTAAAGGAGTTAACGTTAGGCGTAGTAAAGATAAACCCCGATATCAGAAAGCTCAGGTTACCGGACCTATAGAAAGAAACATAGTACCCATTGTAACGAACAATAGGAATACTAAAGTTCCCATTAAAGATATCAGGCGTCCTCCACAGGTTAATCCTTCTGGCGGTCCAAGTGATCCGAAGCCAGGCCCTTCAACTGCAGCCGATTGACAAGAACCCAGGACTGCTACCTGTAAAGGAAGGTCAAGCCGTGGTCAGCCATGATTCATGGACTGTCATTAAGATCCTCGATTTAAAGTATATCCATGAGGAACTCGAGTTAACTATAGATAGCTATGTAAGACTTAAAAGACAGGTAGAAAGCTGTTTTGACACCAAAGCTTTCGACTCAGACTTCATTGGAGTAGAGTCACAAACTGATTATACCATGAATATAACTATAGAAAAGTATAAGCAATTGATTCCATCGGTAAGATCTAAGCGTGGATTAATAAATCCCCTCGGTTCATTGATTAAGACGATCACAGGCAATCTTGATAATGACGATGCTGTAATGTACGAAAAATTAATTCATGAAGTAAAAACTAAACAAGACGCGACATCTAGCAAACTTACAATCGTTGCCGAAATGGTGGGTACGTTTACAAAAATAGCCAACTCTACCAGAAACAATTTCATTCAGATTGAAGGAAGTATTCAGGATATTAATCGCAGCTTAAATGAATCAAAGTTATCACAAACTAGTAATAAAATTATTCACATCTACAACATATTTATACATAACTTCCAAATACTATACATCAGACTGAACGAGATTGAAACGGCTATTGCTTTCGCTAAGGTTAAACTGTTACATCAATCAATTGTAGACACGGACGAGTTATTACTGTTATTCAAGGAAATTGAGAAAACGGAAAGCTTAGTATTTCCAGCAAAAATTGAAAATTTTGTAAAAATAGAGCAGTGTATAGAAATAAAAGCGTATATAAAACAAAATCAGATAAAATTCATAATGCACATTCCTTTGATTAGAAAAGAAATCTTTAACTATTTTAAATTGATTCCACTACCTATCCACAATAAAGCCAATGACCTTACCTCTCTTATCCTTCCCAAATACCCATATGTCCTTGTGAAAGGGTTGAAAGCGAGGCCGCTCTCCCAAGCATGCCGCGAAGTCGACGAAGCCCGTTTCCTATGCTTTGAGAACGATGTTTCGCCACTGATCGAAGACGATTGCATTATTGAACTCATGAAGTTTTCCACAAACATCTCAAGTTGTCACCAAGTTCCTGTAACCATCGATGACGTAAAAGCTGATCTAGTACAGCCTAATCGCTGGATCATTTACGCAAAAACCGAAACGCTACTTACCAAGTATTGCGAGAACGAGATAACACAAGAAACTATTAGTGGAACTTACCTTTTAACTATGGACGATGATTGTCAAGTTAAGATCAAGGAATGGAAGTTTAAGAAACACCAGAGTCAAGGAAAGGAAGTAGTCTACATGAAGTTTCCAGTAATCAACCTACCAAAATTAACGCCAAGACCATCAGATATGCTGAGAAAACCGATCAACCTCAACGGAATCGATCTTGCTGATGTCCAGTTCCTGAATTACTTATTGCAGAAAAGTGGAAGTGAAATTAGTGATAGTGAAAATAATTATAGTGCTCTAGATTATAAAAGTGTTAGCATAGGAACCATTGTATTGTGTTTTGTTATGGGCACTTGCCTTTTATTATTAGCATTTAAAAATAGAATTAGGACCTCATGTGTTATGGGGAAAACTCGAGATAATCCTCATCCTTCAGATAATCTCGAACTTATGGAGGGAGGAGTTACGTCATCTGCAACAACCAATCGCCCAGTGTTTTCAGCGTGATAAGCACATTTGCTACTGATTCTCAGTAGCCACCCACGCGGGGCCTTTCGTATAAACAACTAACGATTTGCTGATGCAGACGTCTCGAGCAACGGATGTTTGTCTAGATTTAAGATTCATTCTGTTCAAAGCCCTTGCTTGTATTACACCTTTAGTAACGACATTAAAATAATTCATAATTCAATTATTTTTCTTGTTTTTAAAAAAGCATTTCCACGTTTTCCCAACAAGTCTAGCTTGTCAATACTCAGGTCTAAACATATCCTAGCTAGATCGATTTATCGCCTTCGAAACCATCTGCATACCAAATTGCATGAAAATCGTTGGAGCCGTGTCTGAGATACCGATTTATTTTATATACAAAAATTGCTCGTCTATTTAAAGGTATTATTAGGTATAGGTCCCATATAAATCCGAATTTTGTAAAACCAACAGCTGATTTGAAACCTTTCTTATCAGGTTCAACTACTCACTGTTCAGCTTTTGTATCAATATTTCCCCGCAGTTTTTCGTAAAACAAAATAAACACGGAGCATACTGTATACCGTAACTACTTAAGGCTCATCAACAATATTGCCTCCGTACAAACGAGTTGACGTAACTCGCGTCAAGGCGGACACTTGCAGTAATTTTATGAAGATCCGCCCTCAGTCTAATTCTTCATCAGGGAGAGCAGTTGCTTAGATTTTGTGTGTATTTCAGGAAACTCACAATTTATTTATTTGCTACTACTACACACACACACACATTTACATTAAATTACATAAAAACTATGTGTACTGGAAACAGCTTTAGGACTTAGATTCCCAGGTAGGTGTGGTGGATATCTTTCTCGATTTCTTAAACCGACTCAAGATTATTTGATTATGTTAGTAGTAGATAGTAGGTAGCTTAGTTTTAGTTCAAGTAATTGTTTGTGGAATATTTTTTTGGGTAAGTAATAAGTTATCGGCAGTAACAATAAACAACATCGAAAAGATTTTAAGGATTTTTTTTTAAATCTTTTTTAATCTATATGTTGTTTTTAGATCAAAACATTGATATTTTGCAAGTAACACAAACTTATTCACAGTGAACAAATATCTACAATCTACACGCATTAGGCCCCTTACACTCGTCAGGAGGTAATGAGCGTAATGAGCTCGACTGAGACGGACGGCCCTACGATCAGAGTCGGGGATTACTGCTAGTATCGATAAGCTTTATTTTGTATATTAGCTGATCTTACGTGTCAGGGAGTCGGGGGTAGGACGCTTGTTATTTTTGTCGGTAGTGAACACGTCATTTCTTTATTTTATTTGATTTGCTAGACGGTTTATGTTACGTATAATAAGATGTTTTTTATATTGTGCGTTAAAAAGAAAAAAATGCTTATTTACGCAGCAACTGGAATAAAAAATAGATTGATAATTATTTAGTATGCACAAGGACACAATATTATTATTTTTTTTTTATACAACTAGCTGATGGAACAAGCAGATGGTCCACCATTAATCAAGGTTTATTATATCTTTGCAATTATATTTAGAGAATTCAAAATGTTCCTCCGAATCAATAACCGTATATAGTTACTTAGCATTTTACCAATTCAAAAGTACCTGCGTTACTTATATAATTCATTTGTACATAAAACTATTACAAGCGGACATACGCAAATAAGTACAGTTGGGTAAATAAAACTGTGTACCTATAATTTCAGTATAAATGTAGCCTATGTTACTCAGGGATAATGTAGCTTTCTTATGGTGAAAGAATTTTTGAAATCGGACCAGTAGTTTTTGAGCCTATTCGAAACATACATATGGAATATTTTTTTGGGTAAGTAATAAGTTATCGGCAGTAACAATAAACAACATCGAAAAGATTTTAAGGATTTTTTTTTAAATCTTTTTTAATCTATATGTTGTTTTTAGATCAAAACATTGATATTTTGCAAGTAACACAAACTTATTCACAGTGAACAAATATCTACAATCTACACGCATTAGGCCCCTTACACTCGTCAGGAGGTAATGAGCGTAATGAGCTCGACTGAGACGGACGGCCCTACGATCAGAGTCGGGGATTACTGCTAGTATCGATAAGCTTTATTTTGTATATTAGCTGATCTTACGTGTCAGGGAGTCGGGGGTAGGACGCTTGTTATTTTTGTCGGTAGTGAACACGTCATTTCTTTATTTTATTTGATTTGCTAGACGGTTTATGTTACGTATAATAAGATGTTTTTTATATTGTGCGTTAAAAAGAAAAAAATGCTTATTTACGCAGCAACTGGAATAAAAAATAGATTGATAATTATTTAGTATGCACAAGGACACAATATTATTTTTTTTTTTTTATACAACTAGCTGATGGAACAAGCAGATGGTCCACCATTAATCAAGGTTTATTATATCTTTGCAATTATATTTAGAGAATTCAAAATGTTCCTCCGAATCAATAACCGTATATAGTTACTTAGCATTTTACCAATTCAAAAGTACCTGCGTTACTTATATAATTCATTTGTACATAAAACTATTACAAGCGGACATACGCAAATAAGTACAGTTGGGTAAATAAAACTGTGTACCTATAATTTCAGTATAAATGTAGCCTATGTTACTCAGGGATAATGTAGCTTTCTTATGGTGAAAGAATTTTTGAAATCGGACCAGTAGTTTTTGAGCCTATTCGAAACATACATACAAAGTGTTTACATACAGTGTAGATGAGACAGATAGTTGGTTGCCTCCGACGGCCACGAGCGGTCACGAATGACCCCTAATGACCAGCAATGGTTACAATAACTCGCGGAGAATGTGCGCTTGATTTTCGTGCCATCTCAAGGGACTCTAAATGTGAAGCTACGACGGTTTCGGCTGTATGAAGTGCAATTTTCATCGGAATGTAAAATTGTGTAAGTCACGGTTTGCACAATATACTGTCACACCTCAGTAATATTCGCATAGTACAAACTTTAGTTAGTTTGGAGCTAAATGCCGCTGTGTGAAATTTTCACATTTACATAAGCATATTAATTGCAATCACATACCCATTCAGTTATATTTTTAACTAGTTGCGCCCCGCGGTTTTACCCGTGCTGATTTAAATTCCGGTATTCCCACGAGATAAAAAGTAGCGTATTTGCTATTCCAGACTTTAATGTATCTCTCTGCAAAGATTCATTCAGATCCGTTCAGCCGTTTCGGCGTGAAAGAGTAATAAACATCCATCCATCCATACTTACAAACTTTCACGTTTTAGGAAGTAGGATGCTATTTTAGACATGGAAGAGCGAGGTCTTCCTGTTATAGTACATATTTTAAAACGTATAAAACTTTGGGCATAAACTCTGTTTTATTCTCATTTATTGATACAGGAAAAAATATTTCCTTTAATTCATAGGGTTAGGCCATGTCATGCCACCTACCTTATAATCCATTCCAATCGGATTGAATCAGGGATTGAATCGGGGCTCACTAATGGTCAGTATGACGGGCATTACAGTGATTAGCATCTACCTGCCCCAACCCTTCCTCACGTAGAATTATGATTACCGAATCGGCAAGATAGCTGCGTATTTACTTTGATTCTCGTCGTTAAAAGTTTGCGGGGGCTGACGAGGGCCGTCGTTAGGCCTCTAATGGCCACCATTTGTCTTGTCCGGTCTGTAGTTGTGCCCCGCTAATGAAATTATTGCCGCAACTATACTAAAGGTTATAAATACGGCCCCGGGCGGACGCCACCTTGTTTCGCACTAATGGACCGGTCAAACTGTAAACTGTGTTATCAATGAAATTACAATTAGTAGGGATAAAAATGAAGGGTCGGAAACTCTTGCTTTGTTTACATTGTAGAGTGGAAATTAGTGAGCAGTTTTGTCCCTTAACTTAATTATGGACTCATTTCTTGATTGTTATAGGTTGATTACATTTTAGTCTTGTTTTGATAAAAGGTGAAAGGCACTTGTATTTTTTTATGCGATAGCGTTTCTCAAACATACTGAATAAAAAAAACATTTATTTTGTGGCACGAAAACATATGTGCAATACAAAAAAAAGTACCAGCTACAACAGAAAAAAATATATAATCTATAAATACACGCCAACGGTTAAAAATCAGGCAGTATACATGAGTTATATTGTTATAGTAGTACCGTGTCATACTCCTCTCCTTGAGATTACCGTATAAAGTTGGACAGTACCTATGTCCAGTAAAACGTGTATACTCAGCAGATTCGCAAAATGTGTCCGCCAAGAATGCCATCTGGCCGGGACAATCAAAACTTTGAGAGGAATTTTCTGCTTAGCGTCCAGCGGATTGGTGCGGACAGCCCGCCCAGGCCAAGCACGCTGTCTTGGACATAATGCGAGTGTCTCAAACATCCTGTTCTCAATTACGGTTTAATTTCTCTGTTTCGACTTTATATTTTACTAGCTGAACCCGCGGCTTTGCTCGCGCCAAGTAATTCAAAGTTTCATACAAACTTGCATCCCCTATTTTATCCCCTTGGGGGTAGAATTGATCAAAATCCGTTCTTAACGGATGCCTACGTCATAACATCTAACTGCATGCCAAATTTCAGCCCGATCCGTCCAGTGGTTTTGGCTGTGCGTTGATAGATCACTAATAATGTCAGTCAGCACCTTTGATTATATATATTTAAAGATAGATTTTGTGACAGCCCTCTTAACTGAGTTGGCGTAGCTCTCTTATCTGTGTAGTAACAATATTAAAAGTATTCAGTTACAAAAAATAAGATATCTACCTGGTTCCTATGGTACAAGCTTAGTTTTGGGTTGTGTGGAATGTCCAGTAAGTACAATTTTTATACATATTCTATTATTTGTTTGAAACTTAATTCGAGACATCAAATGTGCTCAAGCAGATTTAAAACTTTTGCCAGATGCATATAAAGTAGTCTCAAACAGGTCTTAGTATTACTTAGAAACGAATTCATAAAACGTTACTCATCGAGAGCTCCAAACAGTGAATTATTTATTAAGAATAAAGTAGCCACATCAAAAAACCACTTTGAACAATATCGGTACACCACAAAAGAGAGCCGAGTATTGACGCTTCGTTGCCCTTCCATTTCAATGAAAAATACGAGGTCTCATCCGCAAATACCGTAATCTTTACATCAAACGGTGAAACGAAGCCTTGATATTACACGCGTCATTTGAAACGTTTCAAAGACATTCCACGTCGAAAAAATTAAAATAACAAAGCTACCTATGCCAATGGAGCGCGGGACGCGCGACTGATTTGCGGGAGCCGCCACACACTAAAGGAACTGATTAAATTAAAAATACTTTATAGAATATTAAACTTTCAAAAATTGCAGCAAAATGCTATTTTGTTTGAACTACTGTTAGTCTCATTGTGCATTAAATTTATTGGTGAAAACATGATAAACTATTTCCGGATAAACTATTGTGCAATCAAACGGTAGGTAGGTGTAATCAAACGGAGAGACCGTTTGATTACACCTACCTACATTCGGCCATAGTTTCGAAAATTGAAGCGGCATTCCACAATTGAAAACAAATGGGCTGACTGGCTGTTCGTTCAAAAACCGCAGCGAGTGTGAACGTTTCCTGCGACACATGATGGATCAGCCGGCAGCGGGCGCTTTGTGCCCATTTCCGAACGGTTACCTTCGAATACCCTCGAACACTCGCAGATTTTAAACGCATTTCGCCATTTCGTGCGCCATTAGTCGAGGTGAAAGAGCCAGTGATTATGATTGATCGCGCCTTCGCACACAATGTGGTTACTTGACTTGTTGAATGGAACCCCTCACGTGTGCACTTGGCTTATTTGTTAGAAACTTTGTAAGATTATTTGGTACGAGCGTGTTCTTTAAGCTTCGTCTTCTATTATTTTATAATATACCAAATAAAAATTACACTAACCGCCGGTTTCTGAAAACTCGATCACAGCTAATCGGCTGTCAAGTCACTTGCTATCTCTATATAAAATTTGAAGTAAAAGCTGAAACAGCTAGTGATTTGACAGCCGATAAACTTTGATCAAGCTTTCAGAAACCGGCGGTTGGTAAAAGTAAGTAAATGAAAAAGTTGTTTATTTTTCTTTCACTATACAATCAAACCAAAATAGTGATAAGTCGAATAACAAGATGATTTGGATGATTGAATGCAATGCATCGTGAAAGACTGATGCCTGATGTAGGTTCGTAAGAACCTGTATTAGGTCACCAGGCCCCACTCTAATTAGAATGTGTAACGTTTTGAACAGCTATCATCTCTATACAAGTTGTTAAATGTGTCTCTCTTCTTTTTCATCTCATAAAACATTACCAGCATTACACAAACTGGAAGAAAATTCTAACTAGTATTAAGTTCACCTATGCGCTTGTTTTTTGTGAATTATAATTTTCTAGTGTTATCACAACGGTACTTTGGTTGTGAGAAGCGATCTTACGTACTGATCATTCTGAGGAGATCCACCGCGCCTTAGGATAAAATACGTGAAATTGTTTCTTACTTTTTTTTTATATACAACTAGCTGATGGAACAAGCAGATGGCCCACCTGATGTTAAGTGGTAACCATCACCTATAAACAAAACACTGCCCCGTAGGTCACGCACGATAGGAACGTGCCCTACGATGCACTGCCCTGCGTCCATAAACTTGAGGCATACATATGTTAAGCTTCATGTGCCTTTAATTACACCGGCGACCACACTCTTCAAACCGAAACACAGCGATGCTGCTTGGAGGATAAAAAAGGCGTGGTGATCATATATAATAAAATCCCAATATCTATTCGCCAGCTGTCCACTACCGAATTTAAATCCAAATTAAAAAAATTATTGATAGGTAATGCTTTTTATTATAGTGGGAATGAATTTTTGTCCGATTAAATTCTTTTTTTTTATAAACTTTCTTCACATATTTTTGAATTATTTAATGTATACCGAAATAACTATTTGACGAACATCTTCTAAATATATATAACTCAAAGGTGACTGACTGACTGACATAGTGATCTATCAACGCACAGCCCAAACCACTGGACGGATCGGGCTGAAATTTGGCATGCAGGTAGATGTTATGACGTAGGCATCCGCTAAGAATGGATTTTGATCAATTCTACCCCCAAGGGATACCCCAATGGGGGATGAAAGTTTGTATGAGATTTTCAAAGTAAACGAGCGCGAGCAAAGCCGCGGGATCAGCTAGTCTTTTAATAATTTAATGTGCAATTTGTAAATTAGTTTTTAAGCAAACCCTTTGTACGCCTAATGGCAGGATCTAGTGTGCTATCCATTAAATATGACATCTGTTTTTTCAATTACCTAGATTTACAAAGAGAATAAATGATTTATGATTTATTTATACATTATCTAATTCCTCAGTGGTACTCATCAATAAACCGGCAACCTTTGTGGGAAACTAAAGCATCTCAATAGACGTAGACGTTCTCCAGACAATAGATATTGTCCAGTTCTCTGACGCAACATAAAATATTACTATCCTAAGTTGCACCCCAGTGCATCTATTGTGAGTCGATACTACTCGGAGAAATCGAAAATGAACTGATTAACTCAGAACTTGGTCTTGAGATTGTAATACTGTAGAAGTGTTTACATTGAGTGCAACGACATGAATGAATAGGTATGAAACACGAGAGACGAAATGATATATCACTATCACTACATAGTATAAAACAAAGTCGCTTTCTCTGTCCCTATATCCCTATGTCCCTATGTCCCTATGTATGCTTAAATCTTTAAAACTACGCAATGAATTTTGATGCGGTTTTTTTTAATAGATAGAGTGATTCAAAAGGAAGGTTTATATGTATAATATGTGCACCCGTGCAAAGCAGGGGCGCGCGGGCGGGTCGCTAGTTTTTGTATTATTTAAAGTGAATTTAAGGAAGCAATATGCGTATACGCCATTCATACATAATAATTTATTTATTAGATCACCAACACAGTGTACACCAAATACATGCGTTCAAAATATAAACTTATAATTTTTATGCCAACTGCCGGCGAAGACGACATGCTAACATAAAAATATTGCGCAAAAAATGAGCGAGTAACAAAATTAACTAATACTAAGCCTTAAAATAAATAATTACAATTGATAAAATTTTAAATGAAATAAAACATGAATATGAATGGTCATGTAAAAATGCCTTAGTCCTAAACCCAACCAAATCTAAGTTTCTGATTCTGGGTTCAAAGCGTATAACTAATGGCATTGCTGCCCATAATCCAGACGTGAACATTCTTGGTCAGCGTATTGAGCTAGTCCACGAGGCCAAAAATCTTGGCTTAACTTTCGACAGTTTTCTACGTTTCGAAAGTCACATTTTAGGACTAACCAAGAGCTGTTTTTTTAGGCTGAAGCTGCTTTATAGAATAAAAAGTTTCTTAAATGAGAGCGTCAGAATCAAGGTCTGTGAAGCTCTAATACTGTCAAAGCTTAATTACGGAGATCTGGTGTACGGACCACGACTAACTTCGAAGACTGCCCGCCTTGTACAAAGAATCCAAAACGCGTGTTGCCGATTTTGTTATGACGTACCCCCGCGAACGCATATCACACCGTATTTAAACATGTCATCTACTCTCAACATGGCCTCGCGGAGGAATCTTCATCTGGCAGTGTTGGTGCACGGCGTCATGTCATTTGAAACTCCAGAGTACCTCTTTAAGAAGCTCAATCGTTCTCGGACTAAGTATAGTACTAGACCCACGAGAGATTTACTGCACTACTGCAAGCATAAAACCGTGGCCTTCAGGGGTAGTTTTCGGTACCAGGCAACCAAGTGTTGGAATAATATACCACCACCTCTTCGCCAGCTTAAATCTAAATATTCTTTTAAAAAACAGTATCAAAAACACGTAATTCAACTGCAAAAAACTGGGTTGCCTGGTACAACCAGTTGTAGTAGGCCTTTCACATCTTGACTGATCTTTTATATGTCAGTCTTTCGGCCAATCGGACACAAAGATATAATTAGTTATACGCATACCCCTCACATACATATTTGCATACAGTCTCCCCCACATTCACACATCAACATCACACACTTCACAATAATACACAACACACCCATACACAAAGACACTAACTGAACCCCTACTTTATATACACATAGGTGGGTTCTCTTGTGCTCCCTGGCTCTTAAGAGACTCGTGAAATCAGGAGAACTCACTCACACACATTTGGTAATTTATATTTATTTATCTATTTAATACTGTGAGTTCATAAAATTTAAAATTTCTGTTTTATTATTTATTGTCATTTTCTAAATTTTCAACTGCTGCAGTGGCACTGCTTTTCATAGGGTTGAGTGACGGACCGGAGGTGCCGGCAGAATAACAGCGCTGACCCGTTTTCGGACGGTGAAGCATAATGCTGAGCCGAGACCTTTTTGCTGCTGTAGCACACAACATTGTTATTAGGTATTGGTTTATGTTTAATACTTAGCGTCTGTATCATGTTATTTTTTTGTTTTTATCCAGCCATATTTATATAATGCTTGTTAATGTTATTATTATTTGTAAAAAACTCTTATCTATATGTCTAATCTTTGTTCTCTTTGTTCTCTTTTGATATGAATTGCTACCCAGATGCAACAACGGACCACATTCTAAAGTGTGTGAAGCTTGATCAACGGGAACTGTCGACCGATGACTGGGTGGTTCTCTCCTTAGGATCTAATGACACTAATCCTACAAAACTCTTCATAGAGTTGTCTGCGACTATTAAAACATTACCCAAGCCGAATATAATTATACTAGAAATAATTAAAAACCCATACTTAAACGAGGATAAACTAAACATTGCCTTAAAAAATATTGCAAACAATTTCTCAAATTGTAATTTTTTGTCTGTAACAAACAACAACTATCAATCATCAAAGTCCACACAAAAAATTAAAATAATAAATAATGTGATAAACACTCAGGACTATGATGCTTGTTTTATAGGTCAAAACATCACAAAGAAAATGAGAACAAAAGTGGTACCTAGACAAGCCACTACGCAAATTGAATCGGAACCCAAACTAGGTACAATACCGCATTACTTCAAAAAAATGAATGCTAAAATAAAAGCCATAAGAATGGCCAATAATAAAACAAAAGAAAATAATTTGAGCCAAGAAAACGTTATAAGAAATCCTATGCCAGGAACCATACCATTCTATTTCAAACCGCTACCCAATAAAGCTAATAGCACTGCTGCACCTGTCAGTCCAAAGAACCCTACTAATGTCAACAATGATTTTTTCGTATCTAATGAAAAAAATTCTTTGAATATTATGCACTTAAATGTACGAGGGATTAAATCAAAACTGGATCAATTGGACATTCATCTAAATGATTTAAAAATTGATATTTGTGGTTTTAGTGAGACATTTTTATCTGATAGTGATTCTGACATAATAAATATAGATGGCTACCAAAATGCTGTCCAGTTTAATAGGAAGACAAAATCTTTAAAAAATACTAATAGAGGAGGAGTATGCATTTATGTTAAGAAAAATATTAACTTTAAAAAAATTGACTGGCTGCAAGACTTTTCTATAGAAAAACATTTTGAATGTTGTGGCATAACTCTCCCTGAAATATGTTATTCAATAATATGCATTTACAGAACTCCTGATAGTAATTTCAATCTTTCCATTGTAACCTTGGAATCTCTACTACATAAACTGAAATTAACTAAAAATAATAAAAAAAAAAAAATTTTAATGGGTGACTTTAACACAAATATATTATTAAAAAATAAAAAAACTGAAACATTTATGAATACACTTAAAATGTTTAATATGTTCTTAAAAATAGAAGAACCAACTAGAATAACTGAATCTTCACAGACATGTATAGATAATATTATAACAAATTTTAAACAATGTAATGTAAAAGTTTTAAACTTAGGAATTTCCGACCATACAGCCCAAGTCATAGAAATAAAAACTACGCTAAGCTACCATGAAAAATACTGGTATGTTTACAAACGTAACATTGACTATCATTTAGAAATATTTATTAAGTATTTATCCCAAATAAGTTTCACTGAAATTTATAAACATACGAATACAAACTCGGCTTATAAAGAATTTATTGAATTATTTAGTCTTATATTCAATATGTGTATACCAATAGAAAAAAAAACTGTCACTTATAAAAGTAATGCAAAATGGAAAACGAAGGGTATTATAATTTCAAGCAAAACGAAAAGGAAGAAATATTTACATTACATGTTCAACAAAACACAGGAGCACTTAGAACAATATACAAAATATGGTAAAATCATGAAGCGAATAATAAAGACATCAAAAAAACTAATCAATATTAGGTATATAAAAAATAGCACTAACAAAGTAAAAGCGACCTGGGGAATCATTAAACAATATACAACACCAAACAACTACATAAGATCTACGTTAAATAATATAAAGATAAATAACTTAGAAATAAATGACCCTGTTAATATAGCCAACTCATTTAATGAATATTTTATTAATTTAAATACATTAAATTCTCAACATACTACTTTGTCAGCAACTCAAGGATCAAAACAAAATTGTAACAGCATGTTTATGTCCCCTGTAGATGCTGCAGAAATAAAACAAATTGTAAGGAGTATAAAAAATAAAAAGAGTGCAGGACACGATAATATTCCAATTCAAATTATTAAAGCAAGTATAGAATACATAATTGATCCTTTAGTCTATATTATTAATCTATCTTTAGCAAATGGTTGTTTTCCTGACGATCTTAAAAAAGGGTTGATCAAACCGCTTCATAAAAAAGGCCCTAAAACAGATATGGGCAACTATAGGCCAATTGCTCTACTTCCAAGTATTTCAAAGATTTTTGAAAAAGTAGTATATAAAAGGTTAATTTCATTTCTGAACTATAACCAAATTCTAAGTTCAAATCAATTTGGATTTCAAAAGAATAAAAATACCACATTAGCTATATTTAAAATGTTAAAGCAAGTCTGGGAAGGAATCAATAGCAAATCTTATGGGGTGGCTCTCTTCTTGGATATGTCAAAAGCTTTTGACTGTGTAAGGCATGATATATTACTTAACAATTTGGAAAGAATAGGTGTAAGAGGAGTGGCACTCTCTCTTATTGCCTCCTACTTGAGCAACCGAAACCAATCAACCATTATAGATACTTACAACAAAAAAACAAAAACAATAGAAACAATACAATCAAAATTTGAAAATATATTACTAGGAGTGCCACAAGGTAGTATACTTGGGCCGTTGTTATTCCTATTGTATATAAATGATCTGCCTGAAGTAACTGCACACATGTGTGTCATGTTTGCCGATGATGCAACAATTTTCATTCCTCAAGGGAAAAGATCTGCTTCTGAATTCGAAAGTGAAATAAACATAACTCTTAGCTCCATTGTAAGCTGGCTTGAAAACATAAATTTAAAAGTAAATATAAATAAAACAAATATGCTACGCTTTCGGAACCATAAAACTGCTCCAGTTAATATAAAAATAGTAAATAAAAGAAACGAAGTCAAAGAAATAAAAAGCACAAATTTTCTAGGTATAACAATAAAATAAATAAATAAATAAATAAATAATGCTGGACAATCCACACAGCACTATCTAGCCCCAAAGTAAGCTATTCAAAGCTTGTGTTATGGGTACTAGATAACTGATATATTTAATACATTATATACTTACATAGATAGATATTTTTTATTATGCATAGAGAACACCCAGACCATCGGAACAAATTTCTGCAGATCGTACACAAATTTGTTCCAAGGCGGGAATCGAACCCGCAACCTCTTGCGTCGCGGGCAGGCTCTCGCCCGCTGCGCCACAGAGGTCGTCAATAGATTCATATTTAAATTGGAAGGACCATATATGTAAAATTAATAAAAAAATCTCCAAATATTGTTATGCACTAGCTGTTCTTAGCTCCATATCTTCAAAAAATATCGCAAAACAGGCTTACTACGGATTTGTCTATCCTCAGTTAAGTTATGGGATTATTTTCTGGGGTAATTCTGTAGATATCCAATCGACTTTTATTATGCAAAAAAGATGCTTGCGTTCTATATATCATATGAACAGTATAGAATCTCTTCGTAATACTTTTGTTAATGAAAATCTACTCACACTTACCTGTATTTATATTTTGGAAATATGTTTATTTGTCAAGAAAAATACTGAGTATTTCTTTGAAAAAAAATCTTTTAGAGCCGATTCCCTAAGAAATAAACATAAATATAACATATGTATACCTCAGATAAATAACACCATGTTTCAAAAAAGTACATTTGTTACAGCTATCAAAATTTATAATAAATTGCCAGATCCAATCAAACCTCTTAAAGGAAATGTTTTCAAAAATAAGTTAAGAAATTGGTTAGTTTCAAATGCATTTTATAACTTAAACGAATATTACGAATACTATGAAAGTTAAAGTAGTAGATACATTGATACATGTAAATACCTTTTTATTGTACGTCTGAAACGGACAAACTGTTAAAACTGTACATACCTAACCATAGGAATAAGATCTTTTTTGTACTACAGTTATACAATAAATTATTTCTGATTCTGATTCTGATTCTGATATGTATGATACCTGTTTTCTAGTAATTCCAAGCCTAATTGTATATGTTGTGTGTTCTTTGTGGCAAATAAATAAATGTCTATGTCTATGTCTATGTCTAAAACAAAAACTTAATTAGCACACAAAATTAAAAACAAACTTCAACTAAAAAAGTCGTATTTGCAAAATATAATCAGAAGTTGCTGAATAATTTCTTGAAATCCACCTTCATAAATAAAAAAGTTTTTTCCAATATACAATTTGAAGAAATCGTAGCTATTTGTATTGTAATTCAGGTTGACGGAAGCAATTATTTTTTATCGACACGCACGGACGGGTGGGCGCGGAAAAAGGTATCATGTAACCGGATTTAATTTATAAAGCTACGTTTTCTCGTAAATAAAAATGAGTCCAGCTCAGTCAAAATTCTAAGGGTGGTATTCAGGGGTAAGTTCTTAGTATAAATTATTATTTTCGACACATAGCCACCGTTGGTATTCTATACGCGACAGGTTGCAAACATCGCTGCTGCTGCTAGGTAATATAATTCTAAACGGATTTTCCCTGAACTAAAGTAACGATGGTTTTTTTCCGGCTTGAGAAAATTCCGTGCGCTTGTAGTCCAGCCTTGAAAGGAGGGAGCGAAGACGACGCATTGCACCCGCGGGAACAAAGTAGAGATAGACAAAAAGAAGGTTTAAAGGGAAAACTGTGTTTTGGGGGACCTTTGCATTGAGATAGTGGAGGAACTCGAATGGGTTTTGTATTGTTTTATTGTTGACCCTAAATATTATAGTGTTCGTTAATAATCCTACTACGAGTACTATTATAAACGCGAAAGTTTGTGATTAAAGATGGATGGATGGGTGGATGAATGTTTTTAACTCTTTCATGCCGGAACGGCTGAACTTTTGATTTTGTATTATATTTGTTATGGTATGGATTTTTAATCTGAAATAAATGAATATTATTATTATAAACGGATCTGGATGAAACTTGGCAGAGAGATAAATTATAGTCTGGTATAGCACATAGGCTACTTTTTTTTTTATTGAAATCTGCGCAAGTGAAACCGCGGGGCGCAACTAGTAATAAATAAATAAAAACTCTGTTGAGAATAGTATAGTAAAGGCTATAACAGATTATGTACAGTAGCACATCATTAAGTTTCTAATATTATAAGCTGTTTAAATAAACAGCGGACTAGTTTAAGAGTAAGATGATGAATGTAAGAAACTGTGAGATCACTGGTGGTTTACTGGTAGCAGCCCCGCCTTCCGATCCTAAGGTCGTGGGTTCGAAACCGGTCGTGCACCAATGAGTTATGTCTTCTGTATTTCGCTCTTTTTACTAAGTCTCTAAATCATATACTCATACTTTATTAGATGTAAGTAAAAACAAATGTTGTTTTCTATGGTGTAAATTGATTGTTGTTTATTGTTATAATTACTATTTAAGTACCTCTCCTGTTGCACTTGTATGTATCTACTGTTTGCTAAAATATATTTTGTGTTCTTTACTTGTCTACCGGTCGCATGTCACACCAGGCCAGACCACGTCTGAAAACTAGCGTTGCACTGTACCTACGGTACCTAGGTACCTAGGTTTAGTGCAGCATTTAAGCTGAGACGTGACCGTTTTGCCCCGCACAACGGTAGGTAGGTTCTTTATTAGTGTAGGTTATTATTTTATTTTCTGTTAGTTTTAGGTAAGTACTTACCTGTGTTTGTGGGACGAAATAAATATAAAAAAAAAACATAAACATATTATTTATTTCGTCCCACAAACACAAGTAGGTACTTACTTAAAACTAACAGAAAATAAAATATAATATGTTTAAAAATATAATATGTTTAAAATAAAATATGTTTTCTTTTCTTTCTTAACCTCAAAATGACTTGAATAATTTAAAATATCAATATTTTATTATAAACACTAAAAACTATTAATATCTTGTAGTGTAAAAAAAACATTTACAAAAAAAATAAGATGGTCTAACGCCTTTGAATGGTATTCAAGTAAGTGGTAAAAGGTAGTAAAAAAATAAGTAAGTCTAACTTTATTAAGTACCAAGTAAGTTTATAAAGAGTATACTATAACTTGACTACTAGGTATATTATTCCACAAATATCCAACAAAGAGAACACCAATTCTTTCACCCAAAAAATCTGAACATCTCAATGAATACAAGGTAGCCTGAAGGGATGAGATGGGGACCGAAATGTCTTTTTTATAATCTGTTTACTTGTTTCCGCTCTTACCAGATAATCTTTTTATACCGAACTTCCGATGTGTTTGCAGATGGTAAAAATGCTTTGTATATTTTTGCATACACATTTTTTTACCCTTTTGGTGCCAAATAAGAATTTTATAACGGAACTCTCGTAGTTGAGTTATTTGTGTCTATACCTTTAAATTAGCAATTATTTTATATATTTATTTATAATCTGAATCTCGGAAATGGCTCCAACGATTTTCATGAAGTATGCAGGGGGCAATAAAACGAAACTAGCTCATTTTAAAAAAAAAATATCCTTGTTTTTTTAGGCAACCGAACTAAGCTCGGTCACCCAGATATTTTTATTTGATACATGATATAGTTCGTCATCTGACTAAAGTAATTATTATACGGGTACCCACGGACGGAAGCTATAGTTAAAAAATAGTTAAATAAAAATAATGTCTAAGAAAATTAAAACAATGGAGGTTTTGAGTCGAATAGGTTTCATTCTATAACAAGGAGTAACTTTCGGCATTTTCTTTTGAAACGGAATAAAAATTAACTATTGTAATGTAATTGGACTCCTTTTTCCGCACTTAGACTCAAGAAAAAAAAAAAAAAATTACTATTATGAAAAGAACTGAAAACAATAATAGGTATAAAACATCGGAAAAATAAATGGAACGAATGGCAGTTTCCTCGCCTAATTCCCCGCCAATACGCGAACCGTTTAACAAAGTTTAACTGAACATAAAATTTTATTAACCCATATATGAAATAGTGAGACAATCCCGCCTCCAATCCGAGTTTCTCGAGTCATTAGCCGCATTTTTATTGCTCTATGACGATAAACATGTCGTAAGATACCGACTGAAAACATTCATAGAATTAGTTCCCCCACCCGATGTTACGATTCGATTATTACGATTATTGTTTTCGATTATCGAGATTTGTTTAGCTTTATTGAGGCATTATTCAGTTAATATTAACTAAAAGTTGTTTTTATCATAGTATATAATGATCTGGTACTTTGTGTACCTTATATAATTTTACTTCTTTTAAACATTTCACCAATGAAACATAATGTTGTTTAATTTTCCAAACTTCACCGCATTTTTCAAGAGCATGGACATTATTTATTGCTTACAATCTCGTATACACCAGGGAAATATTTCTGTGCATTTTTCGCTCGCGTTCCTCAACCAACTTCTAATTTCTAATGGGCCATTGCCACTTTGTCAATTGCTTCGATAAATCTGAGTGGCCACGGGGCGACTGAGTTACTGCCATGTCTTGTAGTAAATTCTGCTATTCTTTTGTTTTATTTCGCGGTGCTCGAGTCAGAGACGCGTTTGACCTGCAAGCCATTATTTTTGATGGAACGAAGATTTATTTGTTTTACAAGTGTCTTTTGAAGTTTTTAAGATGCTTACTTTAAGCTTTGTTTTCATTAATTAGTCAAGATATGAAACTGAAACAGCTTCACGACTTTGATCCCCAGGCACGGTAGATATCCCTTCAGATCTCCCAGTACCAAGTAGGTACTAATTCAAGATTCTTTGAGGATGTCTAAGGGGGGTAGTCAGAGGTACGTCCAAACATTACATTTGGCACATACCCACATTTTGCAGTAGTTAGTATTCCATACGTGACAGGTTGCAAGCCCATCGCCGCTGTTAGAATACTAACTGGTTTCCTCACGATGTTTTCCTTCACCGTTTAAGAGCACTGGCATCAAGATATATGAGTACATAATCAGTCATTTTATTTTGGTTCGCAATAATCAAACTATTCAATATATCAATTGTATAAAAGCACATCTTTAAGACAAGTTTTGTCTAGACACGAACATGGTGAAAATATACTATTAATTTAAACTGACATGTTTGTGAAAGTTGAACCTAGTATTAATTAGAATAATATTGAATTCAAAACGAAGTTGGGAGTTATTTTATTGGTTTCAATTCTATCAGTTACAAATGGGTTTTTACTTGATCGGGCTGAAAGCAAAGTTTGGATATCGCGTTTTATTTGGAACTGAACTATTTGTAACTTTATATTGATATGTGATTTTCAATTTAAAAAAGCTATGACTCACCATTTCTTTTTTCACTGACTTTTTTTAGATAAATCAGTATAGTTCAGGGGCATTATTCTCTACGACATAGGAGATTCTTTGCCCCAAGCCGTGTAACGTCAAAACGTGATCTTGGTTTTTATTCTTTATGACATAAGATACTTTGCCCTAACCGTGTGACGACACAACGTGATCTTAACGTAAACGCGATTGGATTGGTCATAGTGAATAACGCACCATAAATTCATGTCATGTTATGACATGAATAGCTAAAAACATACAGAAACTCATGCTCAAAACATACTCCTAAAAATATGTCATAAATACAGTACTACTGAAACTTTTGTCGTCTCTAACCAATGAGTAGACAAATGCCGCAATGAAGAAAGAAATAGATAAAAATTAGGTTACATATCACAGCCAGTAATAAATAGTTGCATGTGTGTCATGTCTGATGTTCTCATGTTCCATTCGCGTTCTGTTTGTAATAATCACAGTGAGTCCATAGCAACTCCATTAAAATTTAGTACACAAAACACAGAACAAACAGCGGTTCACATGGTGGTTGTTTATTTAAGGCTGCCGGCCGAGTAATATCCCTCTCTAATTCTGGCTTGAGCCAAATCCTAGTATTTGATTCGCGCACTCCACAAGCCAACTCACTCTGACATGTGGACGGTCTTTGTACCTTGCATTTTGAATGCGATGTCGGAGTTTCATCGGCTTTCGGTGGCTAGGATACGTAAGTACGAGTATATTATAAATAAATATAAATAATGCTGGACAATCCACACCGCACTATCTAGCCCCAAAGTAAGCTATTCAAAGCTTGTGTTATGGGTACTAGATTACTGATATTTTAATACATTATATACTTAAATAGATAGATATTTTTTATTAAATACATAGAAAACACCCAGAGCAACGGAATAAATTTCTGCAGATCGTACAAATTTGTTCCGAGGCGGGAATTGAACCCGCAACCTCTTGCGTCGCAGGCGGACTCTCGCCCGCTGCGCCACCGAGTTCGTAATTATGGTAGAATTGCTTCAGACAGCGCACGGTCACCGTCGCTCCATTAGCGATGATGCGCCCAACTTTTTAATAGTTGCGGAAATTTAATTAAGGCAAGTCATCAGTCACTAGACCCGTCGCTGCTCCAGATAGATAACATGGGGTCAGGCTGCACTAACCCGCCCGTGATGAATGTACCCTTAACGGACCTCAAATATGCCGCTGACGGCTCCTACAAATGTTTGAATAACCCATGCAATTAAAACGGAGCCGGCCGTGTGACGAAGGCTCCAAGAAATCGATTCATCCTAAGTCACGCTTTAATTTATGCGGCACATTATTCATAAGTTTGTTACTCGGGATGGACTCGGACGGTCAGAATGCAAACAAACCGCGATTCTGTTATTAATCACTCGGGCTCCTTGTTATCGAGTAGTGGTTGCATGATCAAGTGGCGGCGAGCCTGTAATTGTGATCGCCGCTAACTGGGTGTTGACGGCGGCTGACCACTCTGGACACTGGTCATCCATTATTCACACCTACCAACAATATCTTAACTAAACCCGTTGAGGTTGAATATCAGCCGCAACTTTATAGACTTGATAAAAAAATACATAACTACCTGATGGAACAAGCAGATGACCCACCTGATGTTAGAGGTAACCATCACCTATAACAAAAATTGCTTCTTAAGTCACGCACGACAGAAACTCGTCCTACGATGCACTACATGTATGTATGATGTAACATGTATTGAAATATTAAAACGTTCATACAAAAGCGGCTCGTAACCAAACGTTCACCGTCTCACTCCTCATTAAAATTTGTACGACAGCTTCTAAATTCTACTCTTTTCTCCGCAAATTTCAATGTACAGGAAAAAGTGGAAGAGCGATGTGTTAGTACCGAGGTGGGTTGGCAAAAGTTTTGCCCCCACAACCCACCGGTGCGGTGTGGGGGCAAAAAGTGTTGCCGGCGGGTGATCGTAGCTATAGCTGTGTTGGGAGAAAGTTTTCCGTGCTGCGGGTAGGAGGAGGGGGGAGGCGCATGCGCGCGGCGCGCCCGCAGAGCTGACGTGACAGTCCTTGCTGGGACTCCGAGGGAGCAGGGGCTTGCGGCTCGATCAAACGATGATGCACAGCTCACGTAACTGTTAGATGCATGTTGGTATTTTTTATCTTTTAATGATAATCAGTTTTGGATTCGATGATTACTGTAATTAGTTTTGGATATCGAATCCAAAGTACAATATTTTGGAGGTTCTTTTGGTAAACACAATGACAGATGCAATACATACTAATACATAAAAGATTTTTTTTATTAGAAAGTAGTCAATTTCTTCATGATAGCACGCTCAGTTTTTGATGTATTAAAAAAGATAAATAGAGTACTAACTAATGAAATTCATAAAAAAGAACTTGCATTAAAATGCAGCAATGTAAGATTCAGGTCATGAATCTCCTTAGATTTCACTATGGTCGTGCTGAGGGCACAGTAAGTTGCAATCGATACGATCTGCCTCACACCCCGGGAAAGTAGCGGCTAACTTTGGCACCGCCTACGACGTAGCCGCGTAGACCGCTACGAACCTACGTAGAGCTACGAATCTATATGCTCTGCTGATTCGTAGAAAATCTACATCACGGATTAACTGCTGGATTAATACTGAATGAAATGTAGATATGTCTTTAATGTATAACTTTTGTAACAGAACACAGTTTTCAGTCTAATGACCAGTGTTTTAAATTAAATCATACTAATATTATAAACGTCAAAGTTTGTAAGTATGGATGGATGGATGGATGTTTGTTACTCTTTCACGCCGAAACGGCTGAACGGATCTGAATGAAACTTGGCAGAGAGATACATTATAGTCTGGAATAACATATATGCCACTTTTTATCCCGTGGGAATACCGGGATTTAAATCTGCGTGGGTGAAACCGCGGGGCGCAACTAGTAAGTGATAAATTCGTAATTCCTTTTATGAATAATGTCAAGGTTCACACACGCGGTAACAGAGCAGGCGACTCGACTATGAACTTGAAAACGACTCGCGCGCAACTTTCCGCCGGGATTTGTTGCGACTTGTTGTTGCTGTTTGTTACCGAACTAAATTTGAGTTGCTAAAGTCGAGGATATTTAAAGAGAACTTTTTCACGGAGTCAACGGCCGCCCGGACCGTCACCCAGTTTCTGAGTAGCAGTCGAGTTATGGCACTTGTTTGGAAGTAGTTGGACCAGCGGGCAGAGGGCTGCAGCGAAGGTCATGGCGCTAATTCGACCTTGCCTACAACTTCACGAGTTCTGGAACAATAGTTTTGGTGGTTCAGATTGTCGGTTTTGGTTCATTTAGTGCTCTAGTTAGAGATTAGTACCTACTTGGTACTTGGAGATCTGAAGGGATATCTACCGTGCCTGGGGATCAAAGTCGTGAAGCTGTTTCAGTTTCAGTTAGAAGATTTGAGATAAATAAATATTGGTGGACATTTCACACAGTACTATCTAGCCCCAAAGAACGCCAAAGCTAGTACTATGGGAACCAGATAACTGATATAATACGTATAATACTATTTTTTTTGTAAATACATACTTATAATATTATATAACACTCACACAGAGTAAACATTATGCTCATCACACAAATGCTTGTTTTTTGTGGAAATTGAACCCAAGGCCTAGGCGCAGAAGTCAGAGTTAGATAGATAGATAGAAAACTCTTTATTGTACACCACAAGAAAAACATAACATTACAATAATTAATTTTAACTAAATCGAAGTACAATGGGCTGCCTTATCGCTATGAGCGATCTCTTCCAGACAACCTTTGAAAGAAGGATGAACAGGACTTTAATGATGTCAAATGGCGGCATCACAGGGACTTCTACGATTGTTTTAATCCAAAAACAAAAAATTAAAACAACAGAGTTACTACCAACTGAGCTGTGAAGGCTGTCAAATGATGAGATGTAGCTTCTTCTTCTTTTCGAGTAACTAGTTTCTTTCGTAACAGTGTGGTGAAAGGATTTTATGCGATTTCCATTTGAGCACTTGACACGTGTTATAGAACTTCTACAGCACGATGTTTTCCTTCACCGTTTGAGAGACCTACTGGTATTGTGCACATATTTTTGAACAGAAAAAGTCATTGTTGCACGACCGGTTGAACCTACCCTACACTACCTTTGGATCGAAAGGGGGCCGCTCCACTAGACCACCAGTGCTCTTCTCGAGATGCCGTTGATGATGTGTTACGTCAAAGATAATCGACTGCTCTTATTTTTTCTATTTTAATACAGACAATTACAAGTTAACCATGAATAATCCTACTAATATTATAAACGCGAAAGTTTAATGGATGTTTGTTACTACTTCAAGCGGAACGGCTGAACGGATCTGGATGCAACTTGGCAGAAAAATAAATAAATAAATAATGCTGGACAATCCACACAGCACTATCTAGCCCCAAAGTAAGCTATTCAAAGCTTGTGTTATGGGTACTAGATAACTGATACACTTAATACATTATATACTTACATAGATAGATATTTTTTATTATACATAGAAAACACCCAGACCATCGGAACAAATTTCTGCAGATCGTACACAAATTTGTTCCACGGCGGGAATCGAACCCGCAACCTCTTGCGTCGCAGGCAGGCTCTCGCCCGCTGCGCCACAGAGGTCGCCAAAATAGATTATAGTCTGGAATAACACAAAGGCTACTTTTTATCCCGTGTTTAAAACACCGGGATTTAGTTGCCTTTAAAGATAAGAGACTGATAAAAAATATTTTATTCCGATAACGTAATTAACTTTACCTTAAAAAATGTTAAAAAAATTATGATAAAGCGTGTTCAAAATTTTTGATTTTATCTTTTCAAGACTAAAATTCATCTAAATATAACCCACAAATCTAATCGTCCCGTAATCATCGTCAAAGTCGAGCAATCAGGGCAGTTTCACCATCGCCTTGATTAACCGATCTTCGTCAAAGGCTTCAAACAAATAGGCCGCGGCAAAGTAATAGAAGATAACCATTACAGGACAGCAACACAGAATAAACAACAGTTTGTACGCCCGAAATCCCGCCCGGGGCCCCGTAGCACCTGACTAACCAAATTAATTACCGTTCTATAAGGAAATATTAACCGGCCGGTTAATAAGCCATTCGCCACAATTAAATTGGGAGGGACTAGCAGTCATTATTTATAAACAATAATATATCAAAGCGATATTTTCAAGATGGCGCTCGCCGCAAGAGCTATGCGTCATAAGCGCGCGTGGTCGGGTTAATTTATTTAATAAGTTTATCAACTTTTGCTATTAAAAATACTGAGAAAATTTGCTTGGGCTTTTATTCACCAATGAGCTTTTTAACGTCTGTTTTGCCTATCCATTTGTTTTTGACATATAATATAGTTTTACATAGTTTTACAGCTTCGCAGCGTCAGTTATGTGACTGCTTTGCGCTGCAGGCCGTGTGTTGGATCTCCAACGAGGACAAAATTAGTAGTAGTAGTTATATTAGTAGTAGTTTATTGTACGAAGATGTTTGTTCTCTAAACCTACTAGTATTATAAACGCGAAAGTTTGTAAGTATGGATGGATGGATGTTTGTTACTCAATAACGCCAGAACGGATCTGGGTGAAATTAGGCACAAAGATAGATTATAGTCTGAAATAGCACATAGGCTACTTCTTATCCCGCGGAAACACCGGGTATTAAAACTACGTGGGTGAAACCGCGAGGTGCAGTTAGTATTTTATAATGTCCTTATTATTCTCCGAGCGGGTGAAATAGGCGTGATTTTAAATATGTGCTTTAAGTATGTTTGTATTAAAATGCTCTGTTTATTTAAAAAAATGGTGAGTGTGTAGATCAAATAAAAAATATATAAGAGCAGCAATCTAAAGGAGAAAAAAATCAACAGCTTTTACGTTCTGGTATAACATCGAGCAAAACACGAGGCTTGTACAACTCCTATTTATGGTTATATGGAGTAAAAGTTTCGCAGCGTAGGAGCTAAAGCCATCGATTTTCAAAACTTTTTCATGGAAATAAACCTACTTTCGTTGTGTACGCGGCCCCGTTTCGTTGTGTGCGTACCGCTGTACTCACACAGGCGAAGCAGAGGTCACACGATCTCAATGGTTTTCATGATCCAGAATGTAGTTAAAAATTGCTTTAAAATATACGCAAAATCTTTCGCCATTTATTCAGTTCAATTGGGTATTTGTTACTATGCCATCTGAGAGGATATCTACCTTGCCTCAATCCTATAGGATCAAAGTCATGAAGTTGTTTCTCTTATTTTATTTTTCATGATCCAGAACGTAGTATAGAAATTGGTTTAAAAATATACGTTATATCAAAACTGAAAACCTTTCGCCATTTATTCAGTTGAATCAAAAGAATCACTTTGAAATGATTTGAAGCTAGGTGAATCTAGATGCCAGATCAAAACAAACAAGCGTAGAAAAATAGGTGAAAAACTTACGGCTTGGTTCAAATAATGACTAAGGTTTTTAGCAGTTAATATTACACCTCCAGTGAGGAAATAGTCATCGTTTTTCTAAAAAAACGCATTAAAAAGTAGATTAATAAAGATTATAATTAGTTAATATTCTACTTTATCACCTTCCTCCCGGACCTCGGCTACGAGTAGACGTGTTACCCATCCGCTTAGTGTCTTATTGAAGCAATTAAAGCCAAAATTAGTCAAAAATTATTCGCTTGCAATATTCGGACTTCATAAACACTAAGGAGTTCACCCACCGCCGCACCGCGTGTTGCGCACACAAGGACAACTGAACCTGCCTACGCGTGAGTCAGCTCGAGCCTACACAGACGCACACGCGCGCATTCGCACACTACGCAACGCAGTGGCTGCGTACGCATTCGCTTACGCTCCTTTTCTTCATAGCCGCCTGGTACTTCTAGTCTAGAGAGTGAGCCACCAAACCGCACCTCCCGCTTAACTACGGAGCCCCGCCCGCTGTCTTGCCACATTATTTGCTCTGATTACACGCTGGTTGATTCGCACCCGCTAAGAGTTACCGCTTGCATTCTAGATTGCTTATAACTCGCTGAAGATACTGCAAGAGCTGCCTATTGCTATATTTTGTTAACAAGTTATCTGCAAGTATATCTGTAATGCAGCGTTCTCCGCCTACGACGTCCAATTCACCAACCATTTTTAAAACCCCGCTACATCACGCCGCATCGGATTCTAACATATCTGTATCGCCACTGCCAGTACAAGAAGCCTTATCTTTTACGAATATTGCTTCTCGTAACGCTAAGCGCAAGAACAACGACATCACTAAATCAGAAATACTGGACTTGTTCGCTTCACTACGGGAAGACCAAGACATTAAATTTTCGGCCATTCTTTGCTCTGTTAATGATGTCAAGGCTTCTCTGGACCTTATGTCCAACAAATATGATGCGGTTTTACAAAGATTAGAGGTCTTGGAAGCCGATAAAAAGGTGTCGGATTCTAAGATACAATTTCTTGAGAGCAAAATTGAGACACTAGAGCATAATGCCAGAGGGACTAGTATTGAAATAAGGAACGTCTCACATTCGACAAATGAAACAAAGGAGGATCTAAAGCACATAATTCTTAAAACAGCTGAAGTATTACGCGTCTCCCTCAATCCCTCCTCAGGAATAAAGGACGTGTATCGTCTTAACTCCAGATCACCTGCAAAGCCAATAATAGCGGACTTCAGCACGGTTTTTGATAGAAACAGCTTTCTATCCTCTTTTAAAAAGTACAACAAAGAGCATCCAGTAGAAAAGCTGAGTTCTGCAAGATTGAACATAGACGGTCCTGATAAGCCGATCTACATCTCTGAAAACCGCACCCAGAAAGAAAGGCGTATATACTTCCTGGCCCGCGAGTTCGCAAAAACCAATGGTTTTGCCTTTTGCTGGACGTCCTTTGGTCGAGTCTTCCTACGCAAAGAAGAAGGTTCTCCCCAAATTCGCATCAGCTCTGAATGCGATCTCGAAAATCTCGCTACCAATAGTTCATAAACTATGACCACACTTGTATCTATTTAAATAGGCACTCTTTTAGTCAAAAATCATATCAATACGAGTAATAGTTTATTTACCTACTAGTTACTTTTGGAACTCAAACCAACACACACTAAACACTCCTAAACCTACACTATTAGATACACTCTCAAAAAACACATCCTAAATTTCTTTTATTGAAACTATTTTCCAAACACCATCATAAGCTGTTTTCACCCTGTTAATGTTTTGCACCTCAAAATGAATGATATTAACCGAGTTACAGCGGAAATCGATCAGATCTCTGTATCTGAATCCCGCATATGTTCTCCGGAAGAAGTACCTCTACATATAGTGAACAATAACACTGGCTTAAAAGTTTTCCATATAAATATACGCAGCTTAAATTGTAATTTTGATAACTTTTTGGTTTTACTTCATAGAATAAAAATTAATCTAGATGTAATAATCCTCTCGGAATGTTGGTTGAAAAAATGTCCCTTCATTCCAGCGCTCCAAGGATTTGATCATTACAAATCCTCTTATCGGAACCAAAATGAAGGCGTTGTTGCATATATCAGACAAAACATCAACTGTACTGTAGAAATGCCCTTTTTTAACGATGCCAACTGCTTAATTCTCAAATTTAACGATGCTGTGATTATAGCCCTGTATCGGTCACCTTCTTATAAAAATTTAAACCCTTTTTTCCAAAGTCTTGACGAAAACCTTTGTAAACTAAGTAATTTTAAAACAGCTGTTATCATAGGCGATGTAAACATCAACCTATTGCCTAATAGCATGGACTCTGAAACCGATGAATATTTAAATCTTGTCGCTTCGCACGCTATGCTGCCTGCCCACCTTTACCCTACAAGACAAAATAGTTGTCTTGATCATATAATACTACGGTCATCTTCACAGGCATCTACTATTATTCTCAATACCTCTATTACCGATCATGCGCCTCTACTTCTACACTGTAGAACTAAAAATGAACCTAATGACACCTCCCGCCCCTATCAAAGACGTAGCAACATTGCCGCTATTGTCACTGAATTAGAAAATACCGATTTTACCTCTATCCATATGTCTACTGACCCTGATAAAGCAGCTGCCGCACTTATCCAGTGTTTATCCACAATAATAGAAAAACATACACAAAACGTCACCATCCCCAGCAGGAAACGGATAATGAAGCCATGGATCACTCCTGGTCTTCTGAGATGTATTCGCCACCGTGATAAATTGTTTCGGAAATATAAACATGACCCTGATAATGACAATATAAAACTGATATATATTCGCTACCGCACATTTTGTAACAATCTTCTAAAGAAATTGAAAGTAGCTTACCAACAGGAAGAAATTGAGAAGGCCAAGAAAAGTCCCAGGGATACATGGAACACTATAAAGCAAATTGCTAATATCCAAAAAAAGAAGTCTTCTTCTTCACATCTGCTGAAATTACGTGCTAACCCTCTTCAATCAATTAACTCAGTAAACACTTTCTTTGCAAATGTAGGTAAAAATTTGGCTTTGCAAATAGAGGCTGAATCAATCACAAATTTTGATCCGTCCCAAAACCACGCGCAGCTGCATTCGGTTCTTAGCACCACTCCACCTTCCGTAAACACCATGGCTCTATTCAGCGTGGATGACGCCGAGATTGAAGGTATTATCTTAAACCTTAAAAACCAATGTGCGATGGGTTGGGATGGCATACCTACTTCTGTTATTAAATCTGCGAGACATTCTCTTATTCCAATTCTCAACCATGTTTTCAACATCGCCCTTAGTACTGGTGTTTTTCCTGGCGCTTTTAAAAAAGCAGTGGTTCACCCAATTTTCAAAAATGGTGACCGAGATAATGTCACAAACTATAGACCGATTTCTGTGCTAACAGTTTTTTCAAAGATCTTTGAAAAAATTCTTAACAGGAGACTACTAAACTTTATAAACAAAACAAATGTGCTGTCTCCTAATCAATTCGGTTTTAGGAGCGGAATATCTACAAATGATGCTGTCTTAGAACTCACGGACTCTGTTGTAAAAAATATAGATAAGAAACTTAAAACAATTGGTATTTTTCTGGATCTTGCAAAGGCTTTCGACACTGTGTCAATCCCCATTCTGCTGAAAAAGCTGGAGCATATAGGCATCAGAGGTATTGCACTTAACATGTTTCAAACCTATCTCGAATGCCGCTCCCAGTTCGTGACGATAGAAAATTGTAACAGTTATGATGAACAAATCACATTCGGTGTCCCTCAAGGCAGCGTCCTCGGGCCTACCTTATTTCTGCTTTACATTAATGACCTCTGTAACTTGGATATCCCCAATTGTAAAATTGTTACCTATGCCGATGACACAGCCCTCCTGATTCATGGTCGTACCTGGAATGAGGCTCGAAACAACTCGGAATATGCATTAAAGACTGTCATGAAATGGCTACGCTTCAACCTCCTTACCCTTAACGTCTCTAAAAGTAAATTTATCCCCTTCTCTCCTAATTTGTCGACTCAACCTACCTCTACTCTCTCTATTTGCGCCCATATATGTGACTCTGATCTTGTCCCTCTTTCTTGTTATTGTAGCTGTTTTATAGAGCGAGCGACTAGTGTAAAGTATCTTGGCATCATTTTGGATAACACATTGAACTGGAAACCGCATATAAATTTTACCGTCTCTCGAGTTAGGAAACTGATTTACGTCTTCAAAAACTTGCGATCTGTTCTCAATTTCCAACTACTCAAAACAGTATTCCTTGCCCTTGCACAGTCTATTACATCGTACTGCATAACGTCTTGGGGTGGTCTTCCTAAAACTACAATGTTAAGACTAGAACGAGCCCAGAGGGCTGTCCTCAAAGTAATGATCAAAAAACCTATCTGGTTCCCCACCAATGATCTCTACTCCGTCTGCCAACTTCCCACAGTCCGACAACTATTTATACTTCAAACGATCATTCGAAAACATGCACAACTTGAATATGACCCAAACCTCATTGCTTCCCAACGAAGATCGACTAAGGTCTGCATGGTAGAGCCTCGCCGCACTGCGATGGCTAGTCGCTCCTTTTATTTTGCTAGCTCATTATTATACAATAAAATAAACCATAATTTAAACATTTACCCATTAACTACCTATAAATGTAAGGAAAAAACTCTTTATTGGCTTCTTGGCCTGACGTATGAAGATACTGAGGAGCTTCTAAGGGTAACAATATAATTGTTAGTGTATCCACCGTCCTCATCCTTCCACCCATCCACATACACACCCTTTTCTCCATTCCTCTCACACATCATAACTAGCTATCGCCAACTCAACTGCTAACCCAAACTCCCAAGAGACTGGATTTAGCAGAAGTCTCCAAAAAAATCGCACTGCACTGCACTGTTATGTCCCTACATATGTATATGTCCACACCCCCTTTTCCACACGGAAACCACCTGATTAATATCACTCACACACACGCACACATAAACACACACTTAATTGTACACATAAACACACACTCAATTGCACACGAATAATCCTGTATTCTAACATATTTTATACATTGTCATAAGTAGCTAGATTATTTACCTTATTTCAGCATTTATTGTTAATTGTTAGTTATTACCTTTTACTTTTAATTATGTTCCATAACTTTGTTTATAATAATAATAATATAATAATAATAATTTATTTCAGACATGGTCCATATCGGTTAGTAACAAAATAAAACTTAAAAAATAGTGTTAGTAACAATTCTAGGTAACAGTTTAACGCTGAGTGTGTAGCTGCATCCAATGATGTGAGAGTGGACAGTCCCACCTCTCTGATAACACATTAATGATGATGTTCGGGCTGCCACGGACCCGCATTCTCAATGCGGCGCATCGTTTGCGGATTATGGCATGAAAGCCATCCACTCGGTAATCCGCAAACATGCCCGATGCGCTGCAGAAACGTGGCAGCCCCAACAGGACCCTGAAAGCATTATTGTATTGAACACGTAGAGCGTTGTATGCTTTCTGCGTATATCTAGTCCAGAGGCTGCAAGTGTAAAAAGATTGGCAATATGCTCTGAAGAGCGTTACCTTTACGTTGTTGTTATTGGTTGCGAACCTCCGAGCCAGCATGTTAACACGTACACACAACGCCCTACGTTCTCTCTCCAGGTCTGTGTCATCGCACAGGGTATCTGTGACCCAATGACCCAGATATTTGAAATGTGAAGTGATGTTCAGGGAATTGCTATTAATTATTACGGGTGGTATGTTACAGTACGTCTTTTTCCCTGATTTGAACAGCATCAACTCACACTTTTTTTCATTGTATCTGAGTCCGTGGGCCACCGCAAAAGACTCACAAACTCGAACCAATCTTCTGAGAGCCCTGATCGAGGGACTCTCTTTATGTATATCTTGTATTTTTTGTTTATATTTAGTATTTCCACTGTACTGGAGGAAGGCGTTGGTATCTGCGACACAGTTTAATACTTTTGCAGATATCATCGTTCCTGACTTTTTTAAGTAGCCTGTATTTTTGTTTCCATAATAAACATATTTGATTTTGATTTTGATTTTTTGCATTGGTGACGGAACAAGCAGATGGCCCACCGGATGTTAAGTGGTAATCAAGCATTGCCTCGTAAGTCACGCACGATAGGAGCGTGCCCTACGATGCACTGCCTTGCGCTATTCAACCTGAGGCATCCAGATCATGTGTCTGTAATTACAACGGCGATCACTCTTCGAACCGAAACACAGAAACACTGCTTGGCCGCAGAAAAAGGCGTGGTGTTAGTACTTCCCCGGACGAGCCCTTCACAAGGAGCTCTAATACTCTTAAAATGCTTTCTAATATTGCAGCTGTCCCATGGTAGATGAAGACCATCGACCGCCTGTATTGAATAAACTCACCCACACAAAGCCGCACTTGTAATGGGTCCGCAAAGAAAACTTTTTAAAACTTTTCCAGCGAGGCAATATGGCTTGTGTTCTCAACCGTTATGTTTTATTTAGGCAACCGTGAGCCATCTCTTTCTTGTACATGAGTATACTTGCTCGATTGAGCGAGACGGCTTTATTTTTATGTAGTACTTTAGAGTAGAGCGATACGGCTGCCTTGCCCGGGATACGGAGTAATTATTTCTATTCTGTCATTGCCGTGTGTTTTTTTATGAGCTGTCCTCATTTTGTAAGTTGCAACAGCCTTGTAGATGTAACTTATATATAGTCAGCATCGATTACTAACCAAATGTTTGTTTATTGCGAAACGTACCTGATGGTCAAATTTTTAACCGACTTCAAAAAAAGCACGAGGTTCTCTATTTCACTGTAGTTATTGTATTATACAACTCTCAACTGTGTGTGTGTTCAGTCTCATCTGTGGAAAAAAAGCTACTAAAAAGATTTTTTGTCCAAAAACTTCGAGATTATTTTTTCATTTATTTTGTCTCCATTATCGGCTAGTAAATAAAACCACACACACAGCCTTCCAGCTCAGTTGGTAGTAGCTCTGCCTTCAGTGCCATAGGCCGTGGGTTCGATTCCCAACGTGAATAAACATTTGTGTGATGAACATAGATGTTTGTTCTGTGTCCGGGTGTTATATTTAAATTATAAGTATGAATTTACAAAAAAAAATGTACAAGAGTATATCAGCTATCTGCAGTGCAAGTACCGTTCTTATCGATCGCTTAATTTAACACTTAGAATCGTCAAAATTCGTTAAAATTGGTTTTATCCATTGATGAAACCATTTTTAGCGAATTTTTGACGATTCTAAATGTCAAATAAACGATCGATAAGAACGGTACTTGCACGGCTGGTTCCCATATCACAAGCTTTGGCTTAGTTTGGGGGGAGATAGCGGAATGTCTACCAATATTTATGATTTATTTATTTATAAAAATACTTTATTTCTCGTAAATTTCCATTAAGTTCGCAATCCTCGCCGATTCAAGAGTGCAGTCTCACGGCGGTCGTTTATCAAGATCGCATCCGATTGGCGAGGCTCAGCTGCGCTTTACTGCCGAATTACCGAGCCCATTCATATTTCAATTTATATTGATACTAGTTCATATCCTGCGACTATGTGCACTGTGTTCTTATTTGCTTACATACTTAAACTATCAAATCGTATAAAAAAAATTGTACTATTTTTGTTTACGTTTAACTTTTATGTATAACTTTTTTATAGTAGCTCCTAATTGACTAAAGGCTCATATTCATACTTTCCATAATTTATAAATAAAAGGGTAACATAAAAAATGTATATTTACAATGTTTTTTTACATAAGGTTTGGTATTTTAATTATGGTACCTAAAGTAAGCGAAGGAAGTAAAGTTCAAATCTTGTATAATGCTTTTATATTTTTTTATTGAGCTAAAAAAATAAATGAACTACATTATAATTAAATATAAACATCTAAAATCGACAATTACAAAATCCACAAAACAATAAACCATTTAATTTCAATTCTATCTCTCCAATAACGTTTCCCTTAATCTTTAGGCGTGTTTTAAAGCGGGCTTTATCAAGAGTCCGAGTTCTCTCGTAAAATTACGAGGCTTTTGTTTTATGCGCGTTCATTACATAGATTGTTCTAGGGGTGAAATCATTGTGAGGAAACCAGTGAGGATTCCAGCAGCGGCGATAAGCTTGCAACCAGTCATGTGTTGTGTTTCAACTATTGCAAATTACACTTATTGCGCTACGAATAATACCTACCGGTGAAGTGGGTATATTTGGAATAAAACTTATAATTCAGTGTTCCAAATAACCCTTGATTCCAAACAGCCCCATTTTACGGTATGTAAATACATGACGACATTGGAAAATCGTAACAACCCTTATCGGCTACTGAATCACAAATAAAAAAAGAAGAAGAAGAGAAACCTCAACACGTCCTCATTTCGGGACGACTACATTTCTTGAGTATTGTTATTGTGGATATTTAAAAGGTGAACGCAAATCCTTACTAAGTAAGCAAGATCGTAGATGTTTTAAGAAAACGATACGACTCGCGTAGCGAACGTAGATATCGCTACATGCTACTAACAGTTCTACCAGGCACGACTCAGCCCCTTTACGGCATTAATTGATTCGGAAGATAAAACCAGAATGTCACCGCTGATGCGCCGCGGACGTGACTGGTGCTTTCCGAGAATTCTCTGATTTAACGCTTCACTGGATTTTATTAATGCTAGACTGAAGTTGGAACTTAGGTATTATAATTGCACAATGATAATGAATTTAATGCTCACTCCCTATGCCAATCGGCATTGATTTCACAAAATGTAACGGACTGAAATATTGTTCCAGTATAGCGTAACCGAAACCATTTCAAAGAATCTAGTGGAGCTGTGACGATATGATTGAGTCACAGAATTTAATCAGACAAATTTTCACATATAAATATCATCATATCAGCACCATTATTAATATTTATTTTTCTCAATAACGCAATCGTCTGGAATTGCACATAGACTTTTTATTTTTATCCCGTGGGAATACAGGAATTTGAAACTACGCGCGTGAAACCGCAGGGCGCAGCTACTTATAACATGAAATTACAGTAGGAAAGCAATACGTTAGGGAATACAAAATACATACTCGTAATTTATCAACAAATCACGACTTAAAAAAATTATGAAGATATGTTATGAAATTGTATTGACCTCCTTAATTTTTTTCCCACCCTCTACATTCACTAGAATAATCAAACAGCCTTCAAAAGAGACTATATAGGCTATTATATATCTTACGCGGATGCGGCTATCGACAGCGTCCGGCCAACGCGCGGCGCTTCCGGCGTCGCTGTCGACAAATTGTGTTTTGTTTCAGATATTTTGACATAAATATCACAGTTAGGTAGTAGGAATAACTAGCCTTTTGATCGTAACGCCATGAGTTCGAATCCAGTTGTGCACCAATAGGTATTTTCTCCTTTTTTAATTTATACCTATGCGTAATTTCAGTGCTCTAAATCCCCCTCCTGTCACCGCTACGAATCATGGTCTCAGTGGGTACCAAGACTAGTATATAGCGCACTAATAAATATTTTATTTACCTTAATATAAGGATACTGCAGTGGCCTGCAATATTATCATTCAAGTAAATTAAGATAAATATAAAAAGTGCTTTATTTAATTTTTTTATTCTTATGGGCATATTTCTCCGTCCACCACAGGCCAGCCTCGGCTTCCGGCAACTCGCGAAAGCTTTACGATGTAGGTTCTGCACGGTCTGATTATAGAATTACCGCAGCGCTCGTAACTTCGTAATGGAGTGTTGTTTGTGCTCGTTAGAGTGCATTCTGTTACGCTAAAAGCGCGGATGTTGAAGCTTACATTACTTTTTGATAACTATATAAGTATTTTATTACGACCTCGACGATATTGACGACCTCTGTGGCGCAGCGGGCGAGAGCCTGCCTGCGACGCAAGAGGTTGCGGGTTCGATTCCCGCTTTGGAACAAATTTGTGTACAATCTGCAGAAATTTGTTCCGATGGTCTGGGTGTTTTCTATGTATAATAAAAAATATCTATCTATGTAAGTATACATATAATGTATTAAATATATCAGTTATCTAGTACCCATAACACAAGCTTTGAATAGCTTACTTTGGGGCTAGATAGTGCTGTGTGGATTGTCCAACATTATTTATTTATTTATAATTTTAAAGAGATTTTTTGAATTTTTTTCGATTTCACGTTTCCGCTTGCACGTTGTTGAAAGATATAAAATCACTAAATCCATTTTCGAAAAATCGCAAAAAAAAAACTATTTTAATAGATAAACTAGCGACCCGCCCGCGGGCACCTGCTTCGCACGGGTGCACATATCATGCATGTATTATACATAATAAATAATAATAATAAATAATGCTGGACAATCCACACAGCACTATCTAGCCCCAAAGTAAGCATATAAACCATCCTCTTGAATCACTCTGTCTATTAAAAAAAACGCATCAAAACCCGATGCGTAGTTTTAAAGATTTAAGCATATATAGGGACATGGGGACATAGGGATTTAGGGACAGAGAAAGCAACTTTGTTTTATACTATTGATATATAACGCTCAAAAGTTAGTTTTACTAGTTTTAGTACTCAGGCAAACTTTTGAGTAGAAAAACTTGCACTTATCGAAATGAAATTTTTACCAAACTGTGTGCAATGTGCACACAGAATGGTTGTTTACGAGTTCTCAAAATAAGGATTAGTGATTTTTTGTCTTTCAAAACGTCGAATCGTGCGGGAAAGAGGTACATTAGGAGTTGTGAACGCCCCACGTTGTGGTCGCGTAGTTGTGCATTTGCAGTTCAGCGTCATAGTAACGTATGCCATCCGCCGCGCGACAGACGCTCCCGCTTCGCAGTCTCTTTGGTCGCGCAGGTGTGGTCGATCCTTTATTTTACTTTATGACTCATTTTATATTTATTTTGTTACAGGGTACCGACCGCCACCTCTTAAAACTTTCTTGAAACGTCAATTTCGTACCGCGAGCTACCAAATATTACACGTCATTCATTCAACCAGTTATAGGAATAGCTGACTAGTTTTTTCGTACTAGGTGACGTTTTGTTGGCTTCATGTAACCCGTCAAATGCTTCAAGTTTAGATCGCCTGTCGGCGGTGGCAGTTGGATAAAAATTAGGCGTGTATATTAGGATGCAGTTCAAGTTATGCGTCGAAAACTAATCTCAACTGCTTTAGCCAATATTATTCGTTATAAAAATACACAAGGATGGAAAACAATGTTTCTTAGTTGTTTTGGTAGTCTTACTAAACCTTTTATATCACTCATCTTGCAGTTTCAAACGAATACTCTGTAAAATATGTTTATTTTTGAATCCTTTATGGGTATGTAGTAATATCTAATAATATCTAGTATTATCATAATACTAATAAACTTTGTATTTCTAAAGAATTCTGTAATAATTTTAAGTACATTGCATCCGTTCGTAATTTATGGAAACAAGTCGTTTGATATCGATAGGTACATAGTCCCGCCTGCAGCCGTATAACACCGTCTAGGGGTTAAGTGCTATCAAGTTTGAATTTGGAACACATCCGTTTACACGTTACATGCATGGTGTGTATGTGTGCGTTTTTTAAAAAGCTGACCAGGTTTTTTGACATTTATTTGTACCACGTGGTGTTTTTTGTGACCAGTGTGGCAATGCTTGCCCGTAGCTGGACACTTTTTAGCAGGTGTGGAAAGAGGAACTTTTTTCGCAACTGTTTTGTGGTTTACACCGTTTGATTTTTATTTTTAGTTCATATAAGTGCAGTGTATTCATAAAAAGGTTAGTTTTAATGGCGAGAATTAAATACCCTTTACTATAATAATAGATAGCTAACTTAAAAAAATAAAATCCGTTATTGATTTTCAGCTACATTCATTATGTTACTTATATAATACAAAGAGTTGTGGATTTTATTCAACAAATAAAATAAAATAACTTTATGTACAACACTCATGATTATGAATAAATTCATATTGTTGTTAGGGTGCTTCTTATTTTTCGACTTTTGAAAAATTACTGCGTCAGCCCACCATTCGCTTCTATCACCTAAAAAACGAACCTAGTTTTTTAATTTTTTTTGTTAGGTTTTTAGGGGTCGCTACCTCGTGTTAAAGTTCGAAAAAAATATGATAATTATAACTTGCAGCTCAATGTACATAAAACAGTATATTCATCATTTACACATGATGAAACATACTAATGCAACTCGTTGTCACATTATTCCGTAAAAGGACACTCGTACCCCACCCCTCTCCTCTTCCCGCACGCACCAGTCACGCCTTGAGAAAAGCAGCAAACTAAGCACTATACACACATATTTTTGGAACGTACGCGTCGCGTCACGAAATTTCAGTTCGGGGCGAACTACTAGTAATAACATTTTAAATGCTCGCCATTTGTCCCATAAAAGTGTCAAATCTAGCGCTAAATGTAGTATAATTGGAACCCTGTCAATTGACATACTTGACTGGCAGTAATGACGTTAACCCGGCGAAGATTCGTACCAAAAAGAGCATATTGGGAATGAGGTTGGTCATTATGACCAAAATGAATTTTCGCAATAACTTCTAATTTATTTAGCATGTTTTTTAACTGAAGCATTGTAACGGTGGTGTAATTCCTAAAAAAAGGTATGATGGTACCGTTATTTAACCGATACCTATACAATTACGGTATAGAAAAAAAAATTATGGAGCTGGCCCATAGCAGACTGAAATGATATAAGATAATGGGAACATTTATTGTTTTTAATTGCCAGCTGATAAGCTAAAATCTTTTAGTGTTATAACACCAAAAGATTTTAGCTTATCAGCTGGCAATTCAAAACAATAAATGTTCCCATTATCTTATATCATTTCAGTCTGCTATGGGCCAGCTCCATAACTTTCATAGCTAACACATACCGTACTAATTGTTTCTTTAGTTCTTCTGGTAATGTAAGTTTTCTTCCCAATTTCACCTAGGCCATGTTGTCCTACTTTGCAGTAGGACATGCATGTTAGCATGTTTATGATTATTTAAGATAAAAATAAAGTTTATTTAAGTTACGTTCTAAAGTTAATAAAATTATAATTGTTGATTAATACTAACTTCAAAGGACTGAACCAATAAAGACTTGTTTGACTCATAAATTTCGTATTTATTTGCAAAAAGGCTTATGGTGTGCCATATTACCCGAAGTTACTCTATCTAGTTTTTAAAGTCGAATTCAGATATTATTATTTATTTGTTGTTATTTCTTATACTATAAAGGTGTCGTTATTCTTCTACACTTTAGACAGTTCAGTTATCGAGGTGAGAGGTAGGTTCTTAATAAAATGTGATTAGGTATTATTGTAAGTGTAAATAACTTTATATAGGATAGATATTTAGCGCCTCGTGGTTTCACCCGCGCAGATTTTAATCCCGGTATTCCCACGGGATAAAAAGTAGCCTATGTGCTTGATTGCTTGGCGAGTTTTATTCCTTCCTGAGCGCTTACGCAGGCGGCAGCTAGTGCGTAATAAGAAAGGAGCAAAATCATGTTTTGGATTCCTATCCTACAAATACAATGCCCCTTTCCCAATCCTTAACGAATTCAGCTGAAACGTAATTTATAACCCGGAAAAACACATAGGTTACTTTTTATTTCAATAGATATCACGCGAATGCTTGTATAAAAATAAATAAGCATACTTATCCTTGAGACCCTGCAGCAGGGTAGTAAGGGCCCTTATAAATCTTCGTCAGGTTGAATGATGCATTCAAAATCTCTCCCAGCAAAAAATAGTTTGTACCATTTTGTAATAATTTATATACAATTTTCAGCCACAAAATGACTTAAAAATGTTAAGTTATGTATCTTTCATAGTTTAAATTTACCGAATAAAGTGAAATGTACGATTTTCATAGACTAAAGGATTTAACTAAAGGATTTTTCCTAATATCCAAAAATCGGAAGTAACCGAAAATATATGAAAATGTTATTGCTTAGTTTCGGAACGTCACGTTGACCTTGAAAAACATTTAGCTCACTTTGTCAGCTTTGTAAAAGGTGGCGGTACCATTTCTTAAGCAAAAATGTTTTGTTGAGGTTATGTTCAACAAAGTTATTTGACATTTCACGACCGGCAACCAAAAGCAAATTGGTCTTTATTTATTTCTATCACAAGGACCACTTTAGATTGGGGTACGAAAGTGAAAGCTGAAAGCAGATGGCGCTATGTTACATCGTACCTGGATCTGTCATAATGCATCTTTGTTTATGTTTGTTTACAATTATTATAATTGCTAGATCCCCAAAATATATTCAACGTGGAGTGTATTTCAATTAAATGATAAGCTACGGATAAGAAAAGCATCTACCACTGGTAAAAAAGGTGCTCTGATAGAAAGGTAAATATCTAAACACGTCATATCAATATTAGTCAGAAGCTAAGGTTCACCACAATAAATTTTTCAACAACTATTTTGTCGTTATAGGCTGGATTCCTACGTCAGGAACATTCTTATTGGAGTAGAAGACGAGTTGGACGATCAGATTCTGGGGTTTCCTGCCTCGGATAGCTTCAGAGATGTTAATAAGAGCACAGATCTGCTGGCGTTTTTAAAACATCACATTCAAGAGTTTGCAGCAATATAAGAGATAAAATTCTCAATGAATACTTGCGCTGCTTGCATAGATAATTAGATATTTTCGTTCTTCTAATAAGGTAGCTTAATTATGACAATAAATAAACTTAAAAAAATTGTGTTGTAGTGTTTAAGTAGTATCAAATTATCGTTGAAGTAGAATCAGTTAATTAAGCATTTTATTTTAAAACCAATTCATGCTCATACTATTTGCGCCCCGCGGTTTCACCCGCTCAGATTTAAATCCCGGTATTCCCACGGGATAAAAAGTAGCCTATGTGCTATTCCAGACTATAATCTATCTCTCTGCTAAGTTTCATTCAGATCCGTTCAGCTGTTCCGGCATGAAAGAGTAACAAACATCCATCCATCCATACGTACAAACATTCTCGTTTATAATATTAGTAGGATTATGCTTCGACAATGCTTCTCTTATTATCGAGCTTCTGAAGTCTAAAAATCGAAACGATTTTTTTTCAGTACCTAGGTGTAGCTTGGTTTCTTTTACTTAAATTGATTCATATTAAAATGCTGAAATCATAATAGGTGTTGCTTCAGTTGAAGAAAGGGACTACTACATTATATAGTGCCTATTAGGTTGTAAAGAGCACCGGTGGTCTATCGAGAGTGACCCGCCTTCCGATCGTAAGGTCGCAGGTTCGAATCCGGTCGTGCACCAATGGATTTTTCTATCGAAAAATTTATGTGCGCAATGCCAGCGCTCCTAAACAGTGAAGAAAACATCGTGAGAAAACCAGTTAGTTTTCTAGCAGCGGCGATGGGCTTGCAACCTGTCACGTATGGAATACTAACTACTGCAAAATGTGAGTATGTGCCAAATTTAATGTTAGGACGTACCTCTGAGTAACCCCTTAGACATCCTCAAAGAATCTTGAGTTGGGTAGTACTTGGTACTGAGAGATATGAAGAGATATACATAATAATAACGATAATAATGCTGGACAATCCACACAGCACCATCTAGCCCCAAAGTATGTATTCAAATCTTGTGTTATGGGTACGTACTAGATAACTGACATATTTAATTTATTATATACTTGGATAGATATTTTTTTTATTATACATAGAACACACCCAGACCAACGGAACAAATTTCTGCAGTACGTACACAAATTTGTTCCGAGGCGGGAATCGAACCAGCAACCTCTTGCGTCGCAGACGGACTCTCGTTTGCTGCCTATCTGCTGGATATCTACCGTGCCTGGGGATCAAAGTCGTAGAGCTGTTTCAGTTTAATTAGGCTAGTTTATTTTAAGCAGACAATACAGTAAGTAAAAAGTGTGGCTACTTTTTTATAATTTACCTACCACAGAGAGGTCCACAAACATTTAATATCTTTCTGAAGCATAAAAACATATATCGCTACAAGAAAAGCCAATTCATCTATATTCATCCGACTTTCCTCCAATTATTTATATCGAAAGTGTGTCTGTAGCTTTGTCTGTTTGTATGTTAAACTTTCACGGCTAAGTCGATTGGATGAATTGCATGATATTATATTAAATCCCGAAGGTGGATACTTTATTTCATGATTTGATACGTACCTACGAGTACATGTTAAAAACCATTAATACAAAAAGCTGATACCTTCACTTATTTCTATTGTTTTTATTTATAAACTAGTAGGTCGCCCCGAACTGAGATTTCGTGACGCGACGCGATCGCTCCGAAAATATAAGTAAGTGGCAGTCAGAGGCAAGTCCAAACATTGTGTTTGGACTTGTATCTGGCTGCCACCTATTAACTAAGAATGGTAACCAAGTTTCAACTGAATTGGCCTATTTACTAAAGAGAGTTCCGTTGACCTTGACTCTATCATCAGAACAGGTCGCTATCACCAGGTAATGAGAACCAAGTACCTTCTTTATTTATTTCAAGAAAAAAATTATTGAAAACCCAAAGGAACTAGCTGACCAGTAGAAAAACCTTGATGCCAACGAAACTCTTAGAAATGGTAGCTCTTGGGTCGTTGGTTGGTAGTTGTAGTAGGTAATTTAACTTTTTTCATTTATCTCAAAAAGCGAGCAAGCTAGAAAAAAAATTAAAATGGTTTTGAAATATCCAAATCAACCTCTTTTATATGACATGTCATTTTATATTTTGCATAACTTTTATATTTTTAGCCCCCTTAAAAAAACCCGATATTTTAATAACCCCTCATCCGATTTTACCAGGGAATTTCTCAAGTTCAAGCTATCGACTTACCAAATTTAATGCAGATCGGATAAATAAACGGTTTTCAAGTTATCGTCGGACAAACACACATACATACATAAAATGCCAAATCGCCCAAGTTGATTGTAAGATTTTCGTTCGCTTCGTTCACTCAATCAATAATTGAGTTATTATTACCATATTTGATCGAGACTTATAGGAGAGAAGGTACCTACTTTGTTCTCTTATTATGGTGACAGTGAATGTCTGATAACGGATCCAAGGTCTGTATAATGGAACTCTTCCATAAATTATCCGATAGTTTAAACTTGAATAAATAATAATAAATAATGCTGGACAATCCACACAGCACTATCTAGCCCCAAAGTAGGCTATTCAAAGCTTGTGTTATGGGTATTTATATATAATTACAGAAATATACAGATATATAATTACAGAACCTAAACAGTTTATTTCGTTTTAAGTATTAGTAAATTATTGGGAGCAGATGAAGTCGGGGGTAGCAACTAGTCCAATTACAATTATTCAGTTGACAGCTAATGGCGGCTTTACATTATGGCTAGTTTAGTGGAACTAATGAGGATTGCGTTTAGATTAGTGTTTGCACTTGCAAGCCAATACATGACACACACACACGCGCAACATTTACTTATACATTTTACTCGAAATGGTATATTGTTATACCTATTACACACACGCGTAAGAAATACAACGATTTCATAGAAGCAATTAAAATGGAAGTTCCTGAAGATTCTACTGCAGCTAAAGCGACCTCTGTGGCGCAGCGGGCGAGAGCCTGCCTGTGACGCAAGATGTTGCGGGTTCTATTCCCGCCGTGGAACAAATTTGTGTACGATCTGCAGAAATTTGTTCCGATGGTCTGGGTGTTTTCTATGTATAATAAAAAATATTTATCTATGTAAGTATATAATGTATTAAATATATCAGTTATCTAGTACCCATAACACAAGCTTTGAATAGCTTACTTTGGGGCTAGATAGTGCTGTGTGGATTGTCCAGCATTATTTATTTATATATATTTATTTAAAGCTGTAGGTGCAGCTCAAGACAGTCAGTTCGAGTTATTAGGTAATAGTTTACCCAAATAGATAATAATGTGTAGATGCCAAAAATGCATCAAACGTATATATAATAAGTGTGTATCTGGCAGTTACGCGACAATACGTAGGGAGTGTCGATAATATTATTTTCTGCAATTTAATGACGTTTCACTAGTAGTAGGTAAGGGATGGTAGTATAATTACACGCCACCCAAAACTAAGGCGAGATTTTACATTTTACGGATATGAGAGAGCTATTTATGTACACTAATATTATAAAGAGGAAAACTTTGTATGTATGTTTCGAATAGGCTCAAAAACTACTGGTCCGATTTCAAAAATTCTTTCACCATTAGAAAGTTAAATTATCCTTAAGTAACATAGGCTACATCTATTACTGAAAAAAACTAGGGATCCCTACTAAAACTTAAAAAATGTAACCCGAGGTGTAATATAAAATATCTTTCACCGCATGCGCTGCGGAAACTATAGACGATAGAACAAAAAAATGTTCCACAATATTAAAGAACACATCATTATCTACAATTAAGTCAGCAATAACATATATCTAACTATTGTAGTTATGTTACTACAACAACTTTTCTGTATTTAAAATGTTGATAAAAATGCCGACCAAAAACAGACCATGTTATCCTTCATATAAGTCCTTATCCAAATAAATTCTTTTGTATACAAGGCTGTTCCAATACCTATCGACTACTTCTTGAATTTTTTAAATCAGACATTCCATTCAAAAGATATTACGAAATTAAAAACTTTAGCGCGCCTTAGAAAGCGCGAAAGCTAGGCGAGTTCTCACTCAGCGTGGGCACAATGGTGTGCCAGCTACGGGCATGTGTAATTATGTCCGTAGCTGGCACACTTGCATGCAAGCTACAGACACATACGCTAATTGGCATGCCTTTACCTGGCATGCAAGTAGTTAGCACAACATTCTATTTTAGGTCAGCTACTGGCATCCACGTGACGGAGGGGACTCGGGGGGAGGGGCTACGAAGCCGGCATGTGTGAACGTCGCGACAAGTACAGGCATGCCAGTACCTGACGTGTTGGCATGCCACGTAAGCGAGGGGACGCGGGGGGCTACGAAACCGGCATGTGTGACCGTCGCGATACCTAACCTGACGAGTTAACTTGCAAATGTATCCACAATGTGCCCGTAAATCCTGCATGCCTGTAACATGCAATCTCGCTACTGTACCATTTTACTGGCACGTGTATTTTCACCTTCGTGTGTTACGAAGCGCGGGAGTCTAAGTTTATGCTAAAATGTTGAAAAAAATTATGTCCATGCGAAGCTGGGACAGGCCGCTAGTTACCTATACTTACAATAACACAATTATGGAAACATGCCATACTTTAGAATCTAACAGATATCTAAGGTTTAGATACCTAGCTACATCCTACTAATAGGTATTATAAATGCGAAAGTTTGTGAGTATGGATGGATGTTTGTAATCTATAACTCCAGAACGGCTTAACGGATCTGGATGAAACTTGGCAGAGAGTTATATTATAGTCTGGAATAGCACATAAGTAGGCTACTTTTTATCCCGTGGGAATACCGGGATTTAAATCTGCGCGGGTGAAACCGCGGGACGCAACTAGTTAATTATAAAAGTACGTGGTTAAAGGATCATACAAAAGAGTAGTAGAACTCTTTTTTTGTGAAGGGCTCGTCCGGGGAAGTATTACCACCACGCCTTTTTCTGCCGCCAAGTAGCGTTGCCATATTTTGGTTTATAGAGTGTGGTCACCGGTGTAATTACAGGCACATCAGGCTTTACATCTGTATGCCTCAAGATGATGGACGCAGGGCAGTGCATCGTAAGGCAAGTTCCTGTCGTGCGTGACTTACGGGCAATGCTTTGTAATAGCTGATGGTAACCACTTAACATCAGGTGAGCCATCTGCTTGTTCCATCAGCTAATTGTATAAAAAAACAAGCCCTAGGTTTTTTGGCTGTTCTTCTAGGCTTTGGTTGCGTGGAAGGGGCGCGGGCGCCTGGAGTCACCTAGCTTTGAGACGTTTTCAAGTGATCCTTGTGATTTTATTGAATAAATATCTTTTTGCTTTGACCTTCACTTCGAAATTCATCAGATATAGGTATACACTAAGTTAATTAGCAAGATAATTAACTTACCCTCGGTTCCTGAAAACTCGATCAACATTTATCGCCTGTCAAGTCGCTTGCTATCTCTATCCAACTTGAAGTAATAGCTGAAATAGCAAGTGACTTGACGACCGATTAGTTTTGATCAAGCTTTTCGAAACCGGCCGTTAGTATACAAATCTAGAGCGAAAATGCTACTGTCTTAATTTAGTGAACTGAGCTTAGCCATGTGTAAACGCGCGCGGAGGGAGTCATATGTAAGTCTTCTACACCTTGATAGAGAAAATCGAAAATTATCGAAAAAAAAGTTTATAGAACGACAAAAAAGTTTAAAATGTCCAAAGACAACAAAACCATGTCAGCTAATCTTCGCATATGTGTGTTAGAGGTCAACTTATACAAGCCAGTAAAGTTTTCAAGAAAGTTTTCACAAATGCTAATATTGACAGATCAATTTCGATGGTGGCGGTCGGCCCTCAGGTAACAATAATTACATTACTTCGGATGGCAAAAGGGGTTCGTGAACTTAGGTCGTTGATTTGATCAGTGATTTACTTTTCTTACAAGAAATACAACTTCTTGTGTAAAGTTGTGATACTCTCTGATATTAACTGAATTTCAGTGTTTCCAGACTCTTACGCCCGGTTTCTGAAAGGCCGATCAACGCTAATCGGCTGTTAAGTCACTTGCTATTTTAGCTTTTACTTCAAGTTAGATAGAGACAGCAAGTGACTTGACTGCCGATTAGTGTTGATCGGCCTTTCAGAAACCGGCGGTTAATGTTTAGAAACAATGCTCAATGGTGATGCATTTTGAAATAATGATTAAACATGATTCGTGATGTGATAATAAAACAGTTTTTTGACACTTCACCTGCTTTTATTCTCATCAGCTAGATTCCGAGCATTATGATTTGTTTACAAGAACTGTGTCTGCATAAGTTTTCATAAGCTACGTATCTAGCCCGCCCACATAGTTTTAAAGTGTAAATTGCAATAGCTGAGAAGCTAATCGCACTATATCATAAGAATCCGCGCCACTGCGGCATTGTCACGTGCGCGGATGAGACCGCTTGCTGTATGGCGCGCTCACGAAAATGTACGAACATTTGATACTAAATAAATTAATAAAAAAAACATTAGGTGTACTTTTCACACAGCACTATCTAGCCCGAAACTAAGCCAAAGCTTGTGATGTGGGAACCATCAGATAGCTAATCCTGCCAATATGTATTATAAATGCGAAAGTTTTGTAAGTATGGATGAATGGATAGATGGATGGATAGATGAATGGATGGATGGATGGATGGATGGATGGATGGATGGATGGATGGATGGATGGATGGATGGATGAATGGATGGATGGATGGATGGATGGATGGATGGATGGATGGATGGATGGATGTTTGTTACTCTATAACTCCAGATCAGCTGAACGGATTTTGGGTGAAAATTGGCACAGAGATATATTATAGTCTGGAATAACACATAGGCTACTTTTTATCCCGTGGGAATACCGGGATTTAAATCTGCGCGGGTGAAACCGCGGGGCGCTACTAGTATAATATAAATATACTTTATTGATTGTAAATAGATACATTTAATATTATATAACACCCAGACAGAGAACAAAAATCTACGTTCATCACACAACAAAGGTTTGTTCTCGGTGGGAATCGAACCCACGGCCTCCATCCCAGAAGGCAAAGCACCTACCAACTGAGCTGAGAAGCCTGTCTAACTCATAAATAAATAATAATGAAGTAAATTTTGCAAAAGGTTCCTCTACACTACTACTACTTACTATAGTTGCTAAGTAAGAAACTTGTGCACTAGCGATATTTTAAAATATCTATTGGCAATGTTAAATTCCGTTTTTTTGAGTTTTTGTTTGGGAATTCGAATGCTTTTAGAAATTTGCTAATGAAACATTGTTTATTAGCATCGTGAACATCTCACATAGAAAAAATATAAGCTAGTTAAATTTCTTTGAAATTCTTCAAACGTTCACTTGATAGATATATTTTTCTAACGGTTAAATGTTTCCACCTTACCGCTAGTAAACTAAGCGATTTATTTTGTCGCGAAGGCACGAAAGATCGCGTTTGCAGTCGCATAAAATACGAACTGTAATTAGCATCCTTAGTTGCTTAAGGTACTGAGTAGTTAGTAGAACCACCTTCATCATGCCACATACCATCATGAGGTCGTAGATTCAAAGCCTGATCTTGGGGCAATGGCTTTTTTATAATAATTTCAGAATTAAAAAAAAAAGTTTTTTTTTAATTCTGAAATCTGCTTAGATGTAAAACATTTCAGTATTAAAGTGGTTCCTTTGCCGTATTTTATGAAAATGATTAACAGTGTCATATAAAAAACCCATCACTGAGACTGATTGTCTTTTTTATAAAAAAAATTTTTATCCATTATACCTAATAGGTTTACACGATTAGATTTTTTATGCAATCTTATTGGTTAATATTTCTCCGTTTCTTCGCGCCGAAGCCTCGCTCCGCGTCAATGGACAGGCAGCCTTACACCCATAATTTACTTCACATGATAAATACGCACAAATTACAATAAAATTACATCAGGAAGCATAGCGACATTTAGCCTCACGTGCGTGGCCTAACTGCCGTAGATTAGGGCCGCGTTGACAGACTGCGTGCGCGCCGCCCGTGCCAGGCACCGCTATCGCGCACCATCGATGACTAATAAACACAACCTGCCATCAACCACCCCCAATAATCAACCTTAAAACCATCACCATAAAGACGAGAACACAATATCCACGCACGAAGACAATCTAGCAATCCAGAAATCACGAGCAATCTCTATCCCCCATCAAATTGAATCTTGACTCGAGGGCATAAAGATGGTTTTTCGACTCTCTGCGTGCAAATAAATGTGCCCAGGTTATAATCGTGACCACTTCTAGCGAACACTTTAGAAGTTCACCCCCGAATTGAGCGGTCCGTGTCAGATTCGTGTATATGCGTATCGACGCACAATTCGTGGGAAAATATAATTTTATTTCTTCATTTCCATTTCGGTTTCACGGTGTCGTAACAATTTTATTAGGGGTGTCTATCAAGTCAGACTTGTACAGCTCACGCATTGGTTGCTATCAATCGCTACCATTACAAATAAAATATTATTTTAACACGCCTTAAATCATAGTACTATTTTGACGGTTGTTGAAAAATTTCACCAAGAACTTGTTTGATATTTAGAAGAAGTACTTGTGTGATAATTAAGCGTATCATAGTAATATTCTATTTATCCATCATCAATAGTATAAATAAAAAAAAACTAGAATCCTTTAATTTACATGGAAATGAATAGCTAATTAAGATTAGTGCTAAGCTTATTTTGACTGGATCGAGCGCAATAATCGGCTCGCTCCTTCTTCGCGTCTCAAGACACTTCAGCCTCTCAAGTTTTATCTCTAGGAGCACCTTTAGATTACTCATTTCGCAATAGCCCAGGGCAATTAAAAGCAAGGGGTACTGGGTATCATTAACCGGGAGCGTCCCGGGCGGCGTCTTAACAAGAATATAATGCAATTTTAAAATAATCCCGCAAAAAAGAAATTAATGCAGGCACCTCGCTGGATTCCCTTTTTATCTCCTTAATTGGTTTTCACATCTTCCAGTGTAAAAAATATCGTGTTCTTTGTAATCTCGGGCGATGTTTTAATAAATATAACGAAGTGATCTCGAAGTTGGGGTGGGAAAAAATATTGCCGCCCTTAAATAAACCTTCACACTTGAAAGATCAACGTGGTAACTGGCGCGTTTTAGATTTATTAGGAAATAATTAAGGACCGACACCTTTGGAAAAGTAATTAAAGCACCCAAATTAAAAATGTGGGTTCTTCAAAGTTTATTTTTGAAAGCAGGCTTTTGATAAAATAGCTTAGCCAGTGAACTTTATAATGATAAAAAAAAAATTATGCAATATTATGGGCAACCTAGCCTAAATAATGAGTTCATAATTAGTGTGTGATAGAGCATATTTATTTAGAATGTAAACGCCGTGTATTATTAAATTTGAATTTTTATTATAACCTAATATAAACTTCCTTCCTGTACCTAAGGCGGTTACACAATTTATATTTTTCAAAATTATGATTTTCTACAATATTAATTAAATTATATAAAGTTATAATTTTAAAAAATATTCTACTCCGTATTCTTACAAAACTCTTATTTGCTCAAGTATTACCAACTATTCAACAACACATCAAATCGCTTGTCTAAACTCAAAAGCTTCTGTCCAATAATGAAATCAGAGCAACACTATAGTGAAATGTAATCCACTCATAAACCGTGCAGTAATCCTTCCACTCCGCAGTGCTTGTGTCATCAACGGTAGTCACGATTAGGGATGGGACATGGCTGGTCTTAAGAATCAGCTCCGAACACAATAAAAAAGATTTTGATTATCGTTTCCCACCATTTTTTATACTTTTGTAACTAGCGGCTGCCTGCATTTTGGCTGGCTTGGTGAAAACCACCGTATTTTTGTGGGTTCATAGTTAATCAGCACGTTTATTTTTTACCTAGCTTTTATTATTTTTTGGGACGTAAAGTAGCCTACGTGCTCTATCATTCATTTCAAGTTTCATATCAATCAATCGCGTGGTTTTGGCATGAAAAAGCTATACTTTTTGCATATATTTTGTGATCTATGATAGTATATCCTTAGTTACTTGTTAGTTGTAGTAGGACTTTATATTTTGGATCTGTCAACTGCAAAACAGTTTTTTTTTCAACAAACTTTATTTATTTACAAAGAAAATTACAACTAATAGTTACAATAGTTGACGACGTCTGTGGCGCAGCGGGCGAGAGTCCGCCTGCGACGCAAGAGGTTGCGGGTTTGATTCCCGCCTCGGAACAAATTTGTGTATGATCTGCAGAAATTTGTTCCGTAGGTCTGGGTGTTTTCAATGTATAATAAAAAAATATCTATCTGTGTATATAATTTATTAAATATATCAGTCATCTAGTATCCATAACACAAGCTTTGAAGCTTACTTTGGGGCTAGATGATGCTGTGTGGATTGTCCAGCATTATTTATTATTTATTTATTATTATTATTTACAATTGTTTACAAAATATACAAAATACATATGAAACAATCTTTCACAACTATCTGCAGACCGTTGCAAACGATCTATAGATAGCTCAACTGATCCAAATCAGTGCCAATTGGAAGCGTACTCAAGACACTGGCTGCATTGCCACGCTGAATGGCAATACTAATGTTGAAAAATTAAGTCCAAGCTAAAATATCGTTAAAACCAAGTTGGATCACAACCGAAACCATACTCGGCATAAGTGGTTCTCCACTTTTCATGTTGACCAATATTCCTAGAAGTGTAAACTCTACATCCCTACTTGAAATTTTAATCACCCCCTCCTGCAACCCCCTCAGTCGCCTGGGGCTCCGGACGGCCGCTCCTTACACGATATTCCCATTACTTAGTCCAGGGCGATAATAAAATTTAATATAATGCCACTGGGTACCGGATGCGACCACAATGCCAGACGGCATCGGTCCGTAACGCGAACTTTGAGATGGATCATCCTGTATTTTTAATAAAATTTTATGCAGCAATTCGGAATTTTACAGCCATCGGTCGTATCGGTTTTGAGTAAAAAAGAATGATCCGAGGGTAAGAATTATCAATGCTGACTTGTTGCAATTCGTATACGACTTAATTGGAAGATTGGTTCTTCCACAGTTATATAGGTAGCGGACATTAACGGTAAAATCTTTACTATACATAAAATCAAGTGTGCAGGATAAACTTGTAGATTTTCCTGGCTAAATAGAGATTCTATAAGGTACAAAATTAGTGCTTTCTAGAAATATTTGTAAAGTCTATGTGGAACCTGAGTATGGTGAGCCTGAATATATCATTCCGAAAGCTGCCTGTATAACATTCATTATTGCTGATGACACACACAGTTTTTATGCTTTCAAAAAAAAATTCAGGAAGGTCAAAATACTTCCTGAATGATTTTAAAGTAGCTTAGCCACGGGCTGTATAATATCAAGCTACTGAAAATCTACAGAAAATTCAAATCTTTGGCGAAAATTCACCTTTCATTTATTATCTTCATGTTAAATTTTCCGCAAAATTCCTGAGAGCAATAAAATACACGGCTTCTGATTCTGTCGAAGTGCCTTAGGCTGAGGGGTTACCGATAGTATATCTATTGTGCGTCCATCTTTTAGAATAAAGGGGTTCCATGAGCAAATGCGACCATCGCCAACGCCGCACTCACACAGAAAGAGGTGGAGTTGCGTCTACCGACCGGTACTTATAAGTCTTCAGAAAGTATATTCTCTGTTTGTTTTCACTTTTCTCTCTCTTCGCATTTGCACAAATTAGTGTATATGCGAATGAGAGAAAGGTGACTATTGTTAACAACCAGTGTGTGAGTGAGTGATACCGATTAGTGTTGCAATATCGTTACCGTCACTTATTACCGAATTAATGATGCTGGTAATTTGCTGTTAAATATTTAAAATTGATACACTGATTTATGCCTTGAAGCGGATTGCTGTATTGTATGTAGATAATAAAAACTTTCATAAAATCAAACTTTTATCCCCGATGGTGTAGGATTCAACTCACTCAGAACATTGGTAAAATTGCCTTTGCTAAGAAGCCTGACAGGATTTTTTTTATACAACTAACTGATGGATCAAGCAGATGGCCCACCTGATCTTAAGTGGTAACCATCACATATATACAAAGCATTGTATATATGTGATGGTTACCACACCACGCATCGTAAGTCACGCACGATACGATAGGAACGTGCCCTACGATGCACTGCCCTGCGTCCATTAACTTAAGGCATACAGATGTTAAGCCTCATGTGCCTGTAATTACACCGGGCGACCACCCTCTTCAAACCGAAACACAGCGTTGCTGCTTGGCGGTAGAAAAAGGCGTGGTGGTATAGTACTTCCTCGGATGAGCCCTTCACAAAGGGCTCTACTACTCTTAAAACTTCGTTTCCTTTATAGTTTAAAAAGATTACATCGATGTACTTTCAATACCTTTTGAACCTATTTGCTGAGATAGGTGCCTTCAAACCAGCTTTCAACTATTTTGCGGCCTTTAAGAATAAAGGGGTGTTTCGGCCAAAATTGAGAAATGGACCGGTTAACATTGTTACGGTCCCCCAGAGCCACCGGATTAGAATTGCCGCTTTGAAAAATGTTTTGTTTTTGCACTTCAATCATTGAGAATTTATTGCAGTTTCGTACATTTGCATTAGTAAAAAAAAATAATCTAATTATTTTTTCCTTACTACCACTACCAAATCTGGAAAACGTCTTTCCTTACTCTTTTTTATATCGGTTCTATCCTTTTGAAGTATGTACTTGTCACACGTATAAAAAGTAAATGAAAATTACCAGCAAATTACTAAGAGAGCCAAAGAAAACTTTAAATTGCCTCCGTCAGTCCCAAGGTACAAGGTGCTACAACTCGGTGCAGTTTTACAAGTTACCTGCTTGGTGCAAACTCATTAGAGCAAGAGCTGTATTTGTATTGGTGTAATGCTTTACCTGAAAGGAAACCTTACTGTAAATAGGTAAATAGATCTTTATTTGGTTGAAGTTAAATTTCAAATCAAATATTTTCGAAAAACTGAAACAGAAATCAAAGACGTGCAGCCAAGGAACGTGCAGCTGGTCTTTGATTCTGGGGACGTTTGATAGTCCCTCAGATCTTTTAGTACATAACAATTCTTCGAGAACGTCTAGGGGTTGTCAGAAGTTTGCTAAATATATAATTTGCAAATACTTTTGGCTAGGATAACTAATTATAGCTACTTGGCGTAGTTGAGTTTTATGTGATAGGGTTTGTCCAGGAAAGATTATCTACAACCGTACAAATTAAAAAATAAGCAGTCTCAGAACAATGGCCTCAAATTAGGATTCATCTTTAGTAAATAACGTTAAAAGAATTGAGAGTATATTTGTAAAAATTTCTTTAAAAAAATGGTTACACCCTGTGAGATATGTAGTACATAAATATAGTTGAGCAATGGGGAAGAAGCGAATTTATGAATACACCTGAAAGCCCGTAAGACTACGCTCACATCCAGACTGTAGCAGCCAGGATGATGCGAGGCAAAGCCCCGAGTCATAAGGTTAATTACTGTACGTGCGAATGTGTGATTTATTGCCGGTGCTTTCGAGCTAAATACCGGAGGAATGTGTAAAGATTCGAGACAAGGGGCAATTTGTTTAAGGTGTAACTTTTTGTGTGCTGTTTCGGTTATAACAGTACCATTGATATAAAGTACCTTTACATTTTACTGCTGCCTCATTATAACAATACTTTTTAAAGGATCATACTTATAGCGGTAGGAAGAAAGCCGTAAATATGTTGCCTGTTTTACTGGCTGTTAGCCCTATGTATAAATATTTACGCAAATAATTTAACAAAAACAATAAACAACTGTTAGTAAAACGAAAAAAATAGTCATGATATGTTTAAATAATGGTTATTATAATTCATTTAATAACAAATAAAACAACATTGATGTTTAATGTAACATTAAAGTTACGTGGGCCAAAGTAAACATACCGTTGGCGATGATAATAACGAAAACCATTATGGTATTAAGGATATCTTTACCAAAATGATCAAAAGATCTTTATCATAATCCTCTAAGGTTTGCTGGAAGAAAACTCTTAGCTAGGGTTAAGCTCGCCTTTGTACATGACTACTATGTATTTTTTGTGTAAATTATTTCGTGTTTATACACGAAAGACATACATTATTAAAGAATAAATAATCATAAAAAATATACAGATCTTTTGATCAAGCGTGTTTAAAAACACACGCGTCTATGAACTGAACAGGGCAAATGAAACATTGTCTAATTCAGTGCAGTATGAATCAGAACTAACCGCATATTCCACTGAAACCGCCACTATCTTCCTCCATTACCTCCTTATGCAGAAACCTTCCTTCCCTTTGCAACGGTTATTAAACCTGATGTACGGGATAGTGCATGAATAAAATAATAATGAATATCAACCGCGAATTATCGTCGCGGTTTCCAAATGTGCCGTCGCGTATGGTATACTTAGATGCATAGTTGAATTTCTATTCTAAATCTTATACTTTACGCAACTTGGTTCATTATATGTTGAATTCTATGAAATTAGCCAAATAGTTGTTGAGTGTGCTGTGCATCAGTATGTAGCTCATTTCATGCATTCTTATCAGCAGTGATGGGGAGCCTGTCACATTTTGACGTAGCAAAAATCGGTCACAAGGTTCAAAACGCGATTAACTAAACAACTAAGCAACATATTGGTCTAAGAAAGTTTGAGCGTGTGTACACGAAAAAAAGAAGAAGACTAAAAAACTTTCTTATTTCCGTAATCGCTACTAACACAATAATGCGTTTAAGACGCACGCATGACGCTTGTCAGCCATGCAGTATCTGTTCAAAATGACTTTTGCGTCATAGCTACAAACCAGTGTTCAGCCTTACAGCCCCTCTCCACATTGGCAACATAGAGCGCGACCACCGTAGAATCTCTAATGGCGTTCCGCAGAAACACAAACACCTCGATTCTGGCTAATCGCTTAATCAAAATTTATTCCGCACTTTGATTTTAAATTTGGGACGCAACATTTATTACTTCGCCCTCAGAAAGCAACCCTTCGCGGGCTTCATTATCGCGGATTAAGGCTGCGGAATATTTTATCGATCGGAGTATTCATTTTCAATTAAGCGCCAAGTATTTTATTAAGTCGGAGCGCGGAATTGATGAGTTTTGCAAACTAATATTTACAATGGCGTGCGTGGCACCTGAGCTTGCGGTCTGCGAACCGCCTAGCAATATCTTATATTAACGTACGATGTAATTAGTTTTTGATTCCTTGATCTTGTTGTTGGTGTCTTGTTGTTGATAATCGGGTTTTAATTTTGATAAACATTATGCTTACTTTTGCGAATACTGTGTATGTGCTCTAATTTCGAAATAACTACATACGTGAATGAGCTAGAAATAATCCTAATATAATTTGGAATTATAATAGGTATAAAACTTTATGAGTGTATAAAAAAGTATGTGAGTATTTTATCAGCTTCCGCTTGCCGCTACCATGCCGCAAGAGCTCCCACTCATAAAGTTATCAGAGAGCGAACCGTATTGAAAACGCAACAATATCCCGTCAACTAATAGTTCCAAGACAAACCAATTCGAGCACAAAGCGTAACAAGGAATCAGACAACAAAGCCACACACGATAATTCCGCCCAGGATGCTGTTCCAATCGATATTCAATTTAAATCGTTCAAAACAACTCGTAGATAAATTAGACGTTCTTTCACAAAGCATTGTTCGTGAGCTGTGTACGAGAACGCGAGGTGACTTCAATTTCCTGGTGGAGACGGAGCTTCCGCGCTACGAGCGAACTTTTGAAGCCTCGTCATGGAAACCGATGCACCTATGCGAGGCGCGAGCGCTTACACACGCGTAAGCAAATAGGCTATCGCTGGCGGATGCACGCGGGCGGTTTTTTAACGCTCTTTTTCGGTGAGCTGTTTGTTAAGATCTTAGAGGTCTGGTGGCATATTGCATGGTATAGCAAGTTGTGAGTTACGGTTCACATTGCGAGATATACCGCAAAACATCGTTTATCGTTTTTCAGAGTAGACTTCCCTAGTTGTACTACTCTTAGACCCGACACCTAGTCGGCTCGAAGAAAGAATGTTAGTATAATTAAGCACGCCAACCTATGTTCTTCTACCTGTTAAGGTTGGCTGGTAGAAAATGCTGTCTAGCATTAAGTTCGCCTTTTGTACTCTGTTTTTAGTGCAATAAAGTATTAAATAAATAAATAAAGAAAGAAGAAAGAAAAAACATTTATTTGTAACGGACGACGGTAACAAAATAACGTTTTTTCTAAGCAGTAGTGTGGGGAGTTTAATTGCGCCGCAAACAGGCTTCATTCGAACACTTGACACAGTCATATTTTTTATATTTTTAGGTTCTACAACAAACGTATTGATTGTGGTATATCAGGCAGGTATACTGAAAAAAGGAGTAGCACAGTTTAATAGGAGTAGAAATAGTAGTCCAAATTCACAGCAAAAAAAGTCGAATAAACTGTATTTCTGCATTAATTCAAACCGCTCGTCTGTAAAGCTCACCTACGGGCAAATAAGGAGAAGAGTTAGCGCGCCCGTGCACGGTGCATCCTCAGTCGCATCAAATGCAATTTCCGTAGAGGTGTACCCGATAATATGTCTGCATTAATGCTGAATATTCTTACTAATACCCTTAACAAGGTTATTAGACAGGATGCATAAAGTTCCACTACTACCTTTGTGTTTTTTTTTTTACTTATTTTGTGAAATATTTTTTTATGTCGAACAAGACATAGATCTTCATTGTATTACTCTCTGGTAATTGTAATAGGCACATCCCCTTGCGCATGGATTATCGATACGATAAAATTTTACAAGTTTCATGCTTGAACGGTTGTGTTTGTAAAAAAAAAGTTCGTTCGTAATGCAAATTTATCGAAAATTACCTACTGTCAAACGAAACTGAAAAGATGAGGAAATATGTAGGTATTATCGTCATGACACAGATGAACTTAATAAGTAGGACAGAAAGTTTGACACTGAGGCCCAGAATATCGTCATGGTAATGGGCTTCAAGTTCTATCAGGACTATCAGGGTGATGATTAAGTAAAAATAGTGCTTCTCATAATTCATCGACAACAAGTTGACGAGACTAGATAATATAGATAGATAGATAGAAAACTCTTTATTGTAAACCACAAGAAAAACATAATATTACAATAATTAATTTTATCTAAAGCGAAGTACAATGGGCGGTCTTATAGCTATGAGCGATCTCTTCCAGACGACCTTTGGCTGGACAGGACGTTAATGATGTGTTTTAGTTTTGTTAAAACATGAAGACCGGATTAACATTTTTGAAGACTTTAGTATCTGTAGGAAAACATTTCGAACTACGAGTAACATCAGCTAATAATTCCATTGCTAGATTCTTCACTATGCTAAACTTAGTTTTGTTAGTAGACAAGATGCAAGGATCACATTACCTTCAGCGCTCATCTGGGTGCACTGACGTGCGCGTCCGTCGTATCCTTGTCTGGCAGCAACGAGCTGTCTTTTATGACTTCACTCAAATTCAGGATTACATGATAATTAACGTCTTGAGGACGACCCTTGCATAGACGCCGGAAAAGAGCTGCACTACACCTGGCTACGCTAATGCTAATACTAATGCTATTTTTCCTCAAGATGCCATGGTTTATGTGGAATTGAAAGAAAGAAAGAAAATGGGTTTCACAAACATATTAAACATAATAAATTTTACAAAGAAAATTACAACTAATAGGCACAATTATTTTCAAAATGTACATAATATTAATAATACTTATGAAACAGTTGAGCTATCTCCAGACCGTTGCAAACGATCTATAGATAGCTCAACTGATCCAAATCAGTGCCAATTCGGAAGCGTACCCAAGTCACTGGCTGCATTGCCACGCTGAATGGCAATGCTGATGAGCTTGAAGATGTAAATTTCTTTATTGAATAAATTAATTGAACATAATAAATAAATAAATAAATAAATAATGCTGGACAATCCACACAGCATCATCTAGCCCCAAAGTAAGCTACTCAATGCTTGTGTTATGGGTACTAGATGACTGATATATTTTAATACATTATATAATTACATAGATAGATATTTTTTATTATACATAGAAATATAATATTATCTATATAATGAATATAATGAATTGAAGTCCCGGAAAATTTTGCTATCGTTTTTTTTATAGTTTTACATCAACTTATTACGGGTCGAGTAACACATTTTCTGCAAAATGTCATCGTTTACTTTTGTATTCAAATTCCTTGGTATACTTAGTTGTATGACGTAGGTATTAGGTAGTTTATTCGGATAAATTTTATGACGATTTTTCTCAAAATCGATAAACATTTACTTATAGTTCGAAACACAACTTTTTTTATGTCACAGACAGACAACCGGGCTGACGGTTCACCTGATAGTAAGCGGTCACCCTAGACACAAAACCGAAGAACTTTACTAATTTTTTTTTAGATTTTTAACAATGTTTTATATAAAATTATTATCTCAAGTTCGGTTTAAACAAAAGATAGCGAAATCTCAACCACAAAACAATCCAACAATCTAGAGCGAACGCTATAAGTTAATTCCGACGTCTTAGTGCTCCCGAATAATGGCCGCGCCGTAAATCCGGCAGACAACACAGCCTCACCTGCACTCATTATATTTACGCCGCAATAATAAAAGTTTCCAGCTCGCTTTGAATATTGAATTCGTGGCGAGGACGCCTTACTTATTGCCGTCAGTTATGAAATGCGCTAAACCATGGAATTGAGAAAGAAGAGACGTGCACTTAGTTTTATTGAGAAAGGCTTAAGATGTCTGAAGAAGGAGGATAGATAAGGCTCAAAACAGTTCTTACACTTATATAATGACTATGTGTAATAATTAGTCTGATAAACTGAGAATAAACAAGCATTCATCTGAATGCACCTACGGTCCAGCAAGATGATGATGATCTATTGATTCTATCGTGCGTGACTTACGAGGCAATGCTTTGTTATATGTGATGGCTACCACTTAACATCAGGCGAGCCATCTGCATGTTCCATCAGCTAGTTGCATAAAAAAAATTAAATAGCACGGGTGCGGGTGAAAGTTAGTTAATAACTATCAAAAATTATTAAAAGAGGAAGCTTTTTTGTCGACGACCTCAGTCCCGCAGCGGGCGAGAGTCTGCCTGCGACGCAAGAGGCTGCGGGTTCGATTCCCGCCTCGGAACAAATTTGTGTACGATCTGCAGAAATTTGTTCCGTTAGTCTGGGTGCTTATGTATAATAAAAAATATCTATCTATGTAAGTATATAATGTATTAAATATATCAGTCATCTAGTACCCATAACACAAGCTTTGAAGTAGCTTACTTTAGGGCTAGATGGTGCTGTGTGGATCGTCCAGCATTATTTATTCATGACATTTAACTTAACTTTATTTTGTTCCATGATTATTTTATTTTATTTAATAAGTAGGGACATGCTGTGACTTTTTTGTGTTATTAGTATAGATTTAAATTAATTATAATATTGTATTTTTTAGATGTAACATTCATATATAATTTTTAACACAATTATGATTGAATAAATGAATTGAAATTGAATTGAATTATTTATTTCTTAAAACGGTATATAACAATAAAAAAGTCAAAAATAGGCCAGTTTATTGCATCAATACCACTTAGTATCAAGGCAGGCAGAATGACCAAGTTGCACCTTGTATCCCACTAATATTATAAACTGGTTGCGCCCCGCTGTTTCACCCGCGCAGATATAAATCGGATTCCCACGGGATAAAAATAGCCAATGTGCTATTCCAGACTATAATCTATCTCTCTGCCAAGTTTCATCCAGATCCGTTCAGCCATTCCGGCGTGAAAGAGTAACAAATATCCATCCATCCATACCTACAAACTTTGGCGTTTATAATATTAGTAGGATGTGAAAGTTTGGATGTTTGTTACTAAATAACGCCAGAACGGCTGAGCGCATCTGGATGTAATTTAGCACAGAGATGCATTATAGTCAGGAATAGCACATAGGCTACATTTTATTATAAGCGGAATTTAAAATAAAGCGGGTGAACCCACGGGCGCAGCTAGTAAAATCAGTACATAGTACAAAACATAGTCGCTTTCTCTGTCCCCATATCCCGATGTCCCTATGTCCCTATGTATGCTTAAATCTTTAAAACTACGCACCGGATTTTGATGCGGTTTTTTTAATAGATAGAGTGATTCAAGAGGATGGTTTATATGTATAATACATGCATGATATGTGCACCCGTGCGAAGCAGGGGCGCGCGGGCGGGTCGCTAGTATAATAATAATTAATACCAGCTTTCAGGTTTTTTGCGGCTCGGGTTTTTCGGCACTGCTCAAAAGTAAGTAGCCCGTACCACGTCCATTTACCAACGTCATTGTTGAGGCAGAATGAGTTTTGATTGCATGGCGCTCCACAGGCCGTAGGTTTAATAAAGGCTGGTCGACGGGGCATTTCGAAAAGTTTTCGTTTCGTAAAGGCGGACGTTGCTCTGACAATGAGCCGCGCTAAGCCCTGACAGGTTGGAGCTATCCTGTGTGATTATGATATTTAAATATGAATTAGCTTGTATCCATTTTTTTACAAGAAATTAAAACTAGTAGGTATCGTCACCACTCCCTTATTACGTTCGAAATGTGTTATAATATTGCAATTATAAAGTTAGGGCTGTCGCAGCTGCGGCGAGCCTGCGTTCTGCGGTAAACCTTCGTCATGCGGCGCCATCACCCGGTTGCTTTGGATAAAACTCAGCGGTTTTTCGTTCTAATGTTAGAATAATGTAGTTTCAGGTTAACTCTAAATAGCTTGATAGACGGACCAGCGGAACTTGCAATTGTTGTTATTAGAAAGAATGATAAAATGGATGTAAATATATTTATTTAACTAGATTCGACTTGAAGTAATTTATTGCATTTTAAATAAAATTGAATCACGAATGTTTGGATGCTTAAGAGTCAATTTGAATAAAACACAACAAACTTAGAACTCAAATATAATTCAAAATTGTCTCTCCAACCTCGGTCTATGATTATCCCAAAACACCCCAAAACCAGTGTCCCCCATTAAACCAACACCTAAGACGCTCCGAACAATATTTAAAGCAGATAGCCGTCCCATAAATCAATGTAGGTACCTTGGTACTTGTAGGCTCGAGGCGCGCATATTTCATACTTAATTCTTTACCGTTTTAGAACACCCTGTGTAGTTTATAGCCGTCAGTCTGAGGCTTCGTTGCATGCACCTGAACAGGCTTGCCTTTTAGGCTAATAGTCTTTTAAATAGCTGCGTCAGACTGTATCCATTATCTGCTGTGTACGCAGCAAGAAAATGAGGTAGTCTTTATGTACATGACATGTTTCAAAATCTGAAAAACATGCGGAAATGCATGGATTACGGAATAATGTCAATATTATCACAGATACAGTATACGCATTATTCATATTCCACGATATTTTATAGTGGCTCTATAAAGTATACACTGTCATAATAATATAAAAAAAGAGACAGCCACAGACTTGTTGGTAATATAGACGTGACGTACTACTGACTACTCCCCTTGGACTTACGAATCTAAAATTGGTGATAAAGAAATCATAGGGCACATTAACCATGTTACATGCAAAGTTTTTTTATTGCAAATCCCTCAGCAAAAAATATGAACATGACCATAAAAAACATATTTCGTTAGCCATTTCCTAAAGGAAATAGCCCTCTTATAAACCTTCAAATTTGTGCTAAAGATCACAAAACATTCTACGTACAAAAATTGGAAAGCATTCTGATGTATGTTTTCTTAAATATTTTGTTCGGAAAATTGATTAATATTCTTGTAGGTGAAGCTATAAATCTGGCGTTTACGAATCTCAGCTGCACTGACGTCGGTTCTCCCCAGGCAGCCATACATCCCAATAACGCGGCATTGCCCTTTGAGAACGCAGTGTCGGTTTCTTAGCCCTTGTGTGGAAATAACTCATCCTAAATCTTAAACTGTGTTCTTCTTAGCTCCGATTCTGACGGGTTGCTTTATAACAAGAAAAGAAAAATACGGATATGTTCTAGTTAGACTAATCTTCAAAGAAGCATGTTTGGATGCGCTTCGTATGCGCAACAAGCATTTTACTGTGTTGGTGTACTTACGTACCGTTCTGTGGAATAAACTGCTATGCATAACTGTAAAAAAAAAAGACTCGCGTAGAATTCGAAATGAAAACACTCGACTTTGGATAAAAAAACATAAAGTTGTAAACGTAAAAATTCGATAGGAAATTAAATTTCTAAGTGAGAGCACCTAAGCAACAATTCACCACCAAATTCGTAATGTCCCAAACTCTACCAAAAGCCAAAATGTTAATTCGAGCGATTCTCAACTACATACTCTGTAGGTGGCGTCCCATGTAAATGATGGACATCACAATACACTCGGAACAAGTTCCACAAGCTCTTTGATTCTCAAATTCGCACCCCGCTTTACGCTCACTAATTTTCTTGTTCGGACACAATTTCGTCGGTGGTAGACTGTAGACCCCTCACAATAATTTCGCAGGGAAACTATTATAGTCGATCCTCTCTAGCCAGTAATTAATTTCGCTATAAACTGGCTCAATTGAAGCGTAAAGATTTTGTGTAGGCTGACTCGGAGTTTTGAGAATGATAATTAGTTTTGAGCTTCGTTCGCTGTATTTTTAACGGTATTTATTCAAAATTGTACTAAATAAACGAAAAAGTTCCAGGGTTTTAGCAACTGATTGGTAACTGGTTTTTCGGTAATGTAATCAATGCTGTTTTACAAACAAGGTCCGAGGGATTTTGAAATGTTCTAGATACTGCTAGAAGTGAGGGCTTCGGTTAGGTAAATTAAATTTACTTTGTGTTCGTGAATGTAAATCTAACGAAGAATTCATTTTAAATGTACAAATTTGTTGTAAACTAAATTGGATTTATAATTTGAACAATTAGCAATGTGGTATGAGCGTTGGGTCACCCTCGTATCAGTATCGAATTAGTTGCTGGTAAAATATTAAAACCATAGTAAAAATTGTAAATATTGGTCCTGTTTCAAAAATGTGAACCAATATAACGTGTAATTTAATATTCCCGTCTGCTTTTTAGGCTTAGTTTTTCAAATCTTCTTTGAACTTTCATACAATATTCATACAATTGTATAACATATTTAAATATGTTATGCCACTCTACCTCCACACTCTCGCGCACTCCAAGAACCTATTTCTGCATTGTCGAATTTACTTAAAAGGTGCTGACATACTGTCTCCAAAACTATAGAAATTTCAAGAAATTCTAACTCGTATTTGAAGGCTGTGGTTGTCGTCATCACAACATCGGAAACATCTGAATGGAAGTTTGAACAACAACAATCCTAATAAACTTACTTGGTTTCGTAAGCCAAGGATTTTTGTTTGCCGCAATACACGTGCTCGGTACGGAAGAAAAAGTTAAGCTGAAACATTGTTTTATGCGGAAGTTAAAAGAAATGTTGAAAAACGCTCAAAGTCGTACTGTGTGGCTTCGGGGCACGCTATGTCCAAATCCAAAACAAACATCTGAAATTTACCTTATTCCCTGACATAATTACTTGAATCAGAGCTACGTTTAGCTAGAAACCACGCCGACAAACCACATGTAGCCAACTTTGCGACAGCAGCTATGTTCGACATCTTTGACGGCGCTGAGTCAGGCATGTTAGCATGCACTAATGGCCAGTGCCTACTAAAGCACTACGTACAATTTTCTTTTGTTTTTTCAACAAAAGCAAACCTCGATAACTTGGTGATAGTCTATCTATCACTAATTTAAAAATTCGATTTAAAAATTCTGACGGCGCTACTATCATTAGTAGCCGCTGCTGTAACAGTCCTTATATTTCTTCTGATACTATAAAATAGTGGTGTTTAAGGTAGGTACAATCCACGGAGACACACGAATAAAGATCGGTCTACACAAAGCCAAAGAAAAATTACAAACATAAAAGCGAGCGACTTGATGCCTACATGTGTTAATAGGAAGTAAGATATTATGCCTTCGATTATGGTCTAGTAAAGGGTATCCTAAATGGTGGTCCGCGGAACCCATCAGGAGTTCCGTGGAAGGCTCACAGGGGTTCCGCGGTCTGTTCGAGATTTAAATAAAACGTTCGTGGAAAATACTCATAACCGCGCCGCAGTCAATGTTTTGCAATACTTATAATAATTATTTCTCATTTATAATTTGTTCTTTCTTCCGAGTCTAACTTGCATATTATATTCAAACTACAAGGAGTACAAGGTAAACTTATCAAAACCGCCAGCTAGGGTTCCGCCAAAAAATGTATGATCAATTGGGGTTCCATGCCAAATTAAATTGGGAACCCCTAGTCTAGTACATCCCACCCTTTAGTATTCCGTATTATTGGCTCGCGGGCAGTCTAGCCAGTCTAGCACATTCTCACCTGGGGCCGAGTTGGTAAGACTTCGCAACTTTGACGGCGGCTTCAATGCGCTCGAATTACTGAGGTAACCGCCGCAATCGATTGCCTTTGAATTAAGCTACGTCTTTGTTAATAAGCTGTGGGATAGTTGGAGACCTTCTTGAACTATCTGGCTGGTATCAGTTCCTTATCTTGCATGATAACGGTAAACGAGAGAGAAGGAAAATGCGAGTCTTTTAGTGGTTTTATAGCGTCTCTAAGCTCTTGCTAGTTTGTGTGATTCTTTAGCCTTCTTCTTGTCGATTCACTTGTATGTTTCGAAACAGTGTGGTGAGAGGATTTTAAGTGCACCTTAATGAGAGTCCTTTTCAGCTCTTGAGACTTGTTTGTTCAGATAGGCGAGCATTTGTGAGAATCGCGGGAAATCGGTGGATGGAGCCCCAATTCAAAGCTTATATAGAATTGTTCTTCCTGCGAAAATGTATTAAGGATCCCTATTTCCAGCAGTGGTCTTCTTCAGGCTGGTGATGATTATTTTGTAATTTTTACATCGTGTTTGCTATATAAAGAACAGATTAGAAATTACGTCATGGATACGTGCTCATGCCTGACAACTGCCCCAACAGCCCGCCGTTCGACCTGTCGGCAGCACGTTCGAGTTTTTACTTGTCCTAATTAACTGGTGAGCCATGCCGGCACGTAACAGCCACCTCTGCCATAAATACACCAAGAAATCGGGACCATCCCCATAAATTCCTCTCGTAAAAGGCTCCGCGATTATGTTAGAGGGTGGTATTAGCAAAGTTTGTCCGATCGGGGAGCTCACCCCCTATAATACATTTTTCGTTGATGTAACACGATTTCTCGACGGCTCTCGGTTACGTGATGGATTAAGACGCGGCTTGCTTCACCACCGTTGGATTAAGACGAGGGATTCCATATTTAGGGCATCTCCATCTAATATACAATGTTTGTTCATCGATAGACTTAGCCGAGTAATTCAGGATTCGGTGGATAAAGGAGATTCCGACATGCAAGGGCTTTGCCGCCGGCCATGCACGAACTGAACTATTTGCACTTATTTCCTCACTGTCTATAGGAATACACCAGAGATATCACGTACAACTATTAATTGAAATTCAGTTAGTTGTTTCTGAAACGCAAAATAGCCTATTTTACTAGCACCACACCTCACCTTCTTGGGCAAATACTTCTTTCTTTATCCTTGCAACATTTAACCTTCCGTCTATTTTCTCCGCACATGGGCTGAAACAATAATCATAAATACATTACGCGCTATTGAAGCTGTGATCCACCCGTAAACAAGATCCTCTCAATCTAACTCGTTCCTATCCAACTTTACAGGATCTCAATATCAAAACGTTTGGAAATCGATTTGCGTCCGTTATTTTCCTCCTGTGAAATTGTTTTTCGAGAAAGTAATGCGCGTATGGAAAGCATACTAATACTACTAGCATAATAATTAGAAGTGCTTGTGAAAAAAATAAAAATATTAAAAAATACATTACACTGGTTGCCGTACGTTGTGTGCGTTATAGTATTTTCTATCTCTTACTAAAAGGTAATTTTAAATAGTGACAAGACTATTTTGTAGACCATGTTTGGATTTAAGTAGCATATTATGTACATATCCATACACATAATATGCTATATACCCTAATATACTATTGACCCCAATAAGGTACTAATAAAAATAACAATATATTGTAGATTCTTTCAAAAAAAGGTTTACAAGTAGGTATTACATATAGTTACGTTGAGTACAAAGCTAAAATAGTAAGGCTCAATGCTTCGATTAAAAGCCTGTATGTACGAATATGCTATTTAACATTTTCTGATAGAAATAAAATACAAAGGTACTGAATTTATTATTAAGCAATACAAAATAATTATCCGAGAATTCTTGCATCGGCCGATGCCGCCCTCGATCGCATAAATACTGAATAAGCAGTAAACTGTATTACTTCCGAACCCTTTTCACTTGGCGAATTAGTAAAAAGCAACTGGGGAGTGAAAATTTTAACTTAAACGGACCCGTAAGCCTTCGTACCTGAGTGTGTTTGACAGTGCGATGTGATTACATCGTATACCCTCCTTTTGTTTGTTTTGATTCGGCTTAATTTGATTTGTGACGTTTTTCAATTCAAACTTAACAAAGTTATTTTGTTATTATGGTTATTTATTAGAGAGAGAGAGAGAGAGAGTACCTAATTATTATTTTTGTGTTCCTTTTATAAAACTCGATCTCAACTGATTAGGTACTTATTTTTTTTTATCATAATTGTGTATCATCCATCATCCGCCTCAGAGGAAATCCACGCCTGCACATAAACCTTTTCCATACATTTCCAAAAACACCATTTTGAACCTTTTCCAGGCACTGACTTCCCGCGATTTTCAAAATGCTCATCAGGTGGAGAGGTGTCCAGGTAATCTCTATGAAAAATTTAACTTTGTTACTAATATTGTATAGCTAATTGGGCTATTGACATCACAGTGATTGCTTTTTGTATCTGTCGCAAACCTGTTGCGAGTTTCGATAACATGGGTCAAATTTAAAGTTATTCCATAACTTCTCTACCAACATTTTTTTACATAAAAATTTTAGGATTTACGACCAGCATAGTACATGTAAATGAGCAAGAAAATAAACACATGCCACTCAATAAACCACTTAAACGTGAAGCCCGATGTAATTGTGTATGTAGGCCCGGCCCAGCCCACACACACCAGACAAAATTATCATGCGTAATTAAAAATGCCAACATACTCACAGTTGAGCCTCTGCCTGTCTAATTAACAAAAAGTTAATAAACAGACGTAGAAGCTTGACAGTGACACGCTACCGTGAAAATGCCAAGATGAAACATTTAATTTGCAAGCGTGTGTCGAGTTAAGTGAGGGAATGCTGTATCTATGGAAGGAAACAGTAACAAAACAAAGCTAATATTATCATCGCTCAAGCTAATATTAGCTTATATCATCATCAATACGGTTAAGTCCACTTCTGGACATGCGAGTAAGCCACCTTAATGCGTTTCTGTTTAATTATTCATGCTTATAATATACTTGCTTCACAATTCAATAAGACTTCGTTGCGTTACCAACTCATCTTAATGAAGGGGTTCAGTTTTCATTATTATTTATCTAATGGTTATAGTGATGACCAACTGAGATTATAATCTTCATCACAAAATGCCTACGACAATAAACCTACGGATATATACAAAAATAATAAAAATCATATTTTTTTCTTATATCTGCATCTATACTAATATTATAAAGTGGAAATATTTGCTTGCTTGTTTGTTTATTTGTATTGTATAGGCTCCGAAACTATGCTCGACCAATTTCATTTTTTTTTACTGTTGGGAAAAGCTACTCTATCTCTACTGAATATGCCTTTTGGCTTGGTTTGAGGCGATATAGTGCTGTGTGGAATGTCCATTATTAATAATATTTATTTATTTTAGGTGTTTTTGAGTATATCAACTAATTTGAGATATTGGTAAAAGCATTTCGGAAAAAATGAGATAGCATGGACTGGTTATTAAATACCAACCTCACTCTTTTTTAGGCTATGTTTAATTCACACAAAGCCAAGACCATATCGTGAGACTATATGACATCGCTTGAATTTAAGTTAGGTAGGTACGATAGTACCTACCTACGTTAAGTCTACGAACAAACTTCAAGTTTCAGCTCTTCAATATCAAACCACTTCATAATTATACAGTCCTACAAGTGAACCTAACGGTTTGTACCAAGCAGCCATCCAAACAAGTCATTAAGGTCATCTCACACAACAAGGCGTTCGACCATCGATCTGTCAAATTAGTCCCGAAGACCCTAAGTGCTCTCTCAGGTGGAAGACGGGCATTACTAACAAAGCCAATCAGCACGTACCCTATGGATAATCTATCAATTCTATCATAATGACATCCATTTCACATTTGGAGGGTAGCACAATTTCTGACGTTTTTAACACTTGAATGTCGGCTAATAAAATTTCATTTTTTTATACAACTAGCTGATGGAACAAGCAGGTGGTCCACCTGATGTTAAGTGGTAACCCTCACCTATAAGAAAGCATTGCCTCGTAAGTCACGCACGATAGGAACGTGCCCTACGAAGCACTGCCCTGCATCCATCAACTTGAGGCGTACTGATGTTAAGCCTCATGTGCCTGTAATTACACCGGCAACCACACTCTTGGAACTGAAACACAGCAACGCTGCTTGGCGGCAGATAAAGGCGTGGTGGTAGTACTTCCCCGGACAATCCTTTCACAAAGAGCTCCTACTCTTTAAAACTACCCATTCTTCCAAATTCGTCCAAAGAAGTACGATGCTAGGCAAAGGACTTCGAGGAAGAACGACTCTGAGCCTAACACGAAATCGTGAGTTTTTTTCGTCGGTCCATCGGGCAGGCAGGCATATACACTTCATTTTTTTAAGGAAAGCGTTATCTGTAATATAAATTTAAGTAGGTACACTTCTACCAGATTTCATCGATTGCCATTTATGATATTTTTATTATTTTCTATAGCAGAAATTTAATCAACCACTTTTTTTAATATACCCATCATCATTGAATTCGTATTTTGCACGAGTACAAGATCAAACGGGATATCTACCATACCGAATCCTGGGGATTAAAGTGGTAAAGGCGTTTTAGGTTTTTTTTTTCAGTTTCACTATACCATCAAACTTATTATTCTTGGCTTAAGATACATGTCCATTCTTCGAGTCAGACATTTTTTATATAATTTAAGAGTGAATAACTCTTTATTGGTTCGATAATGCTAAAACTAATGCTGATCCGTTTGAATGGGGATACGTGACTGACGCGTCACGAGAACTTGCATCTTGAGACTTGTCTATGTTGAGACACATATAAGTTTGCGAGAAACGAAATAGAAAAATCTTATTTAATAACACTTAGATGGACAACCTTATGTACACATACCGATACGCATAAGATAATGATAGCTTTTATGTCCTTGTAGTAAGCGTGATTTTTCTTTGGCTTTATGTAGCTTGATGAGTGCGAGAACAAACTATGAACATCACATCACACAAATGTTTGTTCTCGATGGAAATCTCACCCACGGCCTTCGGCGCAGAAGGCAGAGCTACTACCAACTGAGCTGTGAAGGCTGTCAAATAATTATAATTAACATTAAAGTTACTTAGAATGTAATGAAAAAAGTATGAAAAAATGTAAAACAAAGTAACAATACTTAAAAGAAAATTACAATAAAGCTACCTACTATTACACGAGCGAGCGACACGCGGCGTTAATTTGCGGCCAAATACCCGTCTTATTACACACGTTGCGCTCCGGTCCGCTGAGTGCCGTCAAAAGTGACGTGATGAGACTTGCCGTGGATGCGAGCAAATTAGTGCTACAAAATGCTCGTGAGATGAGCTACTGAGAACATGATAATTCACACTGAATTTGTAGTGCTTCGGTTGAAACACTGCAACGCTGCAAAACATTTTCCATCGATACTTCGTAATTTGATGGAATTGAGACAGAATTTTATCTTTTAGGGCAAAAAAGTTTTATGCAGACATTTTTATATATCTACAAGTATTTACGAGACGAACAAAATTTTGATAAAACCGTTGAGCTATCTGGAGACCGTGGCAAATGACTCAGAGATAAATTGGTAACATTTACAATGACTATGGCATTCTAAGAAAGTTACAAAACATGCCATTCCATTGGGCACCAGCCGAACAACGCAAACGACAGTTATTTCATAACGAATTATTGCAATTAGTTCAAGGGCAATGCAGTTGAGCTACTGATGGCTTTAGTTCATTTATGGTACCAGTTAGTACGACGAAGCGCAATGCAGTATTGAAAAAAATCTAAATATATTTTTTTTTATTCAACTAAGTTTTATCCTCAGTAGGTTGGTAAGAAATGTAATCAAAAATGTTCCTAGGAGCTTAAAAAATTGTGATATATAAAAAACATTTTTTAAAGCTTTAAAAAAATTACTAAAAAGTCAGTTTTTTTATATTTTATTTTCGTAATCAGAATTTCATATTTACAAAAGGTATTCTATGTTCAATTGAAGTATTTCGTCTTCGTTTCGTCAGGTTTAGGAGTTTGATTAACTCGGTAAAAATTATGAATCATTTACAATGCCTACATCACTGCACATGTTCGTATATCGAGCTTAAAAAAACAGATACTCGATTCGAAACAGATCAGGGGTATTCGATTAAAAATAACTTGATTCTTCTATTCTATTTAATAATCTGTTGGAAAAGGTCATTTTTTTATGATGATAGTTAACGAGGCATCAGACTTTTATTTGGTATTATTTTTGTGATTGTGAAACGTAAGCTGTAATAATAATCGAGTTCGAAAAACGGCCTTACTAGCTCTTATCTGAGAACGGACCCTTAATTAATATTTACATTCACCAGATAAGAATCCGCGACTGTTCAACACAACAGCGCACATGTCTAAGAAGGGGGTAGCTAGGGGCCCACTCTTTCTCTAATGAAGCGGCCGCGGTGCCGGAGACGTCGAGAGCCATAATGGTTTCCTCTCGAGGCCTTTGTCGAGCCAACTTTGCAACTCAGATTGTGTAAGAGTTACAGCGCTAACTAGAAGTGACGTGTGCAAGCGCAAAGTGAGACGAAAAAGAGGATTCGTTAGGTATCTACGTAGGATAGTTTGCATAGAATATGCTAATTTGGTACGTAATCATTTGTTTATTCGTTTGCCTTGGCCGTCAATTTCTTCCTTTTTTTGTTCCTTATTTTTCGTTTATATTTTTAAAGGCTATGAATTTCTCTGTTCTTTAATACGAATAAAAAGGAGCCTATCTAGTATTTTTTTATTTAATTGGTCACGTGATTATGCTAAACTTTCGCATTGTTAATATACGAAAAGTAATGATATGAAGAATATTAAGAGTAATTTAAAAACAGAAAACATGACGATTCCGTTCAAAAATCATCCGTGTTCCCTGGTTTATTTATCTGCGCCACAAATAAACAGGCTCTATAGTTTCTTGGGACTTCTTCAGCTTTCATTTAGACGCATGCAAAGATACGTTCCCTGATTAAACACGCCTTATTTGTATACGACGTAATTAAAGATGCCGCAGCGGCTGCGCGATCTCAAAAGAAACTTTGGATTTATTAATTTGTTGGTTAATATTTGCTCCTAATAATTGGCGACGCTTATTAGGCTTTGAGATATACGGTGACGGTTCGGTGTAAACCTGTCATTTTACAGGGTATTAGGGTAATATTAGCTTTTCACTTGATTTTAATTAGTACGGTTACCAAGGTATACTCATATTTATACATCCAGTTCGATCCCATGTTTTATTTTTCTGTGTATGAAGTTCGTACTTGGTACTTATAGATCTGAGATGATATATGAGAATACACCTGGGGATCAAAGTCGTTAAGCTGTTTATCTTATTAAATAATATTTGTGGACATTTTATCCCCACCTAGCCCTAAACTAAAATGTGTCCCTAATTTATAAACCTATATATAGTGTACCTAATTTTATAATTACCTATCGGGTTTATAAATTAGGTTTTAGTTTAGGGCTAAAATGTCAACAAATGATATATAGAATTTGACGAATTTGACGACCTCTGTGGCGCAGCGGGCGAGAGCCTGCCTGCGACGCAAGAGGTTGCGGGTTCGATTCCCGCCTTGGAACAAATTTGTGTACGATCTGCAGAAATTTGTTCCGATGGTCTGGGTGTTTTCTATGTATAATAAAAAATATCTATCTATGTAAGTATATAATGTATTAAATATATCAGTTATCTAGTACCCATAACACAAGCTTTGAATAGCTTACTTTGGGGCTAGATAGTGCTGTGTGGATTGTCCAGCATTATTTATTTATTTATTATTTAAATATTTTTTTAAATTGCATACTAACATTTTGTTTTCCAAAATGTTGTATCACAGGATCTTACCACACGATCTGCATAAACTTTCATAGCAAACTCTGCGAGTGTAATTACTTGGGCGTCACCTGTGAACGAGGCTCTATGCTAATGTCAGTAGGTAGTCGCATTTCGGGAGAATTTTCTGCGCCTTATTATAAGAAAGAAGGAACTCCCATCAGATAAACGCTTGTCAATTTCAGCGTGTTCATACAGAGTTGAGTAACGTTTAGGGTGAGAATATTGGTATAGATTAATATGGATGGTGACGTGGCATTTATATTATAAAATACTCGTTTATTTAGTTATAGCTTGGAAAAAAGTCTAGAAATGGAACTAATTTTACATGCGGGTGTTTCGCATAGGTGCGAGCAAGACTGCGCGCGAGTGAACGTCGAAAATGTATGGAAAGTGTCCCCTATCATTTTCTAGTCTTTTTTGCCAAGCTAAAAACATGACCAATAAAAAATAGTTGTGTCAATATTTTTATTCAGATAAAGCCGTGGAGATTTATTGGCTGTCATCGTAGTACTAAAACATTCACTTGAGCAATCAATCACATCAAGTGTATCTACAATATAAATTCTGATTTACAAAAGAATACTCCACTCATCATTTTATCTGTAGGTATGCAACACCTAAAACATAGGTGAAACTTTATTTTTAATTTCTTTAAAAATAAATTCGTATATTCTCAATAAATTTAATGACATACTCCCAAGTGACACAACCCTATGATGTGATAACGAAGTTGAAAAACATATTTTTACGTTTCCATGGATTGTTACCTGAGCAGGTAATTTGAGGGGAGAAAAAATTAAGTACGAACTCATAAATTCACATTAGAGACGCGAGTATCGTATGTTTATTAACTGAAGCACGAAACGAAAATAGAGCTTCAGCTTTCTAATACTCCCTAACGATAAAAGGGAAAATTGTTCGCGCGAAAACATAATGCAAGTTTTGATCGAATAAACAACATGTTATGATCACGTCCCGCGGCAAGTTGGCGAATGTTTTTATATTTACCGTGAATTATAATATCGGAGGAAGGCTTGTCAGAGCCCACCTTTTCCTGTATTACTTTCTTCGCCGGAAATATGAGTGGAGCGAGTATCAGAACGCAGGTCGCGACGCCCGCAGATTGGATCGAGTTAATTTCGCTCCACAAACAAATTGACAAAGTTTAGAGCGGGGCATATTTCTTCGCCCGCTGTACCCCGCCTCCCCTGACAGATTCCCGCATAGCGGAAATTAAATTTCACATCCGAACAAGAACGGGAACACTCGCCGCTTCGTTCACGTGTCGCTGCGGTGTTGCGGCGATGTCGCGCTCCCACTGTGGCACGGCCTTATACAACAATGGGTTGATTAGATATTGTTAATACGTCGATGAAAGTTTCCGGCTAAAGGTGAAGAGGATCCGTGTCGATATTAACCAGCGTGTTTACGTAACAGCTCAAACTTTGATATCTATTTTCTATTGCCAACCAACGTTCTTGTCTTACATATTTTACATTGTTCAGAATTTATACAAAATTTGTTGCATCCTTGCATATTTGTAAAATCATTAGAAACATGGTCATAAATTATCGTATCGAATGGGTAAGTTATTACTATAACTAATTCTAGCACTGTTCACAAATCACGATCACACGCGTTTATGGTTCACAAATGGGGACATGGCAAAACTAATCCGGCTGTGCTCTATCAAAATTGCAATTAAAAGCCCATTTACGTTGGCGGCCTGAGACAGAGCTGGGGTCACCTCGAGAAGGACGCTCGAATTGGCCATTAGCGGCCGCTTCGGACCTTGTTTACACCGCGCTTGCCCTAATGACGACCTTTGCTCTGCTTCCCTTCGTTAAGGCGAGCGAAAACCTCACACTAAAAGCCACGGTCCCCACTGACCCGTAGAGACGCAACATTCAGAGATGGGCGGAGAGAAAAGGACAAAGGCGATGGCTTTCGGATTAATACCCATGTACAGGGCCGTTAAAAGGCTAGCCAACTCGCACGGTGCGCCAGGGTTAACAAGGTTATTACGGGATCATCCCGACCAACCGCCGCCATAAAAGTGTTAATTATCTTTTAGATAACCTTACTTTCCACTGACATATTTTGAGCTCCGGCAGAAGAATTTGACTAAAACAATTTGTGGTGACATCCCTAGGCAAATAAATCTCGATCCCAATTTGAACCAATAGCTTTTGTTCGGACCCAAACAGCACTGGAGCGATACACACGGGCATTAAAAAAACTCTGAACTCCGTAGAATCCTAATGGACTCCATTGACATAAATGTTTTATTCAATTGGAGCCTGCGCCAAAACAAAAGAAAGTATGTTCTCATCATTATGAGTTGGAAAAGTTTTTGCATTTTTACTCGTTACCATTCCTTCGAGGAGAAGTAGACAACTACGTGAGTCTGGAAATGTAACTTGTGCAATTTTGACGTTTATAGATTTTTTATCTATAAACTGAAATTCTCATAGGAAACTCATCGGTTCAAAGAAAAATAAAGTCCGCATTACGCTACTAAAATACGTAAATAATTTTATCATGGTAGTGTATGTACACTACATGGTCAAATAATTTACAACATTTTGATTACAGTCGAGCCAACTAAAGTTCACATTCGTCCGCGCCACCTCCCCATTTTCCACTCGCCTTCCCAACTTGATTACTCCGCGCACCACGTGTGCAAATTCACTATAAATCCAAGCATTAGGTAAAAGCTTTCATTACTTAAGTCTCGTAAAACCCTTATCCCATAACGTTAATAACACAATTACTATAAATCTATCATCGCTGAGCAAACACGGTCCGAATCTCAGCCTAAGCTAATACATTTTGTCCACACCCGTATTCGTACTTAACGACTGGGGTAGTATTTGCTAAGCACACACGCGGTGCCCGCACGGCGCAATATAACCTGCAAGACGCCGAGCGGTCTCGGGGTCCTACGTCCTTCCCTAACCCGAGAGGACAGTAATTACGGTAGGCAAATTAAGCAGTAAGGGGCGCCCAGGCCGTGTCCATCTTTGTACGAACGCGTTCGCCGGTTTATTTTAGGTTATTCTATGTCTTATTACAATGTAGCCTCCCCTGCGGCGCGCTCACCTCCGAAACTGATTTGGGCCCGGCATCAGAGTTTCATTACGGTCTGTCGAAAACAATCCACTCTAAATATCTATTCTTGGGCGCGCGCACTCCGGAATTACATTAGTCTGAGGTGGCGAAGGCTCGACTCAATTTGTTTGGCCGTAATAACTACGCTATCAGGTTATAACAAATGAGCTATTGTGAGAGCGAATCAGAGGAAAACGGTTTCGCAGTGTCTGCTCGATTTTATAGTTTCCGATATGACTTACGACAAATTGTGCAGAGTTTGAGTCTTAGTCTCTTAATATCGTTTATTATTTATGTTCTTGTTGTTTGCGATATGTCTTAATAAGATCTGATAGTAATTGATTCACATCACTGTTCACTTCGCTCGATATGTGTTTGAAATCGATTGCTATCGAAACTTTTAAAAGCAGCAAAACACCTTACATCGCATGCAAGCCTCGCGTGTCCCCTACGGCTTTAAAAGGCTCACCACTTCGTACAATAGAGTCTGCCACGCGACTCTGTAGGGATTTCACAGCAAATATCATTTGTCCATTAAAAAAAATCAACAAGCGGTGACCACACTTGACCGTGGAGATGGTCACAAAGCGTCTCGTTAGTGCGTACGTGCCGTGTCACACACTTCAGCCCATCGGCCCTTCGTAAATAATGAGAGGGCAGCCCTTGAGCTTGAGATGTGGGACAAAAATATCTAATGGAGAAGGCGTGTAGGGGCTGCTGCATGACATATCGAGGATGAGACAATCTTTTTAATGTTACATCACGTCCATTACATTTTGAAATCTTGTTTTGATCATACGATATATCGTCCACTTCGTTTTCTCAAAATGTGACTTGAATGTAACTCATAACTTCAATGAATTTTTTATAACAATAGCTGCGAAATATATTTTAATATTTATCTGGCAAAATACCTGAGATGAGACCATACACTGAACAGCCGCATCCTTTTTTTCTAACATTGCTCCGAACATCCAGAGGTCCTAACCCCTTGGGAACCAAAACCTACGTGGGGCTGGCTTGTCGTCGGCCAAGGCTGAATACCTCTTAGATTGCCTCCGACCTCCAAATATAGCCAGAGCCAAACAAGGAGCCGACAAGGCGAGAGAAATGGGATTTCTATCTACCTATACGAAGATATGGACGAAATCTTAGGGGATCTTAATAGGGTTGCATTAAGATGTTATTGTATGTGGAATTATCAATAGCCAAGTAATTGCCAAAGGTTTGATTGATCTTGTATACGTGGGGCAAATAAATTAGTTTTTAGTCGACGGTCACTCGACCCGTCTGATCTTGCTAAAGTTTGTTTGCATTGCCTCATTTGGGCAACTCTGCTGGATAACCAAATGTATTGATAGATATGTTCTTGATTGCAATGTGACGTATATTATTGTATTTGTATTCAATTTGCGCTAAATCTTTTTGGAAGATAGAAGAGTTTTTACGATCCTCCAAGACAAACGCATAAAACACAACAAAAATAAATAGAAATATGAACTGCGTGAATATCTATAAAAAAATGCGCTAGACTTGTATCTATAAACAAGGATAATTTAAGGACTTCTACCGTGTCTGCCGAAATTAACCTTCAAAAATCGAAGAACATCAGCAGGCTATTTACATGAATTAGCTGACATTTATGCTTCCTCCGAGACAAACCGCAGCGCCACCTGGCGGCGAGAGAATTATTCGCTCGTTACCCGCTCTACCGCTCGCGACCCCAGTTACCTGCTTTATATTGTATTTATTTATTAGTGAAAGTAACGCGATTTGCTACAAGTTACCTACGACAAAGTGAGTTTGCAAATTGGCTTGGAAATTATGGTAAAGTATTGACATGCGAATAAAATATGTGGTTAAATAATTTATTTCTCAAAAGAATTAACAATTCACCTAATGAGTAGTAGTAACTTTAAACTTACGTAAATGTTTTACAGCGAGCATACATACATAACTATAAATAACTAAAACAAATTAAATGACCTTTATAAATCTAGTATTAATGTAGCCGTACTAATATAACCGTAGGTACCCTATATATTTTGTATTTAAGTTTTTTTAATGAATATTTTGTTGTAGTATAATACAAGTTTCTCCTTATCAGTAACTATTGTGATTAATAACTCCTGCATATGCCGGTTCCAAGGGATCAAAAATCATCAACATTCAACAAAATTCATTCGTTTTAAAAATGGAAGCCTCTATCGCAATCCCAACCAATCAATCGAAAGCGGGATTTGAAAGCACACCATTGTTTAGAATGAGCTCTAGCGTCGTAAAGAATAGGCGTCGCGGAGGAAGTTTTCCCATGGAGGGCATAAATTGGATTCGGAAGTAGATCACGTAACGGTTAAGAGTTCACAAAACTGTGCCATAAATCGGACGCGCCGAGGTGCGCCGGAGACAAACGGCGCCGGACCGGAACAGGGAAGCTATCGAGACTTATTTTCAATTTGTAATGCCCCGTCCCCGGTCGTCATAAACTACAAAGATTCCTGTGATATGGTATTGAAGCTATATTTATTTGGGGGCGAGTTAGATAAAAATTCACAATTGCTTTGACTCGTTCCTTCGATGTATAGGTTGCTTACATGTGTGTGCTTGTTCCTTCAGCAAGTAGTAAAAAAGTAACTTGAGCTACCGCACCGTACCAATTTGTAAATGATTTGAATACGTTTTAATTTATACTTTCAAATAAGGTTATGTAATAGTATTGCTGGTTTCAGGACCGATCTGATATCTATATGTCTCAGGATATCTATATCTTAATCTAAAGAACATGTTTTTATTGATATCAGTAGGACTTATAGCGCATATAACAAAGCAGTGCCTCGCCAAGGGTAACAAAAAAGTAAAACAAACATTAAAATTATCTATTTAATTTCGGGCTAATTCAGAGACTATATAGGTTACCACTTTAAAATTCTGCTTCGTACAGGATCTTACATTTGCATAAATTTTCACTTCTCTTTGGTTTCGGTATAGATTTGCCGCAAGGAGCTATTTAGAGATAGCACTCATAGGATAAGCCCTCTGGCGCACTGGAGCGCGTAATTCTCGACAAGTAGGTGTGGGTTTTTGAATTTAGAACACAATAAATTACATTTTGTCTTCTTTTCGGAATTCGAATAGATTGCCTACCGTTTATCGGTGTTATAAAAAAGCTTTGGCTATTTAAATAATAACCTTTTTCATGTTGTGTCCCAGGATGTCGTAGGGCACGTGTTCCTATCGTGTGTGACTTACGAGGCAATGCTTTGTTATAAGTGTTGGTTACTACTCGCAGGAGGGCCATCTGCTTGATTCATCTTAAATTTTTATATCAAAATCTATTTTACATTAATAGGATTGATATGTTTATACGAAATATTAAGTTCTAAATTAATACTATAACTAAATAATGTGTGAGATAAGTTATGCCTATTTTTATCTCGTAAAAAGTTGAGTTGAATAAAGCAATAATGCAGCTTATAGACAAGTAGTGAAATTAATCAAGCTTTTACCAAATCCTAAATGTCCACAAAGCATTCGGTCAACATTCGGAACGTTGATTAGAATCGAAAGCGGACGAATTGAGCTGAAAATTTACCCAAACATGCAAACGCGGGGTTGTCCTAACAAAATAGATCCTAAATAATTAGCGGTGGATTGGTCACTGTTGACCGACCATCTATGTTTCTGTGCTAGTGATTTTAATGAAAGAAAGAGCTTACATTTGGCACCATCAACTTTTGTCAAGTACAATTTTATAAGAGTAAATTTATTGAAGAGCTTTATTTAATTATTTTTTTTTATATTTTTTTTTATTATATGTATGGCGTGGCAAATAACATAATTTATATGTTTTCTAAAGAGGTATGTCAGGATCGCAGCAAGTGGAAATCCATGGTCTGATCTCTGGCTACCCCTATGGGAAATAGGCGTGATTTTATGTATGTATATATTTTGTAGGTACTTAAATAAACTGCATAATTTTTATAAGCTCTTCACCAAAAATCATCATCACTCAGAATACGAATACCTGCAGTAACTTTTGTTAATTTTTGGAATTGAAAATTGCAAAACAGAACAAGCCGTATTGGCGCCCTCGGTCACCCGTTGGGCATTTAGCATTATTATTTATTGACTCGCTACAGCCCCTGTATTCGGCTTTCACTCGCCCCTCCGAGGTCCGAGGCAAACAAAACGGAAGAAGTAATTATTAAGAAGGGGGCATTCGAATGTCTCTTATTTATTGGATGTTTCGAGTGTATTTGTAAATATGCCTGTGATATTCAAATGACCTGCCTGTGCTAAGGATAAGATTCAAAAAAGATTTGTTACTCTTTCACGCCGGAACGGCTGAACGGATCTGGATGAAACTTGGCAGAGAGATAGATTATAGCCTGGAATAGCACATAGGCTACTTTTTATCCCGTGGGAATACCGGGATTTAAATCTGCGCAGGTGAAGCCGCGGGGCGTAGTAGTAGTAACTAGGACTATATAAATATAACTGAGCACAGTTTTAGGCTAGGTTGCACTGTCTGAATTGTCCGTCCATCTTTCATTACGTTTACTTAATATCTACGTTCAAACACACCTTTGTAATAAAAAAAACTTCTGAAACTCGATTCGCTACAAAACATGAAACGGACCCAATATTACATGAGCTTCAGAATTCGCCTTTCAAAGCTTTAGTGGAATATATGGAAAGTCGTAGACTTCGTCTGAAATAAAATCAACATTTATCTCATACGAGGATTGGTAGTTTTGTTATTTTACGCGAGAGTTCCTTTGTTGCATGGATTCGCGTTAAATGGCAAGGAAGTTACTACAGGGGCTCAATCGGCCGGATAGAGCAATCTTTGTTTCCTAAGGCCATGAGACAACCAGTCGCAATAGACACCTACAGCACTATCACTCACGCGTGAACTCTGCTCTCTTTTATTATGGGCCAAGAATACGGCGGGTCTGGATAGTCTGGTTTCCGATTGGTAAGCCCGTCCTCACTTACATAGTTTCTGGCATATAGATCAGAATCTTGTATGATGCGTTAAGGTTGTTAGAATTTTACAAGTTATTTAACCTATTCCATGTTTATTGAGCGCTGCGGGAGAATATTTTCATGTTTTTTTAACAGCATAATTTGATTTGTATTATTTGGACTTCTGACCTTAAACATCCACAAAATAAATAATCTTAAGTTAGTACTACGAGTGTATACTCGTTATTATAACCACTCTATTAGAAACTATGTTCTAACAGATATGTTGTAACTGGATCTAGATCCTGTCGCATATTACTTTAATTCTTTACAACTAAACTTCATGACTTTTGTATCCAGTCAAAGAAAATATCCTATTTGAGGTCTGTTAGACCGATGCCAATATGAACTAATGAATGTCTAAAGAGTAAACTATATAGTCGCAATACGTTCTAACGGATAAAACCGATACACCCAACACAATACGTTCGGAACAATAAATCAATAGATTAACAATAGTCTGGGTACACTGTAAGATGGTTGAAACATGGAAATCGTTTGTCTGCAGCGAGCTCGGAAATTAATTCCATTCTGTGTACCGCCCGTGTAATGACGACCCTGACTCCTATGAGGTATTAGTACTACGGTCTGATTGCTTTTAACATGCTCGCTTTCATAAAATGAGGGAACTGCCTCATTTATTTATGTACACAGAAACAGGGTTTTTTAAGCACTAGCTGCGCTGATGTAACTTTCAGTAGAGAAAAAAGGAGAGATGCAGTTAGAGGAGTGTGAAATATTTATCTAAAATATCTGTTCCGCGGCGTATAAGTTGCCATCGCCGATAATTAATTTTATTTTATTTCTCGACGCTCCCTCGGTGTTGCCACCGTAGAATTCTCCCCGTAATTGGGAAATTTATTGCAAGGTGTGCACACTACGCCGTGATGTTTCACTTTCGCGCCAATGATTTATTGTGTTCCGAAACAATTTTAATTGCTCTCAGTGACACGATGTAAACAACTATTCGATTAAGTTAATTCCATTATTTCTCTCTCCTGGCAATTAATTTAAGAGCAGCCTCAACGCGGCTACGGTTTGTGTCATTGAAGATTTTATGGAAGTTAATGAACTGGAAAATAAAGCATTTTGTGTAATTAAAACAATACACAAACACATAGATTAAGGAAACTGGTTCAAATTAGATAGGTAAATATTCTAGTTTATCTATAATCGAAATAAGTAAGGTATATTTATATCTCTATGCTCTATACTGACCTTAGAGTATGTATCGTGGAGAATTTTTAACAGAATATAGAACCGGTAATATTTTAATTTACATGGGCACAGAATAAAATAGCAAAAAATAAAAAAAAACTGAAACATACAACACACATAGAGCGGGTACTCAATACATTTGAAAGTATAATTGATTGTTTCATAAATGTCTATATTTTTTTCAATTAGATAAATAAAAAATAAGGAGTACGTTTAAAAAACTTATCACTATATTCTGACCTCAGTAGTCTGTACAAGCTCCAATAATTACCAAAAAGACACAAGTGCCCGCTCTAAAGTACCCCAAGAATAAACTCAAAATCATCTCAAGCTAAGTAGCCTCTTAACCCGTCCGCAAAGGCTTCATCCGTGCCGCATGAGTGGCTCTGCATGGTCCATGCATGCTCACGGAGGCTTATTATATGCTTCATGGAACATCTTAGCGCCGGAGGTCGCTGAGTTCTAATTATAATTACTGATGCTCGAGCTCAAAGTGCTTTTTGAGGTTTGCTTAGCAGACCGTCGAGTTTCTATCTAAACAAACATATAAAAACTTAATTTAAAATATTTTTACGTTTTTAAAGGCAACTTGGCAAGAATGGCCAGCATTTAAAAAGAAAACAGCTGTCTTTGATATCCAGGCACGGTCTTACGGTATCAACTCAAGATGTCTCTTTAAGGATTTCTAAGGGGTTAAAATATTTCGATCACCAAGCTCAGTGACGGAAAACATCGCGAGTAAACCAGATCGTATTACATGTATCATTTGGACCTCTGACTAACTGTTTCCTTTTTTTTTTAATTCTAATAAAATTGATAATACGTGCGGTCGAATCTTCTACTTTGGACTCACTTCATCCTAAATAGAATACCTGCCTATTAAATTGAGCACACATTCCACGTGAAATCTCCTGCAGCGTTATTTACATCAATTTTGTGAGTCAAGATGTGACATTGTGTACACATTTCCGCACTTAGCTTCGTGTTAATTAGGCAATGACTGCGCGTTCCGCCATCCGTCATAGCCCGCGGGCCGAGACACGTCTTTATGACGACTAATTTGAACATCATCCTGCATAGTGAAGGGGTGACTTATTGTGAAAGGATGATTAGCTATTTTTATGAAGTTTCATCTATAATGTTTTCTTGAATGAATTAAGTGAGGCGTTCTCTTTTATAGATGACATCTTCACAGCTCAGTTGGTAGTAGCTCGTCTTCTGCACTGTAAGTTTAATTCCCATTGAGAACAAACCTTTGTGTAGTATAACATAGATTCTCTTAAATAAATAGGTATGCATAAAAAAAATAAGCATTATATTAGTTATCTGGTTTCCATATAAGATTTGCTTTCTCTGTATTTTTTTACATAGTCTTGATTAAAATGTGCCCTCGTCTGCGAAAATGAGGACAGTTCCACCAAACTACGCAAACTTAGTTAACTAAATCGGAGAAATCTTCGCCAAATTGAAAGGTAGTCTGTAAGTTGGAACGTAATCACACAATAACGTTCGAAATCACAATGAGCAAGTACCAGTCAATGCTACATATTCTATCGAAACACCCGAAACGCCCGAAACTTTGCTAGTCGAATAGAAACAAAGGTTCCCCGCGATAATTGGATGTGGCCGTCCTGAATGGGCTCTAGACGAGACTTAATTGAGGTTTTAGAGTTGGGCTAATTCATCCACCTTCGATCAGTTCTGCGCCCCTGGTCCCTCGGCCGCGGGTCGAGGGCGAGGGGCTTCGTCTGGTTCCAACAATAATATTGCGGCAGGAGGTTAAGTGAGCTTCATTGCTCGGTGTTGTGTGTCTTCCTAGAGCTATTTTAGGTCCGTGTTTTGTTGCAGAGTCTACTTGCATGCATATTCCCTGTTTTGTGACTTACGCGTACTACACAGAGAGTCTACTCAACCGTAATCAATTCATCATTCCTGCTTGTGCATGGTATTTTGTGCAAAGTAACGAAATAAAGTATTTTTTTTTAATACAGAAACAAACTTTACTACCAAAATATTATAGTATTATCACTACAAATGGCCCCCTTACGTGATAAAATAGATATTTGCCTGAAAAACTTCCTCAAAGCGAAACATAGCCCACAGTGATTAAGAATTCTCTCACGTGCGGCGCAACAAAAAGTAACAACTAAATATTTCGGAGACGGTCCGATAGAGGTCGGGTGCGGATAACAAAAAGTAGGGGCCGGCCCAGGGGTCCGCGACACCCGAATAGATATGATAATCCCAAGTATGTAAAATAGTGAAATTTAAGGTCTCTCCATGTGAAGAATTGTGCACGTTTCGCTAACAAATTATTCTAATGTGGCCCTTTTATTCGAGGCACACTACGGGTTGTGGAGCTCTTCTCATTTGTATTTCAATAAAACACTAGACCTATCTAAACAAAACTATGATACCATCGATCGCATTCATGAAACTGGAAAGCAAGCATGGCTTACACGAGCCCAGTGATTTCAACGATATCAGCGAGTATTTTCGAATCGGTCAACCGTTAATGAATCAATTTAAATACATTGAACATTCATCGAAGTTTACCTTACGGCTATGAATATAGATTTGGCCTCAGCGAAAAATGTTTACAATAACCGATCTCCCCTTAGCAGGGTATTGTGGATACGCCAGCTGAAATGTGTAAAAAGCGGCGTAGCGGTAGATCCGGTGTGTCGGACGCATATCTGCCGTCCGATTTGCATAGCAGCGCAAAGTTCACAATCGCATTTACCTCATCAGCCTGCGGGGAGCATAATTCTTCATTCCATCTGGCGTCTTCCTGTATCTACCCTCACTGCAACCTCTTTTTGCCGGGGTCCGGCCGGCGGCACTGTTCGCGATACATAAATTTCCACGATCGGTCATCCCTTAAAAACAAGTTTAGCTCTTTATCTGTAGCGGAGTAAGTTTAAGAATGGCTCGACCGTGCGTTACCCCTCTCCATTCGTTACGTATTTAAATTATTTCGTCGTGTTTTCGGGTCCATTTGTGTTGGGTCTATGGGTGCTGGATTGTATGGATTCTGCGCTATTGATTTTGATTAATTAGTGAGTGCGTTGTATTGTCCGGTATTTCTTTTCTTCGCAGTACTGTCCCCGGTCGAGCTATATCTGTCTCAAAGCATAGGTAGGTGGCTAAGGAGAAGTTGGGCTATGCCTAATTAATCGGGGCGTCACGGAGCAGGCCGACAGTTCAGACAGGTCGCTCTCGCCAGGAGTTCGCGTCGACTTACGACTCTCATGTGATTCCCTCCGGATAATTAAATAATGAGGTTTAAATCCGTCCTTTTGTAACTTCTGTAGGTAATCGCTATTGTTAATTCATGAGGTTTCTGACCTGACTAAAATAATACATACATAATAATTAACTGTTGGCCACTCGTTCATTTACACTTACCTACCTTCTTGATTTTTTTCGAAAGTCAATATTTCCAAGCCGCCATAAGCTCTCCCTCATGGCATTGTTAGCAAATTTCGTTTGTTTTTTAAAATTGTATTATAGTTAGTTTTTTTATAGTATTCAAATTACAATATGACCACCCACTCCAACGGCAGACCTAATCTACATCCGTGGCATTCACTGCCTACGAAAGCTTGCAGGTGTTAAGGCACAACATGCACGAAGGGCTTGTGTAGCATTGTACAGCTAAATACATATTTTATTAATTTATTTTTTATACTTCTCATGGCCACCCACTACGTAAATCTTACCAAGTTACGTAGAGAAGCTGCCTATTAGTTTATATTTCGTATTTCACAACCAAGTTACAAACTATTATTTTTCACTTTCATTCCTTCATTCCAAAATGTTTACTCTTTGTACTTTGGTTAAAATGCCACCGAAATTACATAACACAACTCAAAATAACAGTAGAAAAACAATTAAAATGAAAATGCTATGTGTTCTCCATAAAATTTCCAAAAACGAATCCTGCCTTCGTAGATGATAGACAGTATCAGGGGCAATAGTTGCAATATATTTGTCACCTCATGTTTGGCAGCCCTCATAGCTCAGCTCGGTCCCTACCGCCAATAAAAAGTACGAGCAAGCAAAGTACATAATTATATGTATATAGTTTAAAGCTAAATAGCAAATAATAAAAAAAACATCCGCGAATAAAAAAAAACATATGTCACAACACAGGACTAAGGCCTGCCAAATCGTGTTGCAGGCAAAACTGGGTTTATCTAGTCTAGAGTATTTGCACATAAAGTCATTTAATGGATAAAATCATAGTCGCAGAGCACTTGACGTCAGTGCGATGAGATGGCCAGTGTAGATGGTCCCTAAACCTCGCAAGATAAAGCCTGGTCATGCATGCAGCACACGTCTACTCTTTACAAATTCAGCGCTGATGTGAAGCCATTCATAGCGGATAAGTTTCGCTCGTGTGCGACCGCCTGAATGTCGTGATAAGTCCCTGCTACATGACAATGTCTGTCACTTGATTTCACGTTGTATGGTGTGAACGTGGCTTAACTGAAAGGACTGTACTTATCTCAATGTTCTTTCCGGTCTCAGATGTTTTGTCGTTGTTTAATCTTTACGAATTGTCAACTCGTTGAAATTGGGTATAGCATTTTGAGAATATGACGTCGTGAAAATTTTATACGAGCTATAATCATCAGGTGGGTCTTTGAATGTTACATCGCTGTTCGTCATGGAAAAAAGTTGATCATTTACGAATAAATGACGGGGGACATTTCGTTAAACATAGCTACCTAAGTTCATAACTTTCCAACTAAACGTAGCGAAGTACAAAAGTACTTACGACATACATACAACATTTTCGGACTTAAAACGTTGCTTTCTTGTCCAGTAGACCTTTACGAAACTGACGTTTATCTGCAAACTATTGGAAACTTATAATCATGACAAAAGTAGCGGACACATGTCGCCGATGGCATTAGCAGAATAAAAAGCGACGAGCGGGAACCGCTCAGCGGAACGCCGCGCCCTAGCGAAAATACAGGGTCGTTCCAAGAACTAACAATGATTTCTCCAGATCAGACAGATACAGATTTTGTATTTTTTTTTGAACTATGAGTGCAAATTTATCACTAGATGGCTGACATGGTCGTATTCAAGAACACGTATTTTAGATATAAATAATTTTAAATTAAATAATTTATAGACTAATAATAATTTGAAGATGGATGAGACTCGCAAGGGGCCGGAAAGAGTGGCGTATTAAAGAGGAGGCCTATACTCAGCAGTGATAAGATAACACCCAGACAGAGAAAAAACATAATGTTCATCACACAGATGTTTGTTCTCGGTGGGAATCGAACCCACGGCATTCGGCGCAGAAGGCAGAGCTACCAACTAAGCTGTGAAGGCTGTTAAAATACAAACTGTACAAAAATACTATAATGTTGGTAACTTTAGCGAGTTTAACCTTCCACCTTCAAAAGGCGGCTGAGTATGATCACGTGTTCGTTTGCAGAAGTTGGCAACAAGCCTCGACGTTCACATAATGGACCACCCTAGAGTCTAAATGCGGATAGTGTAATACAAGCAAGCCTAAACGTTTGAAACAACGTGCGTCAATCAACGTGAAGGAATCGGCATGTCGAAACCAAGCAAAGTTTTTTATTGTAGCGGACGTTGTTGGAGCACGTGCCTCCTGAGTACGAAAGTTCTATTTTTAAAACGTTGACTGTGAATCAAATAATTCAAAATGAAATGAAGGCTTATCAAATATGTATGTTTATGTATTAAATTAACATCCTAAAGTTCTAAAGGGCTACGGACTTCGCATACAAATGAAATTTAAAAAACAAAAAGTGCTTTTGTTTAGTGCACTTTTTGTATGTAATTTATCAGCAATTTTTATAAGTAGATAGTAATTTTCAAATACCTACATCAAAGGAATTAAACTCTAGTAGGACTTCAGTTACACGCATAGAAAAACAGGCAACAAACTTACCTCATTATGGTTTTTACTTTTTTTGTTAGATTTTTTTTACATCCTACTCTATTATAAACGCGAAAGTTTGTAAGTATGGATGGATGGATGTTTGTTATTCTTTCACGCCGGAACGGCTGAATGGATCTAGATGAAATTTGGCAGAGATATAGCTTACAGTCTGGAATAGTACATAGGCTACTTTTTATTCCGTGAGAATACCGGGATTCAAATCTGCGCGGGTGAAACCGCGGAGCGCAACTAGTAAATACTAAAGCTCACTTATGATACCAATCCAGCCTAGATCTGACCCTGCCGCGAAGTTTCGGCATCGTTCGATGGCCGAACAAAACGTATGGCAGGGGGGCCAGCGGAGCATGCAGCGTGATTCATGCAGTTATTCAATAAGCCAAGACTACCGTTTAGATTTACGAGGCTGAAGGCATCTAATTCCGGGAAAACATACTCATAATGACTTTTTCCAATAAGGCGATGACAAGAGCTAACGTACTTCTCGCTCGCACGATAGATATGTAGGTATCGCGATTATTTGATCAAAAATCAAAACAAAAAAGTGCTTTTCTAATTGCTCCGGGTTTTCTAAAAGCATTAGGACTCTTAAGGTTTTATGACGTAGGCTTTACCTAACACAGATATGCTAATCAAAAAGCATTAAATTTTATTGCCTATACGTTGCATTACAACAACATTTATTGATCCATTTGCTTTGTCCATCATAATAATATCCTACTTCCTACTAATATTATAAATGCGAAAGTTTGTAAGTATGGATGGATGGATGGATGTTAGTTACTCTAACTCCAGAACGGCTGAACGGATCTTGGTGAAAATTGGCACAGAGATATATTATAGTCTAGCTAGAATAACACATAGGCTACTTTTTATCCCGTGGGAATACCGGGATTTAAAACTACGCGGGCGAAATCGCGGGGTGCTACAAGTTTATCATAAAAACATCACAAAATGGGTTGTGATTTATATGATAAACGATATGAATTTCATTAAGAAAAATCTGTTAAAGTTCGATTCTTGTAACACAAGATTTATTTATGGATGGGAAAAATTGCCAAACACACTTTTGCAAAACAAAATATAAAAGTTCAAACCACAAACTCAAACCAAGCAGTTTTACAATAATTATAAGTACTGGCTATTTTTACGGGCTCATGTACAAATAGCTAACGAAGTTTTTTTCTTTTCTTTACTTGTGTTTGTGTAGGACGCACGTGGTATCGACACGGGTCTCAGTCGACCCCTGGCTTCGCACAAATCATGCGACATGCCGAAAGACCTACGCGCGGCGTTTACACAATAATTCAATCGGCTAATAAAAAGGAGGTATTTTTAAGCGATTTGGCAATTGAGGCTATTTTCATGAATGTATTGGGAAAATATTGGGCCTTACTAAAAAAACGGTGTTTAACTTTAAACAGTGTCTAAAATTAGCGCTGTCTCTGTTCATTAAGCAATGGCAAGAGATGTCAAAAGTTTAGGCAGTGTTTAACGTTTGCCTATTTTTTGTAGTAAGGTCCTATATATAGTATAGGTAGGTAATGTGTAATAAGTTATTCGCATTACATGATACACTTAAATATTACTATCACATATAAGTACCTAGCTTCTCAGTTTTTTAGGTACTTGCAATCAGATGTATTGTTAAAATACGTTAACTCGCGATAGCACCGACATAAACCTTTGTGGTTTTTAGATGCTATTTTTACCACAAATGTATGTATTAAGATATTTAATAGCTTATTAAAAAAAAAAAAAATATGTTTGACTACTACTAACGGTAGAAAATGCGAGAACCAAGCAATGTTGAAGTAAGCTTCATAATATTCCCGATAATTATCGCTTGTTAACTTTACCTCTCGAGCCAGCGATGCGCTCAAATTTGTCAGACCAAAACCTACTGCAGCCCCAATTTTAACAACGCTATAAAATATAGAAATAAAAATTTGTTCGCGAACAGGCAATAAAATAAAACGCTAACCGTTTTTACGGCGCCGACAATATAATGAAATAATCGTAACGGCAGTCGACGTCACATTGAATTGCCCGATAAATCTTCCGCGGGTCATATTGTCCACAGTCCGGTCCTTGGCAACACTTTAATATCGAGAAATATCATCTCGATAATCGAAGCGCGCACTAGTCGCCGCGAATAAATCACCGCCCGCTCCTGCACTCGTTTATTTTTTTAGACTTTCCATTTCCAAATAAAGTCCCCGAGCAGCGGGCCTCTGCTTCCTCCTTCCGGGGCGGTTTTTATATGATTTGTCGACTGTCGACCATTTCCCTTAATATTGTCGATATTTCAAATATTAATTGTTATAAATCAGAGAAAGTTTTTCCGTTTTTACAGCAGCTCTCGAGATTGGATTTTTATTACAAAAAAATTTGCCATATTACCCGCCCGCGTCGGACCTATCCTTTTATTGTTTTTAAATGGAAATAGAATCGATGAACGAGTCATACTTCCGAGGGGAAACCTGTTAAATTATTAAGGTACACTTAGCGCGTCAATCTACGCACTACTTTGAAAAGTTCCACCCATAAAACATTAACAAGCACTCAAGAAAATTCCCGAGCGGTAGTCCGTTCGTTAAGTAGTGTCAGGCTGTAGTTTTTCCCACCTCGAGTTAGCGGCGTCCGCGCGTCCACTCGAGTGCGGAGGGTCGCTGTCAACGCGATTGGCGAGCCGATATCTCCCAGGAGTGTCGCCCTTTCCTTCCGAGGGACTTCAGCGAAAGATCATCGCAAAGCCCTCAATTAATGACAAACAATGCCTTGGCGTCGGGCGCCCAATTTTCAGTTGTCGCTCTCGTTTTGCCCCGTGACAGTTGGCACGGGTCGACCTCACGCGACGCTGTCTACCTTATTCCCAGTGCCATTTGCTTGTGGAATTAAGTTTTCTAACAGTGGTCTATCACTGTCTTCTATAAAACTACTTAAGTTACCTGCTGTCAAAATCACATCACTTTCGAAAATATCATAATATTTGCAAGCGCAAGATAGTCTCTGCTCTTTCTAGATTTTTTTTACATATTTACATGGGTACGCACATCATGGCATCAACCATTCTAAACAATAAAGCAATGCAATCCCGCTGCCACTCACTTAAATTACCAAATACCCAGCTAAACACGTCATGGTAAAGTGTTGTCCGGTATTTTCATGAGGCTGAGATGTGAGTCGGCGCTCGCTCGCTCGGCGCCCGCTATCGATCCGGGGGCTGGCGAGGGACGCGGGGCCTGAAATTTGGGAAAACTTTGAAAGTTTCGCGTCTAATTCAGGCGCACGCACACAGCCGTACAAACAGCTCAACTTTCGCACACAGAGCCGAATGCTGCCTCGTAATTTTGTTTTGCGCCTGTTGTTTTCAAAATGTCACGTGTCCTCGACCTACGTGACTCAACGGATCTTGCGAAAGGGTTTTCACAGGCCAGAAATAATCGAATTGACGACCAGTAATCGTAGAAATTCCTGGTCACGTGGACCTTTTCCAAGTACCGACATATTATTTAACCCATCCATGCGCATGATCATTTGATGCTACTTACTCACTCAAAAGTGTTGGCTATTTTATCCTTAAGGAATAAGAAGCTTAAAACAAAAGAAAAATACAATAGAATATCCCAATGACCATTCCTTTGATACACATTGATGGCTTTTGAGAAAATTAACACAATACTGACTACACTCGTTCTAAGATCAAAGCGTGTGATCATCCATTGTAGCGCGAGTGCTTTGAAAGAAAACAATTAGAAGATGGGACATAGGGCGTAGCAGACGTTGGGACAATAGCACCGGGACCAGCCACTTCCGGCCGAGATCAAACAATATGTTGCATAAACCAGAGCGTAGAGGAAAATCAGGATAATGTTAAATAATTATTTGAAAATAGTTTATTTATTTTCTCAGTGCCTACTGCAGTACGAATGCCTAGGTCTGGGTCCTCCTTTAATCAATCTCGGTCTTGAATTAACGGGCAATCTTTTTTGTAACAGTCTGACCCCCGGTTTCTGAAAGCTCGATCAACACTAATCGGCTGTCAAGTCACTTGCTATCTCTTTGTGATATGAAGTAATAGCTGAAATAGCAAGTGACTTGACAGCCGATTAGTGTTGATCGAGCTTTCAGAAACCAGGGATAACACTAATAAAATTGAGTTATTACATAAAATTACGAACGACTGTAATTTGAACCTACGACCTTATAATTCGACGATATGACAGCACCACTAGACCACCAGTACACAAAAAGCCGTCTAATAACTCTTTCATCTAAAAAATCTGCCTTCAATTTATGGCTGGTATAATTTTAAAAACGTCCTTTGTCGTCCGCCTTCGGTAAACAGCCTGTTTGCAAATAAAGGGATTCCATTCAGAGCTTTTCAACAGCGAACACAAAAATGCTCCGCAAAATAAAAACAAAGCGCAATCAGCGTGATTTAATGGCCATTTAATTAGACTATAATTAATGTGATATTTTTCAAGTTGTCGCTTTTTTGTCGGTCGGTTTTGTTCCGTTTTTCTAAGCCGCATTGTCTTTGCGAGATTTATACGGAAAGTGTTTTCGAATTTTAAGGCAAAAAGCTTGTATTGTGTTGTTTCTAACACACCGCGGCACCGTTCTTTAGAACTGATTTTTGGATACATCAACTGTTTACCTTTGCGTGTCTTTTTTTAACCATTTAATTTTTTGTATTTATAAACATATTAGCAGATACATAATATTTAAAAACTATTCAAAGTTTCTTAATATATGCTACTTACAATTTTTTTTCTTTTTAAACTAAACCTCCGGTTTCTGAAAAGAAAGCCTTTTATATTTTTGTAAAAAAATATTTGCAAAGAAAATTACAATTACAATAAGTTACCTTTTAGTATAAAAATAAAGATAAACTCATATAATCATTGACAACTCTGCTTGACTGTGGATAAATGGAGCTAATAATAAGGTTATAAAAACAAACAATAACGTATTCAATGAACGATGTGAACTACTTGTTATTTTATTACCTACTTATAGTAAAAAGGGGTTATGATCCGTCTGGCAAGATAATTATCGAGCAGGCTTCTGAGGTGAAACGTGCTAAATGATATCTAGCTACTCATATCATGTCTGACAAAGACGTGTATGTTTTAAATGTTTGATTAAAATATTTGTATTATATTTCTGTAGCGAATGGTCTTATTCAAGGCATTGTGATGACACCAGTTAGTATGCGCTTGCAATCTGTTATGGTGTTTACCAACTAATCTCAAATTTTATTACATTTGGCAATAGTTGGTAGTGTTAGTAGTAGAGTAGTTTGAGCTGACTCTCACTACCCTCCCCTAGATAACCATCGAAAATTTTACAAAAAAACATACATTTTTAAGTCGTTCTAACTTGCTGAGCTAGTTTTCTGTGAGGTTGAGATAGCAAGAGTTAGCGTAATCAAGAACATGAAAAAGAGAGATTAAGCAAGGACAATTTTGGTAGTTTGGAAGAAAGTTAGGAAGTATAATTGTATGATTAGCATAAGGATTCTAGCGTAGGGAGATTCTATGTTAGAATAGGATTAGAAAAAACTTAGTAGAACGTAGAATAAGTTGCATTATTCATAACCCCATCCCATTGTAGTAAAAGATTAATAGAATATTATGTTAGTTACAAAAAGACTGACCCTAACAGAGGGAACTTAGTAGGTACCGTTTTGAGATGGAATAAAAAAATACCATTCCTGTTCTTACTGCATAAACAATTTACTTAAAACAATGGATTAACAAAAATGGTAAAAAGCAATGGTTCTACCATTGCTTTTCACGTGCACTTTTCGTAAGCCTATTTAATTTAGTTTCTCGTACATTATTAGCCTGTTTACTTGGATTCCGCCAGCTAACAAGATCTGAGTAAACCACAGTTTGTGTTAATATGACGTGGATTTAGGGGAGTTTAAAGAGCGGTGGCAACAAATAAAGCCATCGACAGTCGGGTCACGATACGGGATCAAGTGCAAGGGTGGTACACACGAGGTAATAATTCTAAGACGTACCCGGAAATAGGCCATAGAACAATGCTCTTGGTTGACTGTCGAATGGCAACCACGAACTGCTAAGCCAAAGCGTAGGACATCCACATACCGTATGAAAGAATAACATTATATGCTCTACGGGAAGTCGGTCGTTGAAGATGGCTCTGAATTGTTATTCCTGGAAATACATAGAGGAGGCTTATGTCCAGTTTTGAACTTCTTCGGGACAACGCTGTTAATACTTAAAATACTACTCTATATTAATACCAGACAGATAAAATAGTAATCATCGAACGTAGAAATGTGCTTATTCTCTTTTTTTAGATTCTAAAATCAATCATTTTTGCCTTGCTCTCTTGTTTGTGACTTTTCAGAAATATATTCAGTGATTTACCTATATCTATAAAAACGTAGAAGTGTTCAAGCGAAGTAAGGTGCGTCGACAAAGATGCCGGAGCCCTTTTATATTTTTTTTTTGATAACAACGTTCACGACTTAAACTAAAACGTCACAAAAGCGCCCCGTGTGTTCCAGCCTGTCCACCTCACAAGGAAACCGGAGCAGAGTAAAGTAATAAGAAAGGTAGAAGTGCCCCATTGAATGATAACTCCGGGCTCTTTGTCTCGCGAGTCCGTCTTGACGAATCGAATTAAAAGGCTTATTGTGTCTACGTGACAAGCTCAGCCCCTGCGAAGCGTCGACTTTTTGTTTCAACCAAACTAAAATATTACAGACATTCACTACGACCCCAGCGAGGAGGGATTCGAGATTTGCTACGTGAATTTGTACTCAATTTTTAAAGAACCCTTAATTAAGAGAGTTGCTCTTTATTGGCAAGAGAAGTCTTAATGCGTTAATTGTCGAAATGCAATCTTCGGGAGGGGTTTTTAATCATTTGAATGCGTCATATTTTAATTTAGGGAAAAGTTTGGGATTGCTCTTGACGGAAAGACGTTAATGTGTTTCTTAGGGAACTAAGTGGAGTGATGTCACAGATTTTGTGATAGTGAATTTATAAGGGAGAATAGTTACTGATATGTACTTTTGTTTTGTTTCAGGCATCGTTGCGACATCGGATACCGTCACCTTCAGATCAAGGTAAGGCAAAAGACAGACAATATACAATTCATATGCATTTATTTTCCAAATAAGTGAGGTGATACAGTAAGACTTAGAGTAAGTACCATGTATATAGTATCGACCTTGCAAGGGACTGGAGTTTGAGGGGGTTAAAAAATCTGTCTAAACAGTGTGCACGGATCCTATTATATAGATTCATCCCACAACAAAACACTTCCTCTACAACTTACCACTCTTAGCGGGCATATTTTGTACTAAGTTTCACGCAATATTACTTCTTTTTGTAAAAATATTGAATACCAAGCTGGTAATTTTTCAGCCTTGACATTAAGCCGCCGTCCCCCAACATGTCTTAATTATTCATTACATCTCACGACGTCTTGCGTAGACTTCCAAAAAGCGTCTATAAAAATTGGTACTTTTAGTAAAAACGAACACGCACATTAATGAGGGCCGTGCAATATTTATACACAAGGAACCCTAATTGCTAGGGTGGAGAGTGGAAAAAATGGGCAATTTCACGTAATGTAATATGTATATTTAAGGCGAGGTTTCGAAAACGGAGGAATTTTGTCGCGGTCGTACTTATTACGCAACCACTTCAAACGTCTTTTCTGCTGTGGTGATGGATAGGAATGAAAGTAGCTCCGGTTTGCGGTTTAAAGGAACTTTCTCGAATAAATGGGATTGTCTTTTAGGGAATGAAGAGTTCTTTGATCGTGATCGTAGAGAAAGGTCAAAAGCAAAACGGTTTTTGAGAAGTTTACAGCAACTTTATATTTACATTTTGATGTTCTGAAATTCTGAATATTTTCTAGCCCGTTGAGTTCAATTTTCGTAGACAGTTATTATATGCGTTTGTGTAGCAGGTTTTTACCTAGGTGAATTAAATATTTTTTCTAATAATTACACTATTACGTATTAAGTACGTAACACCTAGCATAATAGGCTATCCCGAAAAATCTTCACATCACATCACATCACATCACATCACATCACATCACATCACATCACATCACATCACATCACATCACATCACATCACATCACATCACATCACATCACATCACATCACATCACATCACATCACATCACATCACATCACATCACATCACATCACATCACATCACATCACATCACATCACATCGCATCACATCACATCACATCACATCACATCACATCACTTTGGCTTTGACTTGGTTTGGGGCGAGATAGTGCTGTGTGGAATGTCCATCAATATGTATATTATGTTTATTTAAAGAAATATTTATGTTCGCAATCACTTTTCACGGACAGCTAGTACTCTTAGAGTTGAAAATAGTGAGTAGTGAAAAGTATCGAAGTAAGTAGAGTACCATCCGTAGCGTTCTGCGCAGCAAGTGGCCGGGATTTTTATTTTTTCAATATGTTTAGGTTCGGCTCCCCTCCCCTCGCCACAATTTCCTCTTGAAGGAAACCCTCAATCTAATGATACCGCCGTGTTAAAAAACACAAGGAAATTTAATAACGCCAAGATCCTGGCTTACGATAACAAAGAAAATTTAATTTCGACGATTCCCACATGCTCAATATTGCTGAGAAAATACGCCCTTGTAATTTTTTATTTGTAAATTTAACTGGTGTTGCAAACCAAATATATAACATTGGTTTCAGAGAAAATTTCTGCTTGCTGCAGAAGATTGAATAGTACTACGTAATTTTGGTGTAATGTGCACTTGAAATAAAATTTATTATGTCCAAAAAGTTATATTAAAAGTTAAAAGTTATATTATTTTAAAGTTATATATTTAATAACCTTTGGGACATTATATTTTTTTTGTGATTTCCTTAAGTGTAGTCTATAAATTGAATAAAAAGTTACATATTTAATTTATAAAAGGGAGGAAGGAAGGGCATCACATGGGCAGTGTTGCAGCTGATGATGTTAATTATCTTGCTCGTTTTCCTCATAACAAGATGTGACAACTAAAATTAGCCAAAAATGGACAGTGAATTTTTATTTTATATACAATTCATTAATGGAACAAGCAGATGGCCCACCTGATCTTAAATGCTAACCATCACCTATAAAAAGCATTGCCTCGTAAGTCATGCACGATAAGAACGTGCCCTATGATGCACTGCCCTTCTTCCACCAACTCGAGACCTACAGACGTTAAGCCTCATGTGCCTGTAATTACACCAGCGACCACAATCTTCAAACCAAAACCCAGCAACGCTGCTTGGCGGCAGGAAAAGGTGTGGTGGTTTATATTCGCACATAAATAGTATTTGATAGCATTATAGCGATAAAACAGTCGTATCGCATACATTGCGCGCTAAGAGAATAAAACACACACGTAACACGTGCACACATGACAACCTGTCATAATTTCTCCCAATAAAAAGCTCAGTTCACACTTCACACCTACATTATTAGCTATTCACGTCGCGGCGGGGAGTGAGGCTTGAAATAATTATTGCTCGGTTGACAAATTGCCGGCAAAGCCTACGTGTCGCTGTAACAATTTGATACAATTTTCACCGCCTTTCCTTTCTCGTACGGGCCGACTGATTTGCATACGTGCGGGGTGGGATTATGCTAATATTTTTTTACACACTGTTTGCTTACTCTATACACAGTTGTGAGACAACAGCTAATACATTCCAATTTAACATTCTTGTCATAAACAGACTATGACCCCTGGTATTCGTAGTTTTTTTTTGAGTAAAAAAATCAGGTTAAGGACAAGAGAAATGAATTTATTCACGAGTTAATAAATACATTTGAAAAGCATGCGTTTATGTGTAATGTTAATACGATGTGTTCGCTTATGTGAAATAGAGAATACTAGAATAGAAATACACCATGCCTTAAATGCCTTTTTCTGCCAAGCACCTTTGCTGTGTTTCCGTTTAAAGAGTGTAGTTTCCGGTGAAATTACTGGCACACGAGGCTTAACATCTGTATTCCTCATGTTCATGAGCAAAGGGCAGTGCATCGTAGGGCACGTTCTCATCGTGCGTGACTTACGAGGCAATGCTTTGTTATAGGTGATGGTTACGACTTTAGCTCAGCCACTGATTTTTTCATTATATATAAAATTGTATAAACATAATATTTTACAGAATTTTCTATAGAAATCAACTGCCAAGAACTCACACTCTTAAATCTATCAATGTATATTATTTTGCAACTGGTGTGCACCAGCCCTTACAAAGTTAACCAGGGGTTCATCCAAAACTGTGACCCACAGGAAAAGGAAACACTTCGGGCGCGTTTTAAAAAGATTTACGCGCTTTGTCGGGTCATTAAGTGCGGAACTAATTTGCTTACCTTTGAAATGTGTTAGTCTGTCCTGGGTAATTACAGGGGGTAACCGCCAGTAATGTGATATGCAGATTTCAGTGTCAATGTTGGTTTTTCCGCACCCTCTACCACATCGCGTGGAAAATATATTTTAATGAAGACATGCAGTGCCTTGTTTTAACTAAACCATAATGCTAAATCAGCCACACCGTGGTTTTTCAGAACCAACGTATTCACAGAATCAACAGGCGATAAATATTTCAGATATAAGTAAATAATTTACTTTACAAAGTTTTATTGAAAATACTTTATTGCACATAAGAATAAAATTACAAACGCAAACTCAAGAAAGAAAGAAAGAAAGAAGAAAGAAAAGACATTTATTTAAACATACCGCACACGACAGACTGTACGAAACATATATATATATTAAAGGGAAATATTCTAGACAGATAAGACAATAAATATTCTTTCTCAATATTATATCTTATCTTTATCTTTATTCTCAATGCTATAAAGCATTATCTTACAGATAATCTTTGTGTATTGTGGACCATAAGATGTGTCAGTGCTCTAGAGAGGAAAACGTACATACAGTTAACCTAATACAAGTGAAAAGTTTATAATATTATTTGGATTTGAGAGATTTTATATTTATTTTAAATTTTACCCAAAAAAGGTAAAGAAAAAAGCTTTAGCTTTTGCTCAAAACGGTCAATCCTTGTAAGATAAGTCTTGGGGTTATTTGTTAAAACACCAGCAAATAAAGTAACTAATAATATCACCCATGATAAAAAAAACCATATGAAAAAACCATAAAAACAAGGTCATGCCCGAATGATCCTTAAAAAGCAAAAAAACGTATCCTTTTGAATAAACAAATACCTATCAGGCATTTTCCCACGGTTTTCAATAAAAACAAACTGCGCAAATCGGTGGGCTGGCTTTGAATTAAGCCGAGCGGCCATCGCCGGATGGCCCGTGCGAGTGAAAAATGTTATACGCCACCTGTGGCTCGTACGTGTAATCGTATGCGTTTATCTCCGGGACCGCATGCAGTACAAAGATATAGCCTCTTGTGGAACTAGAACTTTTAGTATATTGTTTTGGGAATTATTTCTGCTGTAAACACTCGGGCTACGACGCTAAGCTTAAGAAATTGTGAACTCCACTTCAATGGTTCACTTCTTCTGCTCTTTTACTTCAATTTAATAAATAAATGTAACCAAACAAGATACTCTTTTTCAATTCAATAAACTTACAACAGGCCTGTTGAATCAGATGATCAGTTTGTAAATTAAATATCATTTTTAGAAGTTTGCACTGGTTTTATGGTTTAATCAGCACAGCAAATACGAGTATCTTGTTATGCCGTAAAAATACAATGAATTCAATAACACCTTAAAAATTTTAATTTCACTTCTAGTGATCACTTCATATCCCCAACATCGATGCTCACGTGCCGGGCCCTGTTTGCAACCATTCAATTCCACACCAATAGGCCGAATTTATGCGGCGTCCGGCGTCCGCCATCGGGCAATTATCATCCGCAATGACTGGTCTCTGTCCACTCGGCCCCCGGCCGGCGATCGACACGATACATTCCCGCACCCATCCAATTAACACGCCCATTGCATCTCGCTCAATTGACCAACGATTTATCGACACAGCCCAAATCAGAATCCATTCAACCTTTTTTCACGGATGCCACACGATTTTCCCACGGTTATGAGGTCTTAATAGTGAACCACGCTCTTTTATGAAGCCGAGCGGACACAATAACGATAAAGGTGAGCAGAAAATCCGGACAATAAACCTCGACAAAAAAGCTGAGCGAGGGCTAGTGCGGGGCAAATAGTTCGTGAAATTTCGAAGGGTCCCACGCTTCGGACGGGACACTTTACGACGGTCCTCTCAGTAAACCTGCCCATTATGTTGGGTTAAAGGATCGGAGTCCTCCAGTTATAAAGATGCCGAACGCTCGGCTAAGATTTGTTGCCGGTTCATGGATGTAGAAGGGTTGTCGGCTGCAGCGGAGGGTATTATGATCATGTCGAGTCGAGAGGTCGTATCGTTTCCAGGAGTCAACATTGCGAACACGATTGAGGACTTTCAAGAGCCGGTGCGGAAATATGAAACTGATTTTATGAATTGAATTTTTTTTTGTGAGCGTAGTTCATTTTGTCGGATAACGATGCAGCCCAACCAAGTTTTTAATGATTAAGAAGTGGTTTGCGTTTCACATTCCACTTGTTAGATTAGATTTCAGAGAGCGAAAGAAACTAACTCGTATCTACAAATTACCACTTCAAAAGCGCTACAGCTCGACACCTCGACGATTCTCAAAAGGCGACACCATCACACAACCACTAAGAAACAGCATGTTTCTAGATTATATAGACCCTTCTGCAGTTACTTTAGGGTCTATGTTGCCTTGTATCATGAACATCCGGTGTAAATACAATCAGGTCTGCAGGCGAGACATCTAAGGCTAATTGTACACGGCAATCGTGACCGTCCAGTGCAAATAGAGGCGAGGTAAAGGCGTTTACAGGTGTTTGCCGACAGCCCCCACGTAAACAGCTCACTTGGCAGCTCCTTTCGCCGTCTGTCTAGTACTCAAGCTCCGTTGTACTGTTTGTATTCATTGGTCCTGTAAGCAGACATAGGTAAATAGATGAGATTACAAATTAGTTAATAGTTTAGATTACAAATGAGCCTGTGTGTAGGAGTTCTAAATATTATTAATACTTGCATTTGTTTAAATATTTGGTTGGTCTTTCGTCAGTATACACATTTCTAACAAGCTCAAATTCGTGATCTTAATAAGTGTGGAAATCTCGTGATTCTGACCAGATTCCTTGCGAGGTTTTCGCTGCAAAAATAATCTTTTTTTTTTCACACCCATGTCCGTCGTAGTTCGACTATGTCTTCTATTAAATTCGGCTCCGAAAACAGACACGGTATTCTGGGGTTGAAAACTTCACACGATAGCATAGCACATCCTCCCAGTTCAAAGTAGATTGCTTGAAAAAAGATTTCGTATTCAATACTGTGCAAATACAGTTAGTCATTCGTGAATTTTAATTTGGAATAATACGGATCTATGTTTTAGGAAGGAAGCAAGGAATTTAGATACAAAGCACAAAGCTCTTTAATAAAAATAAAACGATTTATTTAATAGCACTTTCGATAAGCGTCACAAAGTTTTAGTGGTCAAAATTAGCTTTGTATTATTGTCGAATGATGTCCGCAATGCTAAATGTACCCAAACGGTCTCCCATTCACCAAAAACGCCAAACGCGGTCTAGGCTGTTTGCGGCGGGACGCGCCTCGGTCAATCCTTTTGACGCCGACAGTGGACCTCTGAGCTCTCACCTGCTACCGCAAATGTTTGTTTGAACTGTGAACTGCTGATGGGAAATAGATTTAGCTGTGATATATGGTGTAAAATATTTGATGGAAAAAAATATTTTTTTTTGATAGCTAGACGTTTGACTGCCATCTCACCTGATGTAAAGTGAAGATGCATTCTAAGGTGGAGCACTCTTAGCTATAATCCACTTATTCACTCTTGTTTTAAAAATTCCTAAGTTTCTAATTTTAGGTCCTCAGACTCTTTCAATTTTTAAGCACCTACGAATCATTGAGCCGAATAAAAAAGAATTATTATGTTTTTGTTCATTGTCGAAAATGTTATGACTCTGCGATTTAAGTTTAGAATTTTTAATTTCGATTTTTTAAAGCTCGTGGTTGAAGTGATAGCGCATCCACCAAGCGATTGATTTCATGATTTTCATGTTTAAAGTATCAGAACCCTGAAATAAAGAGAGAAAACTTGTAATTTTGAAATGGTGATGATGATGATATAAAACCTCGTTGGCTTAAGAAGTTGCGTTGAGTATGCGGATCAGAACAAAATATGCAAGTACCGTCGCGAGGCAGGGCGCTTTTGAAGCGGACCTCCCGACGCTGCATATTACATGAGACCAACTTTTACCAATTCCTTCAATATTTCATCGTGGGAAATCCTCTGCTTTTACTCTGTCTAAAATTCAATTTATTCTGCTCACGTATTCAGCGTAGCATACGAATTTATGTGTGACAAAAATAAACATGAACACTTATGTTGTGTTTCTCTTAATGAATTTCCTGAAAATAAATAGTATATAAAAAACTATCGTTGTTGGTTGCTTACTAATTTTAGCTAATTTTTAGCCTAACTTTGTGTTACTAGGCTCCAAATTACAATAATGTATCGTACCTGAAGGAACGTTCGAAAGCAAATAAATGTATTTTTTTACAAAGAATAGTCCGTCATTTGACTACAATCTCACCTGATTGGAGCAGAACGGCCTAGAAGGAATCTATTCCCCTTGAAAAGATTGATATCGTAGTGATCCAGAAAATTTGTTATTTCTACCTTTCATAAAAAATGTATACAAAAATTAGAACCATCTTTTTTTTATATGATTTTACTTCATTCTCATCCGATAAATACAGTGTAACCATAAATTATTTCTCTTTTGACTTCATTTTACAACCATTCAAGAACAATATTATAACAAAACTCAAGCTCATTGTACTCAGCACAATAGGTGCAATACTCAATGAGAAGATTGCACGTGAAATGGACTCTTGCACACGATGCGAGCTTGACGCATTGACATTTTGTGTGCTCTATTCTTGTATACTTTATAGAGATTTAAAAAGCACGAGGTTTTCAGTAACTTTGTATATGTACTCATATTATATTTTCATAGAAAGATATACATCTCTTTTCGGACACAAATATCCTACGATCTTCACCATGGCATCAATAAATTAGCCATTTGAAACGGCCTACGTTTCCTCTGTAAGTTTGTTCAACATTCTTTCAAGAACCTTTATTCCAAAGTTGCTGTCAATATGAAAAAAAAACCCATGATAATTATAACATCTCGTAGCGCTCGTTACGAACGTAGCCCGGCTACGCTCAGCCGCTACGAACGCCTAAAAACCTACCTCGTTTGAAACGAATCTTAATTTCATCTCCTAATACATTCCCGTGTTTGCCCTCCATCCAGCATCCATCTATTTGCGCTCCACCGCATTCGTTTCTCGCTAGATGGATACCATATTTTCCTTTTGTCTAGACGAAATCTTAACGAATGTTTAAGTAGTACGAGTTCTGATGAGATATGCGAATGCTATTAAAATTTTAAGAGATACTGTACGTTAACATTTTAAACAGAGAAAATGTTAACGTAACTTTTGTAGCTTCCGCATAAGGCTTGCAATACAAAATTTGGGAGACCTTTAAAAAGTTCCGTTTATAATAAAATGTTCCGCGAAGAAATCTTAGTGAACCGGTGACCGCAAAACAAAGCACAATAGAATCTTTGAGAGAATCGTGTATTACCAACAAATGCGAGTTCGTAACGGGGGTGGTATCTCCAAATTGCTCATGTAAGACAAAATTAACCCTCACCCACATTAACACAGATAAGTCGGCGAGCTCATTTGCGAGCCTTCCGGCTGGCGCTCGTTACATCTTGATATTCTTTACCCCTTCTCCGATACCAGCCACATGAGCAATAAATGGCGCGGAAGCTCCTATCGCAAGCACCGCCCGATATCTTCCATCCGAATTAATTTGAGAGCGCTCCGAAACGAACTAAGTTCGCGGACTTGTTATTTCCACGTGCACCGGAGCGTTCCGAACGCGACTTCTAATCGCGAAGTCGCGAGATAAAATGGCGACCCGTAATTACCATAACGCCTTTCGAAGATATGTGGAGAATCTTAATGGTACGGTGGCTCCGTAAATAATGGGCTCTTATGGGAAAGTTGGTAAAGAGCACTGTTTCGTGTGTAATTTTAAGGGCTTCCTGCCTCACGTGCTTTTTGAATAATGTGCTGAGTGGGTGCGTTAATGATGGCTTTTGTTTTGATATAAAATTATTACAGCACTCACGATTAAATTCAACGCGTATCTTTACAAGATTTTTTGCTCAGACTCTATTTTTCCATTGGAGGTCAAAGCTAGCTTCGTGTACTAGCTAGATAGCAGGCTGTAATTAAATAAATTTATAGGACTGGTTGTCTCAGTAAATAAATTTGAAGAACATAAATGAATGAATTGAGAATGAGAAGTAAAAGCAGAATAAATGCTTGATGATTTTGGTACAGGAGTTTTAATTGTTACTACCTGACCACCCTCATAAGGTCCATACCTCTGGAACGGTTTTAGTCTTCAGCACATTTTTGATATTAGCACGGCCTTTGTGTTGTAAAGGTAAAGGTAGTTACGTGCTCAGTAGTAAATTAGTCTCGCAGAATGCAGCAGGCGGTACAACAAAGCGTAATACCGCGATCGCGCTATCTGCGGCGGATGCAGCAGTGCCACGCGACTGTCGCCGATTACGCCTGAATTATGAGCTGTGCATGAATTGTGGTCGCCCGCGGCGCGACACCACAGCGCTCCTTCCCGCGCGTCTTTTGTGGAGACGTAATTAACCCTAATCAGTACGTAGAGCACCTATAAAATAACTTTGGTATCTTTGAAGAGAGGATATTAAGAGAGGATAGTAAGATGACCAAGAATTAAACGAGAAAGAATTTGAAGAAGACATATTGCATGACATCCGTATGCTTCAAGTTGATGGACGCAGGGGCGTGCATCATGGGGCACGTTCTTATCGAGCGTGACGTACGATGAAAATGAAAATGAAAACTGGTTTTTTCTTGGTCGTCTTACGTTTCTATCAGTGTACCTAAGATGGCTCAAAAATACGAGTGATGGATACCGCTTTTTTATTTCGTATAAGGCTAATAGACAATCGCATCTTAAATATCCACAAGGGTTTTGTAATGATGTATAACACAAAAATGTATGCGATCAACAAGTTGCAGAAACGTTGAAAATACAAATATTTTCCCGTCAGGCTTTCAACACATCAGATTATGAATATGATCCTAACATTTGCACTCCGCACTACATTGTTCCACTATGCATATTTGCGAAGCGCGCTTATAAGGTACATTTCGAAATGCACACAACCCACACCTCGTAGCCTGCGGTAAACGTGCTCCCTCGAATTACAAGCATTGTAAATTAGGTACCAAAAACAGTCTCATTTTCCACCCGGTTGCAGCTAATATTGTCTCGCTCCTGAAATATGCAGTTACCTGCGGGATACGCTGTAATTGTCGAATATATTGCATCGTTTAATCCACCTACATCCTCTGGAATGTTCGAGAACGCAGCAGAGATTTGCGGCGAACTCTTGGCCTCGGGCCTAGCGCGGGCTTACGAGACTTAAATTCCCAAAGATGTCTCGAAGCAACTGCTTTTACGAACACAACTAAGCACATCTGTAAACAAACATTAAAAAGTCGTTTACTTTCGCCGAACCCTTTTAAAAAGAGTTAAAGTTGCAACGCCCCGAACCTCCTTAGAGTCCCGAAACTCGTGCCACTGTAAACAGCCGTGAGGCGTCGTCGATGAAATTACAAAAATGTAAAAGAGCTAATGTTTGCTCACCTTAAACCCCTTCCCGACCCCGAGCCGGCGTGACGAGCCGGATAAAAGGCTTTAATACACCCTCATCCCTTATTACGAAACTTGAAAAAGACAACAATATAGATCCAATGTGTCGCGGGCGCGGGCAATCATACGCGCATCAAAGGTGGCGCGCCTGCGAGCTAGCCAAGTGTGGAGTCTCCTTTATGCTGCTCTGTTTTGTAATAGCATTTTGTATGGAAATGCCGAGTCAAAGGGCTACACGCGTTATGAGATCTGGAACAATACGGATTGTGACAATCCCGTTTCCTTCGTACGTGAGGAAATGATATTTGAATGTTTAATGACAACCCTGAATTTGAGTATCGTAAATATGAATCTAGAATTTGAGACTGCTACATTGTTGCGCTAACCTTCAATTTTCAATACGAGTTTCTCAGTGACGAATGATTTATGGAAATTGAAACTTGCCAGAAATCAACAATTCTGTGCGGTGTTTATGTTTAACTAAACTCTTTGTCACTTTGATCACCTCGATCGGTTCGTGCAAGTAGCACATTGAAAAACTTTGGAATGAACGTACTGGAGTTGAGCTTGTATCGAGCGCTTTATGCTGGTGGCTATTTTCATCACGCCATGAGAAAGCATTATAACAGTTCTTAATTAAAATCACCGGTGGTCTAGTGGGAGTGACCCCGCCTTCCGATCGTAAGGTCGCAGGTTCGAATCCGGTCGTGCACCAATGGATTTTTCTATCGAAAAATTTATGTGCGCAATGCCAGTGCTCTTAAACGGTGAAGGAAAACATCGTGAGGAAACCAGTTAGTATTCTAACAGCGGCGATGGGCTTGCAACCTGTCACGTATGGAATACTAACTACTGCAAAATGTGGGTATGTGCCAAAAGTAATGTTTGGACGTACCTCTGACTACCCCCCTTAGACATCCTCAAAGAATCTTGAATTAGTACCTACTTGGTACTGGGAGATCTGAAGGGATATCTACCGTGCCTGGGGATCAAAGTCGTGAAGCTGTTTCAGTTTCAGTTTAATTAAAATCTTAATTTAAAATATACTAACATTATAAATTTTTACTTATTTACAGTGACATCCCTCATTCATGATCACACTGATTATTACTTCTTACTCTTCTTACCTGTTTAATAAATAAGGTACTGTCGTTGGTTACAAAATAAAATTCAGTAAATTATTTTTGTAAAATCTTCTCTGTGCATTTTATGTGTTTGTTTAATTCAAATGTGAAGAAAAATATGAGAGTCACCTAGTTGTAAGAAATTTCAAGATGTTCCTTGTGGTTTTACTGAATAAAGATATTTTGACTTTGTAACCTTTTTTCAGTGAGTGGGAATTAAAGTCGTAAGCTTATTCTTCATGTCTTAATATCTCCTCCATACTAGCACAGCCTCTAGGCACATCAAGCAGTCATTACCGCCCTCCTGAAAAATCTCAGCGCTGCTTTGCAAGTCAAAGCTCCTTTGCACGCGTGACAGGCGACACTCATCGGGTCGGTAAGAGGTGGAGTGTGTGAATTTTCATATTGGGTGTGTAGGCACAGGTGTTGCGCTGCTTTAAAACGTTGACGATGTACCCATTTCTTTAAATGTATCTACGCATTTTTGCACAAAGTTGTTTTTTCTTTTAATTTATACATTTTGTGATGTTATCGTGGACAAGGCGATGATTTTTTTTTAAACCGTCCTTTGACTACATTCTCCTGATGGTAAGCGACGATGTAGCCGACGTTGGAGCAGAACGGTCTAGATGACACCTATTCACTCGAGCTTTGAAGAGATTTAGATTATATGATGGCGAGCTCTTAACCAAAGATAAACAAAATGAGGATAAAATTGGTAATGTTAGCTCTAACTTTTATCAAGCTAAATTATTTAAATATTCCCCAGTTTGTCCACCGACATCTGCAGATACCGAACGAGGTCCTCGCTTGATTTATTTTCGTGTAAACGTCACCACAAGGTGCTTATTTTTACACCTTTGACTTTGGGCTCTCGCATTAATTTTATTTAAAACCTACTTTTGACGTGCATTTCAAAACTTATAACCATATAAAAGATATATTTCACCGAGTGATATATTTATTTGAGATAATGCTTTTGTTCTACAAAATTGATAAAATATTTGACAAACCAAGACCCCTATAAAATGTTTTAGTTGTGCCTTGAAGTTGGCAAACGCCAGCACAATTATCTCCGGATGGGGGAAGAACTGAAATAGATAACGAACTGCAGATGCCTTAAACAAATGGTTTTTGAGAAAATAAAATGTGTTAGAAAACAATAGATTTAAGATAGAATTCCACGCACGCCAATCCACACATCGTTAAGGCGACGTGTACACCATTACGCGAAATTATTCGCACATCCCTCAAATTGACATTCAATCAGCGTCGCGACATTGTTTCCCTATCAATCCTTATTGGAAGTAGGCGCACGCGCGCCGATATGCCGCGATATTCCGCCATCAAATCGCAATTTGTTTATGAAAATTTATTGTATTCGCCATTACCGCACGCGGATTCTTTTCCTTTGGGAGCGACCCCGCGGAACGAAATCACCTTATTCAATTCCCTTTTTGCATACATCACACACATGGGTGTCTTCGAGGGTAACTCACGGTTTTTGTCTGAACACGTGAATTGCGTTTGGGACCCGTGTACGCTTCTTATTAGTCTGGATCGGGAAGCTTTTTCTTATATCGCTTGCGGGTGAATTTACATCTCATCATACTTTGCGTGAATCCGTACAGTGTACTCGCTAATTTCTTTTTTGTGTTCAAAGAAATCTACACTTTTATTGGTGGGTTTCTACATTTTAATTTTTAATCCAGATCCCAATTATTGAGGCTATGCTGGACTTAACTCGTTTCTGAATGGAGTCAAAAAGAATAATCGAACTGTAGCGTAAAAAGATTTTTTTCTAATGTTTATTTGGCAGATCATTTTTTTTATTGTAGTTCTAATCATAAAGAAATGTTGAAAAATTATAAAACCCTTAAAAGCACGCTGATAACAGCTTCATAGGGGAGAAGAATCAAGAATTCTCCTACCACCGCAGAAAATCATTTATCAGCGTCGAATTAGCGCGTCACATATGCAAGGTGTCGATGGCATCGGCGCGCGAGATATGACGCCCCTCTGTTCTCGAGGATTGCGCGAAAGAATTGTCGCATATATCACGGTTAATAGGGTGAGGAGAGAGCACTACTTATGCCTAATGCGACAAGGAAACATGGTACGCGCCCGCATACGAATACATTTCAGGAAACTGGATTTTCAATGGCAATAAATACTCGCAGCAGCACCGAGCTTCTGCGGAAATATGCGAAGATTATACGGATGTCGTAAGTTATAAAAGGTAATATGGAGTCGATTAGGTTGCTAAATTTTGTCTTAACACGAACTTACGCAATTCAGAGTTCATACATTGTTTTTGCTCATTTTGTCCCGTCAAACTGCCAATGGTTTATTTCAATTTACCATAATACTCGGTATTGTGGTTAATAGATTGGATACCTACTTTGATCATTGATCAAATTACCAACATTTTTGACTATTATCACGTACTGTTTGGGTTTATTCTTTAATGTCATCTTACCAGTCTCTTCTGTTTTGTGAATATCTCGTGGTCTATCAATAAACAAAATAGCTTCAATTTCAGATTTCATTTTAAATCTTAAGACTAAAAGTCTTTTGAGAAAATATTATTGTAGAGTACTCTATCAAAACCGTTACGTACAAGTCCAGAATGATTTGTCTATTTCACCCATGATACTTCCCGCGACAAAGTGCTACACCTGTACACCTGTACCAATGCTGCGATACAAAAATGCCCCATTACCCCTTTCTTGTGGCATAACAATGTACCGTTGACGTGCTCGTAAACACGATGGAATGACGCTTCGTAAAAAGCTACGACGTCGGTAAATATGGACAGGCGATGTCTTGCCGACTCCAAAATGACGGTAAAAACGGTAAAGACGCTTTTACCGCAACCATGCAGACGTGCGAAGCTAATTCTTTATTGATATGCTTGCACCGCTTAGTAGAACATATCCTAGCTTCATGGGGAAAATAGAAACACCGGGATCTTGAAGCGATGTTTGTGTATTCTTTTTATAATCATACACTCAAAGCATTGTGATCTTCTTTTTTCTTATAGGATATAATGTGATCCGGGTTTTTTGCTTTATGTTTTACTTACACAAAGGATTTAGGCTGTGATTTATATCTTAAACATCAATGAGAAAAATTACAACAGGTAAGGTATGTCCGTCCATGTGGAAAAATCTTCAACTTCAGTGCAGCTGAAGCATAGAATTTTGCAGTATTTTGAAATCGAGACTTGATGCGTCTCGATCAAGACTTGAGTATTGTTCTAAATACCAGATACCTAGGTAGACGCCAAAACAATCAAACTTGTAATAAGTTAACTATGAATCAAATAAAGCTAAAATTCACTTGAAAAGCACTTAGCAGGTTACTGGATGTTACTTATTAATAAAACTGTGGTTTATCGTGAGAAAACACGACCCTCAAAAGAGTGGTGAAGATGCAAATCACAGGCTTCGCGTCTTAACGACTCACATTTTCTTTCCCTCGTATGCTCATATCTTGGCTCATGTCACTCACAGTCTACGTCAATATAAAATAAGGTTTACCACGCTGATATTAGGTTCAAAATGCCTTGATTGCCAAATTTAAAAAATGCTTCAAATCCTTTGCTGACTTTCAGACTTTATATTTCTCGCATTTTCCACAAATTTCAATCAGTACGTTCAAAACATTATAATGTTTATCTGATGTTTATATAATGTTTTTGTTGTTTATTTGATTTATCTATAGATAAATCATTTGTTTTTTTATTTTATGCACAGCAAATTTTTACTTAGTTTCACAAGTAACCTAGTAATAAAATACTGCAATGTTTTAGTGTTCAAGACTATGCAATAAGGTTTGCAATAAACATTTTTTATCTTTATCATTTATAAATGGTACAGTTAAGCGCATAATACTTCTCAATCTGTGTCACGTACGTAGGTAATTCTTTAACATCATGTGCTGAAAATATAACAGCTTTTTAGAAAGGGGCGTCTGATAAACTCCGTATAAGTATGCATTGTGCGTAGAAATTATACATACGAGTGTTTAACATAATCTTCGGTGCAGTAATAAAGATTACCTTTGCCAATTTTGTTTTTGAACCGTCATAAATAAGTATCTATCTAGTATGGTATTATTATAAGGTTATAATAATACCATACTAGATAGTTACTTGATGATAGATGCACTTTTTAACACGATTTACTTATTGGGCTACTGTACCCGCATTTAGAGCTTATGGAAATGGTAGGTACATAAAAATGGTATATTGTTGTAAATATATTGTATTGTTCCTATGTACAAATGATTGTATATAGGTACAATACAATTTACACACAACACAATATAAATATTATTGTAGTAAGTACTTACTTACTGAGGATTGTGTGTGTATACGCAACTGAAACTCAAATCACCCACACAGTCGCAAAGTCTAAGCATACAAATATATGCAAATACAAACTAAACAAATATAAACTAAATACTTAGAAAAATGTATACAAAAAAAAAGATAAATGGCGTCTATTTTTAATCAAATTAATTCATAAAACTTTAGTTTATTCACATTAATTAATTAGTGAGTCCGACGTTCCTGTAAAAATCAAAATTGTCGCGAACATAATGGCTCAAATAACCCAACTCAGCAAACGACTTTTCGTCTAGTTAATAACAAAACAAATTGAACAAAATTTTCGTGCAGTTCAGACAATTCATCAAAATATGTATTGGGCAAAAAATCCTTCATTATTAAATTTTAAAGACAACCCTACTATTAACTAATATAAAATTGTGTTTGGATGTTTGTTCGTGCTTTTTTTTTGCTGCGGAAAAAAATTGTGTTACCCATAAGATAGTTTTGTATTACCTATGCATAATTAGTATTACCTAACTAAAATCCAACAAAAATATAAGAAAAAAAAAACGCACGGAACATCTAAATTTATTTTTCGAGACTAGATACCGTAACAAAATGTATATGGAATAGAAAAATTTGGTACCTAGGTATATAGTTTATATCCAGCCTACTTAAAAATAATAATACTACTGTAGGTACGATATTGCCTCACTTTGAACTTAAGTCAATGTTATAATCTCTCATGTAAGTAAATTTAAGAATAAATTAATTTCATGAGAGAGTAAAACATTGAACAAAATGAGAAAAATCTTTTTTCTGTAAAAACGGAAAAAAAATTGAAGATCTTCGCATACGTGAGAGTTTATGTTGGATGACTTCTAGAAAAAATCTTTAGAATCCACGCAAAGCCGCGCGCCGTACCTAGCTGAGTATATTTAAATCCTCAAAATTGCTCGCAATATAGATATAAGTCTGGAATAACCCATTTGGAGGGATAAGAAAAAGGGATGGTAGTCATTAGCATATAATGACAGTAATTAAAATACACAAATAGAGCTATAAAGACGGGCCGGCGTTGAAGGGCTGTCTTCATCTTTCGCGGGAATTTATTCTGCAAATATTTTGAGTGCGGCTCAGGTCTGAAGAAAGATATAATTTACGTAGAAAGTTGGTTTCCAGCGTCTGGTACTAAGGTACTTTTGGCTGTAGTACACAGGTTCCTTTATAACACCACGGATCGCTAAATGTAATGTTATTTTCTTGTGGTGCTCTTTATAGCTGTAGAGGTTTCGATGTTTCTTATATAAAACTATGCCAGCTTTTAAAAATGCCAGTACTCAATTTATGCCATGTGAGTTATAGCGTTTCGAAGGGGCTCCATTTGTATCATGCGTAACTGTTTGACGTATATCACTTACATAGCGTCGTGAACATGACAAAGCTGGTTTTTTTTTTGCATTCTGTGCAAATGAAGCCACAGGAATAAACCTTACCGCGTCGGGACGTACAGCATTGTTTAATTTATTAATTAATGAAGCCAGTGTTGCGGCGCCGATGATGACGTTGATATTCAGCGTAACAGATTAGGATACGGTCGTGTATATATTGAAATTTGTCAGACCTATTTAATGAGTATCTTGTCTCTCTTCCATTTTCAAGATAGGAAAGATAGAGATTATTTGATGGATCCTAAAGGATTAGGACATCCTGCACTAGATTATTATTTTTGGTTATACATTTCGTACGTCTGGATTAGGTGATAAGGTACAAACGGAATGGAGCTGTTAGGCCGTTTTTTGTTGCTTTTCAAATTTACCACTTGGAATTGCTGTTTTAGATACGTCGTAGTCTATATTTTTACAAGAAACTTATAATTATAGCATTGATAAATTATATTCAGCATTCTAAGAAGTACATCAATTTAATTAAATAATGAAATGTAGTTCAATGAAATATTGTTATTGTAGTATTATTCAGGTGGGATCCAATTTATGAAAAAAAAACACCAATCATGGTAATACAGTGACAATTAGTAAATTTTCAAAATATTCACAATTACAAATCCTTACAATTCGATGGGCTTGTTCTATAGTCACACCCGAATTATTTCAATTCATTTCTCGGCCGGCGTTCCTCTGCCGCCTCGCAGACAATACCCCGGCTAATTACGAGATGTAAGGTTTTATTAACGCAATCGGGCGGTTATTAACATAAAAAAATAATATTTACTGGCCCCGGACTCGGGGAAGGTACTTAATTTAGGAATATTGCGGCATTAGGCTCACTGCGCACTCTCAACCCTTCTTACAAATGATCGCGGCGATGCTCCGCCGTGAGGAATGGGATGAGCGGTATTAAAGCCCATCACAGTTGTTGTACTTGAGATATTTTGCATTGTAATAACCGACATTAGACTTAAGTGAAACGCTCAGAACAAATTCCTCTCACGGCCGTCAGATTTCAGCCAAGGAAACGTCTCACAAATTACCCATTGATATTTTAATCAGCCGTCCCTACGAAGATTTCCAATATTAGCATATAAATAGAGAGTAAAATATGACATCAGCATTTTAATTTTTCGATATTACGGAACGATTTACAAATTAGCGGGTAAGAAAAACGCCTTAGAAGCCATGAGGGTCGCTCGCAGATGTTCTATTTAAATGTAAATTTTCAACATGGTGACGACACGGATAAAAAATTGGAGCCGAAATATTTGACAGGCAGGATGAGACATCATTGTGATAACTGATGAATGAAATCAAATACAGGTAGAAAAAAAAACTGATCCTTATCATGAAGCTATGTCTGTAAAACACAACAAAAACATCTTGAAACTTATCACTCAGGAATGAAAAATTAGCCAAATTGTGACAGAAGTATTTAATCAAAGCACAACAAACAGGAGGGTGACAATTGCACGCACCGGAAAAAAAAGAAAAGAATGAATTCTTTTGAGTGGAAAGGGCAACAAAGAAGGAGCTTAGAAAGGACCGCGACGGAAGTGGGAATGACAGATCGTCTACAATAGTGAAAAGTCACACCTCTTGTTTACGGGACGACGGGCACGAAAATTAGGTATCATTTACTTAAGCACTTTATATAATTAAGTCGAGCGGCCATTAGTCAGAGGGTCGCCATATTCTTTCGTCTCTAATTGCTCTCCCTTAGTTGGGTCACACTTTGTTGCGTAATATCTTGTTGTGTCGATTTCATCCCATTAGTAAAAAGACGAGTAGGTATGTTAACATTGCTGAGAACGGAAATTTAAATAATAATGAGTAAGATCCCCTTGCACCTTGAATTAACGAATCGATTATAATTGATTAAGTACAGCGTCGATCTAAGGAATACCACAAAGGAGTCCATTCGGCCACCATCAAAAACAAAAACAAGGCCCAACTCCCCTCGTTTTTCGATCGTCGAAAGCGAAATCTGGCTTTGTTCATTTACTTGGTAAACCGATAATTTCATTAAACAACAAAGTGGGACTCCTCCGGAGCTCTCTGTAAACACGGTAAGAAGCCAATGTCCCCTAAGATGAAAAATTCATTTGAAGAAAAAAACTCTATCTTACACAGCAGAGCGACAAATTAGGAATCTTGCCCCTTCGTATTTATGCTTTCCGCGTCCAAGAACACTCTGATTCGATTTTTAATTAGTGGACTGTTATTCCTAAAGTGTGTAGCGCGCTGCAGAAAATTTATTGGTAGCAAATTGGACTTCTTTAACCCTTTCGCGGCCTGGGTTACGTTTTACCGCCAATCCGGTTAATATCGGACGGGTAGCCCAAGCGGGTGCATTCCGCACTCTAAAAATATCGCTCAGTAATTTGGAGCATTCGAGCGGCTACTCGCATTTAAGGCGGTACAGGGCAAATTAAGCCGACCCCCGATATATTGCGTTTGTTCTTTTGAAGCTGCCGGTAAAGGGTTCAACCTAAGATGGCTTTGCTTTTTATAGAACTCAATTAACTGAGGACGAGAGACCGAAAACCGGCTTATTGGTTTAGCCGAAATATCCAGAGTTTTCGATGTTAGTGAATAAATATCACAACATGATACCGGTAAAAACAAATTCTACTATAAAATCAGATTTATTTTACCTTTGCACCATTTATTTAGGAGTACGTTGTGAAATAAATTTCCAACAACAAACACACGCTTGCAAAGCCAATGAATTATACCTCAGCCAGGTAATTAGACCGAAAATACCATTAAATTAATAAATAAAAAACAGAAGCGTACCCCATCGGCTCTCAGGACGACGCATGGTTCCCTCAGTCGAATAAATTTATGTAAAAATTTTCATTAATATTTTTGAGGCCGAGCGTCCGCGCGCCCTTGGGAGTGAAAATCGAGTTCGCGGTCGCGATGGAAAAATGCAAACCGAAAATTATGGGGACCCTCGCCTTGTATTTGCTTATGAATACCGGACGTACCTGCCCCATATTGTGAAATACTCGTATAAATATGCGATACGCGAAAATAAAATTAAAACATTGTTGATGGAGTCATTTTATATTAAAACCCATTACTCAATTTGCGGCGTTAAAAACATGCATAACTTTTTTTAACTCAGTACCTAGTTTTTTTACCTCTAAGGAGTGTACACTATGAAAAACGCCCCTCTCGGTATCTTGCAAGATTATGAAAGATTTGTGAGTTCTCGAGTGGCGCCCGCGGCCGGTCGCAGTGAGCTTAAGAGATTTAAATCGGTCGCTGGCCCGGAATGCCAGATACAAACAGATTTCTTACGGACCCACGCTTCCACAGATGATACGATAAGAGGAAAGTAAGTCTTGAGATCGGTTTAAATGTTTTAGTTTTAGACTACATATTTTTATTTTATTTTTAGATGATTCTGTTAAATAAAAATATACGCTCGCGAAAAAACCACTGCTAGGCATAGGCCTCCCCTATCCGTTTCCAGGATATCGTCAGTTCATCGGATAGGAGGGCGTCCCACACTTCGTTTTCCTGTTTCGTGGCCGCCATTCGAGAACTTTACTCCCCAGTGGTTGTCAGTTCTTCGAGCTATGTGACCTTCCCATTGCCACTTCAACTTGCTGATTCCGAGAGCTATGTCGGCTACCTTGGTTCTCATACGGATTTCCTCAAAATCCTCTTAATACATTATTCTTTAGTTATCTTCCATGATAGAAGGATAAAAGATTTGACGTAGACAAAAATATCTCCCCAAACTTCGTAACTCAAGTCAAGTGGTTCACTTCCACCACAATGCAGCCAAAATCTGTAAGCGATATCTTCACGCGAAACCTGTAAATCTCCCAGGCATTTTTATATTCGGCGTTTTCTGCTCTGAGCCTCTGAGGGCTAAGCAGCGCCGCCATCCCGAGATTATATCTTGACACTTGATGGATGAATGGTTATTGGATCTCAACATTTTTATCATTTTGATACAGTTGCGGGGGCAAGGTGCGCTTAAGTTACCGCTGCAGGGGACATAGTTTAGCGTTTCGCGGAACTTTCGTAAGCATGTACCTGGCTTTAGGTCGTTGATGGCTTTTGGATGACGTCATCTGACAATTTTAACTTTTAACGGGTGCCAAATGCAAAGCCTTTATTGCCCTTATAATATTTTAGCACAAATTGTATTTAAAAAAACTTTGTCGAAAAAAATTACATTAAAATTTTTCATTAAATTGATCTTGGTTCGACGAGATATTAAACATGATTCATACGCATGCAACGGTATCGCAATATCGAGGAACAACTAAACTTGCAAATCATGATAAATATCCTGTTTAAAAAAAAATGCACTTCAACCTAATAAGTAATTTGACCCAAGATAATATTGCTGTCAACCTTTTTTCTAAAAAAATATTATGTTCCTAACCAGTTTCAAAAGGTTTAAATGGTAAAATACTTTACTGAAGTTAAAAATCACCTCAAACGCAGGTAGTTAAAACAATCTTTTCTAATAAATCACTATGATTTACGTGTAACATATTCAGGATGGGAGCTCCGAGTTGAAATATGTAGGATTGGCAATGTTCTTAGTAAGCGTCTGACACTGCGACCCGATCGTTTGCACTCTTTACTACATCCCTTTCTCACACTTCATACTGCTAGTACAGTTGGCAAGACTATAAAATTTATCAAAGAATTCTTAAAGTTGATTTAGTTTAAGACTTGCATTTAGCTGGATTTATTTAAATTGTTCTTTTTTCAGAGTCAAAATATTTATCTAGAGTCACGAATAAGTTAGGTTTTAGATGTCAAATTCAAAAGGTACCTGTATGATCACTTTGAAACGTCTTAAAGCTAAGTGCATTCTAGGTGCCAGTGCCAAGCCTAGAAGAACAGCCAATAAACTTGCCTAAAATAATACATAACCTTGTGAAGCTTCAGTGGTGGTTTAAAAACCACATCTGAAGTTTGCAATTTGCAAGTTTGTTGTCTAGTCTTTTTTTGACTCTAGTGTAAACACTAGAGTGGCTTGATTAGACGAAGCAGAATAAATATTTCTACAAGATAAGGCAAAAAATCTACCAATCAATCTACCTGGGCCAAATAGTTTCCTTCGATACCAGACAGGATAAGGAGATCGCTCGGCGAACCGAGAATGCCTGGAGAAGCTATTGGTCCATGGGAGATTTAATGAAAGGTGCGCTTCCCTTATCGCTCAAGCGTAAACTCATGGACGTATGCATCCTCCCCGTTCTGACATATGGTGCGCAGACCTGGTCTCTGACCAACATTCAAAAGTCCAAGCTCAAGGTTTGCCAACGTGCAATGGAGCGGAGTATTTTAGGCGTGCGACTTATTGACCGAATTCGCAACACGGACCTACGCTCACAAACCCAGATCGTAGATGTAGCGACCAAAGCTGCCAAGCTCAAGTGGGAGTGGGCCGGCCATGTCTGCCGCATGGACTGTAAGCTCTGGGCCAAACTAACGACGGAGTGGCGCCCGCAAGAACCGAGGCGTCGCGGCAGACCCAAAATGAGATGGCGTGATGAGCTCGATAAGTACCAGCCGGAGTGGAGCACCATATCACGGGACCGCACAGAGTGGAGGGAATGGGGGGAGGCCTTTGCCCAGCAGTGGGACATAGATGGCTGATAATAATAATAATAATAATAAAGGCAAAAAATAACTCAATATGAATAAAAAACCTTCCCAGTTTTTCTTCTGTATTTGCTGACGCTACCAAACACTTTTCCGCCCGCTTTGGCTCGCGGATCATACACGATATGGTCTGAAAAATGCTGCGGCCCACTCTGTACCGTTAGCGGAAACATATCAATTCAATTTGAACGCACGGCGCGCGTGAAATAGGGCTGTCACGCGTGAAATCATGGCGCCACACCGTGATAAACATATCGGAAGGGTTTATGTTTTATTGGCTGCGACGGAGGATTTCTTATCGCGGACTGAAGTTCAAAAGTTAGAAGAACAGATTTTGGGACCGCTTAAGGCTTGTCAAAACGAAAGACTTCTTATGCTGTTTTGGATTTGAATTGTCTAGAAGTTTTGAATGTTTTAATTTACTTATTTATTTATTTTTTGTTTATTACCTATCTCACATTAATTTGTCTGAAGGAGCCTAACACCACAGTGCCTTTTTCGGATTTTCAGATAACATACTTCTCTACAATTTTTTCTCAAATTCTTACTGCTGGGCATAGGCCTCTTTCAAACATTTCCAGAGGGAACGATTCTGAGCTTTCTTCATCCACCGACTTCCCGCGATAATCACGATATCGTCCTATGCCTTCATTTTGCGGTTGGCTGTCGGATATGCTCTAAAATTCCATACATTTCAAAATTCACGTATTGTTCACGTCATCATCAGGTCATAATTGGCCTAATCTCATTTAAGTTGGACTTTAGCAACGATTCTCAGCCTTAAAATGTAGAACGAAATAGGGTTCTCAAGAACTAGACAAGCAGGCAAGCAAGGAAAAAAATAATTTACTATCATGGCATATAATATTCCTATTTTTGCAGTGTGTAAAGTATTTTATAAAAATATGTAACAATCTAATAAGCCCAAATGTCGGCTTTAGTTAAGCTCCACAATTATCCCACCCTTGTTAATAAGACAGAAAGTGGCGGGCTCAGTAAAAATTAATCGCGTCATCCGCAGCCGAGGTTGTAAAGATTAAAAATGCACGCGCGCCCACGGCACCGCAACGAAAACATGCTCAGCCACGCGCAACCAGATCAAATATTAATCTGATGCTTTTTTAAACTGTTGATATTTCAGACACATTTGGTTTGTGGCAAAAAACATAAGATTTCAACATTTTATATCCATGTCTAAAGGAAATTTAAGCTTTCACCATATCGTAATCTTAGGGCACACATTCTATAAGTTCGCTAATAAAATCATAAAAAATAAATGTAAACAGTGACGTATTATCAGAAAACATTTGATAAAAAAAAATATACTAAAATCATAAAATATAAGCAGTCAAGTATTATCAGAAAAAGAATAAAAAAAATAGGAAATCTTTTTTTATCGGTCTGTTCGCACACGTCTCGTCGTCGTCGTCTCAATCATACCCAAATATTGGGATCGAACCCGCAGCCTACATTGCAGCGCAGAAGGCATAGCTACTACCTTGAAGGCTGTCAAAAATGATAGTTTTAAAAGCAAACGCACAGTTTTCAATGTTTACGTAGCATCTCTCGCATGAAGCCAAGAATGTACATGTGAATAATGAAAGTTAGTCTGAACAATGTAACCTCATATTACTCTAGAAAATTCGAGATTCATTCTCCCGAGAAGCAATCTTCTACACATGTACCTCCGATAGCTACCGATTTAATATCCCACTCATAATTGAAGCGAACGTTCTTCCAAACCCATTATCCGCCTGATGCAAAATAACAGGTATAGCATAATATAGAAGTGAAACTCCCTCAGTTTACCACAATTAGGTCCACAATAATGTGTTGAGTTACGTCAGGCCAATCCGCTAATTTGAACGGTAATGCCACAACAGGGCGACTGCGCAGGTACTACAATCATCGTTCAATAGATCATGATATTTGAACAATAGGCTTATGTTCAATCGTCAAAATCAGAACTTAGAGCATTTTCTACCGAATATATTAATTTGATATTATTTTGACGTCCCACAAGCACGAATGTGTTAACAGTGGGAATTATGAGTTTTCCCAAATTACGTTTGCTTCGATCTCGTAAAAACAGATGAAATAATGTGCAAAATTATGACAGGGGTCATTATTTTGCAAGTTTAGTTCGAGAAAACTTATGATTCACAGGTTTGTGAATCTAGTTTCGCCTGGAGATTCATGTCTATGTACAACATCATTGATTTTATTCCACGCTTGTAGACTAGTCAGCCTGTAATGAACTCACATTATAAATGCAACGAGGCATCGCCGCGATGCACCGAACACTCAGACGCGAAGAATTAATTCATTTGCATGTAAACTTATACGGAACGCTACTTAAGATTAGGTATTCGATGCGGGGCTCGAACATGGGAACAGTCTTCGGAGAATAATTAATAATTTTGAAGCTGCCATGTCTAATAACTTGTCAAAAGAGTTCTTGCCAATGAGATATATATAGATAAATCAATAAATAGATTGTGTTTTGAAAAATAACTGGTTTTATAATAGCCAATTATTTGTAATATAAATTAAGCATTAATTTATGCGTAAATACAAATATTATCACACAACAACTTAAACAACAACAACAACTTCAACAACTTCTTAACATCAGGTGGGCCATCTGCTTGTTCCATCAGCTGGTTGTATAAAAAAAAAAAAAATATTATTTATAGTAGGTTGTTACAAATATTATTTATAGTAGGTTGAAAATCTATCGAAAATATTCAAATTAGTTCACAATTCGTATTTTTATGAGTGGCTAAATAAAATCTAGCCTGAGAGGATGGTATTGGTAATGTGGGCAAGTTTTTCACTAAAGCGTTCCTTCAATATGAGCATGAGTGCGTAGTTTTCTTGACGCTTTAAAATCATGTACCTATAAAAGTCGTGCAAAGCCTATTCAATAAAAAAAAACAAAGATGACTTTAAAAAGGTGTGGTTGCGGATCAAATTAGAGGCATATGAGATCTAGAATATGTATGCCTCAAGTTGAAAGTCGCAAGGTAGTGTATAGGGCATTTTTATATCGTGCGTGACTTGCGAAGCAATGCATAGGTGGTGATGTGATTTCCACCTAACATCGATTAGATCGTTTGGTTGTTCCATCAACAGCAGTATGTAAAAAAGCTAGATCTCAGCCAGTTGCAAGCGACCTAAGCTAAGAACTGTTGTCTCAATAACGTTTACAGTTCTAAATACTTGCCTAACTAGACAACGCGCGGTGCTTAGCGAAACCGCGGTGGTTCGTTGACTTACAAACGGCGTGAGACACCTGCATACCGAGCACACGCCACGTTAATGGTTTCCGCAACCCCTCAAGGCCTGGTTAGCACTAGTTTTTGAGTCATTGGTGTCAAACATTGCCAAATATCATTATTATCATCTGCTAAGTGCTCTAAGACAACTGCTGGACATAGGCCACCCTTACACAATTCCAGGAAGAAAGATTCTGAGCCCTCTCCGTCGACTGACTTCAAGCGATTCTCGCGGTGTCGTCAATCCACCGAAAAAGAGGACGTCTCACGCTTCGTTTTCCAGTTCGTGGTTAGCTTTTCAAGAACCTTTATTCCCCAGCGTAGTCAATTTTTCCAGCTATATTTTCTGCCCTTTGCCACTTTAACTTGCCGAATATATGAGCTGGAAATGAGAAGTGTATTTATTATTAGGACGTGGTGGTCCCGGTAAGCATAATGACCCTCCTCCTGAGAATCTTGTCAATAAAGACCGTAGGATCATAGGGGATGGTCACCAACTCTTACGTATTTTACAACCACTGCGCTCATCAATCCACGCGAGTGACTACGGAAAAGTGGCCAAATATGTAGAATACTAGAAGGTACATCGGTCGTATCATCGGTGATCGCTGAACAAGTGTGTTATTTTGGACTTATAAAATTAAGGTATTATTGATGATGATTGCCCAAAGCTTTACAGAGCAAGGTTAAATAGTAGGTACCTACATACAAGCAGTACGTGTTCATCTTCATAAATCATCATCAGCCTACAGAAGTCTACTGCTGGACATAGGCCTCCCCCATACGTTTCCAGGAAGAATGATTTTGAGCCATTTCCATCCACCGACTTCCCGCGATCCTAACACTGTTATATCACATATTATATTATAATTATCATAAATAAAAACATAAAAAAAATAGTGAATTCATTATTTCAGAAAGTGGTGCTAACCCCTTTCTAATTCCAGCTACTTGACTCAAGTACTTTTTACAGACACTCCTGCCCTCTCGAGGATAATCAGATGCAAAATGGTGACTTCAATTTGAGTGATTGAGAGGCACTGTCATGTAGATTAGCGTGTGAAGATTGCTGTGACGAACTTTGATGAATGATTTTAGTGTGCAGTATTTTATGTGTGGGCTTTAAAAATCTAGAAGTCTGTTTCGTCAAATGTACTGGAACGTTTTTAAATGTCCGTTAAAATATCGGCTTGGTCACATGGAACTGGCATATGGATTCACCTAAATAAATAAATAATGCTGGACAATCCACACAGCACCATCTAGCCCCAAAGTAAGCTACTCAAAGCTTGTGATAAGGGTACTATATAACTGATATATTTAACACAATATGTTTTTACATAGGTTTTTTATTATACATCGAAAACACTCAGACCAACGGAACAAATTTCTGCAGATCGTACACAAATTTGTTCCGAGGCGGGAATCGAACCCGCAACCTCTGCGTCACTGAGGTCGTCAACCAAACTTTAAGACGCATTAAAGTGATGCTTGTGATTCAACCTTTTTAGACTATTGAGTGTTGTTGTTTAAGATAGAATTCGTGCGTGACTGGCGAGGCAATGCTCTATGATAGGCGATGGTTACCACTTAACATCAGGTGGGCCATCTGCTTGTTCTATCAGCTGGTTGTAAAAAATACGAATGACTGGTATTTCTTAAGGCAACCTTCTGCAAAACAATTAATTTTTACATACAAATAACGTTTATGATTCTGTATTTTGTCAGGCACCTAATAAAACGAAGCCAATCTACATACATTTTAGCAAAGTTGTTTTTTTCCTCAGAACATGAAATTTGATTGCCAGCAATAAGCGCACAGTGTAAACGACTCGCAAAAATAACAAAATAAATTAAAGAGGGTTACACAATGGCTTCGCAAATAAGAACGCCCTCTACCTCTAGTTAAGAGAAAAAATCGTAAGAACTCCCTCCAATGAGTACGGTTGATAAAAAAGTCAGAGTGCGCGTGATCGCTCCCCCGAGCCCGCACTTATCATTGACATTAACTTTTTTGTTGTCCATAACATTTGCATAACTCTTAAACTCTGTATCAGAGCGCTTTGGAGGCCCGCGGCGTCAACGGGGAGCGATGGCGGCCTGTACTTTGTAAGATCATTTTCAGTCTTTGCTAAACTACGCGCGAGTCTTCGGGGGCTCGTTCCAGATTGGCACAAATTACCTTTGTGGTTCCAAATATCTGAGCAAAATTCAACAGATATAAACAAACTAGCTGAAACCCGAGGCTTCGCTCGCGCTCGTTAACTATGAATCTTTCATACAAACTTTTATACCCTATTTCGCCCTTTTGGTTTGAATTTTGAATCGAATTTTGAAAAATGCTTTCGTAGTGGGTACCTACGAGGAATACGTGTGCCAAATTTCAAGTTTCTAGCTCTAAGAGTTTGGCCTGTGCGTTGTCATCAGCCAATCACTTTCGCTCTTTTATGTAATATAGATACCACTCCTTAAGGCATTAAAACTGCCCAGAGTTTTCATAAATTACAATCATTACGGTCATCATCATCATCAGTCTTCTTCTTATCGTATCACTAGTTTCTTTCAAAACAGTGTAGTGAAAGGATTTTAAGTGCACCGAAGTTTCCTTCGGGGACAAAAAAAAACAGCAACTGGTCACTATCACTAACTATAATAATAAAATAATAAATATTGCTGGACTTTTTCACACAGCACTATCTAACCCCAAGCTAAGCCAAAGCTTGTGATATGGGAACCAAGAAAAACCTGTAAAGTTTTGAAATCATGTAAAAAGTAAAGTATACTATGTAAATGCAAAATGTATGAATTTGAAATCGAGATACCCACGAATAATTTTATAATTAGAATATTTTGACAGCTGTCACATTCAGACATCCCTACGGCAAACGAAGCTAATTCAGACCCTACAAGGTAGACGAGATTCGTTTTCTGTCATCTATCGAAGCAACATAGCATTTTCATTTTAATTGTTTTTCTAGTGTTTTTTTGAGTTGTGTTGTGTAATTTTGGTGGTATTTTAACCAACATTACTTGTGGTCTTAGCACAAAGTGTAAGCATTTGAAATGAAAGTGTATTATGTGATATCGTGATTTGACCGAAAATGTTTCAAATGTTTTGAAGAAACCGCCACCATTTTCTTCAAAACAATTGACTGACTCGACTTTCGACTGACGTGACTAGAAACATAGCAAAGAGCAAAGAGCATATATTATAATCTCTATCACTTGACACTGGCAAGATTGTCGATAGACAAAAGCCATAAAAAAAAAATACAAGGTAGACTCAGATGTTCGAATAAGTTCATCATTCATTTAAAAAGGTTGCGGCTCTAATGTAATTTCAGTCAAAAAAATAAATTATATACTTCTGCTTGTTAAAAATTTATTAAGTTTTACACCAATTCCACTGTGTACGAGTTATTAGTTCAACTTCCAAGACGAGCTATTATTATAGCTTGTCTTAGAAGTTGAACTTAATTAACTAATAATAATAATAATAACTCATTTATTCTCTCACTACTTAATTAACTGTCTTTACATCTGTTTTTACTAAGACTTAAAGCATAACTTCAAACACCAAATCACAATAAAATTATAAACCAAAAATACAGGTGACAAACAATTTATTTAAAATATACTTGTCCATTCAAAAAAATATCTAATAATTAATCCAATGACTACATAGCATTGTAATTTTAAAAAGTAGGTAGGTACATAATTATTTTTACCACAAGGTATTTTCTCATCTCATAATTTTACAAAAACGGTCGTCCCAGGTAAACACAAAGTTAATTGGCTCCGAAATTTTCCTCGTAATCCATCTACAGATTATAATTTAAAAACATGAGGAAGTTGTAATGGAGGACAGGCTTCTTGGACGTTATACGGCTTAATAAGTAGGTATCGTTGGCGGCAGCTGTGATACCGGCCGAGTGTCGCCGCACTCACCCTTAAAAAGGTTTTTTTATAGCTGGTTAGGGAGGAGACGACTTTTCTTGTAAGATTGCGCTCGTGGCTTACCTTCTTTATCATTTCTAAATGATAACCTATGCTAAGAGACGGTATTCGTGGCACTAGCTATTATGGATGAAAAACAGCTAGTGGCATTTACATCTAAGTGTTTCCAGGAGGTAACTTTTAAGCTTAACAAACCTGGCTCTAGCAATAATTAAGCCATGACAGAGATCTTGGAGAGGCCTAAATACTACGTCACCAGAATTGAAACTTACGCATACGAACATGTTTTGTTGTCAACGTTCAAAGTAGCTTTCCATACCTCCCGACCTATGCTCAAAGGCGATCGTCTTTTTTCTCGCCCCAACCTTCGAAAAAAATAGGGGAGATTCCTATCTTGTCGCTTCTAATTTACTTATTCCTCTTTTAAAGACTTATTTACCTTCAAAATCCCATTGTGACCGGTGTGGGGCCAAGTAGAGGCCTCGAGAAACGAGCGCGCCTCGGAGTATACTCCGACGTGTCAAACGAGGCTTTTCTTAAAAAAGCAATAACAATTTACATAAACACCCGGTTCTAGTTAACAGTTAATAAAGAAAACGATGTTGCAATTGACGGAGCAGAGTCTTTAAACGCCTTTTAGATGGAAATTCTGATGGCATATTGTTTAACAAGACGTCTCTTTTGCGACGTGATAAACTGTTAAATCGAATTTGTGATGCTTTGCTTATTGTTTGCTTACTGCTTCTTATTTTTTTCATATCAATAGTTTTTTCTAAACCCTCTGGTTTAAGGATTTAAGTGCGCCTCCAAAAAGCTCCTTTTGAGCACTTCTGCTGTACCATAAGAACAGCATTTATTTATTTATTTAAGAAAAACGTAACGTACAATTTTCTGAATGAGAGTTTAAAATGAAATGCGCTTATATTGTATTCTTGGAAATGTAGGTTAGTTGAAATATGATATCAGAGCAGACCCTACGCACAGAACACAGTGACCTCAATTCAGTTTAGTTTCGGAATTGTTTCATTAACCGACCCAAAAGTTTGACGAGAACCGCGGGCGCTCCCATCCGCGATCGATCCACAGTTCATCGCACCCTATCTACAAAATGCAAAATGTGCACCAGGCTCCACAAACTCAAGGGCCAGACCCCAATAACCAAAATATATCCACCATATTAATACCAAAGTTAACGACACGGACTGTCCGCGGCACGTCAACCCCTTCTTGTCAAAACTCCCAACTCACTAATAGTAATCTGAAACAAAGTTCAACGGGTTCAAGGTCGCAATTTAAAGTTTTTTCCAAAACTTCTTTTCCCGTTCACTTTTTTATTTTATAAGTATATAAATCTTTTTGTCGGCAAAGTTCCACAAAGTTTTTGGCCCAGATTGTCATCGATTTTTGTTTGAAGAGTTTGTTTTTTCATTGTTCTTCTTTAGTTGTTTGACGGTTAATTCATAAAAACTTTCCCGCCAGCACAATCGATAACGATCGTACAGTCAGTTTGTAAACAAAGTCACGCGGATAGTCACATTTATATATAGAAATAAGAATTCCATACAAATCAATCGAATTTTATACTGTAGTCATAATAAATAAAATATAAATAAAAGTCTGAACGAGTTCACGACTGTCTTATAATAATACCATCATGTAAATGGTAAATCTCTACTAACACCTCAAAAAAATAAAAACCCAGAAAAGAAACGTTTGCCGTAGATTTATATTTAAACGGTGCAATAACTTTCAATCACACTAACCCAATGTAAAACAATAAAGCGCATCATCGCAACTCCCTCTGAAGGTACTCCTTTCAGCTGCTTCATAAATATTGCGTTTCGCGCCGGCTGTAAATATTATCCCCATAAAGGCATGCATGGACGCCCAAGGGCTCTCATCACCTCGGCCCTGAATATTTTCATACATATCCCTCTGTCACAACTTATGTAAATTCTGCCCCAACACTTTCTCAGTTTTTCTCGCATTTGACGCACAATACGGCGCAATTCCAAGGCAGATTCTGACATTATACGCAAGAGGGCTCACCTCTTGACTAGAAAGGATTTCAAATGCTGTTTACAATTTATTTCGGGATTCTGAATAAAAATTTTACTTACCTAGCTTGTATTTCTATCGAGATAGAACAAGACATATTTGCGTAATTTATTCTAAATTCATTTGTAAAATTGAAATGAAAAACGGGGGAAATCAAAACGCATTAACATTTTTTCACATTAATTGCTACTTGCGTAGACAAAGAGAGCACAAATGAATGGCGTCCCTACTGTCCGTCTTGGCTGATTTATTTCATGACTTTTCGGATATGCAAATAACATTAACATTCAAAGATGTAGGTATCTGCTTCCCCTTAAGAAATCCGTGGCGACCGCAGAATGATGCCAATCCAGGGTGAATCTTAATATTTTATGTTGTGTTATTTCCCTTTCTCTTTTCATCGTGCTATTATTTATTTCCTCGCCGACAATGAGATTCCCACTTTGGCGCGTAATAAAAAAGAATTATTGTTCATCTTTTTATAGCATGGCGTTTTGTTGAGGTTTATATTATCGTGATTGAGAAGTGTTGGTTTTATAAACTCGGGACTTTTACAGGTCTTTACTTCTGATCTGAAAACTATATCTATCAACGTTTTTTGAAAACTAATTTTGAAAGATTATTGTAAATCATTATATCATTATAAAGTTTGTATGTCTCGACTTACAACTACTACTTTACTTCCACTAGGGATATTAAAAAAGAGAATAGAGAATGTTCCACGTAGACGCATGCTACCATGTCAGTAACAAAAGTAATTTTTTTAAGGAAAGGCAAACCAGCAGTTGCTTTCACATCAAAAATTCTAAAAACTTTTGGCATGGAACGTTCATATTTAGATACACACTAAATAAATATATAAAAATAAACATGAATTGATAGCAAGTAGCTCGAAGAACTGACAACCGATGGGGAATAAAGGTTCTTGAATGGCGACCACGAACAGGAAGGCGAAGTGTGGGACGCCCTCCTACCCGATGGACTGACGACATTGTTAGGATCGCGGGTAGTCGGTGGATGGAAAGGGCTCAGAATCATTCTTCCTGGAAGCGGATAGGGGAGGCCTATGTCCAGCAGTGGACTTCTGTGGGCTGTTGATGATGATGATGATAGCAAGTAAAATAAAAAACAAACTATAATATATAATTCAAAATAGTAACAATTTCACGCATGGTAATTCAATTTTGTTTTTCTAAAATTCGACCGGAAAAAATCTATCAGTATTTCGTGTATCCCACACGAGTGATTAACAAGTCTACGGGGACTTGCACTGAACAGTGGAAAAAATCATCGAGGCCTGGGGAGTGATCGGCCCGATGATTGATCGCAACACTAATTGGATGATGGATGATAGGAAGCGAGCTACATTTCTAATCTGAAGCTTTTGCTGGACTTGCAGAAGCAATAACCGAATCAAATACTAGCATGTTAATTTACATATTCAAAGTTTTTAAATAAATGTACACATCATTCTCACAAGTTTAGGACGTCGGGCAAGTTTCTATCATATGTGACTTACGAGGCAATAGTTTTTTATAGGTGATGGTTACCAATAAACATCATGTTATGGGCATGCTCCACCATTTTTATAATTTGACTGTTCTTTGTCTTTGGCCTGATCTCACCTGAGAGACAATGAAGCAGAACGGTCTAGCTAGAAGATCATTATTCAGTTATTCAATTCACTCTTGCCTTGTAGCCACACTACCACAAACGTTTTCAAACAGCAAACCAACATAGAAGCAACATGAAAATTCATCTCATGATCCCATAATCGTGATCCGATGTGGGGTGCGTCTAATCAGCTATGAAAATTAGGTTCCGTATCTTACGCTTTGTACTGCTAATGTGGAATTTAATTACTATTTCCAAATATCTGGTACCGCTTCTGATGGCAGGAAATGCTTCCATGTTCAATCATGGATGTAATAGCACACATCAATAGGTTTTGTAACGGAAATTATATGAGGTAAAATTATTCGGAGTAGATTGACGATACTTCTCATCAAATAACTATGTTTCAAAAATGCAAGTAAAATTATATTGACTTTCGATACAGTGTGGTGAAAGGATTTCTGTAAAAACTTTTAAACTTGAAATGACAAAAGTTTGTATCAATATCATGTTTCGTAAAATTTCGCGAAAAATTTTTTTTCAATAAAATTTTCTCTAGTCAAAATTGTAAAGGTAAAAAAAAATCTTTATTAATAAGAATCTAAATTTTAAGCCTAAATTTTTTTATAATTGTATTACATTATAGTTTGAACATAAACAGTATGTGTATCATTTACCGAACGTGGGTATATAAATAAACGTATAAAACTCAGATGCCAGTCTCTCCAAGCTCAATTTAAACAAACCGCCTAATTTGTAATTAGGAAGATAACCGCCACATTTTGTGTTTGTTTTTCATCGGTAAGACGTCAAATATGACGTCAGCGGTGACGTGGCGTGCATCCGACAGTTGATAGGGGTAGCTTCCGAAAGGGAATAACCAGAGTTCGGTCTGCGTTCGAAAGAACAAACTGAAATTTTAGGTAGATTTTTGCCAACTTCGTGCACATTGCCAAATTTGGTAAATATCAGATGTAGCCGTTAAATAAACTTAAAATATATATTTAAATTTTGGAACTAGGGCTCAAGATCAAATTAAAAGATGCGTAAATTTGAGAAATGTGTCAGAATATATGTGTAAAATCAATAAAATTGTTTTACTACATACTGAGATTTGTGAATTAAAATTAAAAAAGAGTAAAAATTAAATAATTTGATATAAACATTATTTTTATAATTCACATAATCTACGAATCTATGTAGATCTAAGAAATAACTTTTTGTCTGACAACTGGTAGCAATCAAGTTTAAGAATTTAAATAAATAAATGTCATTGATATCACTGAAATATGTCTCAGCTTTATAAAGGCCGTTCCACACGCACACAAGGTATGCGCTCCGCATTCCGTACCTATACCCGTACTTACTGTAAAGAGTCGGTGCATATAAAAGCTGTCTAGAAAGTTTTCTGTCGCTCGCGCGGATCGATACAGCTACCACAGACTAAATTATAGTGCTAACGAACAGAGGTGTCACTTTGATTATATTTGAATATTAACCTCTCGATAGATTTGTGACGTTAAAAATGAATTATGTTTCATGTTTGATCTTTGAATATCATTTTTCAAAATTAACGTAATTATCGGATGGTCAATAATAATAAAAAAATAAGCACCTTTACTCGTGTATTCATATTTGCGATAGACGAATAGATGCGGAGCCCAGTTTCTTCTAGCAAAGCAATCAGTCAAATCCACCTTCAATATCCACACAAAAGTCCTAAGTCCCTTGCGAGATCACGCACGAGATGCTATAGCTAAGTTCCAATACATAATTGGGAGCAAATCCCTATTGGAACTCCAAGGGACAGCCTTCTTAGTGCGTGTTCGGCGGTAAATTAATGAAATTAACCGATACAAGGTAAACTTACCCACGAAGGGAGGCTAATTTAGCGATATTAGATTCACTTTATTGAATTAATCTTGTGGTATTTTTTCTACGATTTTTTTGCTCGGTTAGGTTTAGCAAAATATAAATAATAATAATGTATAGACGATATTGCTTGTTAAATGACACAGCTTAAAAAAAATATGTTTTATTTTTATGTACAAGAGCTGCCAGCTCAAGCCACACCAATAGTCACAATCGCGTTTGCGTTTAGATCACGTTGTGACGACACATGGTTTAGGCAAATTATCTCCTATGTAATCTAAATATATATAACTCAAAGGTGACTGACTGACTGACATAGTGATCTATCAACGCACAGCCCAAACCACTGGACGGATCGGGCTGAAATTTGGCATGCAGGTAGATGTTATGACGTATGCATCCGCTAAGAAAGGATTTTGGTCAATTCTACCCCCAAGGGGATAAAATAGGAGATGAAAGTTTGTATGAAACATGGAATTCCTTGGCGCGAGCAAAGCCGCGGGTTCAGCTAGTACAATAATATAAGGGAAATGTGCTTGAGTCAGAAATCATTTTGGTATTAGGTAAACGTAAGACCAAACATACTAATACCAATATATATAACTCAAAGGTGACTGACTGACTGACATAGTGATCTATCAACGCACAGCCCAAACCACTGGACGGATCGGGCTGAAATTTGGCGTGCAGGTAGATGTTATGACGTAGGCATCCGCTAAGAAAGGATTTTGATCAATTCTACCCCCAAGGGGATAAAATAGGGGATGAAATTTTGTATGAAACATGGAATTCCTTAGCGCGAGCAAAGCCGCGGGTTCAGCTAGTAAATAATAAAGCCCAATATTACTTTTTGATGTTACACGGTTTGGGGCAAGGAATCTCATATGTCATAGAGAATAATGCCCCTGATGGTAGTGACGATGCGGTCTACGGTGTAGCACGCTAACCTAGAAGATACCTATTCACTCGTCTCTTGAAAACATTCAAATTATAGGCATCCGGAAAAACAGACAGACGAAAAACAAACAAGAGTTCCAACTCTTTGGCTGTTCGCATTATAATAGTAGGCAATCGGAAACATGAAAAACAAAATAAGAAAAAAACGAGAAGAGTCGTCGGAATTGTACTTGCTTACTTCAGCTAGTAACAATCTCATAATACTTTTATAGAAGTAGTTTCACTCATTAGCCGGTTCACGTAAGAATAGCTAGCATTAAATCCGGTCTTACAATTAAACCTTCTACACTCCGTCACGTTCTACCACCGGGAGTAGGATTACGGGTGCGGACGCACGCACGTCTCGTCACGAGGGCTACCATTCCAAAATTAGTAAAGTCCTGGCGAAAAGACGGATATTTACAAACGTCCGGACATTAATGACATCGAAACACTACTTAAGTAGTAGTAGTTGTTGTATTAATTGACCTCATTGTGGAAGTCCCGCGATTTTTAGTAATATCCACTAGCTCTCACGAGTGTACGTCGGTCGTACTAGGTAACTAAAAAAATCACATAGATGGCCTGAGAACTAAGACAGCTACCGTTTTTCGTTCCAAGTATGGTGACTAAATGTTAGATAGTCCGAGATTATTAAAGACAGATTCAGAACGCAAGTCCGAAAAGTCGGACAAGTCCGGTTACACGCACGACCCGTTACGGGTCTGAGCGGTGGTCGGTTGCCTGCGGTGATTTATCGCGCAGTGTGTTTTCACCTTTATGGTGCTGACATACTCGATTTATAGACCGTGCGCACTGGCTAAACAAATCTACTAGTGATGGGTTAATAAGATGTTTGGTATTGTGGATGGTAGTTTCAGTATTAAAAACGACTTTGAAACCGAGATATTAGTCGTTTTATGAACACAGCTGAAGGGATCTCATATAGTATCGATTATAAAGTGTTTCAATTCATTAAGTACACAGTAAGCAACTTTAATTTATTCCCCCTCGATATAGATGTTTCCGCATTTTCAATAAACTTCAAACTCAAACGGAGTTTTGATTATGCTCGTTCACCTCAATAACCGAGTGGGTTCTTTCACAGAAAACTAAACTGTTTTCAGTGCGCTTCTGTTTTCGCTCCGCAATTAAACTGCTGTTAAACTTCTTGCAGCTGTGTTTGCAAAGCACCTGAGCGGTCCGCGAAAGTTGTGCGGGGCACCCTGTTCCTTGTTTGCCTGCTAATTATCCCGACTTCGGCGCAGTCAGCTCCCGAAACGCTGACCCGATCTTATAATGGTCAAACGAGGCTAAAAGCATTTCACGGCTCCATTCAAACAAGGTTTCCAAACCTCCCCGTAACCATAGTGACCGCCCACGGCTCTCTATTATTTCATTGTAGCGACATTCATATCGCCACGTGTAGCGATGGCTCGATTAAACGAGGGTCTGCCCGAAGCCAGATTTGTCAAGTCTCCTTTCAAATTAGACGCCACGGTCCGGCGTTCGCACTTCATGCGACGTTTAAAATCAAAAGCGCAAAGGGGTTACTTAATCCGGACCTTTTTGCGTACTACTTGTGTTTGTGTGCATGTCTCGTCTTTTGTCACGTATTCTTAATTAAGAGCCGCGGTGGCCGCGCGACCCTACTCGTCACATTTTCATATCGATTGCAAGAGGGTGCACTCGCATGCCATTCAGCGCCAATACATCTGAATCGATTGGATTAAATTTTCAGCCAATAAGCCGAACATCGAAAATGAATCTGCTAACGGCCCCTCTGTTTGGCAAACGGAAGTGAAGCCTAATAAACCGACGCTTAACCTCTCGCGACAAAGCCGATACAAAGTGAGTGACATCCCGCCTCTAAAGAGATCTCGCGAAAAAATCCGGCGGCGACGTGTCAAAGACACCGCGAGGCGACGAGGGAGAGGCCCTTTGTTGCCTATCGAAATATTTTTTAAAGCTTAACTCCTTAGTGAATTGAGAGATTAGTCTTTTTTGAAGAGGCGACCGATCCCTGGGGTCGTGCGATCGTTCTTTCAGATCTCATTCCGCGGATGCTCTATTTGATTGTTATTTTTGTTACTCTTTCCCGTTTTGTCAGGTTTTGTCCGGACGACTCCGGGGTTTGAAGTGACAGTCGACGATTTGCACTCGAGCGAGATAAGTGTTTTCCAACGTTTTTTATAAGCAGCTTTGTTAGTGTTTCCTTGTTTCTTTCTCATTTTTTATTTTTAACAAAATACGAGTGGACTTTGGAGCCGTTAAAAAAGCAAAGTACCCTTCAAACTGCTTATTTGTCGCACAAATTGTTTACATTTATTATTTTTATGAAACAACAATAGATATAATTTAGACTGATTTGTAGCACCAACAAGTACGCCTTAACACTTAAATTAAATGGTCACAAGTTACTAAATATCGTAATAATTTTACACTATTGCACACTTCAATAGAATGAACACTCAGAAGCACACTGCCAAGTCGACACACATTCATTTCCATAGAAATATTTACGTTCCACTTCGACCAGCCGGCACAAAGCCGCAAGAAAATATGCAAATGACTATAAGGCAGTAGGTAAGCGCTCGTAAGCCGTGTAATTATTCACAGGATTTGCAAATCTCGCCCGGAGCGCTTCGTTTCCATTCGCGGGTAAACTGACCCCTAGAAAACACATATGCTGAGAGGTGGCCGGCTTAGCGGACGCTGATTTTGAGATGAGGGCTTCCCCTTTTTGCGGGTCCCTGCGTCGATTCCTTAGCGGGTGATGATCGATACCCCGGCCCGCCGCCGGCCGCGACCCTCCGCCCTCGTTCTTAATTAGGACTCGGAATCTGTGGCGGACACACACACACTCGCCTCCTGCTACCAGTATAATGTTAATCAACTTTCATTATGCACTAAGGAATTATATGGGTACGCCTGAGGAGCGATTATCCGAGTTAAGGCCGCGTCCCCGGCCAAGAAATCATACTTTATTATGATTCCGCGGCGCGGGTACACTGCTGAGCCGCACCTTGCGTCATCGTGTTACAATTTACTACACATTTATCATAAAATACGCTTTGCACTATTGCCTGCTAAATAAACGCAGGGTGATTAACTTTCGTTACTACGTCTTTACTATACATTGTATACAGAGTGTCCCAGAACTCAACGTCAAGCCGAAACGTGGCGACAGGATTGATTGTAAACATCATGAGAAAAATTTGAAAAAAATCTATCCCATGCAGTTTGAAAATTATGTGCATTTAAGAAAAACCAATAAATTTGGTCAATCTGTAACCATTTTTCGGTTATTGTGGTTAATTTTTATTATTTTTGGTTCCAAGGTTTAAAGGAACAAAAATAATAAAAATTAATCACAATAACCGAAAAATGGTTACAGATTGACCAAATTTTTAGGTTTTTCTTAAATGCCCATAATTTTCAAACTGCATGGGATAGATTTTTTTCTGATTTTTCTCATGATGTTTCCAATTAATCCTATCGCCCCGTTTCGGCTTGACGTTGAGTTCTGGGACAACCTGCATATGAAAAGTATTCTTAGAAGATTTTCTATAAAGCCCTAAAGTAAGCAAAACCAGTATTCTGGGAACCTGATAACTGATAGAATTCTTGCGCTCTGATGTTTTTCTTTTCTGATCTTAGAGCTTGGAGTTAAGAAAAATGAGAGAAACCTAATCTTAATTAACTTTTTCCCATAAAAATCTGTATTTCGCCGATCGTATATTTTTTGACGAAAGCGCCGTCGACTACTTAGAGTTAGTACAACATTTCAAGACCCTCAAGTAGTATTAGTATTGTTTAGAATGAAATAATCGTCAAATCCTCACTCCACACGAGGCCTTTAATAGTATACTCGACTTGCCCAAGGACCGGGAGGCTATTGAGTAATGCCCCTTAAGCTAAGGTTATGGAAGTAAACCTTCGATGAATCGCCCATTTCGAACGCTGCTTAATTAACGATTGTAATAAAATTTAATTGATCAAGACGTTTAGTTGGTAAACTATCAATTTTGAAAGGTACCTGTTTTAACTTAGTTATATTTAAGAAAAAAAATCTCTACCCACTCGAAGATAGCTTATATTTTTCCTTCAGAGAAAATAAACGCTATCGGCTATATCATTAGCATTGGAACCAAAATAAACAAAATTTAAATTATAAGTAAAGGGTACATCTACAAAACGCAATCTCATAAAAGGGCAAAAGCACACAACATTCAACTGTTTCTAATGTGTCTAATCTCTATTACTGTTATTATAAATGAAATTTCTTAGTTCATTTTCTTCACGCGCAATTTATTTATTCCGCTAAGACTGTGCGAAACTCCGCCAATTTCACCAGACCTTTCACACGTCGTGTGGCCCTTGTTATAATGTTTCAGTGTAGGTGGTGTGACGTGTCTAATTATAGTGGTAAATAGCTCACGTGTGTTCACGGGCCCTTGTACTAATTTAATAGATGAGGTGTTCACATTAATTACAAAGAACGTCGAGACCAGCGCTGCGGGTTACGCGAACAAATTAATAAGATTATTAACTCCATCCGACAAGTCATTCTTTCTCGTACGTGAGTATATGAGCGTCGATACAAAAGTTTGAGAACGCTTTCTCGTTTACTAGCATACATTATAGTGGATATCAGTTTTGTGAGAAAGGGCTCGCTTCAGTTTTAGAAAATGTATTATATATATATTATATTTTATGAACACGTACTATTTCTTGAGTAGTAAGTAGGTACATTGGAGACCGAGTTCCACGCGTAGCATTATGTAGCTGGGCGTAGCTTATCGTAGCGCTTTGCTACGCCAAAATTTTATCACAGATTTTTACATAATGAAGTTTTAATTAAATATAGAAGGTTATTCATAAACCTAAAAAAGATTTTGATATTTTGTTATTTTTTAAACGATCCAACATTTTCATTCATCTATTTAGTTTAGCATGGCTACGAAAATAATGTCAAACAAAGTAGCGTGCAAAGTTATTTCACTAGCTTAAAATTATCCATGCAATAAAATGCAAAAAAAAATGTGCTAAGATGAATTTTGTAACACTTAATTTATGTATCAAAGTCCTTATTTTCAAGTATGTATTTCTTTCGGTCTAAATATCGTCGTTTCCTCCTCAAGAAATATTAATAGGGAATGACCAAAAAAAGCTGCAGTTCACCACAACCCGTCTGAACCGCGCGTCCACGTGATTGATCGTTAATGAAGTGGGGTGATAGTTATTAATGGCTGTCGACTCCGCCCGGACTTGCACTTCTTTATTCACCCACTAACACCTATTAGCCGATCGGCCGATACACTTCGAACGCAATATATCATCCGATATGAACGTATCAATCAATTTAGGGAGTTATAACGCGACGTCTTACCAACGTCGTTACTGATTTTATTTTATATATTTAACATAGTTGCGCCCAGTGGTATCATCCACGTAGTTTTAAATCCCGGTATTCCTACGGTTATTCCTTTAAAAAGTAGCCTATGTGCTATTCCAGACTATAATCTATCTCTATGCCAAATTTCATCCAGATCCTTTCAGCCGTATATAATATTATATATAGTGGGATGACACGCCGACTACAAATACGTAATACTAGAGTAAATTGAAATGTAGAATAACTGTAATGGAAACACCGTTTGTAAGATCAAATTAATCTAATTTCGTCTAACTAGCAAGTTGGCAATACTGATTTCTATAACAGTTATAGGATTTCAAATAAATCACGATACAAGAATTATTTTAAGTTATTCTACGAAAATAGCTGAAGGGAGAAACATTTTAAAGTCATCGTCAGTGAAGGGTTCTGTTTTATTTCAATTAAGCCGCAATCACAATGAGTTTCTCAAGACCGCAGCAGTCACTCTATCGTCGAATTAAACAGATGTCGTGTTAAGAAGGTCCTTCAGAATATTTCGTATTTAAATTGCAAATTGGCTCGGCGGCAGGTGCAGCCTCGCAATTCAATGTCTCCTTCTCTTTCTAAATCGCACAAGAAAACCAGCCCTCTCACTCCCACCCTACTCCTAAAATCAACGAGTAATGAACGTCAACAAATAAAACTTGAGCGTTACTAATTACTCGGCCCGCTCAGACGAAGAGAGGTAATTTTTGCACTCTATTTCGAAAGGAAATCTCAAAGCTAATGGCGTTAATTTAAAAAGAGGCCGATGACTGTGATTTTTCTTTCGACGCTCGACTTTTTGTGATTTATTGGCAGGGCGAGTTGGTTTTGGCGTCCATCTTTGACGTTTACATAGTGTGCATAATGTCTGTCACATTGAAAACGAAACAGGGTGATTTATTATGAATGAGCAGTCGCCATAGGTTACTTTACACCTAAATTAAAGTTTTGCTCATCGACAGTGTGTGTACACTGTAGCTATGGATTTGGCAGGCCGATCACGGACCTGCCAGCTTAATGAATGAAGAAATTCCGAGAAGCCCCTCACACGTGCCCCTCGGCATTATCCTCCCTCGCATACATTGTAAACTTTGAGTGTAGCCACCGCTTTAACTGGATACCCGTCATTCGGTAGCTTTCCACAAAAGTAAAATTCAGATGACCTTCATTGAATTGAATATATACTCATCAGGGAATCGAAATAGAATTTGGTTAATCTTTATCGTTACCCCATTTTAGCCGCGGTAGCCGAATAATTAGCTTTCCCATTTTAAAGAGCGCTTCGCTTCGTGCCTCCATCAATCCGCTCCCTTGCCCGGCGCCGAATCGATAATAATTAATTATTTTTGACATAATCACAACCAAAATCCATTCTCTTTTTGCTAATTCACGTCCCTATAATAAAACGGGGCGACGCTTTTAAGGCTCGCCAGGGTGAAATTAATAAAAAATAAATAAGATTCCGCGGCAAGTTTTTGCAAAGTCAAACAAAATCAGCAGTAGCTTCGCAACCAAGTTGTGCATGATTAATAACATTGGGATCTTATCTCCTAGACGCTAGACGGCCGCTGCGAGAAGACCTACATTACCGATACAGTGATTTGAATATACAAAAGATTCAATGATCATATCGAGGAAGTAACCGAAACCCATATTCAAGCAGACTGACAGGGGATCATTGTCAGTAGAGCACAATCGGCGGGACACTGTGTCAATATTGGACACCTCGTACAATAGAACCAAGATTCGGATGTGGGCAAATGTCAGACACAACACAGCTAATAGACCTTTAGAAGCGATACTGAAAGTTTGGACTAGGTACCTACAAATGTAGAAAATTAATGGATGGACTATCTAATACCAATCTCAATTTTTTGTAGACATTTAAGAAAAAGTAAAAGAGTATTAACTTCTTGCTCTATCGCTCAAAGTATCAAGTGAAAACTTGCAAATAATCCATTTAATACCATCCAATATGAGTGGGTCCTGAAGGCTCTACAAGAACATTCTGAGCTCACCGCGAGTTCCGAATACCGGGTAGGTGCTTAAAAAATACATAGTGAAAACATTAGCTCCGCCCGGGGCGGGGTTGGCCCGTGATTAAACCCAGCGAGGCATGCATAACGAGGCCGGTATGTTTGAACGCTTACGAATACTTTCTAAGTTGGTCCGGACAGCGGTTGAGGCGGGTACTGGCGCGGCACACACCTGCGCTTGTTTATCGCTAAGAATCCACAACCGCGCCGTCGACCTTATGTATTGTTTGTTTAGGCTGCCGAAAGGGTCCTGACCCACTTATAATACATTAATAATACCAAAATTAACCAATCAATCGCCAAAACTGTAATCCGCTTCCTTAAACAGCAACCCGTTTTATTCCGCTTTAATATAGCACAATAGAATAGGTACCCGAGTCCCGAAACTCGAAACGGTTAAGACTCTCGACCGAAATTAAATAATATTTTGAAGGGATTAGTATCATGATTGGACGGACACATGCTAATGCAAGAAGTTTTTAATTAAAACCGTCCGCTGTTAAGAGGCTGCGTAATGGCTGATCCTCAGGAGGGATCCGATATTGGGTGTGTGTACGGCAAAGCCAAAATACAAACATATTTAGGTCCGGTGCGTCGCTAGTGTGCGCTGTGGCTAATCACTGCCCGGGAGCCGAGCGCTTGTATACGCTCCGCTTTAGATACCCCGTTCTTGTTAATAACGTTCCAAGTTCGAATGTAAAGAAGGAAATTTATTCTTGTTTTATTATTTTCAGATACGCGGGACTGCAGTGACGAGGATCCTAACAAGGTAAATAAGAACGTTACCGCGAGTGGAACGTTTAAAACTTAAAAAACAACATTCAGAAAGCACTCGTTGCCCCCACAAGCGCAATCCAAACTTTGACGACGAGTTTATGGCCTCTGTGACCGCCAAAAGTCGCCGAGGAAAAGTGCAAGCTTGTTTACTCATATATCAGCGGGTCGGTCGACATTTCTTTCCGATAAGCTTGCTCCCCCGCTGCCAATAAAGTGATTAAGTCACAAATCGTGGCGGCACGGCGCCTCTTTGCTCACGATTCTGATATACCGTTTCGGGGAACCAATATTGCTTTTTAATTTTATTTTTGCGCTCTCCATTTGTGTTTGCTTAGTCAGTTACGCATTTATTTATTTTCAGTAACAGTAGATTTTTGAATTAGCGCTTTTTTTAATGTAAATTAAATTAAAGTCTTGTAAGTCTTTTTAAAGTCTTGTGCATGCACGAGTAAGTGCGGAAATCGTATTTTCAGTTGGCGTATCAAAACGTTGACATTAAAACTAAATTCTGAAACCTAAATTCAGGCTTCTGGGAATATATTTTTCACATAAATTATTTATTTATTTAATTTCAGGCTTTATATCATCATCACTGTGTACGGTTTAAGTTGTTTCTTGCTAAACCACTATAACAAATAATATTTCCGATACAATTTCGTGCGTTATAAATTCCATACGTGCTGAGAAATGACATACGGCATTATTTATTACGAACAGTTTTTTCGGGGAAATACAAAGAAGACATTGTTATGTAATTGAGCTACGTTTTATTGGGCACGCTACAATTTGAAGGCAATTTCCTATTGTAAAAGAAAATAGGCTTTTAATTTGGGAAGTATTTCCGGTTCTATCTATTCTGGATAAAATAAGGGCAATGATTCTACGTCACAAAGTGACATTTGTGTATACCGGCATACCGGCGTACCGGCATAATATATTTTTATTCAAAGTGACAAAATTGTTTAATAACGTCATTGAAAAATGCTAAAGAGCCTATTTCACCATCTCTCACTACTTGGTACAAATGAAAAAAAAATGTGTATTAGTTTGTAGTAGTCTAGCCTTTTGCGCTATTGATCGTGGGTAGGTACTGTAGCATGGGTTTTTTTCATGAATACAAATAGTATCTACACATAGTATGTGTGTCATTAATGAAATATATCACGGAACATAGAAAACCCTATTTCTGTGTAAGACATTGACAATTATGACGTTTTCGCATTGTGAAACTAGGTAGTGCTTACCTGATGAGTTATAACAAAAAAAAGCATTTATACATTTTGTAAATATATTATTATGTATAATTTTTTTTTTTTATACAACTAGCTGATGGAACAAGCAGATGGCCCACCTGATGTTAAGTGGTAACCATCACCTATAAACAAAACATTGCCCCGTAGGTCACGCACAATAGGAACGTACCCTACGATGCACTGCCCTGCGTCCATCAACTTGAGGAATACAGATGTTAAGCCTCATGTGCCTGTAATTACACCGGCGATCACACTCTTCAAACCGAAACACAGCGTTGCTGCTTGGCGGCAGAAAAAGGCGTGGTGGTAGTACTTCCCCGGACGAGCCCTTCACAAAGAGCTCTACTACTCTTAAAATGAAATTGAAAGATTGTTGTAAATAAATATTTGGTATGAAAATAGGTAATAAACATTTCAATTTGTTACGATAAGTTTTTCAAAAACAAACTAATCAAATCTATCATACTAATCTCCGTATCATTTACAAGCTGTTGTCAATTGCCCCGATGTTTACACGTCAACTGTATTAGGCGGAGGCGCCATTAACCCTACAAATGACACTAAAATGAAATCTATTCATTTCCCCGAGTCAATCGTCGGTAGATATTGTCTAATTTCACGCGATCCGCGCATTACCCCGACCACAGGGTTCTGTCGGGACCCGTCCACATTTTGTTACAAAAACTAGCGTATCTCACAAAAAAATATAATACAAATTGTTTCACCTAAAATAAAGCATTGTCTTGCAAGCCACGCACGATATGGAGTGCTCTACAATGCTCTGCCCTGCGTTGATGTACGAAGAAGAAATAATAATATACAGAAATCAAGAACGCAGATCCACAGTCCCAAAAGTTCTTCAAACGGAAACACTGCAATGCTGCTTGGCGGGAGAAACAGGCATGTTGGTAGTAATTACTCGAACGAACCCATGACATAAACCTCGCAAAGATCATCAAAAAAAATTTGATGACACAATATAATGGAGGCCTTGGGCGTTGGGCGGCGTTGGGTAAAGTGGGGCAGTGGACGATCATGATGCTGTCAATGTGATATTTGTATTTATAGTGAATAAAAAACCATTTTACTTTGATTTTTGAACTACATTAGGTAATTTACGGAAGACAAAAAACTGATATTCGGTCCTAAAGTAACAACAGCAATATAACATTTTCAAAATATATTTGGCGAAATGAGTTTGCGCATGATTTACGACCAAGTGCGTATCGAGCTACTCTTCATCTTTATTACGGTACTACGCTAAGTATTATACCTATTAAAATTATTAATCCTGGTTAAGTAATTCTTTCTTGTAAAAAAACATTGCTAAACTCACAAATAGTTTTAACTTATTTGCACACATTAATGTTTATAAAATTACTTACAGACTAATAAATAAAATCTTTCGAGAAAAAAACCGACTGCAATGCACTGGAAAATATACTCATTCTACTTGACCTCAAAAACTGCTCGTCGTATTTAAAAAAAAAAAAAAAAAAAAATATAATCGAATTGAGTCAGTTAAAAAATTTATTATTCTGATCCAAAGATGATATAAAAAAAAGTAGAAATGTATTTCTGTCATTGCCAATATTTTTCCCCAACATTAACAAACTATCCCACGTATCAACCCTTCCCGGCGGTATCAGTTTAGTCAATGTCGTTATGGCGGAGATGTCTGATAGCGTTGCGTTGCCGTGTATCGGCCGCGGGTTGCTTGCTGGGTTAATTTTCTACTAGGGATGGGTCATGTGCTATTTTTGTTTAGGTAACATGCTCAAAAATCAACTGACGCTCGACCAAATAAGCATGCTTATTTACTAGCACGACCTGTTCACGTGCTTTTATTGAGCAAGGCTTGAAAAAAGCATGCTTTTAGCTCGAAAATAAGCATGTGTGTCAAGTACCTTTACCAAAATAAAAAGCTTACACAAAGTATAAAAATCTAATAAAAATTACAATTTTATATCTTTATTCAGTTCAATGACTAGGATCATTTTGAAATGAAAGGAAAACCGTGTCCTTAACGTGCTGAAAATAAACACCTACAACAAATACAAAAGCAAGAATTATCAAAACATGTACCTACAAGAGGTCCAACTAAGTACTTCCTTCTTGAATCTACAAGTGGATTGGAATTGCTTTCACCTGACGACGCTTCCTTTACTTAATAATTATAAATAAGTAGATTTAATTGTACTTTTTTTCATTATCTGCTGTATCCAAACATCTTTTTTTGTTTTAAAGGCTATTATTATGTTCGTGTAATGTATGAATCGACAGCAAAAAGTGACAACCCTAGTTACCCCGAGGCTTATCAGGTCCAATCGGGCCGAACGTACACGTCCACTCGATACGGCTACGTGTTTAATTTTGTCAATGTCGATCAATTTGTTTGTGCCGTGTTTTGCCCCATGACAGATTAGAACCATGTTTTTGGTATGTTGTTTTATTGTTATTTTTTTTTATTGATTTATTTATTAGTTAACTCCGTCCAAACTCAAGATGCAATATGTATATATAAACAAACCCGTATAGTATACTTTCATGACGTTGATTATTTTGCATTTCTTTTCGATATTGTAGGCAAGATCGCCTACAATATTTCATGCTCATAATTATTTCTTAAACTCAACAGCAAAGCGAGAATTTTCGAGTTTTTTTATATACTTTGTTTACAAACATGACATCTTGAGTTTGGTCGGAGTATACTCGTCGGTACTGACAGCTTGTAATATACTTAGCAGCTGAGAAACCTATGTTTTTTGGAAGAAATTTCTGTGATTTATTAAATTTTTAAAAACACTCCCACTTTAAAGTGCTAATGCCAGTATACTAAAGACTAGCTGCTCGTCCTGACTTTGTACATTAATTGTTTGAATGCCTATGTTACATGCTCAAATATAATTAAAACAATTCAAACGGTGAAATACTTTTTTTAAACGAACCAGTTTTTTTTTTAGTTTATTCGTTACGTTCATCAAATCTTTACTCTTTATAATATTAATGTGGAAGAAGACGTTCCAAATAGAGGTATAATAATATACCAGTAAATCTTACCACAAAGCAAATTAGAAATAGATGCATTTCCAACAATAAATCAAAGTCTTGCCATATTTCACCGTGATCAGACAGTAGTGGGGCTCTGTCATAATTCATTAGATGACCTTGGCTCATTCTACGCAAGATTGATAACAGTGGAGGTTGGCGGCTCGTTAGTATGCCTTTGTAGACGCCCATCGATTATCAATTTGAGGATTACAATGCCCCGGAGACAAATTGCAGGCAACACCCTGAAAAGCTAAGATGCTCGATGTAAAATATGGTTAAACTTATTTTACAGTAGTTATCTTGCTGTGAAAACACATGAGCATCATTTATTTATTTATTTAAACGCACAAAACACATAACAACCAAGAAAAAACTAAAACTAAAATATTACAACTGATCATTGAAATATTAACTCAAAACTTTCATTAATTAAAAATATGAACGGTCGAATAGAAAAAGTTTTACACGTTTTTTTTTAATTCGTGATTCACTTCTAAGTCAATTTATAGAATACTAGCGATCCACCCGCGCGCCCCTGCTTCGCACGGGTGCACCTATCATGTATATGTATTATACATATAAACCTTTCTCTTGAATCACTCTATCTATTAAAAAAACCGCATCAAAATCCGTTGTCTAGTTTTAAAGATTTAAGCATACAAAGGGACATGGGGACATAGGGACAGAGAAAGCGACTTTGTTTTATACTATGTAGTGAAGTACGACGCCAGTATCTCGTAGAATATCTACGCCGTAGACGGTCTACGACATAGGGATAAGAATGTATAACAGTAGGTACGTTACGCAAAACAAAAATTAAACAGTCCCCAGAACGATCAAGCAAATTACAGTCGAGACTAGCAACCCCGTCTTTTAAATTAATAAATCGTTATAACAAGAAAATAAGACAAATTGGAATCAAACGACTTTGAAATTGCCTACGAAATGACACGTCTGTGACTATAATTTACTCCTTACTCTAAAGAATAAACCACTCGAAATTGTTCTACAGTATGGCATTATCAAAAAATTGGCTTATTATGAAACTTTTCGCTCGGTAACTATCTTGATCAAATAAAAAATTAACGTACTAGGGTGAACGTTACAACAAATTAGTTCAATTGGTCAACGGTAATGCAATAGTGATTCATATGAAACGTTTTAAAAGACATTTAAGGTTGTTACTTTTTGTCGTAATATTTTTGTTTCATTCTTGAAGCAAATGAATTTATATCATACTAACTTCTTTTATTAAAACTTGGGGTGTCTTTTTTTCGTTTTGCCTGATTGTTAATGATTAATAAGAATAAATATTTATTAATCGTTAATGCTGTAAATAGACTCTCACATTACGTTCTCCTAACATATTTGTCCAATAGAAAATAATAACTCATATAATTTTGATGTTTAATTATATACAAAATTATTTTACAGTCAATATACACCACTATTTTGCAACTACCACAACAAGTTAAGGACTGTTTCAGCAGAGGCTACTAATGATAGTAGCGCCGTCAGATCTTCAAAAAATACTCAAAAAATTATAAAAAATGTTTTGATCATGCTATGATTATAAGTAGCCTCTGCTGTAACAGTCCTTAATTTTTATTTGGTAGTTACAGAATAGTGGTGTATATACTTCGTAAGTGTGTGCTCAAAAATTAAAAAAAGGAGGCACGTCACAAAAAAAAATAAAATGTACCTAAAGAAAGCAGATTAAAATAAATAACGAACCACAAACATACTTTTATGTATTTTCTAGTAGCGGAAAATCGAACTTAGAAAAAAAACTAAACACATGATTGAACACTACTATGGCAAAACACAGATTTGAATCAGTGCTTGCTAAAATGTAATTCTCTGTATTTCAAATTCCCCTCAAATAGCATAATTCCACCCGCAATCGGCGCATCTCTACGTGTCGGCATCTCGTGCGACGAATGTAAATGTTCACTTTTTGAATTTCCTTTCGAATTATAAAATCAATTAGGCGGGAGACGTCGCAGTGGATGAATAGATTTTTTCTTGTCTGCCGAGATTAATACTGTACTCGATTGACTTCCTCAACATCTTAGGAAATGGGGATTTTTATGCTACTTTAATATTGGCTGATGCTTAATTATGGTTTTAATTAAGTCAACTTTTATGGGACTTAAAGCTTTTGCAACACGTACCTATTGTGTATGCAAAATTAAATATCCATAGCTACTAAAAAACAGAGGGCCTATCACGAGTTCCGGTGCGATCGAACGTAGATCACACCGATAGACACCGTATTTCAAAGAAATTCAATATTATATATTATTCTTATACTGCTAATTAATTCTTATGATTTTTATGATTATTCTTATTATAAATATTATATATTATTCGCATTCTTTGAGAAGCTTTTTTTAAGCTTCTCAAAGAATACGCTAGATGCCGTTGTTTAATTTCCTTGAAATTCGGTGTAGAGCGTTGCGATCTACGATCGATCGCGGTCGGCACAAAACTCATGATAGCCCCCCTGAATAGGAAACAGAAGTTTCACTAGATTTTTTTTTGATAATAATTAAGTTCCACTATGTATAAAATTTTGGTGCAATATTTTTTTTATTCTTACAATATTTAATTATTTCAACCTTCTATCAAGTTACTCTCTATGGTGATGATGATTATTAAAACTCATCAGGTGGGAAAAACGACATAATGTCTCAGTAATCTAAGTTTATTCTCAAATATTGCCATGGCAGTAAAAAGCCAAGACGGCCTTTTTTATTCAGTAAAATAAGGAAAAATCAATAAAACATTCAATTAACTTTGTTCCAACAAAATTATTCATCGCTGAGATTTTATAAAACTGGCGTCACGCTCGAACAGTCAAAAACAATACTTATTCAAATGAAACAAAAAGCAATTAACGGTGGAGATATCCCTCCGTCCTGCGAGGATACAAGAGGAGAGATTATTGAAAAAATAATTAATAAATATTTATGGCAAGCCACCTGAGGAACGGGGACGTATTTTTATCCACTCTGGTACGTTGTACGCATCTGCAGGGCTACAAGCAAAAGCGGTTTATTACAAATGCTAAATATTCCATTCATATTCAAAATTTTATATCCCGATGTGGCCGGGAGAAAGCTAATTTATTCCGGGGGAGCGGCTAAGGAGACGGACCGGCACCTCGCGTCTTGGGGAGGATTAGAAGGGTTGAAGCACTGCGAAATTGACAGGTGCCTGTCAAAAATTACAATTAATAATTGAGACAATTGCGACTGCAACTGTGGCTTAAATTGACTCTCAAGGTATATCTAATTTACTTGTAAAATTTACTTTCTTTAAAAACAGTTTTACATTTAACTATTTTAATTTTATTTTATTCAAATAAGTTGCTTACAAATGTATTTTTTTTTAAGAGGAACGTTCCTTTTAGATTAACTGCCAGTAAGTATGTTGTTCCATATTATTATTTAAAACGTGGATTATCTCATGCCAGCGTCCAATAACAGCGATTAAAATGACGTAAATCCCTGTGCTAGTCTATGGCCGTCGTATGTCCATATAACGACAATAAACATTGGAGCGCGCATCGATCACCGGTTTACAACCGGTCGGTTAATAGCGGTAATCCACCACTAAGAGCGGTTTACTACACTGTTACGACCGGCCAAATCTACTGCGTCTCTCGAGTTTAAATTAAAATATATTGTTGAATTTGTGGATTTGTCATACAGATACAGTTTCACGACTTTGATCCCCAGGCACGGTAGATATCCTGATGTTTTTGTACCCATCCGTACCAACCTTAGCGGTTCTTTGAGGATATTTAAAAGACTGTTTTGATTTAGATTGATTTTTGATATTGAACCAATTGCAAAAAGAAAACAAAAAAAGACTTAAAAAAACTTCATCTTATTTTATTTAGAGATGTCAATAGTATAAGCAATGTATTACTTTATGATTTCTGAAAGCAATGCCTATTATAGTACGTAAAAAATATTACTAGAACACTCGCCACACAAAGCAAAAAATATTTGTAACGTAGGTACATTAAACGGTATTAAGAAAATAAAACCCTTAATAAATTTTCTGAATTAACCAGTAAGCATACACATTTTCACATCTCTAGATAGTATCTCCAAATGTGTTCATTTGTACCGTCCATGTTAACTAATGATGTCAATCTGTCAAGTCCAGTTAAGTTCATATAATACCGTAGAAATCTACGTTGAAATAGATTAATGTAAAGGGTCCACACTACACACGACGAGACATATTATCTTAGAACATATTGGGATATATCCAACACAAAATATTTTTATATTAATTATTACCTAGATAAATTTAAAACAGTATATCTACCCTAAAAACATTGAACTCTCTAAAGGTGGACTCCCATCTATCTAAAGCCACATTTGTTACACGTATCACAATGTTTATGTGCTCAATCAACCATCGGTATTCGGATAAACCGATATTTGAGGTGATAACGCGTTATTGATAGGGCGCGTTTTTCACAGGCCTCGGGCGACACTCTGTCTCTATTAGCGAGTGCGCTTTGTACTGGAATCATTTGGTTATCGGCTGCAGTTTTGTTGACAAATGTCCGATGTCACAATAAAAGGCGTATTAAACGTATAAATAAATGTATGAATGAAAAACAGTTTAACATACACACACCAGACAGAAAATAATAAGAAAAATAGGCACAATAAGGCATGTTAAGTACAAATTATTGCAGTAGTAATTTCTTCTAGAAAACTTGTGCATGGCCAGGATTCAAAGATTTAAAAAAATATGGCGCATTGGAGAGACTTAGTTTTTAATTAAACTGTATTATTATGAAACTATTTCTAATATTTGCTAAAATATTATGCAACAATTTCAAACCAGGAACTTATCTTGCAGGTACTTTTTATAAAGAATATGCAGCAGGTGCACCAACACTAATTAATCAGGCACCTATGTCCCCGTCTTGTAAATATCCAAAGACGCAATCAGAAAAGTAATTAAAGGGGTCCCCGCGCACATTTTCATAATCTTTACGTTCCTACAGAAATTCACTTGTGCAATTTCATGGTGGAATTTTCATCGTGTCTGCGTCATAAATATTTTGTCCGATAAACCGTTCGTTCGACAGCCGCGAGGCGTAAGAAAATGTTAATTAACGAATCCATTGTTTTCCCGCCCGGCGGCTCCAAGATGGTGCCGCTTCCGTTTCCGGCGAGCCTTCTTTATGTGCGTTTCTATTTTTGCGTGAGTCGGGTAAAGCGTGGTATTGTGGGTGCTGCGCGCTGGGGTATAATGATTTTAATTTCCTCTAATCAAGAGCCTTCGGCGAAGCTTAAGAATTCTAATCATGCGCGACGCGGCCGCCACGTCTCCGCACCGCTGCCGCGCCGCAGCCGCACCGGCTGACAGAAACATCACCACTTATTCTGATTGCGTCGAGTGTGGCGCTGAATAATTAATACGCCTTTATTTTAACGTAGCGTAGCCCGAACAAAAGAAGCCCTGCCATTATAATTTGTGATTTCAAACAATAAATCCGGGGCTTTTGACAGCAGCAAATTGGTTTGGTTTCGTACTAAAATGTCATACCGAAAAAGTATTGACATGTTCGCAAAAACTTGTCGGTCCTGGTTCTCGTTTCCGTTTTGTGATGGCTCGTTCCTCGTTTGGTTCAAACTGCAGTCGCGAACATAAACACAACAAGATCGCGACAAATAGTTGGATATTTTCAGCGGGTAAAGTTTAATTATATCGGGGAAGCTTAAAACATCCCCCGTCACACCCTTTCGTTCAATTCGCACTAACGACCACATTTCGGTCGTCTAAATCACGGTGACGCCACTTGCAATTAATTTTTTGACTATAAAACGTAGCTTTCATTGTGATTACCAGTTCGGTATGACAATAATAACTTGGGAGATGTTAAATTCTTTATGAATCCTTTTTCAGTACTCGAAGCTATTTGTCAAACGTACTAATATAGTTCATAAGCAAAGAAATCGAAAACAATAATAAAGTAACTAATTACTTTCTACTTGAGTTATAAGAGAGCACCGGTGGTCTAGTGGGAGTGACCCCGCCTTCCGATCGTAAGGTTCGAATCCGGTCGTGCACCAATGGATTTTTCTATCGAAAAATTTATGTGCGCAATGCCAGTGCTCTTAAACGGTGAAGGAAAACATCGTGAGGAAACCAGTTAGTATTCTAACAGCGGCGATGGGCTTGCAACCTGTCACGTATGGAATACTAACTACTGTAAAATGTGGGTATGTGCCAAATGTAATGTTTGGACGTACCTCTGACTACCCCCCTTAGACATCCTCAAAGAATCTTGAATTAGTACCTACTTGGTACTGGAAGATCTGGAGGAATATCTACCGTACCTGGGGATCAAAGTCGTGTAGCTGTTTCAGTTTTTTTTTGAGTTATAACAAATTAGTATAGGTTTTATCGAAAAATAAAATCATGACTAGTTTATGCAATGTACTAGTTTTTGTACTACCCAAACCTTGCAGTATCTAAATTGATGTCCGTGATCTAGTTTTTAATAAATGCTTGAAATACAAAATCGCGAAAAGTAAACAATCCTAATGTTCTAAGATGTCCGTACCTCTTTAATTTTTAAAATCGACAGATTGAAGGCTAACTTCGATAACGTTAATGCATCTCTGTCGAAAGTACTTAATTGGTTAACTGTTAATAATCTTTTGCTCAATGTTGGGAAAACTAAATGCATAGAATTTACTTTGCCATATGTGGTTCAGCGACCAACCAGTATCAAATTAAATGGAGAGTCACTTACCCCTGTGAATTCTACAATTTTGTTAGGACTTACTATTGATGCAAAATTGCAGTGGGGTCCTCACATAAAATCACTTGCTGGTATACTGAGTTCGGCTGCATACGCAGTTCGCACTATAAGATGGCTTACAGATGAGGCTACAGCTAGGCTGGTATATTTTAGTTACTTCCATAGTGTAATGTCCTATGGTATCTTGCTATGGGGTAGAGCTGCTGATATATAAAGTATATTTGTACATCAAAAACGGGCGATACGTGCCATTAATAAAATGAAACCACGTGACTCATTGAGGGAGCGTTTTAAGGAAATTAATATTCTCACAGTAACTTCACAGTATATTTTTGAAAATTTATTGTACACTCATAAACACATAGGTGGCTTTAAGAAAAAGAGTGACGCACATAACGTTAACACTAGAAATAAAAATAAATTATGCATTCCGAAATTTCGATTACAAAAGGTAAATGGCTCGTTCATGGGGAACGGTATACGCTTCTATAATAAACTTCCAGAAAGTGTCACTGGGCTTTCTATTAAAAAATTTAAAGTGTACATTATGAATTATCTGATAAGGAAAGCTTACTATACTATAGATAGTTATATTAATGATAAAAGTGCGTGGCCCGATGTCCCGGTCGCTCTGCCCATCGACAGCTAACATATCTGCAATGTCTTTACGTATTATGTTATTTAAAAAACGATTTTTTTTTATTGTTGTTTGACTTACTACACTTCTTACTTATGTATTAGTATTATTAGTCTGAAGCTTGTGTTCTTTTATGAATATGTTTACTTTTCCTTTTTCTGTTAGATTACTTAATGTATTATATAGCTTTAATAGTGTAGGTATTTTATTACATTGTAACGAGGATCATACAAAAGAGCGATAGATACCAAGCCGAGTTTGTTGCCTGTTCTTCTCGGTGTTGGTCGCGTGGAACTGGCACTAGAGTCACCTAGTTTTAAGACGGTTCAAGATGGTCCTTGTGATTTTATTGAATAAACATATTTTGACTTTGACTACCTATAGCACGTAGCGCAGCAGAATCCCTTCGCCAGCGATCGACCGAAGGCGACGTTTGCCTGGTGCGGTCCGCGAGGAGTACCACACAATTAAACGAAACCCTTCCAGGGTGCGTACTTAGCATTCTAATCACTTCGCAAGCAGACGCCTCGCGCCACAATACAACGCTTAACGCCACAAAATTAAGTGCGAAAATAACAGGATCTCCCCGCTTGAATTATGTCGCGAACAAGATTCTAATTTTAATTTTATTCCAAAAGCCACTAATTTCGTCGAAACAAAACAGCGTGGAGCCTAACCCCCCCACGCACTCATAACCCTCGGATGACGGAAGTAGTACGCCAATAAAAAGCGAAAAACGATTACGGATCAATGAAGCGTACCTTCCCTCTCGGGGCGCAAATAAAGCCGAGTACACACTTCAAATATGCTTTTCTTAATCGTTCTCATAAAACAAAGATCAGCCGCTCGATCTCCCCCGTGCGGCAAAAATAAAGAAAAAATCCTCCCGTTGCTCATATCGCGCGTCTATCACTGCGGATTTTTTACCACAAATTGTTTCCTCCAACGGAACCCTCGTGAATCGATATTGTTTGTATTGGAAATGCAGGTTTGGAAGTTATTATTAGTATCCCATTGTTAAACAAATGGAATTAAGGCGAAATCCGCGCGTTTCCGTGGCTCATTTGCGTAAATAGAATAACATTTTTGCCTTTAATTCAATTTCTGAGGCTGACTGATGGTGGTTATAATTATGACCATTACACTCTTCTTTTTACAGTTTTCTAAGAAAATTGTTCAATTGATTCGTATGAAAAGCTGACTAATTTCGCAACCCTATCCAAATAGTATCCAATTACTTAGGTCCCATCGAAACGATCCACCTTTTAAAGGTAAATCCATCGGCCGCGGTATCAGGAATCTTCAAAGTTGAATTGGCTTAAAACCTCCCGGCGGATGTGTCATTATAATTTGCTGGGGAGAGATGACGGATCCTTCGCCTGGAGCTCGCTCAAGAATAATAATACCCTAAGCTATTTTAATCTTAACTTAGTTAAAAATCTTGCGTCCGACATTAGCATTAATCACTTTTGACAGGCCCTGTAATGGATATTGCACGTTGATTCGCTAGTAATTAAATTTAGATGACTTGATTAGCTTATAAAACCTACATAAAGTTTTTTTTATTTTCAATCGCCTTGTGTATCAATTTAGTAAGTAAGCATAACAAACTTAAACATTTCTGCATTAGTCATGACAAAATTTTTGTTTGTATTTGTATGTATCAAAAATATTTAATATCTAACTCAATAACAAAATCAATTGTAAAATGGTACTTTGTACGACTTAAAATTCAATCGCATTCCGATTAGGCAACTTAATTAAGCATTACAGATGGATATTATAAATAGAATCAAATACCGAACCTTTGAATTTAATTAATTGTATTCTAAGAAACAAAGAAAATGCCTTTATTAGACACGAAATCTACAGCTTAATTGAACGTCGACATTGAGAGATTTCAATTCAATTACTAAACCATATTTAACGAAATCCAATCCCCTTTCCCTTGAGGAATAATATTATTTATTCACAAAAAATAATACAAAACGCGGTAAAGGAGAACGCTCTGTTGGTTCAGCGGAGATCATTCGATGTAAAAGTTGGAAGTAGAGGCAGGAAGAAAACTTGGATAAGCGAAACCCTCTAAAAATGATTGATGCCATACACGAGCGGGGGACGATCGCTCACTGGCACGTTTTAAAACGAATAAACGTCGAACCGTTCGAAATACGAAAATGAAGATCATTAGCGCTATTGGCTCCCGCGCCCGCCGATTCATTACCCGATCGCATTCCCCATTTTTCCGGATTTGCTTATTTTTATTGGCATCGATCAGATTAGCTTTCCGCTTTGAAATCGAATAGTCGACCAACAAAAGCGCGTCGATATCGCCAATATCCTAACGTATTGGAAGCGTACGATTGTCTGAGGACATGTTATTACACGAGCGTTTAGCTCGGGAGCTAACAAGCGTCGTCGTTTGTTTCTGGTGGGTCTTTGTTGGGAATATAACAATTAGGGAGACAAAGCGGCCGGTGGCGGACGGTGTTATCTCAGTGATTCGCGCCACACAATGGCTGGCGACGACAATGCACGCTCAATATCTTTATGCTCCTTCTGTTGAAGGCCGATGCACTCCTTGTTGAATAAGCTCTTCTTATTATATTACTTAAGTAATGTACTATGCTTACACATTTCGAGTAAAGTGTAAAGAAGGGCACTTCTACTCCAATTCCAATAGGTACCTCTACAAGTATATTTTTTAAACAGCATCGTCAATAAACCACAACCAAACAAATTCTTTTTCTTGTTTACCAGTTAGATACTTAATTACCATTATCGAATGAAGATTCTTGCACTAACCTTTAGCATTAACCTTAAAAATTGTACTATTTGCCAGCAAGTCATTTCCTATCAAGCAAAACTTCTGAAAATTTTTATACCTACTTGCTGGCTGGTATTTGTAGGTACAGTTGGCTGCACTCACAGCATCTCGATAAACATTTACATGCACTAATACACAAGAATAAGTAGGTAAACTCAATATGATAAACTACTGATACTAAAAAGATTATTTGGGTACAAGGTACAAATAAAAGTATTGTTGATGGTTTCGGTGCCGTCTGGTCTATTCACTAGTCTATGCAGATATCTCGAGACGCCGCAGGTATCCCACGGCGCGCATTGTTCCGTTTCCTTCCTCGGACGTCTCTCCGCTTGAATGCAATGATGCTCATACACGCCATTCTTGGGTTACGAGGGTGCAATGTCTGGTCTTTGAGTGTACTGTCTTGACTGAGTAAAACTGTTCGGTTGCTGGTAAAATAACCTTCTTACTTCTACCGTCTTGAAATTTCAACATGTTTACTTTCTTGCTAGATTTTCACGTTTACGGATTTTCGTAGTGTAGGAGTACACTTAATATAATAGGGGTGAAAACTTTAATTTGTTAAATAAATTGCCATCAGAGTGGTTACACATTGCGTTTTTCAGCGCAAACGCGTCTTCCATGTCGTCAACAGGCTTTTGCAGCTTTTTCTATATTGTGCTATTTACGATTAACGCTCTGTTACCTAGCTATTTAAGTTGATATCCGTTGATAAAACAGACTCAAAAAGATCAAACTAAACTTATTAAAATATTTATACACAACAATCACAAAATATTAGTTTCAGAATTTATGCAAAAGTAAATAAAAAAACCGTGTGACCGTTTCCCTTGCAAATTGAAAACGACATAATCAAAACGGCTTCACTTACCTATTCCAAGTGACGTGAATGTAACTGTCGACACCTGCGGATGTGCGGAGCGTTTAATCGCATAAAGAGCTAATTGTCTGTGCGGATTCCACAGGTAAACACTACGCGCCATTTACACACAACCGCAGAGTAGAGCTACGAAGGACTGCCTTGTTAATATACAACCTAGCCATTTTCATGAACATTGCAGTATCTTTGGAACATTTACTTTAGGCTTGGATGTGCTGCTAAAAAATTGCCATAAAAAGGCAACTTTTTTTGTTATTGCTTTTTTATATTTGATGGTGTTGATGCTATGTGATACCATTACCTATTTTAACAAAGCATTGTACCCAAAACACAGCAACGCATGTTCTTGTGGAGTTTACATTGATAGGTAACCCGATAGCAGCCGTATTACTAGTTCTCTTGAATCAATTACAATTACTTATACAACAACCAAACTCACTCGTAAACTTTAACTTGTATCTTAAAAAGTAGGATAGATTTATATATAATAATATCTTCTTCTTCTAATATTTAAAATTCTCGTGTCACAGTTTTCGTTGCCATATTCCTCCGAAACGGCTTGACCGATTTTGATGAATTTTTTTGTGCTTATCCGGTATCTATGAGAATCGGCCAACATCTATTTTTCATCCCCCTAAATGTTAGGGGTAGTCCACCCCTAAATTTTTTTTTATTTTTTAGACAAAATTTTTAATTTCTATTTTTTTTATGATACAACATACAAAAATACATACAATCTTCAATTTTCACCCTTCTACGATCAACCCTTATTTTTTAATAGCCATTTTAGTAATTTTGGCAAAACAACGTTTGCCGGGTCAGCTAGTTATTTGTAATATCGTAAAATGCGTTGCGTGGAATAGCGCGCAAGGCGCGGGGAATGAATTAAAACGTGCAGTCACATGTTGAGCAGAAGCACCTTTATTTCACATAATTGGAATCTTATATACTAAACCTTACGTGAGAGTATGTCATTATCTAGTTTATTCCATCAGCACGAACAACTAACTTCCGCATGTGTCAGATCGATGGAACACGTATTTGCTACCATATCTCATCTCCCCCGAAAAGGTTGGGTGTGGGTACCCCTCCTTCCAAAGTTAAGCCCTAAATAATTTGGTTCTGTTCTTATGTACCTACTTTACATTTTTTTCCTCCTTCATTATCTCTATCTCCTCCTGTCTGTCACTACACCTTAAAGTACTTTAAAATATTTCTGAAAGTTTACTCCTATTTTCATTCTTTAAACGTATACAATCGGTGTTTTTATACGTTATACTATGGGACTTCAGATAACTTTACTTTTCCCATAAAGATTTACATGTCAATAGATTATTTCTAGCTGCAGCATTACATCTTTAAAGACGATATTTTAACTCTAAAGGATAATTATCATAACCATACATACATTACACTACACTATACATTCTCTTTTGTCACTTAGATTACTAGAAATAAGACAACTATTCCCGAAAACTATTTCGTAATGCGTATACTTAGTAGAAGTATGAACTGAAGTGTTATAAACAAAACTTTAATAAGATATCCAAGTACTCTAAATAGTTCTTTGGTTCCGAGTTTGTATTCGCAAGCAACTTCATAGGTGTTTATGCCAATTTTCCAAAGACCCTACTATACTTTCGTGATGGTAACTTGTGCTGTTTATTTTGCCTATCTTTAATAACTTACACACCTACATTTACATATTATTATCTCTCTATTAGCACACCATATCTGAGTAAACAATTTTCTACCAAAGTCCTAGACACTATATCTGCTGATTTATCCTCCAAAGGATACGCCTCTACAAAATTACTTAACTCACATTGCAACATCAAAATGTATTTATTACCACTGTTATCTACATCTAAAGGACCTACAATATCTAAAAATATTTTTTTCTAAAGAGGTACGGGCTGTTGTTGTAATGACCATTTTCTCTTTAACCACAGATTTATAAGTATAGTCCTAAACATTTTTATTATTATGTTTCTGTTTTTGACAATCCTTGCAACTTGTTACGTAATCCTCTATGTCTTTGTGCATTCCCGGCCAGTAATAACTTCTTTTAATATTATTTGTCATTCTATTAATACCTGCATGGCCGCTCGTAGGTAGTAAGTGAAAATCATTAAGTATTATCCTGATCATTTTTTATCCGTGATCCTTCTAACATCCTGAACTATACAGAATCTTAATTTTTCTAGCAATGTGTGCTGCGTTTTTGCAACAACTCGCGCTATAATCCCTACGAACCGTTTATTCAATTCGTTCCTAATTATCACGAGCTCCTTGATATCTGACCTTCTTTCAATTCTACCAAATTCTTTTAACAATTCGTCTATGCGTGCCTTTGTTGATAAAGAATTTTGGTCAATATATATCGTGGCTTCCTCAACTATCAACCACTTGTACATGTACCCATTATTACTTTTTCTCCTCTTTATCACGAAACTATTCTCATCACAAATAACTAACTCATAACTTTCGGAAGGTTTTTTAATTATATCAACCACTCTAGGTGACCTTGTCTTACTATATTGTGATGACACCGCTGGCATACATTTTTCTTTTAATAATTTATGCTGTGCCCGCGTTACTACATTGCATATTTGTTGTTTATTCAACTCTTTCAAATCACTTGACGTAAGTACTATCCTTGACAATGTATCCGCCGTACCATTATGTGACCCTTTGACATACTCTACTTCGAAATCATATTCTTCTAAACACAACCTATATATAGTCAGCCTGCTACTGGGGTCCTTCATACTAAATAAATGTATCAATGGCTTATGATCCGTTAGTATTCTAAATTTCCTACCATACAAATATGGCCTAAGATTCCTGACAGCCCACACTATTATTAACAACTCTTTATGTACCGTTGAATAGCTGAGTCCAGCTTTTTTTAACTGTCTACGCACGTACGCGACGGGCCTGTTATCACTATTTGACCTTACTACCCCTAACGCTAATTCCGAAGCATCAGTCTGTAACCTGAAAATATTCCTATTCTTGAAATCTGGATACTGCAATAAAGGTGGCTTTATTATTAGCTCTTTTAGCTTCTCAAAAACATCTTGGCACTCTGCTTTCCAAGAGAACTCTACATTCTTTCTGCATAATTCATTTAACGGACTTGATATTCCCACAAAATTCTTTAAAAATTTTCTATAATAATTTTCAAAAGCTACAAATCTTTGTACCTCCTCTGCTGTTTCTGGAACTGGATATTCTTTTCCTGCTTTTATTTTTCCCTTATCTGGCAATATACCCTCAGATGAAATAATTGGTATTGGAAATTTCTCATCCTTTATTTTGTTATCAAGCAGTTTGTAATCAATCACCACTCTCCTCTTTTTGTCCCCCTCACTATCTATTTGTTTTGAAATTAACAGTGACGCCGACTCGGATATTCTCTCTTTAATAATATCTTCCTCTAGTAACTTATTTATTTGATTTTTTAACTCCTTTTCCTGTGCTTGTGGGATTCTCCAAGGCTTATGTAATACTACTTCGTTTGATTGAGTATTTAAAATCCTAAAAGTAATCTCTTTTCCCCTAGAACTGACACTACTACTTGCAATAAAACCTCCCTTGGCTATTTCCTCTGGCATTACCACGCCTTCTTCACTTATTTCTGTCTCTAAAAACTTAATTGTTTCGCTGCGTGCTGGGACTGTAAATGAACTAACATTTCTAGATATAAAATGCATCTCTAACCTTTTACTACCTTCTTCAACCTTTATGCTAAATGTTTTTGATCCATAATCAATAATTCCTGCATACTTTGTGATAAAATCTTCTCCTAATATGCCATCCGTTGAACATTGCAACCCTTCAAAAATATAAAAAACATGATTTAGACACACATTCTTGAACCTTAATTTTGCTTCAATGCAACCAATACACTTCAATTTCCCACATACTCCCGTTATGGTAATCGGTCTACAATTTACTACTTTAGCCTCTTTCATCCGAACCACATAATTATGTTTCAAAACAGACACACTAGCACCCGAGTCTATTAGCAAACTAATATTTTCCCCCGCACAGTGTAATTGAACGCGACTCTCGCTATTATTCGATAATATCTCGACTTTATTGAAGTTGGTCATGAAACATTCTTCAGTATCAGCAATAGAATTTTCTGCTGCCTCAACACATTGCACATCTGCTGACCTATTGTTTGCATGGCTAGGTCTCTGCATGGTATTAAATCCCTGCCTGACTTGACCTTGCTGACTTCGCCAATTGTAGTTACATGACTGACCTTGCGTTGCTTTCCAATTATTAAAACGATTAAAGTTGTTATTATATTTAAACCCGTTACCACCTTTATTGAAATTATTTGGTCTCTGAAACCTCCTCTGTATTGTCCCGATATGACCCATAACTACTGCACATCCTTGATGTTTCTCCGTCTTCTTCTTCTTTTGCTATTACGATTGCCTGCCTCAGCGTATCTACCCCCCTTGATGCTACTATTGTGCTCAATCTTTGACTATTTAACCCATCGACAAACTTTTTGATAGCTATTCTATCATTGATCGTTCTCAGATCCTGATACAAACCGCACCTACCATCTGCTTGTGCCAACGTCAAATCAACCGACAGCTTTTCAATCTCATTACCAAACTCTTGAATTGTTTGATCACCTTGTCTGCATTTCATTAATCGAGACATTATGGCCCAATCAGAGTGTTTGGGAAGCAAATATTTTCTAATATCCTTGATCAAACCCTCTACTGTTGTGTAACTTTGATCTAACTTTATTCTGATGTTTGTTGATAACCGTGTTTTTAAGATGAATTTTATTAATTTAGAGTGTTCTCCTTCCCTAATATATTCACTGTAAAACTCCAAACTATCTATCAATTTTTTTAACTGCTCCTCATTCCCCTCGATAGCCGGAAACAAGGACAGTGCCGTTTTAAGATCAAAATCCCCCATTCCTGAATATGCACTCTTTTCCGTAGCGAGACTTTGCGAGGATATCGACATTTCTTATACTCTACTTCCTGGAATAGATTGCCAAAATCAGTATTTTTCTGTAGTGCTTGAACGAGATCAACAGCCTTTACCTCTTTTTCTGAACTTGCTTCTACTTATCACACATTAAACAGAGCCTTTAAAATGAGCCTTAAGCCTTTTCGCAATCTATAACTTATTTTGCCCTTAAATAGTACCACTTAATTTCACTATAATGGTCTTGAATCACTTTTAATTCCGTTAATAAACTTTGCAAAGAATCCATAAACTTCACAGAAAAAATAACACTTCACAATAAAACGGCTGGACCTCACCGGATTCTTCCTCCCAGACGTAGTATTTATACCATACTACCGGCTTCTTGAATTATTCTCCTGTTCATCTTCTTCTCAATTGTGTTAATGAAATAGCTTTGCAATTTCTTCCTTAACTTGATATCATCAACGCTGCTATAATTCAAACCCTGCTGCTTTAGCTATCACCGCAGTAAAATAGCCGGTGACTGCTCCACTATAACATTGTCTTCCGAATTCTATAAGTCCCCATAATTTGTAAAATAATTAATAAGAATCCGTACCTTGGATTTACGATATCAACTGGACCTCCTCCCTTACACTTCTGTTGTCTTCTTTTTTTCTTCTTAACACTTTGTCACGGTCGCCATGTAATATCGTAAAATGCGTTGCGTGGAATAGCGCGCAAGGCGCGGGGAATGAATTAAAACGTGCAGTCACATGTTGAGCAGAAGCACCTTTATTTCACATAATTGGAATCTTATATACTAAACCTTACGTGAGAGTATGTCATTATCTAGTTTATTCCATCAGCACGAACAACTAACTTCCGCATGTGTCAGATCGATGGAACACGTATTTGCTACCATATCTCAATTATATATATTCTGCTATTGCAACATAGCCGAAACGTCGGGAAAATATTAAAGGTATAACGCGATAAATACCCGTGTAAGTAACAATTCAAATTAATTAGGATAGATTTACTTACTCTACTTTCGTAGCTCCGCGTTCAACTCACAAATACGTCAACACAAACCGTCGATGTAAGCAGGGATTACTCGGCGTAGAGTGATTTAATTCCTACTGATTCATTACGCATATACTCACGTACGCATACGTTTGATGACAATTACGCCCAATAACGTTGCGGCTCAAATGACGTATGATTACGTGGTATTACAATGTACGAATAAAATAAATGTTCTTCGTGTGAATTCATTTAATTTTATTTTTATTATTGAACAGCCGTCAGAGAAACCTTACGTTAACTAATTAAAAAATATTAACATTTTTACGCTGTTACGTATTTTAACATCTAGGTACATTAGCACTGGACATCCTCTCTCATTTATCGGAAAACTAACTATATTATAGACGACCTTAGTTGCGCAACGGGCAGAGGTAGCGGGTTCGATTCCCGCCTCGGAACGAATTTGTGTACGATTTGCAGAAATTTGTTCCGTTAGTCTGGGTGTTTTCTTTGTATAATAAAAAAATATCTATCTATGTAATATCTGTCTATATATAATGAATCAAATATATCTGTTATCTAGTACCCATAACACAAGCTTTAGTAGCTTACTTTGGGGCTAGATTGTGCTGTGTGGATGGTCCAGCATTATTTATATTTATTATTTATATTTATTTATTTAGTTATTATACACCACCATCTTTATAGTTATTATTGTACACCGCCGCCTCTGATTTTTTCATATCCTTTCCATCCAAAGGTTGTCTGGAAGAGATCGCTTTTAGCGATAAGGCCGCCCATTGTACCTATTCTTTGTTAAATTTTCTGTATATGCTTTCTTTTTGCTTTGTGTACAATAAAGAATTTATCTATCTATCTATCTATTAACATTAGTATAGAAATTACAAAGCCAACATTAGCATTATTATGAGATATTGCTGGGGATGTTAGATAAAAATATTGTTCTAAAAGTAACATGGTAGAACTCAAAATTTGACTAAATATTACGATTATGACTGAGCAGTGTCAATGTAGGTTTTTACAACCGCTTGGGGCGTTTTTATGTCAAGAAGGGGAATGCTCAGTAGAATGAAAACACAAGTCAGTATGAAAATCCGAGTTATGTTTTATAGTGGACGTGCGGTGAATAAGGGCATTTCTCATGCGAATGATGTTAAATGCAGGGGCTTCCTACGACGAATGCTGCGTCAAATAAAATATTAAAGTATTTATATGAATTACTGATTGATCAAGTGGATGCTTGTAATATCAGGTGGTATCATCACCTGTAACAAGCATTGCCTCGCAACTTACACAAGACAAATTCTTGGCGATGCACTACGATACCTACTACGATTTCGTTGACTTGAGATCCTGACTTTCCTATTTCATTGTTAATATCATTAGAACATGTTATAAAACTATAAAATATTTTATTATTTTATTAATTTTAATAATATATATATAATATGTTCAAGTGTACTTGTTGTTACTCTCTGCAATAGAGGCAGATTATTTATGCATGCTTAAAAAGGGGTCCCCACTGAAATGCAACCAAGTTTAAGTTTACTGACATAAAATATTTGTTTTGTATTTGTATAAAAAAACATAAAATCTGATGACGAAAATCGTCGTAGAAAAGCCGTCTCGCGTCGCCAAGGTTTGGCAATTCTTTATTATTCATGGAGCGATCTTGCTCGCAGAGTGTTTTATATGAGCGACTATCGAGTATCAATTTGTACCGAACGGTCCCGTATTAGCATTTCCCGTGGAGGCCTACATTGTTTCAGTAAGAAACAAGGGGGAGAATGAGGTTTTTCGATATTTTTACTGTTATATTCAGATGTTTTGATAGAGGAAAAGATATGTAGGTACAGGCACTTTGCGCTTGTATTAAAAATAAACTATTACAACAATAGCTATACATATTTCTAGGCAGAGATCCCAATTCTTGTCACTAAAACTCATAAAAAACATTAACTCAAATACTGTAATTTAATTACTGCGTTTTGTGTGGCTGTGTTGTATTGTGTAATTTTAATTATTTTGTTAACTAAAATCAAATTTCAATCAAATCAAAAATCAAATGCAAAATAATATCACCTCACTACCCAGACGAGCCTGCGATCGTCTTAAAACCTAAAACAGTGAACAATATCACATCGTCAAAGAAAATTCATAATTAAATGCAACTATAAGACGTCTACAAAACGCAAATCCCGCAAAACCCTCTCGGCTCATTTCAGCCGCGCGAAGCTAGTTGATGTCAAGAAGCACTTTGTCTGCTATAAACGCTGAGCGCAGCGTCTAACGTCTGGGGGTAGTACGTTCAGTTCATTGAAGGTATGGCGTCATCTTTTCCTTAAGTTAGTCAAACGTTTTCTATGGCATATCAGTTAAACTAATGTAAAAAAACTACGTCTAATAATATTTCCCATTGGTATTTAGGGTGGCGATTGGACCAGGCGATATAGGTACATTGAAACAATATTAAAGCTTTTACTTAATGAGGAGCACTTACAATTCTTTCACCGACTTGTTGACCTCTGTGGCGCAGCAGGCGAGAGCCTGCCTGCGACGTAAGAGGTTGCGGGTTCGATTCCCGCCTTGGAACAAATTTGTGTACGATCTGCAGAAATTTGTTCCGATGGTCTGGGTGTTTTCTATGTATAATAAAAAATATGTAAGTATATAATGTATTAAATATATCAGTTATCTAGTACCCATAACACAAGCTTTGAATAGCTTACTTTGGGGCTAGATAGTGCTGTGTGGATTGTCCAGCATTATTTATTTATTTATTTCACCACGCTTTTTCAAAAAGAGAATACAAGAAGTATCTGTTTTTGAACTTTAATTATTTAAAAAGCTTATCGGTTTAAAACTATTAGCATATCATGCTGACGCTCGTAGGAAAGCAATAATCTAACGTCTCCAACACAATACGTTAAGCAGTGTGTACGCTTATGAGTGTTCATTAAAGATACGATAAAGACGGCGGATGCGACGCCGGCTAAATTGGCTGTTTCTGACTAAATTCCTAGACTGCTAAGAGCTAGAATTCGACTGCATTTAGTCGAATTCATTTCAAAGTTGTTACTATTGGAAATGTGTTTTTGAATAGTATTGATCAAAGCGAGCGTTCAAGCGTGATATGCGAATTAGTGTGAATTTCGATGTTATTTTTCTTTAGACCGAATGATGTAGAATCTACTGTTTCAAATTAAAGGCATAATCATTCTAATAATATAAAAATAATTTGAAATGTTCGCCGATGGGTGTCTAAAAATTGTTTCCATGCTAAGATTTGTAAATTTAAAACCGCAAAATTTTCGTCTGCCAAGTTCATTAACACGAACTACATAGACATAATATATCAAGTATGAGTGTATATGTATATGCGTCTGTATGTCACCCGCGACACCGCTATTTTCGCACAAAATGAACATTCATTCCAGCACAGATGTAGCATAGTTTAACTAACAAGGGGCTGTTAATTTAAATTTAGTATCTCAGCTCGCGTAATGAACGCAGATGATTGTTATAATGGGATTGTAGATTTCTGGCTTCTCACTATGAGTGTCTTGCAATGTTTGTGCTGTAGTGTTTGCCAAGTTTGTTATTGAATTTGAATAAATTTATTTGATGAGGTTAATTATGTAATCAATGTGACAATCTATGCAAGACTAAGTTAAGTAATTGTGTTGTTTTTCGTTTATTTTTCAACACTTATCATACAAAGATTTTAGGAAATCGAAGGTACAAAACAAAAAATATATTGGTGAAGTATTTTTTTACAATCACGACGTGTTGTGCGCTTTTCATGCAAATTATTTCGGTGGCAATTTTAAATTATAAAGTGTCTGAGCTAGACGCACGTACCTTGCCTTGAGGCGGTCTTACCTGTGAAACTAGTCTCACAACAATTTGGGACATTCCTCGTAGAAAACCGATATGGAGCACTGATCGTGCTCCTAGTATAGCACTTATGAATATTTGGATGGCAGCTCTTGGTTAAAACAAGTGAATAGTAGATTAGTAGAATAAAGATAAAGAGATCTCAAAATCTTAGAACCTGCAAAATTTCTGAAATGGCGACAACGAATTAAAAGCCGAAGCCTAGGATTTATTTATTTATCTAACCATACAATTTGGGCTTACTACTGAGGATTAAAAAAATATTATTATTTAATCAATTATTAATAATCTAATAAAATTTAAATTATCAGTAATGGATATCATAGACCGACGAAATTGATGGATGGTATTGGTTAAAATCATTCGGACTGATGATGATATTGGCCAAGATGACAAATTTGAATAGAAAATAAGATTCAGATCTCATTCTTAGAATGAATCTTGATCATTCAGTTCAAGATGTGTAGCGACACGCCACAGGCGTCGGGGAGCGGTTAAGTGTGGCATTTTACGGCTTTTATGCATATTTGATGGCACCGCCATAATCTCTGCGGTGGGGGAGACAGTACCTGTATTGGATATGAATTGTTGAGTCACAAAGATGAGTAGCTCTTCTGAATGTGACCTTGTGAGTAGACAAATCTTCACAGAACAAATTTAGAGAATCTAGTTTATAGTAGTTAGCCGAGTTCTTTTCAATGGGGCTTTCAAGAAAAAACCGACTTCAGATGCACTAGAAAATACACTCGTACGACTATGAATGAAAATTTATATTTCAAACTTCTTATAATTTTATTGTTTGTAGAACTATTTTGTGACACTTTTTTTATTATAAGTTCTCATCCAATTTCTATTTCTCAATTTCTCTCTTGGTAATGCTGATTTGTTTATTAATAAATATACATTTGTTAAAAATATATTTATTTTTAATTGATTTTTGCTACAAGGACTGTTCATTTTATTATTACAAATCACTAAAATTTAAAGTTATGTCTTTCGAGTTTATTCTTAACTGTTTATATTAATAGGCAGTAGCCATCAAAGTTTACCTTGCAGGAAACTTACCAAAATAAATTAATAATGCGTTGTAACCCAAAATTAATTTCTAAAGGCACGTTCAATAATCCACCGCATAAAATCCTACGTCGATGAATTTGAAAATAATGACGGGAATTAGACGCGTGCTAAGAGGGACGTATCAATTACTGGACGACAGCAAACAGGGCATTACAGGCTCAGCATTAAAATCGAATTTACGGAACGCCCCATCTGAAACGGCCTAAGCATCGAGTGCTGGCTTTTCTGTTAGTGTATGGTGGGAAGATCAATTGAAAGATGTTGGAAAATAAAATCAAAAATATTTAGAAGCTTTGGTAGAAAAGTTTAAAAATGTAGGTAACTTTTTATGACATAGCAATGATTCATCTTGTTCGTGATTATCAAATAATAAATATACGTAACAATAATTCGAAGAACTATTATTATAGGTAAGGTTTTATAGTATTTACGTTCGTTCTTATTTCATATAAATAGGTATAAGTATTAAGTATATTATTATATATAAATTCTATTAAATGTGTAATCAAATGGTTTCTTAGTATAGTAACACGCCACACCATCTTTTTGCACGCCCAGGAAGACTGGTAGACAATGCTATTAGCATTAAGTCCTCCTAGCACTACATTGTTTGTTTGAAAGTTTTTAAATAAATAAATAAAAAAAAGAATCATCAAAATCGATCCACCCAGTAAAAATTTATGAGGGAACCAAACATTATTAAAACAATTAAATTCAGAACCTTTTTTTGAAGTTAAAAATACAACAAATACGCGAACACAAATAGCAAACAACAAACATGTGAAGCCTACTTAACTTTGGTCGTGCCTTTCTTTTGTATGGAATATATCAAAAAGTGGTTGTTATGTTGACTGTACAATTTAAAGTGTTTGGTGACCGAACATAACATCAATTAAAATCACATTTTGAGTAGTTTCACAACACGTGAGCGTGTAATTTCCATGTTGGTCGAACAATCTGATACCTGCGAGCCGCAGCTTATGGCCTTACACTATTAGTGAGCGGAGGCCTTTATTTTCTTTTGGTAAACATTTTAATAATTCACCAGTAAACTCGAGTTTCGGAAATGTTATATGTAAATTGTTTAAAATTCTTTTCACATGAGGAAGATGTGTACCACATTATTTTTTCGTTCGAAAAAATATGTACAATACAATGATTTCCAAACTACTAAGCACTAGTTAGAGACCAAACTAGTATAAGCATTATCCATTTTAATTGGCGTTACTCTGAGTTGGTAGAACAGAGGGCGATCGCGAGTTTAGTGCCGAACGCGATCGATCGTAGAATTCGTAAATCGCAACGAACTACGCCGAATTTCAAGGAAATTCAACAACTGCACCTAGCGATTTCTTTGAAAAGGAAAAAAGAAAATACGAGTAATCCTACTAATATTATAAATGCGAAATTTTGTAAGTGGATAATGGATGGATGGATGTTTGTTACTCTATAACTCCAGAAGGGCTGAACGGATCTTGGTGAAAATTGGCACAGAGATGTATAATAGTCTGAAACACATAGGCTACTTTTTATCCCGTGGGAATACCGGGATTTAAAATTACGCAGGTGAAACCGCGGGGCGCTACTAGTATATAATATTTACAATAAGAATAATAATTATTAATAATAAGAATATGTAAATATAATATTAAATTTCCTTGAAATGCGGTGCCTGTCATGTCGGTGTGATCTGCGATCGATCGCTGTCGGCATCTTACATACTTTAAAATGTATTTTTTCTTGTTGCAGATTGAAAATGAGCGGCCCATCATACACAAACTCTTCAGGCCATCCACATCAGTGTGAGTGATATTTATAATCATAATCAACAGCCTGAAGAAGGCTGTTGATGTGTGCGCTAGAAATGTTTAGGTCTCCCCTTTACATTTCCACGAAGAACAATTTTGAGACCCTTCCATCCACATTAAGAAGTAAAAATCCAATCCAGGACACAAACTCAGGAGTCTTTAAACCAGGTTTAGTAAAATATTATTAAGGTACCTAGTACAGTTTTTTTTTAATTTAATGATTTATTTATTTATCCCATAAAAACAAGAATTTTATTTTTTTGTACTAGTTAGGTATTACGACCATAACAATCACCATCTTCCTACTCTCTCCCCACGCTAAAATGAGGTCGACCGAAATAACAACTTTTCTTCTTCAAATCTGTTCTATCATTCACCATCTCGGTGCTTGAGGAGGATTGACTCTTTCCTACTCAGTCATCTTTCACACAACAAACTATTATAATACCGTCAAAAAAGTTAAATACATTGTTTCTGTGGCATTCATGTAAAACAATAAAATAGCCTCATATTTTTATACGATCTGCAATAACCGAGCAGTCACGGAATCGCCGCGAAATTGCGACAATATAAAGCGTCGTACGACTCGCCTGCGGCACCAATTACTCTAGCCAGACCATAAACTCCCTACAAGCCGTACGCGATATTTATTTATGTATATTTATGTAACGCGCATAAATACGTACGCGGCGCGTGATCCCCGACTCGCGGTAATTATTGCGTGACTTATTGGCGAAGGAAGATAACACGTACACCGCGACCAATTTAACCAGACCCATGTGACATCTTACACCACCTCTTGGTGAAACTCTTTAGCTAGGAGACGCAGGCCAGGCTAGGGTGGTGGTGACAGCAACCGCTGTGAGGGTCGCGGCAGCTTTATCTACGCTTGGCTGTTGATCGTGACTTTCCGACGGAGATTTTGGTAATTACACTGATTATGAGAACGAATCGTGCAGTACGGTTCATGAAAGCACCCAGGGGAATTTTATTTGAAAATAGTATTTATTTAGACACGTGAATTGATTTTATTCTGTTTGATATCAATTTTATTCGTGAGATCGAAACCAAAGAGTTAAGTGTTAAAGCATTACAAAATGTAAAGTTTTTATTTTAGACTGTTTTTTTCCGTATGGCAGATTATACTTAAACAATACGAAAAATCAACATTAGAACGTCTCGTTTCTAAAATAAAATGAAATAGACTTAAAATGATTATCTACTCACATAAATATCGATCAAAAGCAATAATTAAATTAAAACCATTAATTTAGAACAATAATTAATTTAAAACCTTAAATTACTTTTTTTAAATTACCTAAGTAAACAATGACATCAAGATGAATGAAACCCCCATACCGAGACCCTGTTTAATCTGGCCCTATCAAAGTTTGTTTCCAAATAAAACTCACGCAATTAGATCATAATTCCTGCATGTGCAAGTTCCAGCAACCCGTTAAGTTCGAAGACACCTACCGACCTACTCAACCCTGTTGGGAAGTTTGATCCAATAAAACAAAGTTCCGAACAAACGAATGCATTAAAGTCACCCGCAAACTGATCCAATCGTAATATCGCACTCCCAGACATCGAAAGTTAGTATGCATTGACTTTGAAAAGTCGTCCAAAACTAAGTTGGGTTATGTTTATGAAACTATTCGGATGCGGGTGTGTGCCGCCGATACACATGCAAGAACTCGCGCCCAACTCTGAGCATAGTTCGCTAAGTGGAACAGCTGTAAAACAAAGTAGCGAAGGGTCTAGGAACTTAGTGTGTACGTTGGCAACTATTCGGCAGGGCACGGCGGCGGCGGCGCGCAGCCCTCGCTCGGTGCGCGCTCTCGGCTCAACACAACAATACGCGGCGCGGCGGCGGCAGCGCCGGCCCTCGACCGTCGACCGAACCAAACTTTGACAATTTAATTCGAGAAGTAAGCGTGAAACTCGGCCGACGACCGCTGTCGATTTATAAATAAGTTAAACTAGGTTTTGACTAAAGTATGAGTCGAGGGATGATAACGAACCCAGCGCCTACGTTCCGCCCCCCCTCCGCCGTGGCGCGCCCGCGTGCAGATAAACTTTTAAAATGACTTTGGAAGCTTTTGAGCTTTTAATCGGTAAAGTTGTACAGACAGACAGTTCGGGCACAATCCTTGAACCGCTTGCGCCGGCGACGGCGGCCGCAAAACTTTGTTTTACAGGACTACTTTTCTTCTTGTTTCAAGGTTGGACTCTTAAAACAAACTCCGGTTCGACGGAGTTCGCGAACTCGGGCGCGAACAATTTACAAATTTCTCTCTTTCATAACAACTAACTGCCGCTCGGCGCGCCGGCGAAAGTTGTCCTGCGTAGATCTTAATCGCATTGTCTGTTGCGCTCGCGGCGCGAACAGCTGATTGTGACGACACACTATATCGAACTATCGCCTAATTCATGCACCATGAGGATCCCCTTGAATGAACCGCCACCTCGTCACGGGAGGGAATATGAATCTCGAATATGAGTATGGAGAACCCTTGACAGGCGTTTTGAAACATGTCAGGGCGATAAAATCGGACACGAAGCGTCGAGGCAGCGCAAAAAGGTTAAAAGATAGCGCCCTCTGATGCGTTTATTCAATTCGTTTAAGTGACATCGATAGCATCGGCTGCGGTTGAAAAACGCGTCTGCCGAATTTGACGGGCGTCCCCTCGGCGATCGCAGACACTTCTTTTTTCAGTTTACGCCTCACCTGCCCGGGGGCTGAAGTGGTCACGCGTGAATTACACTGATTGGCGTTTAATTTGCAACCGTCTGCCTTTTATCTGCGAATTTAAACACCAGCTTGTTATGCGGACATTAATGTACCGAATACTTTGACGAAACTAGCGAGATATCTGAAAGGAAATCGCTGATTCACAGCAACCTTTTGATTGAAAAAGTTACAGCTATACTTTGCTTAAAATCCTTATATACAGCCGGGCAAGACTGTTAAGCTAAATGCAGTATTGGGTATTGCGCGTAAATTTTACGTAACTAGAAATAAATAGGTTGCGGGTGTGGGGGCGGGGCGGTATGGGCGGCCGCGTGCGCGCGCCTCCAGCCCCAGCGACCGCGCCACTCCGCATAGTCCTCCGGTCGCGCCGCGCGAGCCAGCCGCCCCGACCAGCGCTCTGCACCGACACCACCGCGGCCTCTCCTCCGGCGAACCAAACTTTCCCGACGCACACCCGCTACGCCGCACGCGATCCCGTACACTCGTGTCGAACATTCTTGTGGAGTGGATTTTGTGAACAAGTGCTAATAAAAAACTCTAGTGAGCGATGAGGATTCCCCTCGTTTTGTAACGATGTCGGCTCTCGTTCGACCTGTCTGGTAAGTCGGAATAAGTCGAAATTCAACTGCGGAAGTTTTAAACAAAGATTTTTATAATTCAGGGTGAATAGTTGGATTTTGTTTACAATCGCGTTTTACGGTTTTCAAAAATACGGTATTGTTATTTCAGCGGTGTATTCTTCGTGTAAATGTAGAAAGTGTTTGAAATACGACTCGTTAGCGCACAAATCCCACGCTCGTAAAACCATTTCACAGAATGCTTTCAAATTGTTACCGTTAATTGTTGTTTATTATTTGAATAGATTTGTTTGAATGGAGTAGGTAGGTACTTAAGGCGATGAGTATGAGTGTTTGCTTTTGGGTTGATTATTCCTCCCTCTTGACATGTGTGCGGTAATCAAATCACCTTAATTAGATTCGCGAGTCGTCAAATACCGCAACATTACCTTCAGGTGGAATACTAATAGCAGCACTATTGATGTGTTGACAACTATTAAATGACTCAATTGTGGGTATGTTTGCTGATGGTTAATTAAAATTTATCAATTTCGCTTGTAAACCGGTTGATCTGGTCCGGTTTTAAGGGTATGGGTGTGACAGTGCATTTACATGTCATAAGATTTTACACCTTACTTCTCGGAGTGATAGATGGTGATTTGACCCAGGATTGGCATTTTGTATTTTTATATAATACTTTCGTACTTAAAATAATATAATTCGTTAACAGCCGGTTCATCATGACATCCAAACTCCATGCATTCAAAGCTCTTCCATTTCCTAGATATATACCTACAAATATCTAGTAGGTATATATAATAAAAATAAAAATAAACCCACACCCACATTAAATAAACAAAAGTAAAGGTATGAAAATAGACGCTCAAACAGTTTTCTCCTGATTTTGAAAAAAAAACATGACTTAAAAATTTAATAGTAATGATTTTTTCTACAATGTTACCTAATTTAACTTTATAACAACGACGTATCTTTTACTACCATAACTCTTAATAATCTAACTAGTTTTTTAAAACTGCTACTTTATTGCAAAATAAATAAAATAATAAATAAAAAAAAAATAAAAAATAATGCTGGACAATCCACACAGCACTATCTAGCCCCAAAGTAAGCTATTCAAAGCTTGTGTTATGGGTACTAGATAACTGATATATTTAATACATTATATACTTACATAGATAGATATTTTTTTATTATGCATAGAAAACACCCAGACCATCGGAACAAATTTCTGCAGATCGTACACAAATTTGTTCCACGGCGGGAATCGAACCCGCAACCTCTTGCGTCGCAGGCAGGCTCTCGCCCGCTGCGCCACAGAGGTCGTCATAAAATAAAGACCTACACACACATCTATTGAATCATAAAATAAATAAATATTGTTGGGCATTCCACGGCTTTATTTAACTGGTCCTAAACTAAACAAAGCTGTAGGGACCAGATACCTACCTACCTGATATACCTAATAATACATAATTTTTGGTAATTGCATACTTATGTTACATATAATAATACCCAGACAGAGAACATAATCTATGTATTCAAAGTATTTAAGAGAACAATACTGTTTAATATTTAATTGTTACACAAAATTAAGTCTCTGTTCGGCGGAGGGCATGGTATGCCATAGCACAGGATTATCCTAGTTTGGGTACCAATGTTCAGACAACAGGATATATCGAAACTGTCATACTTATAAACCCTATTTAATAAGACACTGTAATGTTTGTTACTGATTTAAATAAATTTATAGTCATTTCAATTCATTATACAATTATTTTGTTCTCGAAAGGATAGAACCCATGGCTTATCGCGTACAATGCAGGGCTACTACCAACTCTGCTGTTAGAGCTTTGCCATATAACTTTGAATTCAGGTACATAAAGGATTTTCACGGCTCTCCCCCTGAAAGCACGAATCGGATAAGCCTCAAGTTACGTTTAATAGTATCAGGGCTTTATTTTACTGATTTAACACTTAGGGTCTTCATTATAAGATAATTTCACTTGATTTAAAACTTAGTATGAAATACCAAAATAAATTACGGAGCACGATAACATGACAACAAACAAAATAATTTACTCTACGATTTCCTTGAATTAAAAATATTTCTCAAAAAATCCGATACTTATATTACACTGTTTTATTGTTATCTAAAGGTACATTCAGTAGACCTACCAACGTTATTTGGTTTAGCAAGTTACAGTGGCACTAACATTTTTGCAAATAATTTTAAATTAAGAAGTTACTATTGGTCCTAACAAAACAAAAGCTTCATAAAAAATAAACATTTTCTCAAACATACATGGAAATATTGTCATTATTTTCAAAAAAAAAAAACACGCGAAATTATCGAATTTCGGACAAAGAAGAACAAATTCATTGCAGGAGCGTTTTTTGAATTTGGAACATTATACTAGGAAAACGGCGTGCAGGGTATTAAATACTCTTTGATTGGACCTCTTTTATATTAAAAATAATAATAAAAAATAATAACTAATATTATTCTTGGAATACCAAAGTCTCTTTGCTTAGTAAAAATCGCGTTGCGTGGCTGTATAGCCATAAATGCGTTTGCCTTTCGGCACATACGATAAAAAGAAATTGGCGGCACAGCTGAAAATTCGTCTTGATTTGTTATTTACATTATTATCTAAGTATGTTTGTACTTATTAAATAGGTAAAAATAAATTTAATAATTGTAATGAGTTCCAACAGCTCAGAGAGTTTAGTAGTCGAGCTTGTGCTCTACTTAGGTTCAGGTATGAATAATGCTGTGTGAACCTCACCACCAAATCTAGTAATAGATGTACTAAAATATTATACTAATGCCTATCTAACTATATATAATATCACTACTATAAAACATAGTCGCTTTCTCTGTCCCTATATCCCTATGTCCCCATGTCCCTATGGATGCTTAAATTACGCAACAAATTTAAAACTACGCAACTGATTTTGATGCAGTTTTTTATAATAGATAAAGTGATTCAAGAGGAATATTTAATGTATAATACATGCATGATATGTGCACCCGTGCGAAGCAGCGGCGCTCGGGCGGGTCACTATTCTATTTATAATCTAGGAAACGTCCAGAAACAATACAAAATGTTGTTTATTGTTTCCAAAACAAGAAAGACGTTAGAGAGATAGGTATTGAGTGATGATTATTCATTTCCCTTGAGTGTAGTTACAGTGAATTCGCAACATTTAAAATTAAAAATCACAGAACGCAACAGTTTACGTAAACGTTTAATTCAGGTGGAGCCGCCTTCCGAGCCCATCAGATAAGCCTCAAATTGTTTCCACTCATGCCACCGAGGGATATCTGATGGGCGGCATACTCGAACGTTTTATGCCTTGCTTTTCAATTAAAAACCTTATGCTAAGGTACGAGTATGATCAGATTTTTTATTTGATAATTTTATGAAATTATTATAATGTAACGTACCTCTGACTATACGTCTATTTCTTTAAATATTTAGATTAGAGTAACGTATATATGATTTAAGGAGAGATCTGGTAGCTGTGTAAGTACTATGCGTGGAGATCACTGTCACTAGTTTTTTTCTTATAAGTAGTTTCAAGTTTTCATCACAAAAACTACGATTTACTGAAGCTTTTTTGAATAGAATTGGTCCTGCGCGTGTGATCTCTTGGAAGTAATTGACATTATTTCTTTTTGAATACATGGGTTTATTTTTGAATTTATGGATCCTGAATTAGTGTATAGGTACTTTTGCTGGGGAGGGTTAGGATGGACCGGGTCATGGATTCGATATCCATAGTGCTAACAATTTTTACCAAAATATGAAAAATTATGCGCATTACCTAATCTTGAGTTTGATAAAAAAAATATTATGGAAAATTTGGGTGTGTCATTTAAGTAGGTAATACAGTTTTATTGAATTCAATTTATTACTTTAAATGATCTCATACGAGGTGTATTTAAATATCTTACCTAATCATCTTAGCCCGGTATCACCTTACCTTACGTTAGTGGGTATCCTAATTCATTTTCTGCCAACCATTTGAACATTATTTTCTTGAATAGAAAAAAATACAACACTTTATATTTTACTAATAACCAACATGTATACGGTTTACCTGTTGGAAATACCATTGCCCTCGGTCGCTTAAAACAGTTGCATTACAACATTTAAAGGTAATTAAAAAAACTTGGTATATTAAAAAAAACTTATAATTTTTGAAGTAAACAATGGATTGCAGTGGGTTTCCGAAGTTTATACATACAGAAATGATTTAAAAACATTTAGGTAGTAATAATACACCTACTAAAAATTAAAACAGTAGAAATAAAATACTAACAAACAATTTGATTATAACTTCAAATAAAACTCCGAACGTCCTTGTTTTCTCATAACCATCGAAATAACCTTCAAAACACGGCATAGATCAAGGTCACAAGAAGGAAAAGAAATGAGCTTTATACGACTTGAAAGCAACGTGTTTAAAGGATAGCAAGCAAAATACACATGGCCAACGTACCGCGTGAGCGAGGGTCCGATCCACCGCGCGATAACCCCGCGTCGAGTGAACCCTTCAGTCAGGGTTGGCAAAAATAGATGTTCTTAAAATTGTGATCAATCTGATGCTTGCTCTTGTTTAGTTCTACGTGTTCATCTAATTCAACTTGCTCTGGAGCACTTGCCTTGATGATCTCTGGTGGATTTGATACCTACTTCAATAATCAATAGTAATAATAATCAATAATCATTTATTTGGTATGCATATTACACGTCATAGAAGATACAAGCAGGGTGTGCTAGGTGAAAAAACCTAAAACACATAAAAACTTATACAAATTGAATTTAGTAAGTAGATATTCCAAATAGGTTACATCATATAAGACATTCAAATATATCGTCAATTGCATAATTATAATATAAATAAAAATAAAATAATATAAAACTTCTGTAGATAGAACTTAGCTTGACGATGGACATGGATCAAGAGTTTTCTCATGCGTTTGGCTCTTGTTTAGTTCTACTTATTCATCTAATTTCACTTGTTCTGGAGCACTAGCCTCGAGATCTCTGGTCGATTTGATGCAGGTATGTAATTTCCACAAAACACTATTACTACTACTATTAAAACTAAATTTGGCTTTAAGTTTAGCTAAATTATGACAAAACTCAGTTATCTAAATACATATAACTCAAAGGTGACTGACTGACTGACATAGTGATCTATCAACGCACAGCCCAAACCACTGGACGGATCGTGTTGAAATTTGGCATGCAGGTAGATGTAATAACGTAGGCATCCGCTAAGAAAGGATATTGATCAATTCTACCCCCAAGGGGATAAAATAGGGGATGAAAGTTTGTATCAAACTTTGAAATCTTTGACGCGAGCAAAGCCGTGGGTTCAGCTAGTATTCTATAAATCTGTCAATGAGACTGAAATTATATCACGAGAAAAAAACTACACTTAAATGTATTATTTTAATAAAGACATAGCGTTAACATACATTTTGTTAACATTATATCTGTCTTAACTAGTTTTGCATGTTTCACACGGTTTTTAGTGACTTACAAAACGACCAGAAATTACTTTTTTATTTTATATAAGAATATGGATACCAGCATAATTATTTATATGTGCCTGTTCATACAAGTTATATAAAATTGTTGATAAACATGAATTATAGTAACGTGACAACCATAAAAGTAAAATCGAGGGTTAGGGGTGCGCTACACAACAGTAACCATGCATCGCACGGAGTTCCATTACCCCACTTATTTCAACTCAGCTAAACTATTGCGCTATTGATTTTTACACTCATATGTTTGTTGCTTGACGTGAAAATCGATACGGGGTCATGGTTCTCCTTAGTCTCTTAGTCATTAGCGTCGAAGTAATTTACAACGCTGGACATTGAACTGTTTTGCAGATACTACTAGACTTACTAGACTTCGGATTACCTAAGTATTTGAAAAGGGTTTTTGATATATGAAAGTGGCAGAACAAGCAAATGCCCATGAGTGGTTTCTTTCAAAAAATATTTTAAAAGTTTAACCTTATTCGGCCGTTCGTCTACGGACTACCAAGTCAGTTTTGTAGGTATGATTTTTCTCTTAACGAACGCGTTGAAATCTTTTGTATGACATTGTAGCTTTTGCTATGATTTATGCTATGCTTCAGTGCGCTTCTGAAATGTCTAATGTCTAACGGTTATCATAAACTCTCGTTGGGAATGCGGACGAGAACAGATAATGTACAACAAGGTACATCTTCGTAAACTTTGACGCCGCTCCGTAAGCCCTGTCCACTTATCAGTCTGTCTCAGTTGTTATTCGCTATAAACTTATCCAAGCTTCCTCTAAGCCATTTAAACGCGAAACTCAATTCAGGACCAAATTGGAGGAGTATTTATCTTCTCGGGTAGTCGATTTAAAAGCAAAATCACGCGAGCACACGATGCCATTATCGCGCGCTCAGGATCCGCAGGCCGAGCCAACTCTATGAATCTAATCCGGAGGATTTACCCGCTGATTTACAGTCGAGCGAGGCCAAGGAGGGCGCTGCTGCTTGAAAGAAAAGTGATAATGTCTTAATCCTACCACACTCGAGTTTGCTCGTATTCACCCCCTCCTCTCAATTTTATGGTCGCCCGCGCAGACGGCACGTTTGATTTATGATTTCAATAATTAAGAATTCTAAGGTGCAATTTGAATTTAGAAGCCGCGATGTCTGAGGGGCCCGCGGGAGACCGACGCGTGTTTGTTATTGCCCAAGGGCGGGAAAGGGTCTCTTGGCTTACCTTCCATTTTCTAAGGAATTATAATGGAGTTTCAAGGAATTATGAGAAATTATGAAAACGTGCGTGTTTTCATTTTAATGAAGACAGTAAAACTTATACCCTTCAAACCCTTCGTCCCTTCGAAGCCGGAAGTCAGAGAGCTTTAATAAAGTCACTTACAAACCGATCCAAACTCGGTATCAGAGTCATTCGGCTTGCAACAACGTTTTCTGAAAATTCATTTTGAAATCAGCACTCTGATCCAAGAGCACATTCAATCAAACGATCCAAGTCACGTCTTCCGCCTCCTCAGCGTCTTATATCGCGTCCTAATCTCCGCGCATTACAATTAACGCGGCCCCAGATAACCCGACTCGCCACCCGCTGATAAAGGTCTGCTGGTTAAACTGGTTAAGCATCTACCCTGAGGGTTTATCTAATTACCATGCACACAGACGTGAACTGTGGCCAGAGCGCTCATGTATGCTTGTACCTACATGTGGTTGCGGTACGTTTCTTGCTGTGTAAGGAATAGAGCAAATGCAAATTGCTTCTATTGAATTGAGTATACGAAACATTGGCGTGTAGTTTGGATAGATCTTCTTAAGTATTATAGATAACTTATAGTATAATAAACCTAGAGTATTTTTTATAAATGGCTTTGTATGTTGGTTTTAGAAGATATTTGCAAAAATATATACTATATCGGCATAAAAACCTCTAAATAACATTTATACTTATCATACATTCTACGTATATACAGGGTGTCCCAAAAGGTTGCGTAGCCGGGAAGGGGGGTGATAGGGGTGGTCACAAGGGTCACCAGAAAAATAAAAAAAAATTCGCTCTGGGTATTTAAAAAAATAAATTGAATTCTTTTAAACTAAAAATTTTACACCTTGTGGGGCTATTTTGCTAACTGTACCTACAAATATTGCTGTATTAAAAAAAATGATGTTATGTAATTGTCAATAACCCTTTATCAAATTGAAATAAAAAAAACAATAGTACATATCTAACCGAGATTTTAAAGAAAATTAAGTTCTTGTCCAGTCAAGGACTTAGTAATTACGATTTCACTCAACTCCCTCCAAGTGTACTGAAAAAAAAATACCCAGAGGGGATTTATTTTTTTATTTTTCTGGTGACCCTTGTGACCACGCCTATCACCCCCCTTCCCAGCTACGTAACCTTTTGGGACACCCTGTATAATGTCAAAATTGTCAAGTCAAATCAGCAATGTGACCGTTTTTTTGAGAAATCATCGTTAAAATATTTGCACATGCTTAGAATCGGCAGTTGACTTGTCATTCACAAAAAAATTAAGCATTCGAAAGAGCAACCAAACAAAAACCCAGGTATAGACTTATCCAATAAGCTCTAACTCCACGTCAGAGGAAGTCCAGTCTATTCAGTCCTAGTGCTACGTCTCATCTAAGGGAGGGTGCGTCACGTATAAATGTTCGGCCGGCGCCGCGTATCGGCCTTCCTGTGGGCTCCCTCAAGGTACCTTCAAGGACCATCGATTGCTATCTCAAGTCGCATATTGCACAACTTCGGCGAACGAAGATAGCCGATCGATAAATCAGACCCCGGTTCACGAAGTTATGACTTTGTTATTAGGGATAGGAAGCTCTGTGTTGTTATAATGCGTTTTTTTGATTACAGATTTTCGTTAGGTATAAATAATCCTATCCGACTATTATACTACTTCTAATTCCAGGCTAATTATGACTATCATTATATTTTCTAATCCCTATCCTACTAATATTTATAAGAATATCTTGGCATGGAATATATTTGTATGTTTGGCTCAATCACGCCATAACTACAAAACCATTTAAGGTGAAACTTAAAACCAATATACTTCGTTCTTAGCATGGATATGGATCCTAAGAGTGGTAGAGCTCTTTTTGAAGGGACGTCCAGAGAAGTGGCTCACTTCTGCTTGTTCCAAAAGATAGTTGTATAAAAAAAATGAATAGCACTTTTTATCCCTAAAAAATACCGGGAACAGGGTATAAGAATGAACGAAATTAGTAAAAGGAAAAAACTAACCACTACTAGTAATACGCGAGCAAAGCCGTAAATTTCATAATTATTGGTAGTTTAAATAGGCCTTTGGATTATATGTAACTATTACGTTAGAACTAGAATAATAATAGTGATAAACGTGACAAAAAAATTGACGCAATTACCAAATGAGATTTAACCTAATCATAAATCAATCAACGCGATGCAATACCACATAGAGCACGTCATAAAAGGCACGGAGAAGTCACTGGACTAAAATTTGTAGGTACCATCGATTATGAAACGACTGAATCATAATTCAATCAGGAAAAATAGTTTGTGTGTGCTATCTCTATGAGTGTGTGTGTGTGATTTTTAGTTTGCGTTTGTAGTAGAATAGAGCGTGATTGATAATTTCTACTACTTTACTTTATTTTTTTTTGTTGTCCATACTAAAATAAGCAAGGACAAATTATTATTATTATTAAATTAAAAATAAAGACAATTAGCGGCTTTAAAAAAATTACGATGGAAAACAAATCATTGCAACCTCATTAGGTATGTTACCTACGTGTTTGTAATGACAGGTCATAATAAAAATAAAAAAGTTTGTAAGAACTTTGACATACTAACACCAACAAAAGTTTTGTCGAAAGTTCACAAACTTTGTTTTAAAAAGTTTTTCAATTTTTAAATAAAGTTTTTGCTTATCAGGAAAACAATGAACGGTATATTTTTCTGCTTTTATAATACGGCGTACACTATTACCTAAACGCGGCTTCGGTTTTACTCTAAAATATTGTCATTTGATTGATGGTTTTTATAGGTACCTTGCTCGTTTTGTCAGACGGTTCTTTGCTATCATCTATTGCCCCACACTGCTTTTTAACTCTAATATTTAAACTATAACCTGGTCTGAAAGCTCTTGAGTGAAATGGTTTTTACGTGGGAACGATTTTTGTGCAACTATTCAAAATACCAAGTGCTTCAAAAGTGTTAACGTCGCAACAAAACGCCGAGAATCATTTCCGCGTAAAAATATTGTGATTGTGGATGGAAAAACGAATCGCAAGTACCATATTTCAACTATTTGATATGAATGTTGTGTTATTTTGTGTGCAGTTAGATCAAGGAGTTTGAATGGAGTGTTTGTTGCAGGGCGACGCCATTGAGTGCACAGTCGTCGCTGTCCCAAATCACGAAAAGAAGATTGGAGTTTGGCGTGGATGTAGAGACATTCAGATTGAACGACAGACGAGTGATAAACAGCGACGCTTCGATGGAGGAGGAAGACGTGTTTGCCAAGCGAAGAAGAAGGCTTCTCGATGATGAAAGACATGAGACAGAGGCGCGTCGTCGTCCGTTTCCCATGCACAGGCCGCAAGTCATGCGACAAATCGAAAACGAAGACGAGAACCTCATACGAGAAACTCAAGCAGCGTTGAAATCACTATCTGGCAATTGGGTCCGTAACTCATCCCCACAGATTAGCAGCGAAGACAACGACGAAGGCAATGGTTTCGAAAACCTCTTCGACGACAAACGCTCCGATAAAATGCTTCCATCTTCCCCATCACAATCTTCCGAAAGTGCTTCGCAAAAGAGTTTCACGTACAATGATGACCATAGAACTAACGGTCAACACACAATCAGCAACAATGAAAACGAAGGGAAGCGTAGATCTGACGAAGAAAAGAGCGAATACGACAGACATAGCAAATACTCCCACTACGACGGAACGAACTTCGACGATCTGGGAGATTCGTCCAACGAGTTAGAAATAGACTGTGACGATGATGAAAGCGATTACACGCACAAACGGAAATCTGAAATGGTTACTGTGAACAAGCAATCGCTTTTTAACGCTTATAAGGCTGCAACGGCTGCGCTGCCTTATTCAACGCAGTCTGCTTTCAAGCCTCCGGCGGAGGTGAAACATAGGCTGCACAATCCTTCAGTTCCCAGCGAGCCGTTTGGGGGTTATTCCAATGATCATGAGAAAAGTTCTGTGAACAAGGGGTCGAAGCAATATACTGTGCTGCAGCCTGCTGGTGCTGGCTCGCGTGCTGCCACCGCTTTGCAAGAGGCGCGCACCGTGCCCACGGTGCAGCCTGCTAGAGAAACACGACCACCAGCAACGTTCTCCCCCACAAACTCCAGAGGTACTGGCTACGCTCACCTCAAACAACGATACTCAAACTTTCTTAACGACCTGGCTATAACGTAGAACTCGCTATGAACTAAGTCAAAGTTTGTTTCAAGGTCGTCCGCGATCTCATAGTAACTTCCAACCTGAACAGCTGATGGCTGACTCTACATTGATAATAATATGCATTTAAAGCAAAAATAAAGAAAACAATAAATTATATAGTTTTATCCTTGCTTCTGGAACTAATATCTTTTCCGGTTCTATAATTCAAAAGGGTCTTTTGCTGAGTATATTCTTTAGTGTCTGAGTATTAGAAGCGAGCCTGAAAACAAATCATGCCACATTTGTAAGACGTCTCCATAACTCAGTTGGCGACGGTCAAAATAAGGTTAGACTCCACCTATCAGACGTGGTATATTGCTGGGTACCTAAACATTTTCCTCGTATTGCTGGATGATAGCCGGTTTTACGTCAGGCAATAAAAACGGGTCAGGACGGGCGGTGGGCGGAGCGTTGCGCCGCCCCCCTTTTTCCTGAAAGAAAAATTGCTAGTCCGCGCGCAGCCGCCTGACGTTCTTTATTTTTTCTTGTGAGTTGTGTAGGTGGGGTGGTGTGGGGCGCAGGGCGGGGCCGCGCAGGTACGCCCCCCTGGCGGCACGCCCGACCGTATCGATCGCCCACGCCCCACCCGATGATTAGGAAAACACTAATTTGTGCACCGGTCGATTTGTTCACAGAAGGCAACAAGTGTCCAACGCCCGGGTGCAATGGGCAGGGCCACGTCACCGGCCTTTACACACACCATAGAAGGTGAGTCCTGATGATTCGTCAAACTAGAGATAGTACTCCATTGTTACTGTACGATAACGCTAGCGGCACACTCCCCGGAGAACAAGATAAAACTGGACCAAATATTGATCTCCACGTCGTAAGCGGCAAAAGTTTATAAACCGAACAAGACCTGTTTCACTAAAGCGATACGTATATATATGCTTGATAATCTATACAGTACCAACTAATTGGCACTTCATTCAGGGAACATTTTAATGAGACAACTTTACATAAGTGCAAATAAGTATTTGAAATTCAACGCTTTACTTCACCGCTCTTCTATTTTCTTAGAACATTAGACATAATTGCCTTCTATTTTGTTTGTAAAAATAGATAATAAAATTTGAATTCCTTTTCTCAGTCTATCAGGATGTCCAAGAAAGGATAAAGTTACACCAGAAAGTGAGTACAAACTAATCGATTCTCGAGTGTTTGACTTGAGTTGCGTTTCCATGACTTTGTTTCTTCATCAATTCGTTCAGTTTTACATAGTTTTAGCTTGTTGTAGCTGAATGAGTCTTACAATTTTATTTTAGTATATTTTTTTAATTAATATTTTGAATGTTGTTTTTTATCTTTGTTCTCAGTTTCTTATTTACATATAATACCTAACGTCTATGTAAGTATAAGTACATTGTAGTTAATAATAAATTATGTTGTTCAGATATTCGTATCGCAGTTCGATTATGAAGGAACATATACCAAGCCCTTAATCAAGCCTGTTTGATTATCATTTCTTATTAGTTTTATAGTGCTCACTTTCGCTTATTACGTCATAAAAGTTATTATTCGAGTGAATTATCTTGGGGTACATTATAATAATCTTTATGTTAAGTTTTTTATATTGTTACTGGCTGGCAACATTAAAAATGGACTCGCTAGTGATAAGATACCATCGCAAAATGCTTCGTTCACTATTCACACAATTCGACGACGCGCGACGTTTGGTTTTAAATTAATATATTATTATTTTTTTGTTATTCAACTAGTGTCTGTAAATTCACACTCTTCAAACCGAAACACAGCAACTCTGCTTGGCGGTAGGAAAGACACCTAGGTAGTCCTAAACGAGCATTTCACAGAGCCCTAGGCTACTCTAGACTTTACTGATCTTGGACGCTTTGGTACAGTTTTGGCGTTGCACGAGACAATCTTGAAGTGCCCGACGCCTGGCTGCAACGGACGCGGTCACGTCAGCTCCAACCGAAGCACCCATCGGTCCCTATCTGGATGTCCCACTGCCGCTGCGAGAAAAGCTGCGGCTAGATCCCAACGGATCAGACCTCTATGTAAGCTATCTGTTTACTTGCGTACTTCCAGTTAGGTATCAATAGTTTATTACCCCTCACAGCTCAACCGGTTGAAACCCAACTGAGAAATAACATTTGTGTGAACATAAATGTTTGTCTCTGTCAGAATGAACTCATTTTTAGCACTGTATAAACAGAATTTCAGAGTAGCTTTGTTTTTCAGTAAATTTGCACAACGCTCATTACGTTCAGTTACAACTGTCTATTTTTTTACCCTCTTATTCATAATCCCTGTCATTTTATAGCAGCTCTACAGAGTATTCTTGTCACTGTCACTTTCATGCCATAACGAAAAGAGACAGCAAAAGACTTATCGGTCTGATAAGCTATTAGCACGCTTAAAGACCATCACGAATAAGGGCCTATGATTGCAGAGCGACGGAAGCTAGTTAAAAAATATAATGTAGTATGATCTCTGGCAGTGCCGCCGTCGGCCGCGGTCGCGGCCGCGAGTGAAAGCGCGCGCGGCGCCTCTCCCGTGCCTTCGGCGCGCTCGCCCGTAGTGAAGCGCGAAGCCCCCGAGCTGCTGGTGCCGAAGCGCGAGGCGGCCGAGGCGGAGCGCGACTCGCCCGCCTCCCTCGCCTCCCTCGCCGGGATGGAGACGCGCCACGCCGGCTACGGAGCGCCGCCCGACCAGCGCTCGCCGTACGAGCGACCGCCGGACGACCATGTCCGCTCTTACAGGTAACTTCACTATCCATCTCGTTTCTACTGGTAGTTACATATCTAGCTGCGTTGTCAATTTAGAACTTCCAGATCTCTTCATCTACGGTCTACATTGAGAAGCGTGACGCCACGCACTATTTTACTCTTGGATTGTGACACCTTGCAGGCGCAGCATATACCTAAGTGTATTTGACAAAACCACATAAGCTTACACACATAAGTTCACATTTTTCTCAGCTTCGATAAAACTTAAGTAATTAGGTACCCGGTACTTGATTAACATGGTATTCTCCCTGCTAGTCAAATGAACGAAAATCGGTACGGCTATGAGTCCCGGTGCTACGAGGGTGCGCCGGCATTCGAGCGGTACGACCCCGCACAGTGCCCGCAACGACCCTACGGCTGGGATGAAGAACGGTACCACGACCCCCATCTACCCACCCCGATGAAGACCGACCAGTCGGAGCAGGAGACACCAACAGGACCAATTTACCCTAGGTACGTGCCAGCTTGCATACTTCGTTGTCGATGTTTCATTTATGTGGTAAACGAGACACCCTTTCCGGTAAACACTAGGTCTTTTCGAACAAGTAATCTAGACAAAAAGTAAATTCAATAAAATCTCTTTAAAAATCGTCAAGCATGTAAATCACGGGAGATGTTATCCGTCCAGACCAATGTACCACTACGAAACGGGTACCGGAGTAGGCGGTGTGAGCGCGATGGCTCCCGGCGTGCCTCCTGGCTTCTCGGCGATCAACCTGTCAGTGAAGATCGCGGCGGCGCAAGCGCAGCGCCCCCGGAGCCCTACGCCCCGCGACCCACGCGACCCCCGCCCGGCGATAGATCTGTCCACTTCTAGCGGCAGTCCACAGGTGAGACCGAGCGCTTGCTGATGCTTCACCAACACAAAACTTCAGGGGACCTTCCGATAGCGATCCCATACTTAGCAGGGATGTTAGTTTTGCTCATTGCTATTTAACTTTTTGGTTGCTCTTTTATATCTCGGCGCCGACGAATGCAGTATCCGTATACGATTTGTAAAAGTACTTTTCACAACAGGGTCCATATGCATCGCCGGTGTATACGAGCGCCGGCGGCGGCGGCGGGGGCGGGGGCGGAGCCCGAGGCAGCCCACAACCGGGAGCTTCGCCACAGCTCACCGCCAGCCCTCAGGTGCCCAGTCCGCAGGGCCAGACCCTTGACCTTAGTGTCCGTTTACCACATAGGTGAGGCATAGCTGTGTACCTAACTTCTAACGTTCGCTGTGTTCTTTCATATTCTTACCCCCGGTTTCTGAAAACTCGATCAACACTAATCAGCTGTCAAGTCACTTGCTATTTCAGCTTATACTTCAAATTTGATAGAGATAGCAAGTGACTTGACAGCCGATTAGTGTTAGTCGCGCTTTCAGAAACCGGGGGGTAGTCTTTCATTTATACAATTGCTTAATTTTGATTTTTGTTCTCAGTCGCAGTTTTCCTGGAGGTGTATCGTATAGTCGAGAATCAACGCCAGATAGCGGTGGTAGCCATCCTTACTTAGAAGCCTATCATCGAGACACGGCAGGTAAGGACCTTTATTCAACGTTATTTAATATTCAACCTCAAATAAACACAAATTTAACAAATTAATGCTGGAAAAGAGCCTTCCGTGTTCATTATCTCGGGTTCAATGTAAGTAATTTTCTAATGGAGATACAATTTTATAAACATTAGGCTTACGAAGAACATAGGTATACGAAATTGATTACTCATCTCGCTTAAAATTGTAATCTAGTAGATGTACTGCCTTACCCCCTTACGCCCCTTCTACATGGGGGTTACGGCCCCTGTACACTGTTACTGTAAAACACGTTGTACAAATTAAAACGCGGCCGCGATAATCACTCCGGCAGGGATCCGACCGATGCCGCAACACGCCACGAGCAACCTCGCTATATAAAGCTGGGATTTTCAGGAAAGCGGTGTCTGACAATGACGTCATTGTCTCGCTGCATTATACTGCGCTCTGTTGGTAAAACAAGAGCAACTTATTTAATATTGCACTTCGCGGCCCGATTACGCTAATGTCTGGCTATCGAGATGGCTTTCAGTTTGACATTTGATCAAGGAATATAATACTTTCTGACGAGAGCATTTGATTCCCATAGTGCATAGCAACATATAGATGGATCTAGTATCTAAATTCCTTGTGATGGATGATAAATTCTTTGAATGGATGGGAATCAAATGTCAATCTGAAAGCCATCTTGATAGTCAGACATTAGCGTAATCGGGCCGCAGATGAGCGCAGCCAGAAGTTTGTTTGATTGCGAACAATTAAGTTTTTATGTGCCTGTGAGCTCAATTTTTTTAACACAGTCAATATGCTGACAGAAATATAAAGGTGAAATGTAGTTAAATTAACCTTGAATTATTCCTATGCCAAGTCTTTGACGGAGATGAGTGGAAAAAATATAGTAACTAAACACAAACTTCCGCATTTATAACGTTAGTAGGTTTGATGTGTTGCAAAAAATTTAAAAAGACGCCCGTCATTTGATGATATCGCTTCTTTGGAAACCTGGACTAACCTAATCCACACACTCACTGAGCTTGCCAAACGTTGTGGTTACGTACCTCCTCGTACATGGCAATACTCCTGTGAGCAGTCGGTTTTTATGAATAAAGTAAATTCACAACCGCAAAATAACATTCGCGAACGCGCTAATTCACAACATTTGTTGTTTGTAATAGCAGACGGCATTTATAAATAAATTGATACTGAAATCAATTAAATATTTGCCGCTTGTAAGAATTCCTCATCAATGCAGTCGATTCGCATATTTCCAGGAACCTTAATGATGCAGTCAGTCCCCGTATAATTATAGAACTAATAAATAAATTGGTAGATATTGAAAACAATTTCATATTTGCTGTTCGTTACAATTTCTCATCAACGCAGTCAATGCACATATTTCCAGGAACTTGATGATGCAGGCAGTCCCCGTACAATTATAGAACTTTCGGTCCAGGTTACGGAGCAGTCAGTCCACATCCAGTGGCTGGCTACGGACTCGCCCAGCCAGACTACGCCGCAGCGGCAGCAGCAGCTGGCTACGGAGGCTACCAGTATCAATGCGGTGCCTACCCGCCACCCCCCGCGTACCCTCCGCACGCCGCGCCTTACTCCCCGCCATGCTACATGCCACCACCGCATGCACCGCACGACAAACCTAAAGAGAGCAGGTGAATATTAAAAAGTTTCTTTCGTCCTTCCGGACCGGAAGGCTACTTTTTTAATTTTTAAACTAATATTTTAATTTCTCAAAAACTTATGTGCGCAATGCCAGTGCTCTTAAACGGTGAAGGAAAACATCGAGAGGAAACCAGTTAGTATTCTAACAGCGGCGATGGCCTTGAAACCTGTCACGCATGGAATACTAACTACTGCAAAATGTGGGTATGTACCAAATGTAATGCTTGGTCCCCTTAGACATCCTCAAAGAATCTTGAGTTAGTACTTGGTTGAGAGATCAGAAGGGTTGTCTACCGTGCCTAAGGTACCAATAAGGTCGTGAAGATATTTCAGTTTCTTTTGTTTTCAACAAATCTATGAAACCTACAAGTTACAACACCTGCATAAAACATGGCTAACCAAAACTGCACCGAAGCGGTGTACACCCGTACGTTGAGCGTGAAGGGAGTAAGTGTGGTGTATTCCCAACTTAAAAAATATAAGTGTGTAGCGGCTTCACATTATGTTGTGAAAATCTCAAGAACAGGGTTAAGCTTGGTAAGCCCTTGTTGCGTGTTGTGTTTATTCCTAGTACCTAAGCTTGGAGACCTACGGTTTCTGCTAGCACCTCACTAGTTTTCTTTAAAAATTATCGGGTGTTACGGGAAATATAAGTAAAGAACCCATTTTGGTGCTAACAAATGTTTTTCAATTGTATAAAACGACAATTTTATTACTGTTGAACTTCAGATACCTAACTCATATCGTAAGATAGTAGAGTAGGTACCTAATAAATCTGCTGCTAAGATTATTGAAATAATGAATTTGAAAAACCCCATCATGATGGTTTTATCTATGTTTCGGTAAACAGTTATGGCAACATTGGAGTTGCCAACTTATTTCAAAAATGGAGCATCACTTCTCTTACTTGATATTAGTGATGATCAGACATATGAAAGTAATTTTAAGTATTATTTGTACGCTTTGGTAGTAATTTATTTAAGTATCGGCTGATGTATTTTTATTGTCCAACAAAAAATAAATGCCTGTAGCTTTTACGCATAGTTTTCTCAGTCGTTTGTGGTATTTATTAACATGTTTAAACAATATGATTTGTTACCTACTTACCAAGTTGAACTACCTACCTGCGACTATTACTGCGACTGCAAATACTAGGTAATTTAACAGTGAACCAAAATTTATATCGATTTTTTATTCACCCCCTTAATTCTCTGCTATAGCTCCCTAAAATCTAAATTCCTGAAAAGTATGAATTTATAACTGAAACACATACCTACTTAAGTAGGTAGATTCATTACATAGTACATAGATTCGGTACATAGTTATAAAACAAACATTTTTTTCAATAAACACAGCTGCGCTCTCCGTTCTATGAACAGTAGGAAAAAAATTAATTATTATCTTTGGTGATCAACCAAATGAGAATGAATGAACATTATCGTAAGAAGACCTTGCGACTGACTGAGTCTGTCAGCCGCTGACAGTCAGCCCGCTGTTCCGCCAATAAAAAACAATTCGGATACGCAACGGATTCGATACTAGATACAAAATAAAATAAATATTTTGTCTCGCTCCTATCTAGAATTATTTAAGATTTCGAATATAACTTTACTTATTGCTTGCATAAATACATAAAACAAAAGAACATAAATAATAACTTATCTATAAAAAAAACTAAGTTAACGAGTAGGTAAGTAAGTGTGGGTATAATCATTTTAAACGTTTTTATGTTATGAAACTGGAATGCTAGTAGGTATCTGTAACAGTGTTCACCAAGAAATATGGCATTTAAACTGTTGCAAGCGCAAAAAATATTTGTAGGTTACCAAAAACTTCAAAAGCCGTATCCAAACATACTCGTAACAATATTCACACTTCAAGAACAGTTCTAAATATACCGGGCAAGCGCGCAGGCGCGTAGAGACGCTCTGCGCACGATCATGTCAGATAACCAACACATGAACGATAAGATACATTCATTTGAATATTTCTATCACTCTAACGCGATACACAACGACAAGGACACCGATATGCGACGAAACAGGTGAGATAAAACTTCTGAAATAGTTTTAAAAACTTTTGTTTCGTGCAACGCAAACAAAAATAAACTCCCGCTAATAATACCAAAAACTTTTTGAATACTTTCAAGTTTACTTTGTGTAGATAACGCTATTTTAAGGTGATCGTATAATTCACTCATTTTAATGGAGTTACGTCGGTAATGCTCTACCTAGGTTCGTGACATACTTTCTGTTTATCATTTATTAATAAGTTTCCGCTACAATAACAATTTTCCTCGTTTACTTTTTTTGGTTTATTTATTATGGATTTATTTATATTAGCTGGCACCGGGATGACTATAGTGGGAAACTATGTTACCGGCTACGGGACTCCCGGGAGCTTATCCAGTGTCCAGTAAACGGCTGCGACGGGTCGGGCCACGTTTCAGGAAACTTCGCCACGCACCGCAGGCAAGCGGGAGTTTCGCGATTTCCTTGCACTAACTCATTTTATCCGACCGAGCGTTTCGAAAATTGTTTATTTTAAATTAATGTCTCATTTTTATCACTTGCAGTCTGAACATTTTAGTCAATACTTTCAGTCAATAATATCATTTTTATTTACGTATTTAACACTTTATTGCACAAAAAAATATGCAAAACATGGACTATATATAAATGCTAAGAGCATTTTCTACCGGACAACCTTAACCGTCTTATTATAAAAATGTGAGTTAGACTAGGCTTAAGCCAGGACTAACTGGTCCGTGGTCTAACTTTGATACCGAAGTTGGTCCCTGCTCTATAGAAAAATCAAAGACTTAGACCAGACGTTATTATAAAACGGAGTTTATCCCCTAAACCACGGTTTAAAGATAAACCCAAACGACCCCTAGTTTAAGTATGGTCTAACTAATAAAAATCTCATTTTGCCAAATTTTATTTGGTCTCCCACATAAGTTTATTCAATAAAACAACTTGTAGCACTGCATTATCCAACATACATTTCAAACTCTAGACTCCGATCTAAATTTGAAATGTCAAAACGCATGGGTTGCCACGAATTTGTCAATATCAAGTTGATAACGAGATTTAAAACAAAAAGGCGGAGATCTGAGTCAAGAAGAGAAACTAAAAATTGATTCGTTAAGAGTCCGGTGACAGCGGCTCGCAATTTCGAGGTGCGATTGGCTATTATTTCATTTTATTTCATTTTGGGGAGGTTGTTTGAAATAATAACTCTAAAGAAACACGCATAAATACTGTTCGAACACAAATAATACAATAATATAAGGGAAATGTGCTTGAGTCAGAAATCATTTTGGTATTAGGTAAACGTAAGACCAAACATACTAATACCAAAATGATTTCTGATTCGGGCATGTTTCCCTTATATTATTGTATTATTTGTGTTCGAACAGTATTTATGCGTGTTTCTCTAGAGTTATTTTTTCAAACAACCTCCCCGAAATGAAATAAAATGAAATAATAGCCAATCGCACTTCGAAATTGCGAGCCATTGTCACCGGAGCCTTAAAACGAAAGACGAGGTAGTATGCGCATATGACTTTAGCCTGCGGCAAGAGAGTACAGTTATACCAACTTATCTAAGCCGGTCTGAAGTTAGCTGTTTAGAGAATTCTCGATTCACTATTGGCCATTTATGCACAAGCGGCTAACTTCAGACCGGCTCAGATAAGTTGGTGATTCCAAAATGAATGAACGATTGATTGCCATAATTTGTTATAGTCTGTGGATATTTGTTGAATGATTATGTTCTGTGATGATGAATCATGGACTATCTCAGGTACTATGTAGTCTTCGACTAAAGTGTCTTTTGTAATACGAAAATGATAAACCTGAGATGATCCTAAATTTATGAGATAAACCAGGTTTAAGTTGTTTATAATAAGAAAACGTGACTTGAGCTAGGTTTAAACCCAGGTTTGATTTGTTTATAATAAGGCTGTAAAGGTCCAGACCCAGGTCAGACCTAACCAATCAGGAGCTTTTAAATTCAGAAAAATTTAATACCTATAAATCGGAGCTACATTTTTTTCATGTTAATCAATTCATGATCACAATAAATACAAGTATTACTAAATAGGCAACTATTACTTTGTTAACTTCTTAAATTCTGAGAAGCACGTACGGTAGGTACGATGCCACTGTTTCGAAAGATACTAGACGCCAAAAAGAAGCCAATTTAATAAAAAATAAACACGCGTAAATAAATAATAATTATTCACGCGTTCAATTGATAATAATAACGTAGTAGCTGTTTAACATTGCAACACTATGTGGGTACATGTAGTTACTTAGGTTAAGACTTAGGTAGATAATATTATGTAATTGTGTTGGTGTGTGTGCGGCAAGTACTTTCCCAATTCGACGCAAATAGTCCTAAAGCAGAGTTCATGGCTGCGCCACATGCATCAGAGAATTCTGCTCAAATGTTTGATGTTGTATTCATTGCTTTTATAGGACATTAAATCTCAGTCAGACGTCATTTTCTTTTTGCGTTACTGATTTGCTAGCATCATATAACTGCTAGGGTTAGAAATCAGTAACGGGCCCAATATTTTGCTATTCAATTCGACATTCAAGTAAATGACGGTAACTATAGTTCCGTTCTCAGTCTAGGGGTGCACTTAATGAAATTTCTAAAATTCAACCCCTAGTGAGGGTGCAGTGGGTCGAAGCTTGTAATACTGTTTTTATGCAATTAGCTGGTAGTAAATGCAGATCAGATCCCACCTGATGTTAAGTGGTAACCATCACCTATAACAAAGCGTTGCCTCGCAAGCCATACCCGATGAGAATGTGCCCTACGATGCACTGCGTCTATCAACTTGAGGCATACAGTACGCCTCATGTGCCTGTAATTTCAATGCAGTTATTCATACTTTACATTTGTACAACCGTTCTCATACGACAATTGCGCCACTGAACAGTAATTTGAGCATTTCCGTGCCAATTGGCTCTTTCCCACGAGAGATGCAAAACTAACAGCACGTTCTATGTTTCCGCTTCTGTGATGTTGGGATTCTCGTCCTTATTGAGGAGTAAATAAGGTCATTATGAGATACCATTCAAAAATATAGATCGATGTTTTCCTCGTTGTCTCATCTAAAAAAATCATCATCTTTAACCCGTTTGCATCCCCAATGCTCTAGTTACCTATAGATAGACCCTCTGAAATTTCACACAGCGATATCTAACCCCAAACTAACCAATTAACGTCCGGTTTCTGAAAGGCAGATCAACGCTAATCGGCTGTTAAGTCACCTGCTATTTCAGCTTTTACTTCCAGTTAGATAGAGAGCAAGTGACTTGACAGCCGATTATTGTTGATCGGCCTTTCAGAAACCGGGGGTTAGTATTCTTTCACCACACTGTTTCGAAAGAAACTAGTGACACGACAAGAAAGTAAAGATATGTCAGGATAGTTTATTGGTACCTATTCGGAAATTACCATCTAGCATCTTTATGTAAGTATGTGTTTCTACATAGACGTAACTCAAAATTCACTATATTATCAAGTACCTAGGTATAGGCAGTTAACTATCTACTACTAATAACTTCAATGGTCTGAGGTACCTACCTACTAATAGATAACAAATTCAAATGATTATAAACACTACGTAACCGATTCATATCTTTAACTATATTTGCATATTATATGGTAGTTATTTGTTTTAATCATTTACCTACATTAAGTTAGGTTACAATACCTATCTACATAGGAAGACGAAAATGAATTCCTTGTTTTTAAAACCTTTTGAATCTTTTTATTTACATTCTTACTCAAAGTCGAATCAAAGTTGTGAAGTTCTCTGTTTTTTACCATTTTTTTTCGATCGATGTGAAACTAAAGCCTTTTTATCTCATTAATATATTGCTTCCTCCATTCTTGCATCGACGTGAACATCGACTGTTATTACCTACGTTCATACACTACTAGGGCACTATTAGGGCGTGACATAAGCTAACCGATCACCTTCTACGTAAATTAAGAAAGTCAGTAGATTTTTATGAACCGCCACACGATCACAACGTTCAATGAACAGTAATTTTGAAGAACATGCACACACAATCATGTTACCCTTGTGGACGATTAAAAATCGGCTAAATCTGTATGCATCTCTAAATTTATACGCGCGGCCTATGCAAACACTTTGCAGCTGACTGTCGGCCGACTAACGCTGAAAAGCTAATTGAAGCCTAAAATATCGCCAAGGTACCTAATGTGCAATTAACTAAAGCAACATTATAATGTACCTATTGAAGCTACCAAAAAGCTAAGTACCTATACTAGACACTTCACTCGTATTTTTCCGTCAGCGTACCATGTATAGGATAATTATATCAGTCAAGACTCGAACATTTACCTGCAACCTGTTTGCCTAGAAGCGCGTCGTATAATTTAAAAAAAATATGAGCTGGCGTCGAAAATAAGCTACAACATTTTGCCCCGCCCCGGCATTGAAGCAGTCTGTATATGTGCAGCCTGTCCGGGTGTCCGCGCGCCGACCGCTCGCAGCTGCAGCCCCACTCTCAGGAGCTGAAGTGCCCCACGCCCGGCTGCGACGGCTCCGGCCACGTCACCGGCAACTACTCGTCCCATCGCTCGCTCTCCGGCTGCCCTCGGGCCAACAAGCCAAAGAGCAAGCCTAGGGACGGACAGGACTCTGAGCCCTTAAGGTGAGCCACTTTCAAGAGATTTGATGCCCCATTCACTCCTCCCTCTAAACGAGTTGCCGTAACGTTCATGAGTCTAGATTACACAACACGCGCACGCTCTCGTTAACATTACCTAGGTCGAATGACGTACAACAATGTCTCATTAGTTTGCCACTTTATGCATTTATCTTGTTACCCGTTTACAATAAGATTTGATAATTTTCACGCTGCATAGATGCCCTATACCGGGTTGTGACGGATCTGGACACGCTACAGGGAAATTCTTATCGCATCGGAGGTAAGAACACGTAGACAGTAACTAGTTTAGACTGTAGAATGCCGAGTTAGTGCTGCTGTGGTGAACTACTGCATCTGTTCCTATGTGTGGCTGACTGTTTGGTTTCCACAGCGCATCAGGCTGTCCGATTGCGAATCGCAACAAAATGCGAGTGCTCGAAAGCGGTGGTACTGTTGAGCAGCACAAAGCCGCTGTAGCAGCTGCGGCTTCTGCGATCAAGTTCGATGGCGTGAACTGCCCAACCCCGGGATGCGATGGCTCAGGACACATAAACGGGTCCTTTCTAACGCACCGCTCTCTGTCCGGGTGTCCTGTTGCAGGAGTAGCGACGCCCTCGCCACAGCAGAAGAAGCCTAAATACCCAGATGATATCACTCCATTGTATCCTAAACCATATTCAGGTTTGTTGCATTATTTCCTTCATTTCTATAGGTGCTATAACGGATTTATTTGCCAAGCAAAAATAAATTATAAGGAAGTAGTGTTTTTAAACTTTCGCGATCATAACACATATTGAAATATTTGAAATTTGAAATATTTCACGGGTATTTATCGTGTTTTACCTTTAATAATTTCCCGATCGATAAATACCCGTGAAATATTTCAAATTAATTATATAAGGAACTAGCCATAAACCTGTATTAGGAGAGAGATATAAACTTCTTATATTGGTTTCAGGTATGGAGATGAACATGCAAACGGGGAACGGTGAAGACTTGATGACCCTGGAGCAGGAGATAACGGAGTTGCAGCGAGAGAATGCTCGTGTGGAGTCTCAAATGATGCGCCTCAAGTCTGATATAAACGCGATGGAAACTCACCTCACGCACGGAGAGCGGGTACGAAAGATAGCTGAAGAGCTGTTTCTCAAATCATACAAGCTACTAACATTCTAGACAGTCGTTATATTGTCTCTTTTGTTTATAAGCGAACAAAATGCAATATATGTTCAGTTTTATTGATGTTGGATCACTACAAAGGGTATACAAATTAGCCTCACAAACAACATCTTTGAGGCAATTTTAACAAAAGATGTAGTAGGTAATGTTGTTTTAACTGTTTGTAGCTTGTATAACTATGAGAAATGCTTCGTTTACTAATCCTACTAATTGCGAGTGTATTTAGCAACAGTTTGTAAAAAAGAACTTTTAGACAAAGTTATTTAGATTCAGAGTCTTTCAGAGTATTGATTCATATAATCTCCATTTCCTCAAATGTGTAAGTTGCCTATTTTTCCGGACCCTAATTAGCAAAGTCTGAATCTAAAGAACTATCCGCAGGTTACTGAAAGCTCGATCAACGGTAATCTGTTGTCAAGTCAGTTGTTATTTCAGCTTTTACTTCAAATTAGATAGATATAGCAAGTGACTCAGCCGATTAGCTATGATCGAGCTTTCGGAAAACAGCGGTATGTATCTGAAACTTTAAAATTTATGCTTTTAAAGCGACAAATCTATTTTTTTTTTGGTTTTTCTGGTTTTATGTATAATTTAATCAAGAAAATTTTTGTTTGCCAACTTAGATGGTACGATCATGGCTACAAACATCCAACTTTGACTGTCACTAGCACATCATGCATTTGTGAGTACCATTCAGTTTTCAATAATGGTACCACTCATCAAGACAGGTAGCCATGAGCCAGATGAAATACTCAATAGGTAAACCAAATTTAAATCGATCATAAATCAATTCTAAGAAGGTATGTTTTTCATTTATGCCCCATGATGTTGCACTTAAATTATAAGAAGCTACACAAGTGTCAGAAAAATTATCATTTAGCTCTTTCCAAAAAAACCGACTCCAAATGCACTGGAAAATACACTTATACAATAGTTGTAATTTTAAATACCTGCAAAATAATCACATAAACGCGGTAGAAAAATGTGTGTTACAATAGGATGTTTTTATGAGGTTTTTCATTTTTCATTCATTAGGTCATTCTAAGACCTATTCTTTTCAATACACTATCAACTACACAATAAATAAGAAAAAAAGCAATCAATAAATACACGAGTAGGTACCTATGTGTGTAACCTACCACATAACAAGACCAATGAAGTCGTGATTGATCTAATAAAACAATCGTGACTGACCAATTACCTATATGATTGAAGCGCTTAAAAAATATTTAGACACAAATATACTGTTTAAACTGAAACTATGATACGATTTTTTAGATTTAAGGTTTGTAAAAAGGTTTTTTGCTGTTGTGTGTACTGTAATGTGCGTGTACTGTTTACCAATGCAATCTGATTACGTTATACAAATTATACAAAACTAAGAATCCTTTCGATTTCAGGAGAACCAGATGAGACTGCAGCACAACAACAATCTAAACGAGTATTACGAGAACCTTCGCAACAACGTCATCACTTTGCTCGAACAGGCAAAGATCCCAGGTGGAGGCACCGTGCCTCCATCAGCCACTGCCACTCCAGGCGCTCCTCCAGCCCTGGTACCAGGAGAAAAACCAGCACAAGATAACTTCGACTCCTACCTAACAAAGCTCCAGAACCTGTGTTCCCCAGACGGCTACTGCCCTGACGAGAACCGACCTATCTATGAAACAGTCAAGAACGCGCTCCAAGACTTTACAGTGCTTTCTACGCCTATCTAAGACTCGCCCAGCGCCGCCGAAGACCGACAGTGAGACGAGACGAACTCTAGGCCTCTCGGTGGAGCTTATTTGAACTAGTGCAATGTGTCGTGTGAACGCTCGTAATTACCAAAGATTTTAATATACAGTTCTGTCGGTGTACGTTACTAGGACCGTAAAACATTCGACTGCGCAATGGATCGTGTGCGCAAGTATTTAATCGTCAGAACGATCTAGTTTTACCTAATTAATGATGAACTGCTGAGTTTTGGTGAAAGCGTCGAAAGTGAGACTCGAAAATTTTGTGTTCCGAAAATTAGGGTAAAGATTATAAATGTCTGTTTTGTAAACCGTATACGATGTGTAACTTCATCATCACTACACTCAATTCATTCGACTTTTATTCATTAGGCTGGACTTATAGACCTAAATTAAATTTTAAATACTGTTACTCATATGCTTAATATTAATGTTAGGTGAGTTTATACCTATGTACTACATAAGGAATTTTAGCCAACACGATCAATACCTACACTGAAAAAATAATGTAAATATTGTATGTACTTAAATATTTGTTATTATTTAGGCAGGTGTCATCTCATTTGTCTGGCTAACTTTCGAGGAAATCTCAGGTTTATCAAACTGGTTAATTAAATAGTGATTAAGTGAATCTATTTATCTATCTTGAAGTTTTAAAATACTGGGAATGTGCCAAATGCTTCTGACTCAACAGCAGCTCCCAACGCTGACGTATTAAGACTTAAATATTGAGATAGACAATGTAAACAAAATAATGACTCCTTAGAGGACATTCTAGTCAGTTTTTGTAAATAAATTGTGAATATTGATAGTTGTCGCGCCGAAAAGGTGTTTTTAACTATTCGTACTAGGAAATAACGTGATCTCATTAGATCAAATAAGATAATTCAGTCATTAATTGATAATCGATTTTAGGTATAAAATAATTCATACTTTCTTTGTTAGCCAATGTTCACTCGCTGTGATTTTGTTACTACGTGTTATTTATTGTTACTTATGGTCAAACTAATTTGCATGCATGCCTCATAATTGCATCTCTGGCCTGCTAAACATGTTTGCCTCCATCGTAAAGCACAGTCCGTAGTTATTGAGGTGGAACGTACAAAGATGACTACCATGCAGTTCTGAAGCATGCGACGGTGTATAGTTTGACACTTACGGAATGTGATAGATTAATTATCTGGGGTTATTATATATTTGTTGAGTTGCTTCCTTTTCTTTGAAGAGCTCGACAATATAAAAATGTGCAATTATAATTTTTGGCCAACGGCATTGATGTTTATTTAAACTTTTTATTTTAAATCACAGATAATGTATTCGCATTTACTAATAAACATATTAATGTGTTATTCTGACTGTCAAAACTATTATGTTTCTGTAAAATATTGAGTATGTGTTGTTAAAGAGAATAAAATAAATACAAGATTAAATCCTTTTATTTTGGTATGGTTCTTCATTTAGCTTAAATAGATGGTACCTACCTAGTACCTACATAGTTGTAAATAAGTACCTATATGTCTACCTAGTACCTACCCTACCACTACCTCTAACAGATCAATGAGAATATAAAAATTAAATATACAATTTTGTATTAGGTAGGTACATCACTATACTAAACTAGGTATATTGTCATTAACCCAACCTAGGTATTAGTCAATCCTGGCTTATTTAGAACTAACCTGATTCAATCTAAGATAGGGGTAGGTATGTACCTATTATATTTGAAAAATAAAATTTACTTACTGTATAAAATTTTAGTAATCATCTATAAACCTAATCTATTACTCCAATAGTTCAACAAACGGTTCTCTGATTAATTCTTTATCTTCTTTCTCTGTGAGTGTTCCACTAACAATTTGGTAATGTTTCCGTCGGTTTGCATAAAATGCTTTTTTTAAACCTTTCCATTGGCTTTCAATTCTTTGAGTGCTCATCTGGTGCAACAAATTAATCAACAGGGTTACTACAATTCACTTTTTTGTGTATAAACCCATGCTCTGACAAACAATTATCATCTCTTCAAAATAATTATCGGCTCTTCAAAGTCAATGTGGATGATTGAGCCTTCCCTAAAGTTTTTTATCAGCAGTACTAAAACAAAACCTCTGCTGAACTCTCATTATCTGGCCACAATTCCAAACTTATATCATCACTTTTATCTTAAATCATTCCTAGCCAGGGTTGGCCACAAGCAACTGGACTAATAGCTGTGATTTATTTTAACTGTGATATTTTGTGTGTTACTTGTGATAACTGTGATATCTTTTGCCAAACTTTGATTCATTAATTTGATCTATCTTCTGTAGGCCTCCAATTTTTTCTTCGGCTTCCTGATACTTCAACTTGTGCACCACTACTGCATAATAATGGTTAAACTATAGCTACCCTGGTACCTGAGTTGAGGGTTGGGGATAGGGGGAAAGCATGTGGGGGTAGATGGCAAGTCTTTCCCTATAGTTCTTTTTTCTAGGAAATGAAAAAAAATTTCCTTCAAATTTCTTCACTTTAAAAAAAAAAAAACCCTAACCTAATGAGAATTCCTTCCCTTGAGTCTTTTTGTCATAGTGATGAAATATTACTACCAATTTTTTTCATATAAAAAAAAACCCTAACCTAACTAGTAACTTACCTGAAAAATTAAATTATTTTTTTTCATTTCCTAGAAAAAAGGACTCAAGGGGAAGACTTGCCATCTACCCCCACTTGCATCCCCCCTATCCCCAACCCTGAACTCAGGTACAAGGATTGCTATAGCCAACCCATAATAATTACTGCAGAGAAGCTTCTCTGCAGTAATTATAACATCTCCAATGCTTCTATTGTACACCACTTGGTTGCAATGGCCCGCTTGTACCAATGCTCTGGAGGAGGCTGCCACAAGGAGGCTCACTTAAGTCCAAGACTTGCGCGACACTCACTTCCACAGCAGGGGGCGGGGTGGTGTCGTTGACGACAACAACGACGACGACGGAGCACCGAAGGAGCCTGCCACACCACAAGTGGCTCACTTGAGTCCAACACTACACTTGTGAGACACTCAACTTCGGCACGGGGGGCAAGTGGCAAAAGGAATACGTAAACGACTCGATACTGCAAGAAAAAGATAGACGACGACTGACGTTAATACGACGGCTATTATTCCACCAACCCATCCATTTCCTTGATTTGATTTCCTTCAAAAGAAAACTAAAAATAACCAACAAACAAACCGGCAGCCACCAAGTGCCAAAACAGGCCAAAACCAAACAAATTTAAACAAAACAAAAACAAACACCACAAAACCAATGAATAAAATTGGAAGGTATTATATGTACCGACTTTTTTATTCTCACAAATCCGGTATTTACTGTCAAAACTGACATTTCATATTGTCAAATAACAAACTGCTTGCTTTTGATTGCTAGGAAGTTATTCGTCGAGCGAGCTCTCTCCCTCCTCTCCTGAGTCCTCCCTCCATTCCAATCGGCAGCATAAAGGCCCATTTACATGATGCCATTTTCTTGTACGTACAAGAGCAAATAATTGAATGCAATAAATAAAGCGCAATAATGACCTTCGAGAATTGCAAGCAACTGTTTACACGCGGATACTAGTAAAAAAGTTGAATGCAATTATTGAATGCAAATCTTCACAAGAAATAATTGCAGCTGTCTTTTGTTTACACCAATACGATAATGTTTAGGAGATTATTGCTTTCAAGTCTTGCTTTGTCTAAACACAGACTTGTACGTGCGTGTACAATTTTTTGGTGCGTTCGTTCAAGTATTGCTCGTATTTGCGTTGGTGAATTTTTCATTCAAGTGTTGAACGTTTTAGATTTTTTTTTTATTCATATTTTAGAATTCAGTTCTGCTGATTTAATAAAGTTTATTGAGATTTATCGGATACCTACACAATGAAAATTTTAATTACAAGAGCCGTGATGCACGTAATGCTGCACTAGCAGCATTTGGAAAGGAATTCGGAGTTTAAAGGTTCAAACATAATGGAAATACCAAACAAAAATAAAAAAATTGAGCATCCAATTGAATACAAAAATTGCATAAAAAAATATTGTACTTGCTGTTTTCTACCAGGGACAGTTTTGAATGCAATAATTGCCTACTATAGCAAGAATGTGACATGCTGTACAGATGGTGCCAGCTAATTATTACTATAATATTATAGTATGCAACAGGCAATAAACTTGCATCGTGTAAATGGGCCTTAAGCCTAGTTTGCCGTCCTAGGATTTCGAGGTTCTCTTTGGCCTGCTCAGCCTGGTGGTAAATCCGCCACTGCGTCCGAGACTAAATGATGATCTACCCCTGATGTAGATAGGTAGGTATCTACCTAGGTATTTCTTCGCCCATCAACAAGTTTAGCAAAGTCGAAAACATAAGTAGGTAACAAGCTTCAGAAAATACCTAAGTAGCATTATACATGTACAAACATTCATTGCGAAAATGTACTAGGTAGGTACCTACTTACTGAAATTTCGTAGCTAGTAAAAAGTACCTAAATATCACGGAACAGAGAAAACCCATAAATATCTAGATAGGTAGGTAGTTATCTAAAATCTGGTCGCGGGGCGCGTAGGTAGGTACCTAGGTATGGTTGCAGAACGGCGCCGGCACGGCGGTCATTGTAGGTACATCATCATCATCATCAGTAGGTACGAGTGTGACGCATTCGCTGTAGTGACAGAGATAGAGCTACTATCAACTGAAGGCTGGTCGAAATGGAACTATCTGGTATTCTGTAACTCATCATAATATTATTCCTACCGACTTTCTAGATCATCATCATCATTTCCACATACTAACTATGTTGAATTCTATGTATCTCTCAAAGCTAATGCAGTAAAGATTTATACCGCCGTAATAAATGTTTGCTAAAGTGCATTAAATAAAATGTCTTATCATTTTATAATAATTTCTTGACAATGCATGCATAAACATTATTTAGATATCAATTAGCTATGAAATTATGCTCACATTTTTGTTTTACGAATCAGAAAGTTTAAAATGTGAAAAAAGACCGAATGAAAGTTGAAAAAAGTCGGTGCCCCGAATAAAATTCCTTTTCTTTCTTTCTTCTTTATAGGGCTCCTGTCATCAAAGACCTTGTACTTATAACTATATGTTAAAAGTACAAGGTCTTTGCCTGTCATAGACAATCTTGCCAATGTCAAGTGATTCAGAGGTTATACTCTATATAATTCCTTGCACAAAACGAACGAACGTATGTCAAAATTGACAAAAAAAAAAGTCAATGTCACAGTCAGATGATCAAAAATCTTGTTTGCATTTTTTAAGGATTTAAAAAATATATATATCTTGGAAACTACATATGTACATACATTTATTTTTATTTTATTTTATATTTTTTGTACATGGGTTGATCGTTCACATGATTGTATTCCTTATTGTGATCGCCCAGAGACAAAAGTCTTTAAAGAGAAAAAAAAAACAATTGACATTGACAATGTCAATGTGTTCAAAGCTCAAGTCAAAGTCAATGTCAAAAGCGCATGTGTTTGTTGACATTTGACAACTTTTTCGCGTGAAATTCGGACGGACGACGGGACGGACGGAGAATTGTTTTGTTTTTCCTCATCAAACGAATGCAGTTTGCATTAATTTCTTAGAAATTAATAAAGTACAATGAAGATTGATCGAAAGGTAACAATGACATAATTATTGGACATACCGTTCTCTCTCCTAAAATCACTCATTAGCCTCGGCTCCAAGGAATTATTCAAATTCCTTGCTCAGCTCTAAGGTTCTTTTGTCCCTTTTTATTATTAATTTTATTTTCCAGAAACGTTATTTCGATTCTAATGATGATGCAAAAGACCAATCGAAAAAAAAACTAACTGTGAATAAAATGTTTAAAAATGAAAGAAAACAAGCCGACATTCCCAACACAGAAAATACAACCAATAGCGAAGTCGAAGTTTACAATATCAAAGTAACTCCACGAATGCTGAAAGGTCAAATAATCAGGGTAAGAAAGAATGCTTTTATGTTGAGTTACTCTACCTACTGTCTGAACTTTCCTAAAGTAGGTATACCTAGTTGGATTCCCGACAAACACTAAAGCAACTGTTACCAACATGACATAACCTATTGTATTAAAAAACAGCATTGTAAATATAATTAATACCCATAGTTATTTATCTTACAGAATAATATAAGAGCCAACAATTCGATAAGAGGTAAGAAACAAGAAAAGTTTCCGGGTCAAGCCCCAATTGACCCAGAGAGATTAGAACACCACTCTAGAGGTGAAGGAATAGGTGCTGGAGTGAGACATCCTTTGTATGCAGAGAAATTGAAGAGAAAAGAAAAGAAATTCACCTATGCACAGGAACAAGCAGCACGAGCTGAGATACTCCTTACTGAAGAACAAGGGTAGGTATTTAATATTTCACAATTATACAATACTTATTGTAAAGAATCATATCATGATAGTCCCCTTAGGCCATTTGTTATCTATGTAAAGTCTTTGTAATGTTAATTGAATAACATACCAATTTAATACTTAGCTGCAGCAATTTGAGTTTTTTTTCTATTGTGTATTGAACAGATTTACACCATTATTGTAATTATAGCAGTTGAATGTGTCCCACCAAAACTGTTAAACTAAATCATTATAATATTTCAGTGGTGTGGAAGTAGATGATGATGTTAGAACTACAACCATACATCAGCGAGTCATTGCTGAAAATGTGGACATTGCTGCTGCTTCTAAGATATTTGAATTGGACCTAGAGTTTGGTCCATACCGAGCCAAATATTCCAGAAATGGCAGGCACTTACTACTGGGCAGTAAGAAGGGACATTTGGCAGCATTTGATTGGCTGACAAAGAAGTTGCACTATGAAATTAATGTTATGGAATCAATCCATGATATTAGGTTAGTTATTTACAAATAATACCTTGTAGGTACTATACTGTACAAGGTGTATTTAGTGGATCATCATTGCAGGGCCTAGCACTCTATCTCATCCTCTTCTACCCTTTTTTTTACAACAGCTGATGAAACAAGCAACTGGCCCACCTGATGTTAGGTGGTAACCACACACGATAAGAATGTGCCTGTTTTTTTTTTATACAACTAGCTGATGGAACAAGCAGATGGCCCACCTGATGTTAAGTGGTAACCATCACCTATAAACAAAACATTGCCCCGTAGGTCACGCACAATAGGAACGTGCCCTACGATGCACTGCCCTGCGTCCATCAACTTGAGGCATACAGATGTTAAGCCTCATGTGCCTGTAATTACACCGGCGACCACACTCTTCAAACCGAAACACAGCGTTGCTGCTTGGCGGCAGAAAAAGACGTGGTGGTAGTACTTCCCCGGACGAGCCTACTACTCTTAAATATGTTGCACTGCCTTGCGTCCATCAATTTGAGGCATAAAGATGCCTCAAGCCTCATGTGCCTGTAATTTTTTCGGTGACAACACTTTTCAATGAAAAAATCTTAACTTTTAGGGTATTGTGCTTTTGATGCCCAGTCTACCAGCAGTCTCATTCACATTGTTATGGATCCATTTTGATATTGTTCTTGCCCAGAGTTCTGCCAACAAATGACTCGATATGTGGTATGTTAAATAATAGTTATTACCTACAAATTCCAGCTGGCTACATATAGAAACAATGATGGCAGTGGCGCAGAAAGAATGGCTATACATCTATGACAACACGGGCACGGAAATCCACTGTGTGAAGAGAATGGATAAGATACTGCGAATGGAGTTCTTGCCTTACCATTTCCTGCTTGCTGCTGTTGTGAGTAACTATATTATAAAGATATCTATATAAATAAATATTAGCTTGAAATAAATAAATATTGGTGGACTTTCCACACAGCACTATCCAGCCCCAAACTAAGCTTATGCTTGTGATATATATATATTGGTGGACTTTCCACACAGCACTATCTAGTCCCAAACTAAGCTTATGCTTGTAATATGGGAGAACCAGATAGCTGATATACTACTTATAATACTTTTTTTTTTTTTTTGTAAATACATACTTATAATATATATGAGAACCAGATAGCTGATATACTACTTATATACTTTTTTTTTTGGTAAATACATACTTATAATATTATATAACACCCAGACAGAGAACAAACATCTGTGTTCATCACACAAACGTTTGTTCACGGTGGGAATCGAACCCACGACCTACGGCGCAGAAGGCAGAGCTACTACCAACTTAGCTACGTAGGCTGTCAAAAAAAAATTGAATAATTATTAGCTGGCAGATACACTGGATGTCGATTCCCACGCCGGATTTGTAAATTTATTTTGCGTGAAGTGGAATTGGGGTATGTAGATCGCAGAACCGAAAACCGCTGATGAATAAAGGTTCTCGAATGGCGACCGCGAACCAAAAGACGAAGCGTAGGACGCCCGCGATGCCCTCGCCCTAATGATAATATTATAAAGTTCGTGGGAAGTGGGTGGATTTGAGGGGAGGTTGCAAAATAGTCTATATTTAATATTTGGACGTACCCTTAGACATCCTAAAATAATCTTAAGTAATCTGAGAAGACATCGTGCCTAGGGTTCAAAGTCATGCAGCTATTTCAGTTTAATACTTAATTTCAGAATGAATATGGATTCATGTCATGGTTGGACATATCAATAGGCGAGATTGTTGGCCACTACAAAAACCACATGGGCCGCTCCACTGTTATGGCCCAGAATCCTTACAATGCGACTCTATGCCTGGGCAACGCACAAGGCGTCGTCTCTCTGTGGGCGCCGACTGTGAATCAGCCGTTAGCGAAGATACTCTGTCATATGACCCCACTTACTAGCATCGCGGTGGATAGTAGAGGAATGTAAGCACTAAAGAGTAAAAAGTTGTTTATTTTTTTTTTACAATTAGTTACCAGTTACCAAAATTTGTGATTGAGGTCTACAATAAGATCAAAATTATGATCATGCTAGACATGGAAAAGGCTCAGAATCGTTCTTCCTGGAAAAGTATAAGAGAGTCATAAAGATGATTATGCTATGGATAAGGCTCAGAATCGTTCTTCCTGAAAAAGTATAGGAAAATCCTATGACCAGCTTTAACTTAAATTAAATAATAAAATACCAGACTGAGCTCTACATCATTCCCAAGCGTAAGATTCAACACCGTCAAACACACAGTTCCTAACTTAAGGGTCCGTCGCCCAATCGAACGAAGTCGAGCGTTTGGCGCGGACTGAGAGCTGGGCGAGTTGCGTAGCTTGATAAAAGTGAAGTTTTTAAAAAATCATTTATAAAAAATGAGTATAAGCTAGAATATCTTTATCTTTTTTTATTTATAAGCATTATTCTGTTCTTTCATGTGGTATACGTATTCCGGTTTTAGACTTTGTAACATCGAAGAAATAACTGATAGTTTGAAGCGTAAAATTGCGCCAGAGCGGCGTTTTTAAACATTTTATTTTAGAAACAATTACTTATTTGAAATTTTTTATATTTTCTCTATGCATAAAGATAAATATGCAAACTGTTTAATTATATTGCATTTTTACAAATATAATGTGACTTCGTTTACGGGTGTATGGCGGGTCAATACAAAGGCAAAGAGTACCATTTTACGAAATCGTGCGTTACAAATAAATTTATTAATCGGTTGAAAATAGTAACTTTTTATTTTTTTTCTATAACTCCTTTTTATGAGGCATCAGACTTTTATTTGCTTTTATTTTTGTGATCGTGAAACGTAAACTGTAATTACACCACGGGATAACTCAAGCTCGAAAAACGGCCTTGTTGTTCGAATCGCGCAGGAGCGTTCTTAAAATAAACATGGACGTTTTACTATAAATGTATTTTTTTAATACAACTAGCTGATGGAACAAGCAGATGGCCCACCTGATGTTAAGTAGTAACCATCACCTATAAACAAAACATTGCCCCGTAGGTCACGCACAATAGGAACGTGCCCTACGATGCACTGCTTGGCGTCCATCAACTTGAGGCATACAGATGTTAGGCCTCATGTGCCTGTAATTACACCGGCGACCACACTCTTCAAACCGAAACACAGCGTTGCTGCTTGGCGGCAGAAAAAGGCGTGGTGGTAGTACTTCCCCGGAAGAGCCCTTCACAAAGAGCTCTACCACTCTTATTTCAGGTACATGGCAACAGCGGGAGTAGACCGCAGCATGAAGATATGGGACATCAGAAACCTGGACGGCCCAGTTCAGAACTACCGGCTGCGGTCGCCGGCTGTCGAGCTGGACTTCTCTCAGCGTGGCATGCTGGCCGTCGGATTGGGAGACGTTGTCGAAATTTATAAGTAATAATGTTACTTGTATTATTGACAGCCTTCACAGCTCAGTTGGTAGTAACTCTGACTTCTGCGTGGGCGATGGAGCGTGGGTTCGATTCCCACCAAGAACAAACGTTTGTGAGATGAGCATATAGATGTTTGTTCAGTGTATGGGTGTGTATGCGCCCCGCGGGTTCACTCGCGCAGATTTAAATACCGGTATTCCCAGGGGATAAAAAGAAGCCTATGTGCTATTCCAGATTATAATCTATCTCTCTGCCAAGTTTCATCCAGATCCGTTCAGCCGTTCCGGCGTGAATGAGTAACAAATATCCATCCATCCATACTTATAAACTTTCGCGTTTATAATAGTAGTAGAATTCAAATCTCATCATGGACCGATTTCATATTCAGTGAAATGGATGAAAATGGAGGAATAAAATGAATGATTTAGCCACTTAAACTAATATCATTTATATATTAATTCAACAGCCGCATATTATTATTTTATTTACCCTTCTCTCTCGTTTTTATTTTTTAGTGACTGCTGTACTCAAAGAGTAAAATGGCCATACATGAGACACAGAATGGCGAAATCAATCGGCAACTTTAACTTCTGCCCGTACGAGGATGTGCTGGGTATAGGAACCAGTAAAGGGTTTACCAGTATCATTATACCAGGTACAATACCATACTTACCTGTAAATCTCATCATCTTTCTACCCTCATCTCACTTCATGTGGTGCCACAACAGGTTTTTCCTTTCCACATAAAGTACAAATCTAAAACGATTTGCTACTAGATATTCATAACTGAAACTGAAACAGCTTCACGACTTTGATCCCCAGGTACGGTAGATATCCCTTCAGATCTCCCAGTACCAAGTAGGTACTAATTCAAGATTCTTTGAGGATGTCTAAGGGGGGTAGTCAGAGGTACGTCCAAACATTACATTTGGCACATACCCACATTTTGCAGTAGTTAGTATTCCATACGTGACAGGTTGCAAGCCCATCGCCGCTGTTAGAATACTAACTGGTTTCCTCACGATGTTTTCCTTCACCGTTTAAGAGCACTGGCATTGCGCACATTAATTTTTCGATAGAAAAATCCATTGGTGCACGACCGGATTCGAACCTGCGACCTTACGATCGGAAGGCGGGGTCACTCCCACTAGACCACCGGTGCTCTAGATATTCATTATTTCTTTAAACGGGATCGAATGATTAGATTCTATTCGTATATTGTTTTATGAACGACCCTTTTTAAATCGTTGTCCTACAGTAAGTACTGTAGGATAAAAGAATTAAAAAGGGGAGTTCTTTCGTATATTTTTTTATGAATTTTTTAAATTCTTCAGTAATATTACTGTGCATACAGGCTGAATAGATAGATAGGTACTTTCTAACTATAATACGCCGAGTACCTATAGAGAAACAAACGCTAACCTAGGTTTTAAAAGCGCATTAAAATCTTTTCACCGCTGTTTCGAAAGTAGTGACATGACAAGTAAAAAAAGCTATCAGAGGGCGTAGTCGCAGTTTTGGTAGACACATTAAAATGAAACACAAAAAAATGAACAATTATTAAAATAAGAAAAACGCCCCTAGCGGACACGACGGACTTTTCTTATTTTCATACAAAAACTGCGTGTAGTGTACACCATACACGCGTGTAATGTGTCTACCATAACTGCGACTACGCCCTCAGCGCTAACGAGTACATGGTCACTTATTACCGCCAGTTGTTGCCCAGTAGGATACTGTTGGAAATGTGAACGCAACGTAATGTGCCTGCCTGCTCTCATGAGTAGCGCTGTCTCGCTCACTCTACTCAACGCTCCCTCCATCTTGAAGTGTTCTCATGCCAAGTTGTGTCTTTTCGTTTATAATATAAAATAAATTAGTTTCAAGTACAATTCAAAAGTCTCGCGTATTATTTCATCAGATACTATATATTAGTACTAGCTGATCCCGCGGCTTTGCTCGCGCTCGTTTACTTTGAAAATCATATACAAACTGTCATCCCCTATTTTATCCCCTTGGGGGTAGAAGTGATCAAAATCCTTTCTTAGCGGATGCCTACGTCATAACATCTACCTGCATGCCAAATTTCAGCCCGATCCGTCCAGTGGTTTGGGCTGTGCGTTGATAGATCACTATGTCAGTCAGTCAGTCAGTCACCTTTGAGTTATATATATTTACATAGAAGATAGATGAGATCGGTAGGAACGATAACTATCTTCTATCTCGCGCCACTTTAAGTAGGTAACAAACTTACAACAATTATTTTATTATCAGGTTCCGGCGAGCCGAACTTCGACGCGCTCGAAAGCAATCCATTCCAGAACAAGACGCAGAGAAGGGAGGCCGAAGTCAAGGCGTTACTCGAAAAGATCCCAGCCGAGCTCATTACACTCAACCCGTTCGAAGTTACGGAAGTCGACGTGCCGTCCATGCAGGAGCAAATGGAGGCTAAGAAGAGTCTTTTGGTGAGTATCTGAAATATCTCTCTCTCGTAATTATATCGTAAAGGTGCATCGTGACGCGACCTATACCACGGATGGATTTCTATAGGACTGTGATGAAACTTGAAAGGACTTGCATCTTGCAGCCAATTGTCAATTTTGTTGTTTAGTTTTCATAATTTGCAGCACTAAAAATATTGCCGTCCCTTTCTAAAAGACCGAAACGACAAGGATGGCTATTTTAGAGCTGTCAGAAAGTTATTTAAGGTGAAGAAAACAGCCAATGTGACTCTCGCTCGCACGTTTTGACTTGTTGAAGGATATAAAATAATAACTCAGTTTTGAAAAATCGCAAACAACCATTTTGTGTGAAATCACATTTCGCAGTTTAGTAAAAAATTCATGTTTATCGGTACAGGTTTTCCTACTTTAGAGTTTGCCTTTATTAGTTTTCGTACATAAGCAAACTTTTGAGTAGGAAAACTTGCATCAATCAAAATCAATTTTTTACTAAACTGTGTGCAATGTGATTGCACACAAAATGGTTGTTTGCGATTTTTCAAAATTGTATTTAGTAATTTTATATCTTTCAAAATGTCGAATCGTGCGAGCGAGAGGAATATTAGGTGTTGTCAACGCCTTAAGGATAATGCAATAACAGAAATACAGAATCAGATAACATTGACTATTCTATTGATGTCACGAAATTTTATTTTTTATTTCAGTATCTCAAGCCCAGAAAAGTGGATGTAACTCCAAGACGCAAAAACAAAGGAAAGACTGTTGCGGCCAGAAAGAAGATCATAAAGCAAGTGGGGAGACAGGTAACTAACAAACTACTATTGGCATCTCATTATCATCGCATGTAAATAAATAATAAATAAATAAATAATGCTGGACAATCCACACAGCACTATCTAGCCCCAAAGTAAGCTATTCAAAGCTTGTGTTATGGGTACTAGATAACTGATATATTTAATACATTATATACTTACATAGATAGATATTTTTTATTATACATAGAGAACACCCAGACCATCGGAACAAATTTCTGCAGATCGTACACAAATTTGTTCCAAGGCGGGAATCGAACCCGCAACCGCTTGCGTCGCAGGCAGGCTCTCGCCCGCTGCGTCACAGAGGTCGTCAAGTAGCTTGTAAGTAGCTTTTGTGCAAGACTCTTGAGCACAAAAGCCACGATTCAATCAATTGGTTACGCGGCAGGCAGTGAGTGTGAGATCTGTTATGATGATGAGCTCCACCTACTTAGTTAAGAGCACCGATGGTCTAGTGGGAGTAACCCCGCCTTCCTATAGTAAGTTCGAATCCGGTCGTGCACCAATGGACTTTTAATTTAAAAAAAATAATGTGTGCAATGCTGCTTATAAGGTAAAGGAAAAATTCGTGAGGAAACCAGTTAGTATTCTAACAGCGGCAATGGGCTTGCTATGTATGAAATACCAACTACAGCAAAATGTGGATAGGTATGTGCCGAATGTAATGTTTGGACGTACCTCTGACTACCCCCTTAGACATCCTCAAATAATGTGGAGTTATTACTTGGTAACAAGATACCTGAGGGGATATCGACCGTGCCTGGGGTTCAAAGTCGTGAAGCAGTTTTATTATTTTTGTTTATACTAGTTCTTATTTTTTGTAAGTATGTACTACTTTTCCCTGACACTAATTAAGTACATTATCTTATCACTTAGAAAATACTTGCCGTGACTGTCTGTCTGTATTACTTTCTGTATTGTTCCAGGAGTTCGTGCAGCAAACTTTAGAAGCCCAGAAACTTTTGGATTTGCCAGAAAAGCAAAAGGCGCCAAAACAGTCGTTCGGCGTCTTAGATAGATTTGTATCCAAGAAATGAAAAAAAAATTTTTTAGTTTCTTAAAAGCTATTTTATTTACTAGAAATAGGAACAATATTTACATGATTTACTTGCAGTTCAACATGATAGACAAATTTGTATTTATGAAATATCTTCAAAACTATAAAGGAATACAAAGTTGTAAATAAAACTTAACCCTATAAAAAATAAATGATTCTTCTACATAAAAAACGGCCTAGCGCTAGCAGGGAATATCAAAAAGGTCACACAGACCTTCTGAATCATTTAATGAGAATGAGAAATCACTTTTACTTATGGGTGGACTCAATCTTAAGAGACAATCTGAAACAGATAAAAGTATGTTGTTAGCATAGCCGCACCGGTTGTCTCGTGGGAGTGACCCCGCCTTCCGATCGTAAGGTCGTGGGTCCGAATCCGGTCGTGCAACAAAGACTTTTCCTATCGAAAAATGTATGTTGTGCCCTGGCTCAACAAGTTAAGGGCAGGAAGACGTAGATTGTGACTGGACATCAAGCTACTTATAATCAACTGAAGAGAAGCCCAGAGCGACAGCTAATAATGACTTAGTGCCGCCTTTGCCATGATCACGTTTGCAGTTTTTTTTATTTACTAATAATTGATGGAACAAGCAGATGGCCCACCTGACGTTAAGTGGTAGCCATCACCTACAACAAAGCATTGCCTCGTAAGTCACGCACGATGGAACGTGCCCTACGATGCACTGCCCTGCGTCCATCAACTTGAGGCATACAGAACTAAAGCCTCGTATTCCTGTAATCACACCGGCGACCACACTCTTCAAACCGAAACACAGCGTTGCTGCTTGGCGGGAGAAAAAGGCGTGGTGGTAGTCCTTCCCCGGACGAGCCCTTCACAAAAAGCTCTACTATTAAATTGCAGTTAAATACAACTTACTATTTGAATGTAGGGCATTATCACAACTCTCCATCAAACCCTCCACTTCTCTATTCACAGATTCTTCATCCATCTCCTGAAATTAAATAAAGTGTATTGTATATGATTAAGATAACATACGAAAACGTAAAATCACCATCTCACCTCAATAATATTCCTAAACTACTAAGAGAGCTGTGATGGCTACTAAGAAATCAAATTAAGAGATGGCTTTAGAGCAAAATTTCCTTAACTTACCATCACATCAGTCTGTTCGCTCAAATGTATCACTCCGATCGATTCATTTGCCTTTAAATGTAGGAAATAGCTCAAATCATTCTCCTGAAACCAAAGAAATAGGTAAAGAAACAGAAAATACGATAAATACCTCGACCATAATTTCTATTAGAGATAGGTAGTTGCCGTCAGAATAAATGTGGGTATTTACGGCCTTTACAAAAACTGACAAACGATAAACTATGCTTAAACTATTGCCATCTCTCACCATTGCGAAATGACAAACAGAGACAGCGCTAGTCTTAGACATTGTTTAAAGTTGGGCACCGTTTTGTAGTATAACTAGCGACCCACCCGCGCGCCCCTGCTTCGCACGGGTGCACAATTGTTTTTCTACTATAACATGCATGTATTATACATATAAACCTTCCTCTTTAATCACTCTATCTACCTATTCACTAAAAAAACCGCATCAAAATCCGTTGCGTAGTTTTAAAGATTTAGAGTCCCCGCAGACTACAAACTTTATATCTGCCGAGAGTTTGTTCTTAATCAGTATGAAGATGTATGCAGATGCGCACATTACAGTGATTCAGTATCGGCCGATAAAAAAGTTTGATGGGCTTCACGACTGCCTTCAAACTTTCCATCGGCGAACTATCGGCCGAGCGTTTGATCAGTATGGCGCTCTTGCCCCGCCCGCACACTTGCCGATTGTTTGATCGGCCGACTCGGCCGATGGCTTCATTCCACGCGAGTGATCTCTTCACAAACTCTAGTAAAATAATCAATCGGCCAAACCATTTGTTGGCTAGTCTGCGCACTCGCGACCAACCCAACTGTTTTGTTGGCACAGTGTGCGCACGAACAGGCCAACTCGACTAAACTCTCGGCCGATAGAAAGTTTGTAGTCTGCGGGGACTCTAAAGCATACATAGGGATATAGGGACAGAGAAAGCGACTTTGTTTTATACTATGTAGTGATGCGCGGCACGTAAGTCGAAAATAAGGTAGACCGAGGTATACCGCTTACATGAAAATCCGCTTCGAGGCCAATGAGCACAAGCGAATGCTTGTGCTCATTGGCCCATAGTATACGCAGTATCCCCTCCAGGTTTCGTTCACCGGTCGACTTACGTGCCGCGTATTAGGTATGAGGGTTTATGTTTAAATGGTTGTCTAAAATTGCTTCCTGCAGTCAGACATTTCTTTCGTTTTTTTAACTACTTGCTGATGGTACAAGCACATTGCCCTACTGATGTTAAGTGGTACCCATCAGTGGTCTCACACACGCACAATAGCACAACACTGCATCCATCAACCATGGGGGATGTCAAAGCCCATGTGCCTTTAATTTCACCATCAACCCAGCTTGGCAGAAAAAGGTATGGTCTTAGTACTTCCCTGGAGGTACTCTAGGACATAGTACTTACTTTCTTCAAAATTTTAGAACAATTAAAAGTTTGAATTTGATTACCATGTTTGGTGCAATGCCAACAGATAGGTTAGCACCAATAGGAGCCTCCAGTACCAAAACTTGTCTATCATCAAAGCACTTCTGTATATCGTTTTTTGAAACATAGCATAGATCCTGATTATCAGTGTCGTCTAGCACATTTTTCACACTTTGTTCTATCCAATGTAATTGCCTGAAAATGAACAATTATTAGAGACTACAAAAATAATGCTCTATAGTCCATATAAATTGTGGGTTTCAATAGGTCTATAACTATGTATTTATTAATATACCATTTCCCAAGTTAATATATATAAGATAATCAGTTAGCTATTTGAACCCTAGGCCTAGGAATTTTTAAGTTATTAATTTACTTATTTGAAAAAAAAAACACAAAAACATCACTTTTTTACTTTTTTTCTGTGCACTGTTTCTGTTTTGCGTCTCATTTTGAACATAAACTAAGGAAGTTGAGGTGCCCCATGGTTGACTCTGGAAAGGCTCAGCCAGAACTCTCGCAGGGTCACCCCTGAGCGTCGCTTCTCAGTTTGCTCCAACCAGGACCTCAACGTGTGCTTCTATATATATACACTCTGGGGGTAGGAGCCTCAAGACTATGTGGGAGTTGAGGTGCTTTGTGTCGATTCTGTGACACATTAAGAACTATCCGATTCCGAAAATCCCGTGATTTTGTGGAAACATAATTATGTTAATGTCAATGTCAGATGAGCAAAAATCACGTTTATTGCACTTTGTAGGGAAAAATTACAATTAAAAAAAAGTCTCCGTATAAAATTTCATGTATGCGGGCTTCATTATGTGTACCTATCATATGTAGACCTATGTGTGACAAAAATTTCAGCCTTCTAGCTGATCTCGTATTTTAAAAACCTGCGCTTAATTTTACGAGCTAAACAAATATCATACTAACTTGTTGAGAAGTTTGTCATATTCATTTATGACACTAATTTGTTTCCGCATAGCAATTACTCTATTCCCAATATCATTACTATTGCAGTCCGGACCAGCACCTCTGTAAAACAAATATCGAATACAATTTGCTTTTAAATAATCTGGAAGTAAGAATCAATGACACTATATACCTAATGAAGATAGTTTATAAGTACTTACTTCCATTGTATGCTGTTTTTGCTCTTCTTTTCAATCAGCCCAATTCCCTCCAAAACATTAGTTATATCATAAATTCTCCGCTTTTGACGAACAGCTAGTAAATTTGTAGCCTGAAAAAATTAGTTGTATCAATTTTTCAATAGTAGTATAAGTAGGTAATAATCAGATACTCCCAATCCAAACAAACTACTAGTCATTAAAAATCATAGTACTCACGGTTTTCAAATCTAAGACTCCGTCCTTGGCTTTCTGTAGTAAGGAAACAAACTTTATTGTGAGTAACCCTAATGATTTTTCGTATCTTTTATATTTTAAATCTGCCATCGCTATGTAAAACCAAGAATATATAACGCTACGCTTGTAAAATTGTAATTTCCCACTGATATTTTTGACCAGAATTTTGCGTCGCGCGCGGCTGATTGAATGAATGATGAATGTCAATGCCAACGCTATGAATGAATCAATCAAAGAGTATACAATACGGGTTCGGTTAATGTACAACCATTGGGTTACACAGCCCGAGGAGAGTGGAGTGTACGGGCAGTAAAACACAGCCAGTCGTACAATCCCAATATGTGTTGGGAATGTAGGTCACACCTCGACTATTGACTCATCCTAGATCAAAGACTTTGTACTTATAACTGTATAACTGTATGTTATAAGTACAAAGTCTTTGTCCTAGATGGACTTTAGGTTAGCATCCCTACTAGTCTGTGGACTTGACCTATACCTACCACAGAGTACCTTACCTACTACCTACAGCTAGAATACTTTAAAAATAACAGCCTTACTTATAAACGCAATTTAAAAGGTAAACCACGCTTAAACCGTTACTTAAAGATTTTATTACTTATAAACAATTTTAATAAATAATGCTGGACAATTCACACAGCACCATCTAGCCCCAATGTAAGCTACTCAAAACTTGTGTAAAGGGTACTAGATAACTGATATATATCTACTACTACAATAAATACCGTAAAACGGGAGAGGCAGAGGCAGAGAAAGAGGTAGAGGCAGTTTGAAAGTGGCGTCAGTGACTGAAAAGATGAGGAGTAATAGGTTAGCGTGGTATGGGCATGTTATGCGAAGGGAAGAATGTCATGTAACGAGAAGAATGCTAGGGATGAATGTGGATGGATATAGAAGTAGAGGTAGGCCAAAGAAAAGATGGATGGACTGTGTGAAAGATGACATGAGTATGAAAGGAGTGACTGTTGAGATGACGGCTGATAGAGGAGAGTGGAGAGCAAAAACCTGTTGTGCCGACCCCACATGAAGTGGGATAAGGACAGGAAAATGATGGGGTCAATGGGGATAAAACTGAACTTCACGTAAGAATTTCTCTGTTTTTTTTTTCATGAAACTTGTATTGTTTAGGATGTAAAAACTAGTTAAACCTAGTACTTTATGAAAAAATACAGAAGGAACATAAAATATAAATAAAATCATCACAATTAAATTAAAATATGGGCAATCCCTATTCATACGTGTATAGGAGGCAATAGGGATCACCACAGAGCAATAGGGAAAAAGTGTCAGGGTTGTCACTCACCCATTCAGATACCAAGGTAAGCAGGTAGTACCTAGGTAAACAAGTAAAAATCAAAATCTAGAGGTTTTATTAAAACATTATATACTTCAGTATGTCTTTATTGTTTTATGTTATACATAATATTATATAAATATCTTATGAAACATTTAAATAAAATTAATACTTTATACAATCAATTTGTAAAAAAAAAAATTGCCGCAATTTTTTGTATAGGTACGCGAGACATCGTTCAAAGTGGAAAATATCTAAAAAAAAATTTTGTTAGTCATATTTTTAAGATGACAATATTTTTTAAATACGTGCGCGCCGCGGTTGTACCCGTGTAGTTTTAAATCCCGGTATTTTCCGCCTATGTCCGTCTCTGGGGTTAGAGCTATCTCCATACCAAAATTTATCAAAATTGGTTCAGTGGGTAAGCAAATTTAACTTTTTATAGTTGTGACAACCCTGTCCTTATTGACCCTTTACTGTGCCGATCAACCCAATGCGCGTCACTAATTACTTGTAATGGCGTGTCTATTGGTGCACACTATCATCCCTATGCATCCTAGCAGCTATCCCTATTAACCTCTTTTTTTTATCTAAAACGGCTTGCTATGATATATTTCCGTTTATTTTAAAAATGAGCTCTTAAATTGTACTTACACTTTGCTGTATACTGTCCAAAAACACTAATTTACTTAATTCCAACTTCCAACAATTGAAAAAGTCAGAAAAAACATGATTTTAACCAAAGTTTTGAAGCACATAAAAACGCCGGTATCGAAGCAGTAACTTCAATGGCATTTTTTTCATATTATTGGCTGACTTTTTGTCAAAAAAATGTTTTCAGGTCATAGATCCAATATTTTACTACAACTTTCAATCGAAAAAAATCAAAAGTTTTCTGTGGTTAGGTAGATAATTTTCAATGCAAAGTTCACTTTCGATTTTTTCCCTATTCACCACAGGATTCCTATTGACCCTGTTTTACGGTACTTACACACCCTTAACACCCAGACCAACGGAACAAACTGCAGATCGTACACAAATTTGTTCCAAGGCGGGAATCGAACCCACAACCTCTGCGTCGCAGGCGGACTCACCCGCTCTGCCACTGAGGTCGTCAAATATGAAGAACCGCGAGGAACAACGAAATATCCATGGAGGGAAATCACTTTCTGTCTGTCTGTCATATTTTCTAGATGTCAAAGTCGTTATTGCATTACAGTCAACATCAAAGTCCACCACTAACTATCAATGTCGTGACGTGACGTGTAGTCACGGTGCGATGAACTGTCACTGTCAGTCTGCCCCGTAACGTCAAAGTATAGTACGTAGCGAGCGAAACAAACCGAACAAGTAGAAAAGAGAAAAGAAATAATTAGAGAGAGAATTTTCATTTAATCAAGCAGAGCGAGTTGCTTTTGTACGATTCAATGCTGAGCTAACATTCTCTTTATTTAATTTTGCACAAAATGGCAAAGTGCGGTGATTTTATCAAAAAACAATTTCCATTAATTGACGACGAACTCAAGGAATATGTCGAAGGTATGTTTTAGGTTATAAAAGTTAAATCTTAATTTGTAATGCGATTTGCGAAAATGTGCAACAAATTTGTTCGATAACAGACTTATATTAGTACTTGTTTTCCAGCTCTTTTTATTGCACCTATGAATTTTGAAAAAAAAAATTGCTCCTATTTAAAAAGTTTCTACTTAGGTACACTTATACTTCTGAATACTACCCTAGGTATCCTGGACAGCAGTGCTGGAGAGTTCGAAGACACGGAGGAAGTATACGAAGCCGTTGGTGAAGTCCTGCTCGGCATCTCAGAGAAGTCTGAAGATGATATTAGGTTTGTCATTATTTTATCACTAAATAAGTAGTAGGTATGCAACAAAGTTGCTTCCTGCTGTCTCTCTGTCTGTCCCTATGTAGGTATGTAGGTAGTATCTAAAACTATGCAACTATGATTCAACAGGAATGTTTATATGTATAATACATAAGCATTGCATACTGTACAAAGCCAGGCAGGTCGCTAGTTATTCTATAAAATTAGTAAATAAACAAAATGCACTCTTCTTTTGACTGCCTATTCTTGGACCTATCCATGCGAGTATCAAGAACCCTAAATCTTGAAGATACATGATAATATATGATTGACTATAATGCAACAGGTAACTTAAAACATTACATGACATGTAGTTACAGATTTATAAAGATAAACCTAAAGACTAAAGACTTGTTGTATTCGCTATTCAAATAGGTCAACATAAAACATTTTGAATCAAGATTTGATTTCAGAAATATATGTGAGAAGCTTTTGCATATGCTCCAGCCTAACATGACAGGGATAAGTAATGGACCCAGAAAGGTTCTAGATGCTCCAATCCACTTGGCCTCTATGACAGTACCTGTCAATGATACTGATGACCTGAAGAGTATATGGCTGCAAACTAGAGATGATACTTTTGTAAGTTATGTTTTTAAGAGGTGCAAGTTCCACTTATTTATTCGGTCTTACAAGGCAACACCATATTGTATGATGAGGCAAGAATTATTGCAGTCAGAGATGGGTCTGCTACTATGCTATGTTGCTATACCCTATGCAGGTTACATCTAATACCTATTTATTTACACCTTACAAAGCTATGTATGTACCTAAACCATGAGTAAGCAATAAATGTATTGAATATTAGTATCTTGATCTCAGTGTTGACACTGATTCAACAAAATCAAAATCCTACTAATATTATAAATGTGAAAGTTTGTAAGTATGGATGGATGGATGTTTGTTACTCTATAACTCCAGAACAGCTGAACGGATTTTGGTGAAACGCGGGTGAACCCGCAGGGCGCTAGTAAGTTGTTGTAAATATTACACATTGGTGTCGTTCTGTTGTTGCATTATCCTAAATTAACCTAATCTGACAGCTCTAAAATTATAGCCGTCCTTCTTGTTTCGGTCTTCTAGAAAGGGATGGCAATATTTTTAGTGCTGTCAAACTAGGTTAAGTTAGGAAAATTAAACAACAGAATTGGCACCGTTGTCAGCCTTCACAGATCAGTTGGTAGTAGCTCTGTCTTGTCTGCGCTGTATGCCATAGGTTGAATCCTTACTGAGAACAAACATTGTGTGATGAACATAGATGTTCGTTCTCTGTCTAGATGTTCTATAATATTATAATAAGTATGCTTATATATAATAAGTACCTTTCCATATATAATAAGTAGCTTTCCAGTTCCCGTATAAAAAGCTTTGGCTTAGTTTGGGGCTATATAATGCTGTGTGGAAAGTCCATGAATATTTATTTACTACAAAATACTTCCTTCCTTCATGAAGACAAGGTGTAAATAAGTAAAAAACTTATTATTTCTTACAGAAAGTAGATGCTAGAAAACTAGAAAAGGCAGAGGCAAAGCTCCAGCAGAAACTTCAAAAGGCGAAGGATGTGAAGAGCACACCCGTAGCTGCCCCTGTCCTACAAACAGCCACTGCATCCCAGGTCACTTCCAAGAAGGACAGCAAACTGGAAGCTAAGGGTACCAACCGAACGCAGGACATTAGGATAGAGAACTTTGATATTGCTTATGGTGACAGGTATGTCCTAATCATAGTTTATAACTATAATAATATTATAATATGACGACCTCTGTGGCGCAGCGGGCGAGAGTTCACCTACGATGCACGAGGTTGCGGGTTCGATTCCCGCCTCGGAACAAATTTGTGTACTTATGAACTGCAGAAATGTGTTCCTAAGGTCTGGGTGTTTTCTATGTATAATAAAAAATATCTATCTATGAAGTATAAAATGTATTAAATACCTATATCAATCATCTAGTACCCATAACACAAGCTTTGAGTAGCTTACTTTGGGGCTAGATGATGCTGTGTGGATTGTCCAGCATTATTTATTTATTATTTATACAGTCCAGTAACAATAATATTATATGTCCCAAAAAATAGTGCCAAGCGAAAGTACAGAGATAGAACACCCCTGGGGTACCCTATGTGGATATGGGGTATCTTATGTGGGGTTTGCACTAAAGGTTTTTTCTGTACACTTTCCTCTATTGTCTGTAAGCTTTCACTCTTATACCAATAATATAGCAAAAATATTGCTCCGGTTTGTCGGAGGTCGCGTACAGGCAATAATTTAAATACATGGGCTGCATATCAGACTGAAGCGAGATGTGTGTTATTTTATGTTTTATTCAACAAACAATACTACCGTAATATACCGTATACCATAACGGAGACTCAGTGGTGCGGCGCGCCGTATTCTATAAACATTAGAGGACATTTTACACTATGTCATCTAGGCCTACAGGTGCTAGGCTATCTTGTATATGGGTAAATAATTTTGTTATTCACCTTTGTGTAATTTGGTTGTTTAATTGTAAATCCGTAAAAGTTTAAATCTCAAACAAAACAAGGCTGGTTTACGTAAAAGACGTTTTTAGATATTTCCTCTATTAATAGTTTTAACAATCATTAAAAGACCACTAATTAGAAAAGAATATAATAAAAACTGTTTAAAAAAACAGTTAGGCGCCTATAGTATTATTCAACTGGAAATAGTAATACAATATGGGACTTTTGAGCTGCAAAAAGGAATCTAACTCCGCAATAAATTAAACTATCCTTTTTCAGGGTATTACTACAAGGCGCAGATTTAGTACTGGCATTTGGTAGACGATACGGCCTCGTAGGAAGGAACGGTCTGGGCAAAACCACGCTACTGCGGATGATATCGGCAAAACAGTTGAAGATTCCCTCTCATATATCTATATTACATGTGGAACAAGAAGTAGTGGGAGACGATACACTAGCGTTACAAGTAAGCCTTTATTGATACCTAATTAGTTATTCTTAATTATTTTTTGCATACATTTCAATACATATAAAATATTATAATGAAAACATAGATTGCCGTGCCATTAATTAAAGAATAAAAAAAACTCCGAACCGAATCATGACTTACTTTCATGCCTATTTTTCTATGCTAGGTTGCTTGGTCATCTGGGGAAGTACTACCACCACGCCATTTTTCTGCGCCAAGCCCCGATGCTGTGTTTCGGTTCGAAGTGTGTCCAAAACACAGCAACGCTGCTTGGCGGCAGAAAAAGTCGTGGTAGTACTTCCCTGACGAGCCCTTCACAAAGAGTTATACACTCTTCACACTTCATCTACATTGTATGTCATTCATTACTCGTTGTACTCCACAGAGCGTGCTAGAATGTGACACAGTGCGAGAAGGTTTACTTCGACGCGAGAAAGAGATCACGGCCGCCGTTAACAATGGGTAAGTTTACTGATAAAAACGATAATACATAATCACGCATAATTGTTACCATTAAACATGGCATTCATTATTCATGAAAACAATGATCGTGCCGTTTATTAAAGAATAAAAAAAACACTTAAAACCAAACCAACAAATATGGAGGGACGAAGTAGACACCTACTTAAAGAACTGGTCCACAGTGGCCCAAAGTCGATGCGGCTGGAGTGAAGGAAGAGAGGACTTAGCCCTACAGTGGGATACTAAAGACTACTAAAGACTCCAAATAAATCTACACTAATCTGCAATAATATTATATAGAGGAAAACTTTGTATTTTTGTATGTTTCGAATAGGCTCAAAAACTACTGGTCCAATATAAAAAACCGTGACTTTCATGCCTATTCTTCAATGCTAGGCCGCTTGGAATATTACCTTGTTTTGATGTTTCAAAGAAATCTTTCTAATTTAGATGAATAAATCAATTCTCATTAAGCCTATTTAAATTTAACTATTTCTTAATTAATAAAATAATATATTAATAAATTCTTAATTAATAAATATTATTAAGGGGGGCCTCATCATCCTGTCCCCCAAGCCAACCTCACCTGCACGCGGTGCACCCTGCTGAATGACTAACGAGGCTCTGGTGACTCACCACGACGCACTGGCCAGCGTGGTGTTTTATGGCTAAAACCCCTCTTTATGATAGACGCCAATATAGTACGGCCCTCAGTCCCCGGCAGCCCCACTATTCCGAGCTCCGGCAGCGGTTCTGGTTCCGGTGGGGCAGAGGGTGCGAAGAATCTCCGGAAGATTCCCTGCTGCCAAACTTCTACAATGACCCTGGCTACGTTTAATGGAAAGAGTTTAAGCACAGACGATAGGTTTTGCGAATTATTAGAAGAGTTAGATAAAATCAAATGGGACGTTCTAGGCTTGTCAGAGGTCAGACGAAGAGGAGAAGACCTCACAAGCTTAGCTTGTGGCCACTTATTTTACCACCGAGGGCATGAAGATTCGTCTTATGGGGGCGTTGGATTTCTTATCAACAAAGAACTTTCCTCTTCCATCCAGAGCGTACAAAGCATTTCTCCACGCGTTTGTTATCTTACGCTGAAACTAAATAAACGGTATGCTTTGAAATTAATCCAAGTATATGCGCCCACCTCAAGAAGTCCCATTGAAGAAATCGAACTTTTCTATGATGAAATAGAGAGAGCGTACAATGAAAACCCCTGTTTTTATACCACTGTTATGGGAGATTTTAATGCCAAGATCGGTCCACCACAGGAAACTGAAAATTCGGTTGGTAAATTCGGTCTAGGAAATAGGAACCCACGAGGGCAAATACTGGTAAACTTCCTAGAACAACATAATCTGTACGCAATGAACACTTTCTTTAAGAAACGTACTTCTAGGAAGTGGACCTGGTTTAGCCCAGATGGTCAGACTCGAAATGAAATTGACTATTTCATTACTGCGCAAAAGAACAGCATCACCGATGTCAGTGTTCTCAGTCGTTTTAAGACCAGCAGTGATCACCGCTTAGTAAGAGCTACGTTTAAGTATAACCTCAGAAAGGAGAGATCAATTATGGTTAGAAAACACCACCCAAAGTATGAGAGTAACTCCTACTCTTTCCTACAGAAAGAATTTCGGCTAGACATCAAAAACCAATTTGATACTCTATTAGAAGAAAACTTAGACGTAGACCTACTGAACGAGAAACTTTGTAACATAGCTGTAGAAACAACAAAGAAACATCTTGGTGGTACTAAATTAAAGGAGAAAAAACTAACACCTAGTACGCTATCTCTACTGTCTCAAAGAAGAGATTTAAAAATGAGAACCCAACTTTGATCTTCAAAGAGAGTTGGAAAAAATTAATAAAATTATAAGAAAGGCAATTAAATCAGACCTTAGATTATATAATACAAATGTAGTAACAGAAACAATTAAACAAAATACGAGGACCAAATGTTTTTAGGAAAAAATTAAATAAAAATAAATCAGAAATTAACAAATTAAAAGATAGCACCGGTACTTTAATAACAGACCGTGACAAGATCATAAACACAGTGGAAGAGTTTTACGCTAGTCTATATGCGTCAAAAGTGGAGGAACCTGAATCGCCTGATAATCAAGATCCAAGAGCGGAACCAGTGGAACGTCTCGAAGATGAACTGTTACCACAAGTGACAGTAGACGAAGTCGGTTTTGCATTGAGCCAAATGAAACGCGGCAAAGCATCAGGTGACGATGGAGTGTATGTGGAGATGTTGCAAGCAGGATCTCCTGATATACTGAAGCCCCTTTCAATACTCTACAATAAAGTGATGTATGAAGGTGTCACTCCGAAAGCTTGGGAGAACGCCATTGTCACGATTATACACAAAAAAGGGGACAAATGTAAGTTAGAGAATTATCGCCCAATCAGCCTCCTCTCCCAAATTTATAAATTGTTTGCAAAAGTCTTGTGCAATAGACTGTCTCGATCTCTCGATGATTACCAACCAGTCGAGCAAGCAGGCTTCCGGAGTGGATACTCAACCATGGACCACATTCACGCAGTCAAACAACTGATGGAGAGGTGCCGAGAGTACAACCGGCCCATGTGTCTGGCCTTTGTCGACTATGAAAAGGCTTGTGGGGTAGCTACGTGTAGGTCGCTATCGTTACCTGACAGGATGTAGAAATAATACACGCAGCTTTCACATAAATAATACTCGTGTAATGTCCAAAGCGTAGGCAAGCGAAAGCAAGTTGACACAGCTTATAACCGACGGACGCGAACGCGAAGGGGCGTGATATAATGCAACAGCACGTATAGAGATATACGTAGGCTAGTACAAATAGCGGGAAAGCGAAATGGCGGTTGGGATTATGCGAGGCGAAGCGGCATAGGTTCAACGCGGAAGCGGGGTTGCGATGAACTGGCGGTGCTCGCGTTGACTGCGCTCCTCGTCCCGCGGCTACTCCCCGCGCGCCGCTACTTGCGTCTCCGCCGTCCAGGACCGGTTGCGCTAGGGATGGGCGCGTGCGCAGCTAGTGTTGCGCCACACCACCCCCTTTGGAGAAACAATGTCATGGGACCTGAAAAAAATCAGGAAAGTTTACGCGACGGCCCGATCGTGTAACACGGGAACCGTCCTTCTGTATACGACTAGGTGTCGCTTCCTGCTCATTTTCTGCCAGCGTATATGCAGGCTTTACTCTGTCTATAGAAACAGTGACAGGTCCTCTGTTAGGAAGTTCTACGGTGATAGTTTTATCAGTTCTCTTAATGACTTTGTGTGGGCCAGTGTAAGGAGGTTCTAACGCACCTCGTAATGCATCTTTGCGTAAAAATATGTGTGTGGTTGTCTTGAGATCTTCGTGTACAAATACAGATTTGTTTCCGTGTCTTGATGCTGGACTAGGCCTCAAGCGTGTCATGTGTTCTCTGAGCAGTGTAACAAAATTCGAATCTGTTGTGAATGTTGGTGTACGAGTGTCAAAAAACTCACCAGGCAACCGCAAAGTCTCACCATACACCATTTCAGCGGCCGAGCTCTGTATGTCCGGCTTCCACGCGGACCGCATCCCGAGCAGAACCAACGGCAAGGCTTCCGTCCACCTTGCTCCTTCGTGCGCCATGATCGCAGCCTTCAGAGTCCTGTGCAGACGCTCGATCATACCATTGGACGCGGGATGGTAGGCCGTAGTATGCCGCAGCTGGACACCACACAAATCTGTCAACGATTTAAACAAACGTGAATTAAATTGACGACCCTGGTCTGTTGTAATTGACTGAGGGCAGCCGAATCTTGAAATCCATGTTTCAAAAAATGCCTTCGCCACTGTCTCGGCAGTCATGTCTTGCAGAGGTATGACTTCTGGCCACCGGGTAAATCTGTCGATTGCAGTCAAGCAGTATCGGTAATCCGATGACGGGGGCAAAGGACCCACCAGGTCGATGTGGACAAAGGAGAATCGAGCGGCTGGTAGCTTGAAATTACTGAGCGGTGAAGAAGTGTGCCGATGAACCTTACTTCTCTGACAAGCTTCACATGACTTGGTCCAAAGTCGACAATCCTTGCGAACTGAGGGCCAAACAAATCTCTCAGTGACGAGTTTGATCGACGCTGCTGCTCCTGGGTGACTGAGACTGTGTAGTGATCTGAATACCTGTCGACGCAGCTCCAGTGGTACGAAAGGACGAGGCGTCGGCAGCGAAGTGTCACAGTATAAAGTTAAAAGTGTACCTGGGACAGGAACTTTCTTTAAGCTCAAAGAGGTTGGAGTAGTTTCCAATACTTCCTGTAGCTCGTCATCAACCTGCTGGGCTCTGGCAAGGCTCTCCGGGTCAGGCGATTTTTCAATGCTCTCCAAACGCGACAGGAAATCAGCTGAAACATTATTTTTCCCTTCAATAAATCTTATATCAGTCGTAAATTGAGAAATATAATCGAGGTGATTAAATTGCCTCGGGGAACATTGCTTTTCTTTATGACCAAATGCAAAAGTTAAGGGTTTGTGATCCGTATACACCACGAAATGTCTTCCTTCAACCATAAAACGGAAGTGCTTGATGCTCTCGTAGATTGCTAGAAGCTCCCTGTCATATGCGCTGTAATTCGTCTGTGCCTTGTTCATCTTCTTCGAAAAGAAAGCGAGTGGTTGCCAGTCGTTGTCAACCATCTGCTGTAACACCGAACCCACGGCTGTGTTGGATGCATCAGTAACGAGGGCGAGAGGTGCGTCATGTTGAGGATGCACAAGAAGGGTAGAGCGAGCTATGCTATCTTTGCACTTATTAAAAACTTCACGAAGTTTAGGAGTCCATAATAGGGGTTGAGTCCCTTTCACCTTAGGACCAGAAATCATGTCGTGTAAGGGTGCTTGATCTGTGGCTGCGTTTGGTATAAAACGTCTGTAAAAATTAAGCATACCAAGAAACCTTCTCATACCGTTAACTGTAGTGGGTGGTTGGAAATCCTGTATCGCCTTTACTTTGGCGTCTATAGGACACGTCCCGTGCTCTGTCAAAGTATAACCAAGGAACTGTACCTGCTTTTCTCCTAAAACGCATTTGGATTCGTTGAGAAGCAGGCCGTACTCCGCCAACCGTTGGAAAACTTGGCTTAGGTGATCAAGATGCTCCTCCTTGTTTCTAGAAAATACTAAGATGTCATCAATATACGCGTATGTGAAGTCCAGACCGCGCAAAACTTCATCCACGAACCGCTGGAAGGTCTGGGCTGCGTTTCTCAAGCCGAACGACATGAATGGGAACTCATACATGCCAAACGGCGTCGTGATGGATGTCTTGGGGATGTCATCTTTGAAAACTGGAATTTGATTGTAAGCTTTTACGAGATCCAACTTACTATAAATTTTCGATCCCGAAAGTTTATGGCTGTAGTCCTCCAAGTGCCGGATCGGATACCTGTCGGGAATCGTACGCGCGTTGAGTGCACGGTAGTCCCCGCAGGGCCTCCAGCCATTATCCTTCTTCGGCGTCAGGTGAAGCGCTGACGACCACGGAGAATCAGACGGGCGAGCTGTGCCATCTCGCAGCATCTGCTCGAACTCAGCCTTTGCTATTTTCAGCCGATCTGGAGCTAAACGCCTCGGTTTGCTGTGTACTGGCGGACCTGGCGTCGTTCTTATGTAGTGTACTGTTGAATGATTAGTTTCACGAAACACGCCTGATGGCTTTACTAAATTTGGATGTTGCGATAATAATTGATGGAACTCACTGTTACCGGATACAGCTTTGATGCTGAACAGCTGGCAAGTCTTCAGTGAGCCCGGAGCGGTAAGGTTGGTGACGCTATCTAGAAGTCGCTGGTTCCTGCAATCCACAAGAAGACCATAATGCGATAAAAAATCAGCGCCAATAATGGGTCTATCAACCGAAGCTACTACAAAATTCCAGGTAAAATCTCTTCGCAACCCAAAATCCAAATGCATGGCTTGAGTACCGTAGGTATTTATTATTGTTCCGTTTGCAGCCGTTAAATCATATCCCGTAGGTTTACGGAACTGACGAAGAAAACTTCGAGGAAGTACACAGAGGTCTGACCCTGTGTCAATCAAGTACTGAACCTTGCTCTTTTTATCGGTAACAAATAGGCGACTGTTCATGGAATAGCAATCATTCGCCGCATCTACTGATTGCCACGACAGTTTTCCTGCTTATTTTCATTGTAATTGCAAGGTGGTTTACATTTATGAGCCTTTTCTTTATAAATATCATGGTACCAGCACATACCTGGGGTTTTACTGTCGCTCTGACCTCTACTCCTGGATCGTCCAGACGATCGGGAACGCCGACGTTGGTAAGAGCGTCCTCGCTGACCACGCAAGTCGAGTTGAGCAAGCTGAGCCGTTATTTCAGTTTGAATTTTTGCCGTTATAACGTCTTCCATCCGCTTCAACATAGCATCAAAATGGCCGCTCGATGTACTCGCGACATGCGTAGAAACTGACGGCGTCACCTCGCAGATTTTGTCCGCTAACTCTGCTACTTCATCCAGACTTGTACTTTTCTGCGACGCTATTATAGCTTGTACATGCGATGGTAAACGACTAGCCCACAAGCTATGCAGAAAATCATCAGTCACTCCGTCGCTCGCCAAAGACCGTAAATGCCGGAGAAACTGGGACGGCTTCCTGTCTCCGAGCTCTTCATGCGTCAGCAGCTGACGAATACGCTGCTCCCGAGAGGTCGACAAACGCTTGGTTAATTCCAGCTTCAATTTTTCATATTTGTCTGTCTTCGGAGGATTAGTAATAATATCGCGTACCTCTCGTGCGATTTTGTGGTCCAGTTGTTGAATCACCATGTAAAATTTCGTTTCGTCCGCAGTAGTTCTGGATATCACAAACTGTGCTTCAACTTGGGCGAACCATATTTCCGGATCCTCGGCCCAAAATGGTGGAAGTCGTACTGACACACGATCAACCATTGAACGCGCACAACTTTCGGGATTCGCGTCGGTTTCCATCTTTGGTTATTCCGTAGGTACACGTCGTAAAACAGGTCACCAATATGTGGGGTAGCTACGTGTAGGTCGCTATCGTTACCTGACAGGATGTAGAAATAATACACGCAGCTTTCACATAAATAATACTCGTGTAATGTCCAAAGCGTAGGCAAGCGAAAGCAAGTTGACACAGCTTATAACCGACGGACGCGAACGCGAAGGGGCGTGATATAATGCAACAGCACGTATAGAGATATACGTAGGCTAGTACAAATAGCGGGAAAGCGAAATGGCGGTTGGGATTATGCGAGGCGAAGCGGCATAGGTTCAACGCGGAAGCGGGGTTGCGATGAACTGGCGGTGCTCGCGTTGACTGCGCTCCTCGTCCCGCGGCTACTCCCCGCGCGCCGCTACTTGCGTCTCCGCCGTCCAGGACCGGTTGCGCTAGGGATGGGCGCGTGCGCAGCTAGTGTCGCGCCACAGGCTTTCGACAGTGTCGAGCACTGGGCTGTGTTTCACTCTCTTCATCGTTGTAACATAGACAAACGATATGTGGGTATCCTCCGGGAGCTATATAAAAATGCCACCCTTCAGGTTCAGATGCACAAGTTGTCTGATCACGTGTCCATCCAACGAGGCGTGCGGCAAGGGGACACTATCTCACCTAAACTGTTTACCAACGTGCTCGAAGATGTAATGAAGACAATCGACTGGGGTGAGATAGGTATTAACATCGATGGTCGCAAATTATCCCACCTACGCTTTGCCGACGACTTGGTTCTCATAGCTGATACCGTAGATAGCTTACAGAGAATGCACCAAGATCTGCATAGAGCTTCATTGGGGGTGGGCCTTAGGATGAACATGTCCAAAACTAAGGTTATGACCAACCTTCCGGGTCCAACACCTAACATAATCGTAGGTAACTGCCGAATAGAAGCAGTGGACAACTACATATACCTCGGACATTGTTTATCCTTTGGCTCACATTCTCAGCTAAAAGAGATTTCAAGACGTACCCAGCTAGGATGGGCCGCCTTTAGTAAGTTGGAAGATGTCTTGAAATCCGATATCCCTCAATGCTTGAAGACCAAAGTGTTTAACCAATGTGTTCTGCCCATACTCACTTACGGAGCCGAGACATGGCCGCTCACAAAGGAGCACATGCATAAGATAAGAGTAACACAACGGGCAATGGAGCGCGCCATGCTCGGTATATCACTTCTGGACCACGTACCTAATGTCGAGATTCGGCGCCACACAAAAGTCGAGGATGTGGGTACGCGAATCGCGAAACTGAAGTGGAGGTGGGCAGGACACTTGGCAAGAAGGGACGACGGGAGATGGACGAAGGCGACAACAGAATGGTGGCCAAGGGATGCTCAAAGACCTAGAGGCAGACCACCCGCCCGTTGGTCAAATGACATTGTAGAAAGTGCTGGAAATGGGTGGATGAGACTCGCAAGGGACCGGAAAGAGTGGCGTATTAAAGAGGAGGCCTATACTCAGCAGTGGGTGCAAACGGGCTGAAATGATGATGATGATGATGATTTCTTAATTAAAGTTTTATTTCAGAGCAACAGACCAGAATCTATCGACAGAGCTCAGTGAGATCTACGTCCAGCTCGAGAACATTGAGGCAGATAAGGCACCTGCGAAGGCATCCATTATCCTCAGCGGTTTGGGCTTCAGTCCGGACATGCAGGCTCGGGCCACTAGGACCTTCTCTGGAGGCTGGAGAATGAGACTCGCGTTGGCTAGAGCTCTGTTCTCCAAGTAAGTCATTGCTACAATTAAATAAAATGTTGTCAAGTTGAGAACTCCGCACGGGAATAAGCGTTCTCAAAGCGCGGGAAGCGGGTGATGTTGTGGAATGTTGCGGGCTGTCGATGCATAGTGAAGGCTCTTTCTACTTGGAAAAAATTGTTTGAATCTTAATTTATACTAAATTAGATTTATCTAAATTAGATATTTTCTTTCCAAAAAACGTTTTACGTGTTTTCATCTTCATCATCATAGCCCTAGTAGTACCCTGTTTATGTTTATTTTGCGTTTAGTTTTTTTTGGAAATCAACAAGAATTAGTAAAAAAAGTCAATTTTCTCATAAAAACACACTAAATTGTAACTATTACAACCCTTGCAGGGGTTTGTTGAATTTGTATATCATTCTCCGAATCTTGGTAGTTTGAGATTCTCCACATTCAGTTTTGCATCTTCAAAAAATTGGCCAACGAGATTATGTTTGCGGTCAGCGTCTTACCTGTTTTGTTTCCTTCCAGACCCGACCTGCTGTTACTCGACGAGCCCACTAACATGTTGGACATAAAGGCTATCATCTGGTTGGAGAACTACCTTCAGAACTGGCCGACCACGCTGCTAGTGGTGTCCCACGACCGAAACTTCCTTGATACCGTACCGACTGACATTATGCACTTACACACACAGAGATTGGATATTTACAGGTAAGACACAGAGGGACTAATTTGCTCCAAACTAATTTATTTTGTTTTCTGTTTAGTTCCTTCTATGAGGCTTTGTTTTATATTGTCATTTCTGTGTCTCTTTATATTGTGTTTCAAAATAAACTATTCTATTCTATTCTAAAAATTTTGCTTTGCGGACAGGAAAACACCTGCAATGTTATTGCCGTTGTAAAATTCTCGCGGTAATCAACGGCGTATCGTGGTCACACCAACGTTCAACGTCCATTACATTACCGCGATAATTATTGCAATTATTGGTGGTGTGGCTAAAGCGTCATACAATATTTGCCAGCTACATTTCGCATGTTGTCGCGGGTTCATTTACTTATTTTGAATTAAATTCCAGGGGTAACTACGAGCAGTTCCACAAGACAAAGACAGAGAAGCTAAAGAACCAGCAGCGAGAATACGAGGCGCAACAACAGCATCGCGCGCACACGCAAGAGTTCATTGACCGCTTCCGGTACAATGCCAACCGTGCCTCGTCTGTGCAGAGCAAGATCAAGATGTTAGATAAACTGTGAGTTTGTACTGGTCGGCTGATAAGATTTCACTGCAATTATTACTAGTCTTTTCTTTCTCTTCTCTTATTTTTCACCAGGGGCATTATTTATGAATAATGCCCCTGGTGAACTATCGTTCATACACTATGAACCACTATGAATATAAATCACTATGAACTATGGTTCATAGTTATTTATTGGAAACAGATTATTACATGTTAGGGTAAGATATATTGAAGGTTGTACATGTGAATACAACTAGAAAAATAATAATAATAATGGTAATTTACAAAAGTAAATTAACAAAAATTTTTAAATATACATAAATGTCAAGTGTTCAGTCTGATGACCTTCCTATTCTAAATTACATGAGAGATTCCTTGCCCCAAACCGTGTGAAGGCACAACGTGTTCTTGGGCATTATTCTTTACTAGTTGCGCCCCGCGGTTTCACCCGCGCAGATTTAAATCCCGGTATTCCTACGGGATAAAAAGTAGCCTATGTGCTATTCCAGACTATAATCTATTTCCCTGCCAAGTTTCATCCAGATCCGTTCAGCCGATCCAGCTTGAAAGAGTAACAAACATCCATCCATACTTACAAACTTTCGCGTTTATAATAGTAGTAGGATGACATTGGAGATACTTTTTCCTAGCCGTTTGACGTCACAACGTGATCTAAACGCAAACGCGATAAAAACTTATTGAATTAACCTCATTACAGCCCGGAACTGAAGGCCATAGAGAAAGAAGTAGATGTAGTACTTCGATTTCCTGAGACGGAGCCTCTCTCACCGCCGATTTTGCAGTTGAACGAAGTCGGCTTCTACTACTCTAAGGACAAGGTCATATTCATAAACGTCAACCTCGGCGCTACGTTAGAATCTAGGATATGTATCGTGAGTATTTACCTTATACTTTATCTAAGTATTATACGAGTGGTTGACCTAGAACTAAGTATCGCGATGTCCGCGATATTAAACTGGAAATTATGATTAATAGCACTCGAAGCAAATGGCAGTTATCTGGTTTTTTTAATTTAAACCTCCAAAAAGATAAAAAAATTTTGGAAAGTACGAACAAGGGTCTTTCTTTTTGGATGACGATAACCTTAAAAAAACCCATCACGGTTTTTTTCCTTATCTAAGCAATATTTGTAATATGAAAACCACTTGTAATGGGCAATACATAAGAGTACCTACTGTTAATAAATCAACCGCCAACCAAATTACATGCAGATTAGACAGTGTTTGGACGAACATACAACAACTATAAATAATAATAAATAATGCTGGACAATCCACACAGCACTATCTAGCCCCAAAGTAAGCTATTCAAAGCTTGTGTTATGGGTACTAGATAACTGATATATTTAATACATTATATACTTACACTAGCTTTTGCTCGCGGCTTCGCTCGCGTTAAAAAGTATTATTATTATTAAAATTGACAAAGTTTCATACAAAGTTTCATCCCCTATTTCATCCCCTTGGGGGTGGAATTCATCCCCTCGGGGGTGGAATTGATCAAAATCCTTTCTTAGCGGATGCCTACGTCATATCATCTACCTGCATGCAAAATTTCAGCCTGATCCGTCCAGTGGTTTGGGCTGTGCGTTGATAGATCACTATGTCAGTCAGTCACCTTTGAGTTATATATATTTAGATAGATAGATAGATATTTTTTTTATTATACATAGAAAACACCCAGACCATCGGAACAAATTTCTGCAGATCGTACACAAATTTGTTCCACGGCGGGAATCGAACCCGCAACCTCTTGCGTCGCAGGCAGGCTCTCGCCCGCTGCGCCACAGAGGTCGTCAAAACTATCCAAGTTGCTTGAGAAATACTCTTTTGATACCAATGCTCGAAAATAACCTTTTTGAGGCAAACTTAAGATCCTTTCACCACACTGTTTCGAAAGAAATTAGTGACACGACAAGAAGAAGAATAATGAAATTACATTGTCGAAGGGAAAGTATGCTACTAAATTCTAAAGAAAATGACTGTTTCAGGTCGGTGACAACGGCGCGGGCAAAACAACGTTACTAAAAATCATAATGGGTATATTATCGCCCTCTAGTGGGATTCGAAGTGTGCACAGAGGGCTCAAATTCGGCTACTTCTCACAACATCACGTGGACCAGTTAGAAATGAACGTAAACTCAGTTGAATTATTACAAAGAGAATACCCAGGTGAGTTTTTTTTATACAACTTGCTGATCGAACAGGTAGATGGTCCAACCTGTTGTTAAACTGTGGTAACCAATAACCACACAAAACATTGCCTTATTAAGGCTCGCACGATAGGAACCGTCTGACAATTTTTCCAATATGGCCCTAAGAATATATGTTTTGGAGCGATAGAATGCAATTGAGACATGATCTGAGGTAATGCATTTTTTATATGCCCAAACATAATATTTGAGACCCGAAGCCTCTAACATCCTACTAATATTATAAATGTGAAAGTTTGTAAGTATGGATGGATGAATGGATGTTTGTTACGCTTTCACGCCGAAACGGCTGAACACATCTAAATGAAACTTGGCAGACAGATACATTATAGTCTGGAATAGCACATAGGCTACTTTTTATCCCGTGGGAATACCGGGATTTAAATCTGCGCGGGTGAAACCGCGGGGCGCAACTAGTAAGTCTATAAATTGCGTTTGTTTCTGTTAGCTTTGGGTTTCCTAGTAGTTCAGTCAACAAAACTGTGCAACGTTAAGAATTACTTTTTTTTTATTTTTTTTTAAACGACGTAAAATCTGATTTCGGTCGAAGGATTTCGGATACTGATCTACTAAGAAGAGCAAACTTAAATTATATCTACACACTGACCATTTTTCTTTCAGGTAAAACGATAGAGGAATACAGACGACAGCTGGGCAGTTTTGGCGTCAGCGGCGACATGGCTTTACAAACCATCGCCAGTCTCTCCGGAGGGCAGAAGTCGAGAGTTGCGTTCGTACGGATGTGTATGGGCAACCCCAACTTCTTAGTACTTGACGAGCCTACTAATCATCTGGATATTGAGACTATAGAGGCGTTAGGAAAGGGAATTAACAAATATAATGTAAGTGGAATCCATTTATTTGGTGACCCCTACTTTTTAAATAAATGGAATTTCCAATCGCAAAAAAATCACACTTTTTCACTTTTTCACAATCTCACTTTTTACATTAATGCTTCTATCTATTTACTAAGCAAAATCACAAAATTGGGGTAGTTTAACTGTTGGTTAGCTACAAATAAGTTTAAATACCTTCACGAACGAATTTGACGTTGATCGTAAACGTATCGTATCCCTAACTGCAACACATTAAGGTCGAATATCGCTTGGATACGTTAACGCCACAAAGGCCTCGGAAACAAAACAAGCAAGAGGAACATTCTGATGTCTCCGGTCGGAAACGTTTTTACATAATTCACTATGATCAATCCAATCACGTTTGCGTTTTGATCACGGTGTGACGTCACACGGTTAGGCCAAAGTATCTCCTATGTCATAGAGAATAATGCACCAGCTAAATTACTTTTTTTTTTATTTGACCTACTTTTTTGTTCCAGGGCGGTGTTATCCTAGTATCTCACGACGAGCGGTTAATACGAATGGTCTGCAAGGAACTATGGGTTTGCGGCAACGGCTCCGTCGAAAGTATAGAGGGCGGCTTCGATGAGTATCGCAAGATTGTCGAGAGAGAACTAGAAGCGCAAAACAACAAGTAGACTTGGTATGTCGCGGAATTATTGTTAATACAAAGACTTTGTTTATAACTTTACTAGTGATGTTATGGCTAGTGATAGAGAGCAATAAACACAAAAAGGTAAACTTTTGATGATTAAACGGGCTTGAAATTGCGGCAATTTCAAGCTGCAACTGTATATCTGTCTTGTTTACGCAAATAGATCGCAAGCTGGACAGCTATACAATTACAGCAATAAATTGCCACCAAACTACTCCGTTTATTGAGACCTTATGACGAGCTACCGCTAAAGCTAATTCTCGTTCGCATGTTTTGTACGTAGGTATATCACGGAATGTAATGTATGGTATAACTATACGGTAAAATATCTATTATTATTAAAAAAATTACTATCAACCAAGTTACAATTTTATTGCACACAGTTCAACTAAAATATAATTTTGAACCAAACAAGAAGTATTCTTGCTAGAAAGTTTCCTGTACGAAAACTAGTTAATTTACTTATAATTATTTAAATTTTGACATATCTAATACTCTTACTATAATTATTCTAATTTTACATATATTATTTTTCTTTTTATCCGAATTCTAAAGTATAGCAAACTTCTTGGTAGGAGAACTGGTTGGGTAATTTATATTCAGTGATTTTGTCTTTCAAGTGCGAGCGAGAAGTACTCTGACGGGTCTCAGCCGCTAAAAAGAGGATCTGTTTCCACTCAGACGCCGTACGGTCGATATCGATCGCGCTTTTTGACTTGTGATATTGATGCAGATTATGTATAGTTTCAGGATTATTTGAAATCGATGAAGTAGTTTTTTTATGATGTTTCTTGTAAGCGCCGTCCACTTGTACATGAAAAAGGCAGGATTCGAGTGCTTTTTTATACAACTTTCTGATCGAACAAGCAGATGGCCCGTGGTGTCAAATGGTAGCCATGAATTTCATTGTCTCGCAAGTCTCGCGCGATATCCTAAATGGCGTTTGCGGCCATACCTTACCTACAGGTAATGTATGGCCACAAGGTATGTACCTTATTCACTATCATTTCACCAATCCACCAAATCCAATCGCGTTTGCCTTTTGATCAAGTTGTGACGTCACACGGTTAGGCCGAAGTATCTCCTATGTCATCCCACTAATATTATAAACGTGAAAGTTTGTAAGTATGGATGGATGTTTGTTACTCTTTCACGCCCGCGCCGGAACGGCTGAATGGATCTGGATGAAACTTGGCAGAGAGATTCATTATAGTACTTTTATTACGTGGGAATACCGGGATCTAAATCTGCGCGGGTGAAACCGCGGGGTGCAACTAGTAAAGAATAAAGCCCAAGATCCGTTTTGACGATAAACGGTTTAGGGCAAGGAATCTCTGATTTCAGAGAAGAATGCTCCAGTATTGGTATAAAACAAAGCGTACATGGATTTTGCATCAGACCTTTGTCTGTGTGACCGAGACTCACACTAATTATTTATTTTTTATCATAAATGTGAAAGTTTGTATGTATTTAATGGACGTATGTGACTCTAAAACGCCAGATCGGCTGAACGGATCTGGATAAAATGTGGCACAGAGATAGATTATAGACTGGAACACGGAAAAAACGGAGCACTAGCAAAGTACCAATTTGGCTTGGTTAATTTTTTTTGGGCTACTTATAACTAAGACTTATCTAAAACGCACAATAAAGCTCTGTTAGTAGTAAACAAGACAGTTTTGCTGTATATTCTAGGTAATACTAACAGAGTACTTGATAGTCTCCAGGTGAGTGCCTCAGTTAAAGTTACCTATTTCGTTTCCGTTTAAAAATAGACAAGTTTTCATATTTATAAACTGACAAGTAGATACTTATCTAAGTTTAAACTACTCCTACTCGGTTAAATTTGAATGGGTTGGTATGGTTACAAATAACCAAGTCTCATTTAAAACAAACAATAAATTAGTATGTAGATACACCCAAGTGCATTTTGTTATTTACAAATAACCAAGACTCATTTAAAACAAAACATTAAACATGCTAAATTATCTATTCTGTTTCAAATGTTTAATTCTGTTCAAATTATCTGTATACAAGCAACTAACTCAGCAATCAATAGACAAGTGTGTTGCTAAAACTAAATTTAAACAAGTAACATTGCTGGATTAATCGAAGAAAATGGTTATGCGTTGACATGAGAATGGTGTAAAACTCGAGAACGCGTTTAGACACACGTGCGATGCAAGGACAACGGCCATTTCTTTTCGACAAGTCCTTGGGCGCGAACACGAACGAAAGTACTTTTTAGAAAATAACCAGCAGAGGTTGTGTGGTGGATTGGTTTAAAGTTTGCAACAAAAAACTGAATCCAGTGTTCATTCTGATCAACTGCAGTAGTACAAAACACCCGATGCGATGGATGAAGACGCGAGGAATCTTCTAACTGCTTGGGGCTTGGAGGAGTATAGTGAAGTTTTTCAAAGTAAGTACCTACTACCACGGTGATTATTGTAGGTAGCAAAACTCGTTGCTATTGTTTTTCACATCCTACCTAGTAGAAGTTTCTGCAAAGAAATCGTAATTTCGTAATTATATGTATGTGCCATAATACCTAACATATACCGGCTGCTATACACTATGCGTGGCTTGCCACAGCATCTTCGTCGCCCCGCAGAGCTACAAACAAAGAATGGTGCGTGCCGCTTGATGTGCGTTATCTGATATTTCTGATGATATTTAAGTTTTGATTAGTATTAACCTACAAATTATTTCTGACTGTAAAATAAATAAAAATGTATTGTTCACAGGTCAACGGATTTCGAACACCTATATGCCGAAATACTATACTACTCTATCAGAAACTTCCTATTTGATTTGGCCAAGCTGCGCACCAAGACCAAGGACAAAAATTTCGATTTCCTCTCAACTTATCAGCATGGTAATTTGTTAACAAACATAATTATATATTTGATTAACATTTATCCTAAAAGAAAATAAAGCATTTTATGAGAAAATGTATAAGACTATAGAGGTAAAATAATTAGTATAATTGTAATTAAAATGTTTGTGCCCCTTAGTACCTAAGTACTGATCTTGCATAATTTGAATAATTTAGATTTTAGAGTATAAAAACGATTGTTAAAGAATTTAAATAAAACTTTATTATTTAATATACATTCTTTTAATGTTGATGTTTGGTCTGTAGGCAAATGAAATATGATCGCTTAGTATTTTTTTAGGGTGATTTTACTTTTCACCAGATTAACGATTTTTTTCAATTCCCTACATTTTTACTTTTAATTAGCGTCAGAATGCAGAATCACTTTATTTTTTTTACTTCTAGCCTACTTGAATCGGTATATTACTCATCAATGTTTTTTTTTATTCTGCAGGTTTATTGGGTTAATGCTGCTACATACTTAGCTGCTGGTACCATTTCCAAGTGACAACAATATAGACATGCTACAGATTTTAAGTTTGAACTTGCATTGTACTAAAAGCAGCTATCAGTACAACACAAGTTCAAACTTAAAATCAAGCTTATTAATATTCTTGTTACTTGGAAATGGTAGGTATCTGCAGCTAAGTATTTAGCAGTATTAACCCAATGAACCCGCTTAGAACAACAAACTACATTGCTAAATATACCAATTCAAGTAGGCTAGAAGTAAAAATGTAGATTGGTTGTAGCAAACCCAATATACCCGCTTAGGAACAATGAACTACATTGCTAAATGTACCAATTCAAGTAGGCTAGGAGCAAAAATCTAGGTAGGTTGTAGAGAACCCACCGAACACGGTTGAAAGCGCCGAGTAACTTTGCTAAGTATACCTATTTGAATTGGTTAGAATTAACAAAGTATATAGGGTATCGCTATCCAGTGGACACGATTGGCAGCGCCGAGTAACATTGCTAAGTATACCCATCTAGTTGACAAAGTCACTTTGTTAAACATAGAAACGTTCATTAGCTGCGTTTACAAAGTTGATTTGATAAAATCGTCGATTTAAGCTAAGAAGCTTGGTTATAACTAACAGAATTACTCGATTCACGTTCACAATTAGGTTTGTTGTCTTTATTAAATTAAAAGGTTGGAAGTTACCTAGCCCAGGTTATCAAATTTTAACCAACTATTTAGGTTATTATTACCAACTTACATTAGCAAAGATGGCTTGTCTAGCATTAGCAATAAACTTTGCAGGCTCCCTCCGAATCCAGTTACTCTGTTGTAAATAGCAATAAGTTATTTAAATCCAACCGTTACGTTTTTTCCGTGAATAGCACATAAACTACTTTAACCCGTGAGAATACCGCGATCAAAAATTACCCGGGTGAAACCGCAGGGCGCTGCTAGTTTACTATAAATCCCAAAGCCATTTAGGAATCGATTAAGGGCCCGGCGACAGCGGCTCGCAGTTTCGAGGTGCGATTGGCTATTATTTCATTTTATTTCATTTCGGGGAGGTTGTTTGAAAGAATAACTATCCAGTGACACGCATAAATACTGTTCGAATACAAATAATACAATAATATAAGGGAAATGTGCTTGAGTCAGAAATCATTTTGGTATTACGTAAACGTAAGGCCAAACATACTAATACCAAAATGATTTCTGATTCGGGCATGTTTCCCTTATATTATTGTGTTATTTGTGTTCGAACAGTATTTATGCGTGTCACTGGATAGTTATTCTTTCAAATAACCTCCCCGAAATGAAATAAAATGAAAAAATAGCCAATCGCACCTCGAAACTGCGAGCCGCTGTCGCCGGGCCCTTAAGAAGCTATTTTAAGAATTTACCTTTCTATGATTATAAAGATTTCTGTAAATTATTTATATGAATTAGAGTTAAATTCGATCACAGGTCAATTTCAGTAAAATTTTAATGTTGCTGGACACAATCAGAGACATACGGCCGGCTTCTGAAAGCTCGATCACACGTAATTGAATGTCAAATCCTTTTCTATTTCAGATATTACATCAAATTTAACTGAGCTTTCAGAAACCGGCTGGTAGTATATAAATTGTCAAAAATCCGTGTATTTACAAAATCACTAGTGAAATTATAAGGTCACAGCTTTTACATTAACACGACGACTGTATTACATACGCGGAAAATTATGTCCTGTTAAGAAACGTTTTTTAGTCCAAGACTATCAATTAACTCCGGCTATGGTTTTTACTTTAGCGGTATAGATTAAATAGAAACTGTCTTTATTTATTAAAATCATTAGGATCTCTTTGAAAAGACTTAAATTATGTGAAATTAGCTAGTGATGGTTGGTTCGGATGTCATAAAATTTATGCTACGAGCGACACACTCGTGGTTCCATTTTGAACTGAGCAGGCTAGTAAATTAAATTCAGTGGCTTATTCCAAAAAAGTAAGATAGTTTAAGCGAGTTTCTTTATAGTCCTGGACTAAGATACGTTTCATTTTAGACTAGCGATTTTAAGATCGTAACGCACGTTAGGTACGATGGGGCTTTTCACTGCTAAGCTTTTAAAACATTTTACTGAATAAAATTATAATAGACAATACAAAATGTTTTAAATATTTGCATTTGTGTCTAAATTACTAGATGGTGTATAAACTTACTAAATAGAAACAAACAGCTTGGAGCTATAAAACTACTAAATCTAAACTGTAAATGGGATTCTAGACTTTATCAGAGGATACGAGTTGACAGGCGTGTTGTGAGCAATCGCTTCGATAGTTATAAAGAGATCTGTGATTGGATAGATGGATGCCGCTTTGTGATACCATGGTACCTTTGCGTGCGTTGCGGTCTGTGCAAATCAAAACGCTTAGTGTAAACTCTTTCAATATTTATTTTGTTATAATAATGGAGACGATCTAAGAAATGAAAACAAAATGTTAATATCAATGCAATTTTTTATTTATACCTTCAACCTCTCTCACTGTCCGCATTTAAATAGATACCATACGATTCCATGGCAAATAAAAAATTAAATTATCTTAAATTGCTTATTTACAAATTAAAATTCACGATACATATACAACTAAAATAATGACTAAGATAGCAACAGAATAGTTAAAAAATAAAACTTGATTGGTTTAGAACGTCCAACATAAAATTCAGAATTATAGATAATGCTCTAAGACTTCCACGGTGCTTATAAATGCAAATGATCTTGTTGAAACATGCTTTCGGTATCGGAGGGAAGTGTATCGGTATCAATAAATCGTTATAAATTAAAATGGATTATAATAATGATTATTATACATTCTATTGTGGTATACGATCTATACGTATACCGGATCGAATTATGGCAATTTTATTGTGAATATAGTAAGGTACAAACTAAATAGTTATACATACTAGCAGATCACAAAATCTTAAACTAAAATAATTGTATGTCCAGTTGGCAATGACAAATGGCGGTTGTTCACTCGACTTACATGCGTAAGAGGGGTCGATGAAATAAAACGCTTCTTTACTGATGTTTCTTGCGCCTTACTTTGGGTTTGTCGGCGTTTCTGAGTACTTCAGCGTAGGATAGCTCTAGTTTCCTTAGCTTGTGTATCTCCTGGGAGGCAGTGCTTTGTTTGATGTCCCAGGAGTCAGTTTCGGCGTTCCATCCTTGGTAGATTTTCCCGGTGCGTCCGCTCGTGCTAGGGGTCGGGGAGTTAATGTTCCTGTTGTAGAATTGTAGTGTAGATCCGTTCCAATCGCTCTCCGCTGCCCTCACTAGAGGGCTGACTTCGATCGGCCTGTAATCTCTACGCTTCTTGGCTGAAGACTTTTGGTAAGTGACTTTCGGCGGAGAGGGGAATACGGGGGAATCAGCTCCGCTCTGTCGGTCGGAACTTTGCTTGCGATTGCGATGTCTGGACTTCTTTCTAGTGGCAGCGATGTACTCCAGTGGCTGACGCACCAACGGTGTCAACACGCGCTCTTTTTCCTCTCTCTCTGTCTCCTTAATAGTTTTGTTCTCTTTTTCCACCTGTATCTCTTGTTCTTTGTGTTCTTTAGATTTCTCGGTGGTGCTGTCTTCCACTGGTATTTTATCTTTGATCTCCCGTTTCTTTTCTTCCTTCTTTTTGATTGGTTCCGGAACGCGTTCCTTCTCACGAGGTGCTCTCTCCTTTTCTTTGTGGGTTGGTGTGTCGGGTACCGTGATATCAGACACTGGAATCGACTGTTCAGACATCGCTGATGACAGAACGCTCTGCGTGTCATCAGTATAGTTACCTGGCGGGTCTTCTGTCGCGGGAGTAACTGGCGGTACTTTCCCTGTGTCGTCTAGCAACGGTAGTTGTTCACCGTCGTCTTTGTTCTCCGCCGCTTTCTTCAAAATGGTAAATATTTCTTTGAACAGTTCGCGGTATTCAGGTCGGTTGCGGAACCGGCTGTCCATTGGGCTTGCATCATCGTAGATACTGAAACGGTAGTCTTCTCCGTCGGCGATTGTGCAGAGGAAGGAGCCAGGTCTTTCTCGCTCAGTTTGCGTCGCCTTATTGCTCGTCTCGTCGGAGAAACCCGAGCTTGAGGTTTCTGCTTCGGAAAAGTCTGGGGTTTGGATGATCTTCTTTCGCGATGTGGGGTCTGCCTTCTTTTGCTTTTCGCCTTTCTCCTCTCCGTGGCCGCTTTCTTCGTCGGTGTCTTTGACGCTGAATGCGCTAAAGTCTCCGGACGTCTGGAGCTCATCCTGTAGTGAAATGGGTCCTGATGGGTTGGTTGGCAGTGTCACTGGTTTGTTCTTTCTGATGTTCTTGACCTGTGACAGTTGCACCTCTAGTAGAGCCTCGTATTTCTGTACGAGCTCTCTGTACGGATTCTCGTGGCCGTCTTCCTTGTTTGCCCAAATGCCTTGAAGTAATTTTTCCTTGGCATTCTGGAAAAGTACAAATTATTTTAGTAACATGAAGTTTTAATTTTAAATTCATTAACGACCATGAATTAAAATGTTCTACTCAATGAAAGATGACTTAATTGAGGTCAAGAAATTGGATAGATCAGCTTGATTTATTAAAGTATTAAATTCGGCAGATGATGTAGAAGGGAAAATAGGTGATCAAATTAATATGGTATTTGCTACATTAAACGGCGCAGTAAAACGGTTGATTCGGTTACTGCCTGTATAATAATTAGTCCGATATCCCATTAAACACACTACAATAAACTATAAGTTAGATATATCGATGCAATAATAGGTACCTAATAAGTGCTTATAAAATTTACTTCCCGGTAAATAAGTAAGTATAACATTGCATTCAGTTTTTTCAGTAAAAAAATCTTTTTGTTTATAAACATTCATTTCTTCGTAGAGAAATGCCATCAAAGAACATGCTAACGTGATATTATTAATATACATATACTTATAATACTATTCCATCACGCAAGAGACATCAAGCAGTAAAGACACTAGGGAAAAAGTGGATTTCCATGCTGTCGTGAAATGCCGGCGTCAAAGAAGTCAGCGGGAGCTTACGGACGTCGCGTGTATCACGGCAATTTCAAATTCCTCTTCGTAGTGTCATTACTGCCTGATATACTGTGTCGAAACGTTACCACCATCACCGTATTACAATAGCGTGCATTCATTCGCGTGTTATACTCGGCAATGGACGTACCTTCGACTACATACGATATATCCAAAGAAAACTACTGCAGATGCGCTTCATAATGCATATGCAAAGCGTGATCAACAACATCAGGGGCAGTTGGAAAAGCTTTAACGCCTAGAAATGCGAAACGGTCACGTCAGAGGGAAATCCGTGGGATAAAATAGATACTAGCTGTAGAAGTGGAACTCTTAAAATGTGCTAGGACTGTGTGGACAAAATTCATACAGAGAAATAACGTCATATTGAGGAAATATCACCAACAGCGAGGAGCTTACGTGATTTGTCCGATATAAGACGTCATTTCTCGTTGATATTTTATCTGACGTCAAAGAAAGCATACACCATTTCTTCATTCAGAGCCTTGCATATCCAAACGACTGGTAGGCATCGGTTGGTTAGGTGCATACAACAAGATATCAGGTAGGCAAATCAAAACTAGAAGATCGATATAGGTTTAGAAAGGTATAGTTTAGGAAGAGTTCTTAGAATTAAAGGGTATTTACGAGTTTCATGTCTATACGCAAGTATTACATATTTCATGTTCGTGTAATGTTTTATTTATCAAAGCGGACATGTTTTCTTTATCAAGTTGCGGTAAAGAGTTGAGGTCAATTTGTTAGTCAATTTGCAATCGCAGAATCGTGAGTTATTCGTTTAGTTTACAAGAAATTAGAAATTTACACATATGATACCTAGTTAATGCAGAACAGAAAATCTACACAGAAGTTAAGCTAAGAATGGAGTTGTTATATTGGCATGCGTAGGGAAGGCTCATAAGATATCACAGCGTTGCATCACCTTGATACCTAATTATAAATTATTTTTGGCACATTGTATGTAATGAAGATATCTATGGGCAATGACATTAAGTGGATGTCGGCAAAGATTAGCGTAGCTATATTTTTCTATTTATATTTATATACGTTAAATACTTTTGGGCAAAGATTTTAATATACCGCTTGGATATAAATATTATTTTCGGTCATCATAAAATTCTTGATAACACAAAAAGGACGGTCGGTGTCTTCGTAAGATTCTAAGTTACGTCGAACACACTACAAATGAACAGGAATGTTTAGTTCAAACCAGTTGTTTCTACAATTATAATTATGGACAAGAACTTTTCAAACAAGATGATATTTCTATTGCTCATTATATAATGGTATTTTGCCATGAAACAAGTAGGATGATATAAGATATTAGGTATACTCGGCTTAAGTTTTTGAATGTATGATAGCTACGACGTATTTTACTATTAGGTGCTCGTTTGCAATTCATAAATTAAAAAATATAATATGCAAGAACATTTAGATCTGTCCGTCCGTAGACTAGACATAGCTGCTAAAGGGCTGTCAAAGCAAAATTGTTGAGCATTAGTGCTGTAGGTACCTATTAAGTATCATTACGCTGTGATATATAAAGGCCGTGAATAAAAATTAGGAAAGTGAACAAAACTTACATCAAACTTGGTAAGTTTAGTATTGACGAGGTCTTCCCTAGGACTGTCTTGGCCGGAGACCGGTAGGATGATGGAGCTGATAGCACTCCTGTCATCGTCGTCTCCGTCTAGCATTGAGGACATGTCGTCCCGTTCTACGCCGCGGAGGCATCTGATGCATAGTTGTCCTTGTCTGGAAAATACGTAATCACAAATAAGATATTTCTGTCATACTTTAGCGCTCTCGATCATAACCTATCTGAAAAGTCAACAAAACCATTAAACCTCTTTCATTATCGTCGTTTATTTTAATCGCTCATTTACCTACACTACGTCGGTTGCAAGGAATTTGGATACTATCTATATTCCTTGGTCGGTTTTACGTCACATTTGATACTATCTTGTTTAGTTGTACCTACTTAATAAAAAAATATTCTGTATCTGTAGCGGGCCTTCGGCTGTTCGGGCTGTTCATCGAAAAGCACTAAGTCTGCTAAGATATTCTTTTTGATTGATGGTATCAGGGGAATTGAAACTAACCTGACTTCTTCAAGGATAGAGAACTCCTCATGCATCGACTTGGGCTCGTCCTCACCACGGTGCCAGTTCCTCAGCTGCTCATGAACCCTATTATTCTCCTGCACCATCGACGCCAATTGTTCTTCCAATTCTGTAACCCTTCTCTGTTCTTGAGCAAACGCCACCTTACTTTCCCTCAGCTCATCGCTTAGCCTTAACAAGTCCTCATCTTCCTTCGTCAGTATTGGAAGAGGTGCTATTGTCTTGGAAATGTTATTCGCTTCAGGCTTTTTGGCGGATATCTCCTTGGGGGTTTCTTTGGGTTTCTCGCTCTCTGGTTTCCGTTCCGCCCGCCGCCTGGAGATCTCTAATTGAGCGTTCAGGTCGTCGACAGTCTTCTGTAGGTCCTCGCATTTTGCGTCCAGTGATTCGATGTTGGAGCATAATCTGTAATTTTGAAGACATAAATGTGGATCAAGTTTCAATAAGTAGGTCATTAGAAACTACCTACTTAATTAAGTAAATAATTATTCGAAGATGATATACTTAAGAAGAAATGCAGCTCATTCCAGAGAAAAAATAGAAGTCCTACCTAGGACCTATACAGTTATTCTGTTTAGCTAGAGCTACAAAAGCCTTGGCTGAACAGGTAAAAAAAGCGGACTTCGTCTTATTTAAAACCAGTCATGAACCTTGAAGTTGTTTACCTTCTTCGTATTACTCAAAATATAAATGTTTGTTTTGTACAACGCACTTCAAAATGCCTCAATCTTGCAACGTGAATTCGCCTCGATCTTGATAAGGAAAGTACTTAATTTAGTTCGAACGACATAATGCATTTCTTGTCACAACTTCAAGTTGTTTGGTTCAAATGAAAACACTTCACACTGCTCTTTCAAAACTCTCATGAAAAAAGGAATCTCATCATCTTTGTTTTCAGTCTGAACAAGTCCACACCAGACATGACTTTCTCCATACATTTCCAAGAGGAAAACTTTGAGTCCCCAAAGCAAAACCATCTTAAGTAGGTACCCTACAGATGCTTCAGAAGAGATCTTAAATATCCAAGACATCTCAGTTGTACGGGATGAATCAGTTTTTGAAGCTCGAAATATTAGGGTAGGTACGGTAAATTTCACTCACAGGGAGACCAACATTGTTAACTGGGGCTTACGTTTTAATGTGCTTCTTGTCGCCGGCGTGGTCTACCGCGAGGCGATGGTTCGCTCGCTCCAGATCCTGGATGCTCACCTCTAGCTGCTCGTAGATCCGGAGACGAGAGTCGTTCACCTCGCGCAGCGCTACCGTCTGCTTCGTTAGGTACTGGGAAAACCAATTCACTTTGTTACAAAAAACAAAGTCCAAAGTTTTTACCTATTCACGTTGATGAATACATACGAAATGTCGAGAGTCATCTCGACATTATATTGTACCTAATTGGCATATTTGGAATTCTTGCAACAAAACTTAAGCGTAGAAGATGTGTTTTTTTAGTGACACAAAAATGTATTCCTCGCTTTAATTTTCAAATAGAGTTTTTAATGTATTTTTGGGAAAACATAAAGTCTTACGTTCAAGATAATCATTGGAAACAACTACATAATAATAACAAAATGATCCTTACTTCGATTTCTTGTGTCTGATCTTCGATAACATTTTGGTGTTGCCGCAGGGCAGTCTCTAGTTCCTTATTCCTTTCCAGTAGGGTCTTCCCGAGTTCGGCTGCTAACTGCAAATCTAGAAAGAACAAAACCTCAGGTCAATATCTCAAATATTACAAAGGAACCAAGCTGTAAGTTTGTTCCTGTTTTTCGAGACTGGATCGCGTGGAACTAGCACCTAGATTCACCTATATTTCAAAGGGATCATGATTCAACAGAATAGATTCTTTTTTACTTTTGTGCTGTAGGGGCTAAGACAAAATAACCAATTTATTCGTCCATGGGTCCGAGGCCTTGAGCAAACATCCATCCGATGCATAGAAACCAAACTTTGAATAAAACATTACGCAAATGCGATAGGAACCTATCGCATTATCTTATAGGAATAGGAAGTCGGAACCACAGCCGAAAATAAATATGAGCATACGAGGATGGCACTGTCATCTTGCTTGCGTTATAAGCGTAAACAACTGACCGAATAATTAATTATACAATCACGAGTTTGTATTGTTTCAATTGAATATGTTTAACGATGATGTGTATAATGAACGCGTAATGCGTTATCCATCGGTGCCGGGTGTTACTGCATGACCGCGTTGCGGGGTTACGACATACAGTATCTACTACAGTATGAGACTGGGGGAAATATTTTTTACTAAGGGCCATTATTTACATTGTGAAGGCAGGTTGAGCAATTCTTTGGTCAACACACGCATGCATAATGCTCATCCACGGGTCAGTAGTTAACCTAGCTAGCTAGAGTAATTTCCATAATCCCAGAAATGAAACTGTGTAAAAACCTCATCCTAAATTACCCCAGGTTGACTGTGTCAACCTAAATCCTTTTTTTATGTTTAAACAAGTTCATGCGTTCATGAGGGACTATTAATATGGTAAAAAATAACAGCCAATGTTTCGATTCCCATTTCGTTTGGAAGACGGCTTCATTTTGTGAAGAATGTGTCCATTTTCACTCGAATAATTGGACCACCTGCTCAAGCGATTGCTTGCTACGCGAGCCGATGCAGGTAGAAAATCACCGATTTGACATAAAAACAGGCACATTGCCGCCACTTCCACATCAGAATCTGTCCATCGATAACTGGAGCAAGTGAACTAGCTAGTATTCTGTGTTGGTACTTACTACACCTGTAGAAAACACAGAGTATACAGTGATCGTGAAAGACTCCAATCGTTGACTAAGTCTTGGGGAAAAAGCAAAGCATTCAGGTCAATGAATGCTTATGCGAGCAGGAGATGAAAGCTGACATGACAGGCGTATCAGTTAATGTGATTTATGGCTGGATGGTGTGAGCTGCAATAAAGGTCAGATATAATACCTACGTGCGTGTTGTTTGCTGGGTGATACTATGTTTTACCTACCTAACTGATTCTAATTTAAAACCTCACAATAAGGTTAATAATAAGATAATAATAAGATAATGTTTATTTCAGACAAAAAAGAAATACATATGAGTTGAGCCATACAGAGGTCTTATTCTAGGGATTTTAGCTTATCAGGCAATCTGCCACACTCTGGTTACGGAACATTACCTTCCGTGCTAGTTAAAAAACTGTGTTACGGCAAGGTAAGTGCTTCTCTCCCCAGGTGCTACTATTTCTTATACCTATCTAGTGTTACAAACTCCTCCCGCTGATTATACTTTAGCGCTCTGTCGAAGGTCTCCAGTAAGTCCGTGTCGTTGTTGTTGAGAATAATTTTCTTCGCCTTTCCAAATATATCCTTCAAGAATCTAAGGACATCCTGCTCTTCCTGATGTAGGCTCTCGAAGTGGACCATTAGTTGCGATGCAGATTTCAGGTCGGCCTTGCATATTGGACACAGGAACCCTTCCAAAATCTCTTCATCGTTAGCTGCAGCCATGGTTTCCGTGATGGATTATGAGGTATACATGGATAAAATTGAACGTTTTATTAGCAAAATTAATATTTTTACGCAAAAAAATTTTATTATGCAAGGAATTTGAATGACAGGAGCTGTCTATGTAAAAGGTAAGGTTGTAACCATATTTTTTTATTTGTCGCACGTCAATCTTTTTCTAAACGACCACTTACTTTGGTGAGTTCAGTAGGTACGTCCTACCCTAGTCTACCTAACCTATCCTAATATACTCCACTTCTACTAGGTATTATTGTGCAACAAAGAAAACAAATACAAAAAAGTAAAAAAGGATTCAAAAAGGGAGTTGTTTTTCAAATCAAAGCGTCTATCTAAATACTTTGAAGGAAACCTACACCAGTTTCTTCAACAGAAATGACGGCTAAGTGGTGTGGGTCAATTTTGCCAACTTCTTACACTTACCTCCTTCCTATTTATTCTCACGCTAAAAGCGCAATCCTTAGATATTTTATCCAAGGCGTAATCTGCCTCTTCTATTTTCGCACAAAGAAGTTGCGTGCAAAATTATAATTTGCGAACAATAGTCAATCACAACCACACAATACTCAAGATTTCTAACCATCCACCTTTAAAATCAAATTGTGATGTGATCAACTTTCTAGCGAAGATTACTAAGATCACTGATCTAGTGATAGTGAGGTCTCTAGATATAATGTGAAATCGAGATGCTTTGAAACCTATTCTGTCTGGATACAGAGTCGAGGATACACAACAACTCTAATGACTGTTTTATTCTTTCTTTATTGAAAATAAAAGGAATAGATCAGTTAACTTACCTAAACAAAAACGCGAAGGGTTAATTAGTGAATATTATCAAGGCTTGAAATGGGTTGGCTCAGTAACTATCTTATAGGTACCTATTTGAGTTTTTCTGATGATGACTTTTCAGGAAAAATGAAAAGTGTAAAAATACATAATACCTATGAAGGTATGCTAATACCTAATAGGTACAATATGACCAACAATGTCAGTAGTGGTTATACATTCCATGACAATGGTGTGGGCGTGTGGGTGAATGGGGACAATTAAACGCGTTATAACTATAGGTAATAGAGCAATTATGAAGTGTAGACAATTAAGATTACTGCGTCACAGAGTAATTTAACCTCGATATTCGCCTCGCCTCGAGATTCGCCTAGAATGTACACCCTACAGCATTTGTAGAATTATTTTAACAAAAATCTAGGTCAAAACTCTCCGACTGGGTAGAATTGTAATAGGTACCTACAATAGGTCGAAAAATATTAATTTCCTAGCTTTACAAGCAATGACGTGTGGAATACCCCCTTTTCTGGCTTATAGGGACATTATTAGAGAAAGGTCAGGTCAAGAGTAGGTACCCTAAGCCGACGAACATGTATGAAGAATGTTATGAGAGTGAATGAAGCGAAAGAGGTATGTCAGGATCGTAGCAAGTGAAATTCCGTGGCCTCTGCTTACCCCGATGGGAAATAGGTGTGATTTTGTGTATTGTACCTACCTATGTATGTATATTTACCGTAGGTACCTACCGAGTTTAGGTATAATGTTTCCTTGGCTACAGTACAACGAACTTTAATTCAAAGGCCTTGAAGCTACGTAATGCTACCAATAATAACTTATTTCGAAAACCAGAGACCGCCATGACAGTAAAATGGACGCTCCACATTATGTGAATGTGTAGTTGTATATCCAAGATTTGGAAAATTGCTTTACAAAAGCCCAGCTTTATTGTTTACAGATAAATTTTGGGCTTTTTTATCATTTTCAGAGTCACAAGAACATAAAAGCGAGCAGTGTATTAAACCTGATGTGTATCCGTGTGTATTTCCATATTGTACCACAGCATGTCATCAAAAGGTTATTCTTATATAAAAAGGATCACTTAGAATAATATTTCTCCCGCTCGCACGATTCGACATTTTGAAAGATATAAAATCACTAAATACAATTTTGAAAAATCGCAAACAACCATTTTGTGTGCAATCACATTGCACACAGTTTAGTAAAAAATTTACTTTGATCTATGCAAGTTCTCCTACTCAAAAGTTTGCTTATGTACGAAAACTAGAAAAGCACTCTTTTAAGCAGGAAAACTGTACCGATCAAAATGATTTTTTACTGAACTGTGCGCAATGTGATTGTACACAAAATGGTTGTTTGCGATTTTTCGAAAATTTATTTAGTGATTTTATATCCTTCAACAAGTCAAAACGTGCGAGCGAGAGTCACATTAGCTCTTGTCTTCACCTTAAGCAGGAAAACTTGTACCGATCAAAATGATTTTTTTACTGAACTGTGCGCAATGTGATTGCACACAAAATGGTTGTTTGCGATTTTTCGAAAATTTATTTAGTGATTTTATATCCTTCAATAAGTCAAAACGTGCGAGCGAGTCACATTAGCTCTTGTCTTCACCTTAAGCAGGAAAACTTGTACCGATCAAAATGATTTTTTTACTGAACTGTGCGCAATGTGATTGCACACAAAATTGTTGTTTGCGATTTTTCGAAAATTTATTTAGTGATTTTATATCCTTCAACAAGTCAAAACGTGCGAGCGAGAGTCACATTAGCTCTTGTCTTCACCTTAAAGCTAGGTGATTCTATGTGCCAGTTCGGAACTGGCAGTTCCATGCGACCAAGCCTGGAAGAACAGGCAACAAACTTACGGCTTGGTTCCCATACCGTGCTTGGTCGATCACCGCACAAAATTCTATAGAAAACTTAGACATCTCTCCTCTCCGTTCCGCTTGATCCATTTCCACCGAAGCTGAGCGGAGGAGAGATGAGGAAATAACGAAATCGGGTTGGTTTATTCAAACACATCTCCGCTCCGCTTTGGTGGAAACCGGGCTTGATAGTGGCATAACAGTTACTAAGTGGATAAATAAACGTCCATGTTTAGTAGGTATAATCAAGATAGTGCATCGCTTATCTTGCTATAGTCAGCGATAGAAGTAGGTTACCCGTAAAACAGAATAGGTACATTGATCAATGGATCATCATTTTAGTTAATTCGTCCGAGATCATCATACCTACCTAGGTATGATGATCTCTATTTTTTATTGTGTAGGTATGTACCTATGTATGCAAAAGATTTTCTAGTTTAGGGAAGTATTTACTTTTGATGGTACCCAAAATAATAATGTTGGTTAGAATAAATTCATGCAATTGTTTTATTTCACGATAAGAATGTGACCTACGATGCACTGCCCTACGTCCATCGACTAGGAGAACTCGAGAGGCATTCGAATTGGACCAAAATTTTCTAGAGTAAGTAGGTAATTCTTTTTTTGTCGCTTACAGTACATACCATACCTACAAAATAGTTACGTATCTGCAATACCTGTACTTTTCCAATACAATCTAACAGCGTTGAAAGTAAGACTTCACTACAAAAAATCATAACGGGTTTTTTAATTGCTCTACCAAAGCCTCGATTTGAAGGTTGGGTACAAATCCGTTAAAACTAAATTGAGTTTGTTATCTAACTCAATCTGATGATACAGGAAGTAAAAAACAATTTTATTGCAATAAACCTCCAACAATCATTCTAATAATAATTATTAGTTTAAAATGGACTTTACCCTAAAATTCCGACTTAAGGCTTCGGTGACAGCGGCTCGCAATTTCGAGGTGCGATTGGCTATTATTTCATTTTATTTCATTTCGGGGAGGTTGTTTGAAAAAATAACTCTAAAGATACACGCATAAATACTGTTCGAACACAAATAATACAATAATATAAGGGAAACGTGCCCGAATCAGAAATCATTTTGGTATTAGTATGTTTGGTCTTACATTTACCTAATACCAAAATGATTTCTGACTCAAGCACATTTTCCTTATATTATTGTATTGTTTGTGTTCGAACAGTATTTATGCGTGTTTCTTTAGAGTTATTCTTTCAAACAACCTCCCCGAAATGAAATAAAATGAAATAATAGCCAATCGCACCTCGAAATTGCGAGCCGCAGTCACCGGACCCTTAAGGTAAATATGGTTGAGTCATTACGTATAAGTAGTCTTTAATCGGTAATTTCTAAGGTTAAATACACCTACTTGCCCAGTGGTCTGTTTATTGATATACCTACATTACATTATTACCTAAGTTTGTATAATGTCCTAAGTAAGAAGTAAGTACACACCGATACAGATTAGGTTACACAAAACCAAAGAAAAATGAAGCATCATTTTTCCATGCTCGCTTTGTTACAACAAAAAAAATATATACAATTTGAAAAAATATATTTAGGTAATATTATGTATGTGTGCAATATTAGTTAACATGAAAAGTTCATAATTTGAACTGAAACTGTCGTACTGTCGTGGTCGTCCATAAGGGCACTGGCAAATGTTGTCCCTGGCACAACTCAGGTTGATGATAATGAAATATTTTAGGTGAGAAACCATTCAAAGATGTCGAAGGGTTTCTGATTCTGTCAGAAAACTTGGCAGTAACACGCCATGAAGAAGATAAATAACCAGCGTTGCAAAAAGTTAGCGAAAGCAGTCTGCAAATCGCTAGCGTAACAAACACTCCCAATTACATGGCCTAAGAACTGTCTTGTGCGTTGCAAACGGCGGGCACTGAACCGTCTGGGTTCGCCTCTCACACAGCCTTGCGTAATTGAAACCAACCTTCGGTTCCATACCTACACCTGCTCCGTGGACCAGCGAAGGTAGAAGAATACAATGAAAAGAAGACCAATAGTAGTTCAAGATGCACGCACAAGTGGATCTATTCGGCCTTATGAAAAGACAGATTTATACCATCATTTCTTATGTTCTTTCGAAAGTATATTTGAGTGTCTACCGCGACCATTCAAAAGGATAACTAACCTTCGGTTCCTTGCAGGCACTCCAGTTCCACGGTATAGTCCCAAAGGTCCAGAGAATTCAGTCCGTTTAACTCCCAAGAGTTGAACGAGTCAGGCTCTTGTGTCTCCGTCATTTTTCACTGTACAAAGGTCGCGGAAGCGTCGAGAGCTAATTGGCTGTTTTTGCAGCCATAATTTTGTTAGTACATTGTGTTTGGAGCGGCGAGTAGCCACCAACTACCGTCGAGGCACGAAGCAGACTGACGGACAAACGCCGCAACTCAAGCCGGTGGACTGCAGTAACCGCGCACTATCGCCTGTCCTACAATCTAATTTCAATCTTATTTCTTTCGATTACTCGCATACGATATAACGTATCGGGCAGCAGATGCAAATCGGCGTTACAAAAAACGAAGAATCTCGGGAGAAAGTGCTGATCCGATCTGAAGAGTTGATATCGTACTGTACGAACTGGACGCTGCAAACAAACACGAACTGCTTTCTCACGTTTTACATTCGAGGTATACATGTTACGCCTAACAAAAGCCGACCGATTTTCTCTCGTTTTCGTTATGTAGGTACATGTAGGTGCCATACAATTTCCCTCGCCCTTGGTGGGCATCACGTAGGCACAAAATTATGGATAATCGTAACGTAAGAAAAAATCTACGCATCAGGTGGAGCTGGGTTTCGTGTCGTTTGATCGGTCCAGTGTCAGTAATGCGATCAGTAGACCGAAACTGTTTGAACTGATTGCTTGTCACGCTGAAATGGAGCATTTCGTTACGTATTCTGGTCATTACTCCCTGATGGCTCGGCCGTATGACTCATAGCAGTAACGCATGCCATTCAAACGAAGACCTTTACACAGGACTACCTAGTGGTATCTAAAGTACCAACCTAATTTTATAAATGGTCCTTAGTTCAGTTTTAAGGAGTCCAGGAAGTTAACGCATCGGTAGCACTAGCAATCAATAGGTAATGATGTGACATTTTTGGCCTGTTAAGTTATGATCACAGATCGGAGTACTTATATAGCTGTGTGTGTACTTAGATGAGGATCAATGACCACAAATGATAAGTTAGTATGGATATGTATCCGGCATTCCAGCATTATACCTACATAGAGAAAAGTTCTTGCCTTGGAATTGTAATTATCTGCAGACCTTTAAGAAACTTTTTATATAGTTGCCAGGTAAACAAAACACAGTCGTAGCCAGATGCGAACTTGCGCTTCTAAACATTTAGTCAATCAGTTGTAATTTAGGCGCAAGGTTCCACGGCAAGTCTAGATGCACAGACATTAAACTTGGGTTTGTAGTTTTTTTTTTTACCATATAACTCAATTATGAAGCTCCAGAGTGGAGCCAATTCAACTTAGAGAAGTATTTTCCATACAAGTCAATTTCAAGGGAAAAACAATCAATCAATCCTCTTTCATAGAATTAAAGCAATTTTATGATGTAGCCATACATATCGCTGTTGGCGATCCTAATCCCTACTATCCCTACTAATATTATAAATGCGAAAGTAACTCTGTCTGTCTGTCTGTCTGTTACGCTTTCCCGCTTAAACCTCTCAACTGAATTCGATGAAATTTGGCACAGACAATCTTTAGACCCTGAGAAAGGACATAGGCTACCTTTTATTGCGAAAAGTACGCAGACGAAGTCGCGGGTACCAGCTAGTTTGAAATTAATAAATAAATATGCGCCTTCGATGAACAATCATATGAAAGGTGAATTGATTATTGATCAATTTATGAACCCGCGACCATAGGATCGAAAGGCGTGGCCGCTACTACTAGACCATCAGTGCAGTAAGACTAGGTAGTAACAATTTAATTTATGGCTCCCCGAGTCTCAGACGGACTATCACTAATTTGTCTGGTATTGCAGATTGAATATTTTTTCTAAGTTGCACCACGCTTGCACAAAGTGTGTACAAGGTCGTTCTTTATCGGACAGTTTCGTCACTTGTGATAATTCAAGAATTACAATTTATAATCATAATGATAAACTGTCGTTTTTTGTCCATACGTAAAAGGTGGAGTTCTTTATCTGCAGGTGCACATGGATACGCACCACTGCTAGCCTTTATGTCCTTGTGGTAAGCGTCATTTTTCTTTGGATTTGTTTGCATACCTTGATCCCGTTTTCGGTAGTATGGTTAGATATGAATGAATGAATGAATGAATGAAAATACTTTATTGTACACCTTAAAAGAAAAACAGTAAGTACACTAAAATAAATAAGGAATAAAACTAACTGTACAATGGGCGGTCTTATCGCTGAGAGCGATCTCTTCCAGACAACCTTTGGATGGAGAGGATTGTAAATTAAGGAAGTTGGTCGCAGGTGCACGAGAAAACTAAGTTGACAGTAAGTAAACAAATAGATTACATAACACTCTATAGATAGTTAGAAAGATTATATACTAAATGCATACATAGTAATACATAAACATGATAGTTATATATACCTAATACATAGTAATATATACCTATATAATTTAATACATATTATATTATCATAGCTCCATTCTTCTATATAGGAAGAGAAGTAATTTTACTAGGTAGTAACTTGTCCTACAAGGTAGTTTCGCACGCTTTTAGATCGATTGAATCGGTATGCAATACTAAATCGATTCGACATAATCGATACCATGACAGTGTCACGTCACTAACGCTCGCCTAGAAATCCCTCATTCTTTTTTCGTGCGAGGTAGTGAACGCACACGCCCACAAGTTCTTCCAAGTAGTCATTAAGTTTGTGCAAAAAGTGTTGAAGGATGCCGAAACGGAAAAGTGAAGAACAATTGATCCAGCTGTATCAAGCAAAAATTAAAAAGCTTGAAAAACAACATGCTGTTCGACGCCGTCGAATCATTGTTTCCTCTGATTCAGAATCAGATTCGCAAAATGAAGGTTAGTACCTACACAATATTCAATAACATGATATGTGAAAACTCGTCGAAACCATCTATAAGTCAGCCGGGCGGTTAACTGCGGGTTATTCACGAAGGCTAGACATGATGCGATAAAAACCTGGAGGTTGACCGAGAGTCATACACGAAGGTCATAAAAAGTGCATGATAAAATTATGCCAATCATAAAAGTAAAAAATACTTACATTAAAACTTTGCTTGTAATATTTTTTTTTACAAGTACCCGCAAAGTGCCATCACCTATTTCTAACACATTTTATTTCTATTTATAGAAATCGAAGCAGAAACTAACGACGAGTTGATGGACTCCAATCCTCCTGTTGAAGTTGCCTCGGCAACCACAGAAAATGCAGCACTTCTAGACGAAATACTGCTCGAGTCATTGTCGACGGAAAATCAAACTTCCCTCCAAGTGACTGCTGAAGGAACAAATGATGCGACAGTAGAACTAGATCCTGAAATACGGCTCGCACTGGGAGACCCAGCTGAAGAAGTTCCAACCTATGGCGAAAATATTCATGCCGACATAGCTAAGCGCTGGCTACCTATTTTACGCAAAGGATTGACGAAAGAAGTAAAAGAACAACTATTAAAAGAGCATAGCGTTCCCGATAACTGTAGGCTATTAAAAGCCCCATCTTTAAATCCAGAAATTTCTGCAGCTGTCGCGGAGGTGGTGCGGTCCAGAGACAAGAAACTAGAGGCAAAACAAGACCAGTTAGGCCTAGGTATCACTGCCGTATCTAAAGCTATGTCTAAGTTACTAGAAAACGGACAGAAAGTTGAAGTTATCAAACTTCTTTCAGAAGGTTGTAGAATCTTATCAGACCTGCACTACACGGAGACCCAAACACGTTCCAAGCTAATTACACCGTGCTTAGACAAGGCGTTCTTGAATATTATTCAAGATGAAGAGAGAGACGACACTCTGTTTGGAACAAAACTCTCTGATAAAATCAAGTCTGCAAAAGTCATAGAAAAACAAGGTCTACAGATAAAACGGAATGCACCGTCTACTGCGGCTACTAAGCCCACACTCCCGCAACAAACGCCAACAAGGCGGCAGACGGGAAACTGGTCAGCCCCCACTCGGTATCCCACGTCGGCGAACAGGGGGGGGCGCGGAGGATACACAGGAAGCCGGCCTGCATCGAATACGACATACAGGAAATATCCAGCTCAATCGTCGACAGCTCCTCCAGCAGCAGCGTCGGCGGCGCAGACCAGATCGGCTGCCAACCGACAACGTGCACCGACACGACAGTAGCGACTAACCAGGTACATGCGGGGAGGTTACATCATCATTATAAATGCTGGCTAGCCATTACTAAAAATAAGTTTGTCCTGAACTGTGTATTGCATGGTTATCGTATACCTATTACTGGTACTATAACTCAATCGTACAAACCATCAAACCAGAATTCTAAAATAGATAAAACTTTAATGCAACTTGCAATAAATAATCTACTAGACCTTGGCGCTATATCTGAATGTAAATATGAGGAACCGCAATACTTATCACCTATTGAACCAGTTGTTGGTGTCAGAAGTTATATATTTTAACGATGCATTACGGTCTCCTTCCAGGGTTCACCTTCCGCAGGAGATTATCCTGGCGGCCGCGATTGTCTCAGGCAAGCGTTCTCGCGGCGGGCCGTTCCTCAAGAGTCATTAGATATAATGGTGGTATCTCTTTCGGCAGGTACTTTAAAGCAATATAACACGACTTATAAGTTGTGGTGGAATTACTGTATACATAGCAATATTAATTATTTGGACGCTCCGATAACGGTTGTTATTTTGTTTTTGACAGATCAATATAAAAAAGGAGCCTCTTATAGTTCTATAAACAGTCACCGGTCAGCACTCTCATTGTTGTTAGGCAGCAAAATAGGTTCAGACGAACAAATTTCGCGCTTTTTAAAAGGGGTATAGAAACAGAGACCAAGTTTGCCCAAATATAATTTTATTTGGGACCCCCAAACGGTTCTCGACTTTATTTCTGACTGGTATCCTAATGATGTTTTGTCGCTAGATCAGATCACCAAAAAATTAGCAATACTTCTTGCATTGTGTACAGGTCACCGTGTACAAACAATATCTGTTATAAAATTAACTGATTTAGTTTTTTCTCAAAATCAAATTACCATCACTATTTCAGATCTGATCAAAACGTCAACCGCAGGTCGTGATCAGCCAACCTTAATATTACCCTATTTTAATGATAAACCTAGTATTTGTCCTGCCAAATGCTTGATGGATTATTTATCTGTTACAAAAAATATTCGAAACCAGGTAAACTACCTGTTCATAACACATAAACGTCCACACAGACGTGCCACAACACAATCCATCAGTCGATGGATCAAAGATGTGTTAGCGAGTAGCGGCATCGATGTAGCGACGTTCAGCGCGCACAGCACGCGACACGCCGCTACCTCGAGAGCGCGCGCAGCCGGCCTCTCGGTGGATGCCATCCGCAAGGCGGCCGGCTGGACTGCTAACTCGCAGGCATTTGCCAAGTTCTACAATCGACCAATTATTGTTGAGAACTTCGCAAGATCTATCTTAGAATAAGATTTACGATTGTAATTAAGTTTAGTTAACATAAATATTCTTAGTTGTTAGTATTATGTATACTGATTATGAATATGTACGTTAAGATAAGTAAATAAAAGTACTGATTTATAGTAATAAAATAAAAGTTTAATTGCATTCAACCTTTAGTCTAAGAAATATATCAAAAACTTTAGACAAAAATAGGTAGTGCTCTAAACATCTACCTAGTAAAATTACTTCTCTTCCTATATAGAAGAATGGAGCTATGATAATATAATATATGATTAAACGAACTTCACAAGTGAAATTCAATCATTATTATATGAATAGCTCCATTCGAATATATAGGAACCCACCCTCCACAACCCAACTAAAGTTTTTGGAGGAACTCTAAAAAGAATGAGGGATTTCTAGGCGAGCGTTAGTGACGTGACACTGTCATGGTATCGATTATGTCGAATCGATTTAGTATTGCATACCGATTCAATCGATCTAAAAGCGTGCGAAACTACCTTGTAGGACAAGTTACTACCTAGTAAAATTACTTCTCTTCCTATATATTCGAATGGAGCTATTCATATAATAATGATTGAATTTCACTTGTGAAGTTCGTTTAATCATATATTTTATATATATACAAAATAATAATTATATGTTTTTGACAAATGAACGATCTATGACAACTCATCAGACAAATAATACTGTTTTATTCTTGATTTAAAAACAGTCAGTGACGGAGACTTTCTGACAGTGACAATAAGGTGTATCAAATTGACACTAACTCTCACTTAAATAAGAAATATCTGGGTGACATACATATTATTATTAATTTGTTTTTCTGTTATTTTGAAGTTCTATTGTGTAATTCAGCGGTTTTGTCTTAACACAAAGTCTAACAACTTCAACTGAAGTCGTTTATTATTTTGCAGGAAAGTTAATTAAATAGAATAGAAAGGAGTGGTGGGTATACCACATCAGTGCAGTGTTGCTGGTGCTTCACAATACTCTAACTACATCATGGCTTTCGGTCATTGAAACAGAAGCTAATTCATCTCGATTAGTCAAACAATTAGCCGATGCTTCCATAGGTACATTCGCCTGCACACGGATGATTATACAAATTACGACAATATATTACACGCTTGTTTTAAAAATTCGTGGAGTTTTTTCAGTTTAAAAACAAGAAGTCCACTGACTCACTCATCTTAAAATCTTCAAAACTACAATGCCAACTAGAGTTTTAAAATTTGGCATCGGCACTGTATGAGGGATGAAAACGGGTGTTTCGAGGGTTGAAAAGGGGTTTTTTATCAACAAAGTAGAAAAACAAGCTTACGGCCCGCTTGATGGGAACAGCCCCTTGATCACGTAACTTTTGTTGCATTCAAAATCCGGTTGCATTTGTCAATTTTGGCAGTTTTGCCATCGCAAATCTGCCAAAATTGACATATGCAACCGGATTATGAATGTAACAAAAGTTACGCGATCAGCCTGCTGCTTACCGTCAATGAACGCCTGCGATGCTAGAGGAATCACTAACGTTTTGTCGACCCAATGTTGACAAAATGAATTACGCGACCAAAATGACACGACTCACAATCGCAACTCAAAAAACTACCTACACTCTTGTGGCTGTAATAAGACCAAGTAATTTTTTTAGTATAATATTATAGAGGAAGAAGAATTCAAAACACTTTGCATAGTTAGTTTATAGTCTTGTATCCTATCGGTCTATTCATTCAAGCCATTCAACTTCAAAATGTTACTTTATATAACTAACGTTACAAAACGTTTTGCTCAATGCACGTATTAGTCTTCGTCTTCTATAATCAGTCAAAAGTTGCGAAATTGGTTCACATTTTTTCTCTGTTGCTCGATTTGCTGTGACAAATTGCTGGGTAGTTCGTGTTGTCTTTTCAGAGTATCATTACATAAGGCTTTGTGTGCTTAATGCTTGCCTCTTTGTTTTAAAATTGGGTGATTCACAGATTCACGCAATGAAAACAATTTGCTGAAATATAATACCACCACTGAAAAGTAAAAATGCTGAGTCTCACCAAGTCTGGGCCTGTATCATCATCTCTTGAAGCATTCTTATTTCGTACTTTTCTGTCAATGTCTTACATCAACTGCATAGAGTCTACTTTATGATCAAAAAGTAAAGTAATATTGAAATAAGAATGCTTCAAGAGATGGTGGTACGGGCCTTGGTTAGCACCACACTGGAGCATTTTGTAACAAGTAACAATCGCATACAAAAGAATGGTAAGAACCAAGCCCTAAGCTTGTGTTTGCTCTTCTAGGCTCGGTCGCGTGAAACTGGCACTTAGATGTAGGCGCTTTGAGACGTTTCAAAGTGATCCTCCTGATTCCATATTTGCATAAATACCGTTTGACTTTGTGCATGTTAAGACGAAGACAAGAGCTAATGTGACTCTCGCTCGCACGTTTTGACTTGTTGAAAGATATAAAATCACTAAACCCATTTTCGAAAAATCGCAAACAACCATTTTGTGTGCAATCACATTGCGCACAGTTAAGTAAAAAAATCATTTTGATCGATACAAGTTTTCTTACTTAAAAGTTTGCTTTTCTAGTTTTCGTAGTCAAGCAAACTTTTGAGTAGGAAAACTTGCATCAATCAAAATGAAATTTTTACCAAACTATGCGTAATGTGATTGCACATAAAATAGTTGTTTGCGATTTTTCAAAATTGGCATTTGTGATTTTATATCTTTCAAAATGTCGAATCGTGCGAGCGAGAGAAATATTAGGTGTTGTCAGCGCCTTAATGCACATCAGAACACAGCCATGCGAGAGTTACTACTTGGCAACAGAAATAGGTTTGTATTGATCGCTCTGGTTACGATATTAGAACCATTTCAAAGATAACAGTCGGTCATTAGCTATCTGGGTTTAGGCATGTTTAAATTGCTCGTAGTTAATTTACGACCGATAGTAGACTCATACTTATCTTATTATTAGTTTCTACACTCTACAAAATATTTAAAGATTTCTACATTCTGTGAAACAATTTTTTTTATTGCAAAATTAATCAAAAAAGCAAAGATTGCAGTAACATATGAAATTAGGTTATTCAGTTTTAAATATTTCCTGATTGAAAAATGTAAATCGAATATTTAGTTAAATCATATATTTAGTTAAAAAAAATTGCATAGATGCCGCATGCTACCGTATTACACTTTGCATATAAAACAGCGAGTAGTATTACTTTCAGCAAGTTGCTGTCGCCAAGGCCAAGTCAGGCCAAGGTCAGGCGCAGGTATTGTCGCTGTCGCTGCATAGGTACATGCGTCTTGAATAGTTGTATTGACACGCGATCGATCAAACTATTGCTATTTGGTCTCTATCATTTCATATTTGTAAAGGTGTTGCCGTTCTTTTTTAAAAAAAACTGAAAAGGCAGATTTTTATTTTATTTTTTATGATAATATATTTAAGAAAAATAAGAATGACCCAACTTTATCGCTGATAAAAGCGCGTTGAAGTCTTTACTATGAAAATTATGAACTAAAAATAATAAACCAAAATCTTCCACGTCTTCCTTCCGAATCTTCCAGTTTTCCTATAATTTAGTACTATTGAACTTCTGTTGTGGAATAAAATTATGCTTCACTAGTGATTACAATATTACAGTACCTACCTACGTATTTTTTTGTAATATTATAATATTTCTTAAATATGCTGACCCATTTTTTTTATTTTTAAGTTTGTGACTTGCAAGAAAGAACATGGCTACTGAGATTTTGAATACGCTGAATTTTTTCAGTACATTCTAGAATTATATTGTGTTGAAGCTAAAAATACTGAACATAGACGGAAGTTCGTCCGAACCAGGAAGGGCGCAGGCGCAGCCACAATGTCGGTTCGTCATTTCTCTGTGCACGCGTCAGGGATCAACTACGGGCAGGCAATTTGTTGAAAGTAGTATCAATTTGTATTAGAAAGTAGACTATTTTATGGCCGTGGCTTTGCGGATTCACTTTGCAAAACTATTTCTGGTGAATCTTATTTTTAATTTAGCGATTTACCTGTCCATCTCTCGTTAATAAGGCAGATTTTTTGTTTCCATGAATTAAAGCTAGCAATATTTTAAAAGTATCTGCTAACAAGTAAGTACCTAATTTGTATTATAGGTACCGCCTTATTTTGACGCAGAAAAAAACTATTGATTTAGGTAGTTTTTAGTATAAATAGGGTACTATAAACTAAACCAGTAAATATAAAATTTTCGTTGTTGAATATAAACATAGCATTAATACCTACTACAAAAATTGGGATGATAAGTAATTGAGCGCAACGCTTTTCGCCAAGGTTGGATTCATGAATGAAACACATGGCATAGAATAGATCAATGTGTGAACCAAAACATATGCTTAGTTATGACTTCACCACAATTTATGACAGCCGTCACAGCTCAGCTGATAGAAGCTCACACTTCTGCACTGTAGGCCATGGGTTCGAGTTCGATCCTCACCGAGAAACAATATTTGTGTAATATTTGTAACAAAACTAGATTACTTATCTGTCTGAGTATACTAAAAAAATTATATCAGGTACCTACTTACCAACGATTCATAATGTACCAGCAATTTTCTAAAAACTTCTTTATGTACATTTGCCATTTTCTGTATTATTTTTATATACATAATCAAAAATTAGGGAAATAGGGATTCAATTGACATCGAAGGACAGGACAGGATCAGTAAAGTTAAACATAAAAAAAATATACTAGGTAAGGAAATATGTACACATAGATTATTATTTACAAAACTAAACTAAATTTTAATATTTAAATATATATAGGATGCCAAACAATGATATATACAAGGATCCAAGGAAGAAAGAAGAACAATGATATTAGTAGGAAGAGGAATTCGACAGGAAACAAGATCTTCATATAGTTTTGTGTGATCGTGTTGAGGGCAAGCAAGGAATATATGATTGAGGTCACCAAATTCATTTCCACAGGCACAAAGCGGATCAGACACTTTTTCATCCGAGCTAAATGTGCTGGGGTACACGAGTGCCCCAAACGCATTCTTATCAAAACAGTAGTGGCACGTTTACTAAGTTTCAATGAAAAAAACCAGGGTTTGACCGGTATTGTTTTCTGTATCAGTCTATAATATTTACCTTTAGTGTTACTAATATCTGAATTAAACACAGCGTAGCGTTATATACTCTTGGTTAAACACTATTAGTAATGACAAATCAGCAAAAAATTACATTTGATCCAAAAAGTTTTCTGAACAAATAGTTTGACTATGTACCTATACAAACATTTTTGTTTATCTATGTAACACTAAAAAAGGAAACTTTATGATAGGAAAACACAAGGAATTTGAATATATTCCTTGGGAAAACTTGTTTGGATTTTGGACTTCGACAGTTATCATTATCAATGCCTCTTAATCTCTCCTAATGGTACCTAATTCTGATAATTTTTAGCTACTGTGTGTGAATTGTGAATTATGAGATTCTCATACCTTTGACCTCCTCACCTCATCTGAAGCACGTTAGCACGTGGTGGTGAAGAAATAACAATTGTAAGCAATTATTTTAACTTCCTGGGCCACAGGTTACCTAATGAAGTACCTAATATACTACGCGTCATGATGGATAGTGGCTACCAGAGGAAATGCTTGCGCGACCACCAGCATCAATGGTACAAGGGCGAACTTAATGCTATAAAGCATTATCTTCCAGATAACCTTTGTGTATTGTGGACATAAGATGTGTCAGTAGTGCACGGGACAGGAAAACATAGAGATACATTAAACCTAATTAATTTTTTTTTTTGTGTATTGACCAAATTTTAAATCAGAAAATCAATAACGTCAGTTGACAAAAACGTTAAATACACAAAAACGTGTCGAGTAAAATGCCCACCAATATTTATTTACGGTAGTAGGTACGTAGAGGTACGCGTAGGTACTTACTACATTATTCGAATAACAAATTATTCCGAATCATGATTCAACACCGGTAACTTAACCGCAGCAACATGATACTATGTGAATGTTCGTGTAATCGATAGTACAGACGTAACACTTATAATTTTACGTGTCGACCCCAATTAAAGTTTGTTTTTAACACCTCTGTATACCGATTCTAATCGTTTTTTTTTATTTCGATGCAGATTTTGGCTGACTCATGCTCATATTTTGTGGTGGACGGGTTGAACCGGATTGTTTTATAAATTGCATTCACAGGGAATACCGGAAACCGGCGCCGACTATTAACCGGCATTGTTGCCTTAGAAAAAAACTAACATTTGATAGAAATCTTTACATAGTCTTTGTTCACAGCATTGTATTTTGTATCGTCAAATAAATAAAAGTTAAAATCTTCTTATTGGAATAACGGAGATACTTTGAACCACCGAAAAAGCAACTGATTTTGAAATATAAATAATATATATTCTATGAATCGAGCATTACAATAATCCGTATTATTATTTTTGACTTATTTTGTTTTATAAAAAAGTTAAATTATTTTTTAATTTAAAGAATATTTTGAAACCAATTATGGTTTGTGTTGCATTGACACGACTCGAAGTGGTGCACATGTTAAACTTACGGTAGTAAACATAGCAGGCACTATTGCAATACTAGCGTAGGTACTAAAATAAATTACTAATTTAGAGGTTATCTAGTTTATATTAAATCTAATCAATAATTATAATTTATATTCTATTGATTCCAAAACTGAAACTGCGGTGCTAGAATAACATAGGCAAACCTAAAACTTTTGAATCCTGGTAATTCTATTGACTTCTTGGATTGTACCTGTTTCTTGGTGTTTATTTCCGGTAAGCATAGGCGCCGATATACGGCCAACTGCAACCTGCAAATCCTGCAATACGCGACCTTCGTTCTAAAGGTGTATAGGGTTGTCCGTATTGATTTTTAAACCCTATAAATGTTGCCAAGTGAGGGAAGTCGGGGTGAACGCTCTCGCAAGCACGCTCACAATGAAACCGCTTGCCAAAACGGGCACCATCTGCCTTGATGCAGTCTGTGAACCTTTTCAATGTCAACGGGTTTTTTAATTTTAAAACTTTGCAACTGTCGGGTTTGTTGGTGATTCATCATTTTAATAAACAAAATAACTGTCGTCGAATCTTTGTTCGGACACCGAAACAATAATTCCTAGTTTTGCATTCGACCTCTAACGTTGTTGCTTTTAGAACGGGGGCAAAGTACCTACTGCTGGGTTATCGCCAAGAGCCAAAACACACATCTTAGTATACCTACTAATCAAATACAAAGTATTTTATGGTCATCGAAGGTCAATGATAAACAATACTTCACAGATCATGTTATTCGAGTTTAAATAAAAAGAGCAATGCAATAAACAAAAGTAGTCTTGAAACAGGTATTTTCTATCTGAATAGCAGGGTCTAGTAATTCTGTCTGTTGTAAACATTTCTGGCTGCGCGTCGGTTTGCGAAAAATCAATAGCACCTTTGATTTCGCACGGATCCCGATTTACCTTCTATCACAGAACACATAATTTTCATTCACCATTGTCACGTCAGCTGAAGATGATATCAATCTTTATTCCTTATTCGTGATCGTGTTCTGTTTAGCACTCTATAATATTAGACTGCTGCAGTCAATAGTAGATTCAGTCCAGAGTTATCCCAGCAAGATCGATAAAAGATTCGCATGCTTACCGTCCAACATGGACCGACGAGATGTCTGCTCATCGTCGAACTCCTCCAAGCCTCCAGGCTTGTCCTTCACTATATCCATGGTACACTGCACTTATAACACTTCAATTACATCACAGACGATCGCACTTTCTTCCGCATGTTTTGATGCGCATTTGAAATCTAAATTATGAATGAGCACTGACGAGTGTGAAATTGAGGATTTAGAAGTCGCAAGCGGGTAGTCGCGGTAGCCGTAAGCAAATAACTGGTCTCGAATCGACCGGTCGACCGCCCGCCCCGTTCAATGTCAGGTATCGAATTGACGATCAATTATGCGACATAGTGTCGTTAAAGAGGAGTTAAATGTCGCAACTTCGCAAGTCGCCTCGTGTCTCGGGCACATGCGTTCCGGAGGGTGCCAGGGCTGAGGCTGGCCGCCAGTCGGCGCATGCGCGAGGGGGAGACGCTCGTATCGATGGCGCCGGGACACCCGCCTCACTGACGCTGACGGTAGCAAGGAACCCTCTCAGATGGAAATTAATTGAGCAATCAGCAGTAACGTCACGCGCTCAAGGCAAGGCAACAGCTACGCGCCGACCCGTCAATAATTTATTATCATTTACTTCAAGGAAAAACTTTGCATGACTTAGAGCGTGACTTATGAAAGGCTTATATTTTATCTCCAATAAAATAAATCCCCGTCACAATTTATACCTATTTTTAACGGTATTCGATTCAAATAGAAATAATCACTCACCTTTATGATAAGTAGGTTAGGAACCGATTAGTTTTAGTTGCCACGATGAGGCAAGTCGGTAATTGAAATAGAAAGTAAACACAAGCGCCTGCGCATTTGGTAGATAGAAAAACCACATGGAGTTGCTGTATCGAAGTTTGCAGGCGCTGGTAAGTAAAGTTAAATAATGGAAGCTGGATTTGACATAGACAAAACGGCCTGAACCACTGATCCATTTAGGCCTTAGGGTATATTAAATACATATTTCATTTTATTAATCTTTACACATATTACATGCTCTTAGATACGTCAAGTAGTTACAATGTATTTTATGAAAGGAAGTCCCTGAATTAATAACATAAAAGGGGTAGACTGTAGATAAGATACGGCAGAGCACAACTTGAAATAAACAACTGAAAAATAAGGTTTTCATTACAATAAAAACTAGGCTTAGGTACCTAAGTATGAAATGAAGGTACCTAAAATAAAGTTTATGATGATTGCCTTATGTTTATGATTGCATTCTTGCCTTGCAAATCTGTGCTGTCATCTTCTTAAAAAACTTAAGACGAAGACAAGAGCTAATGTGACTCTCGCTCGCACGTTTTGACTTGTTGAAAGATATAAAATCACTAAACCCGTTTTCGAAAAATCGCAAACAACTATTTTGTGTGCAATCACATTGCGCACAGTTTAGTAAATCATTTTGATCGATACAAGTTTTCCTACTTAAAAGTTTGCTTTTCTAGTTTTCCTACATAAGCAAACTTTTGAGTAGGAAAACTTGCATCAATCAAAATGTAATTTTTACCAAATTATGCGCAATGTGATTGCACACAAAATGGTTGTTTGCAATTTTTCAAAATTGGAATTTGTGATTTTATATCTTTCAAAATGTCGAATCGTGCGAGCGAGAGAAAAGTTAGGTGTTGTCAACGCCTTAAGCGGCAGGTACTTATTTTAAAAACAAATTGGTGACATCATTGCAAAACATGTTGATTTAGTGATGTCAAGTTCAATTTGGTCGAAGAGGTCGACTATAACCTGTTACAAAGGGTCAAGTCACGGTTTCTAATAAATAATGATTCGCCGAACGAATTGGTTAGAAATTATTTTTTTACTTTGGATAACTGTCTCATAAATTAACGGACATCCAGTGCAGTGAGAATATGAACATGGCATAGTTATGGTAATGGCATTTAGGATGGTAATAAGACGACCTAATAACTAATAGGTATAGTAGTAGTTAGGTACATACCTCTTTGTAAATAAATTCGTTCAGGAAAGTACCTACTACATACGAGTACTAGGTACTAGTTATGCTCACATTGCTGTATTCAGATGTAAAGGGTTTGAACCAAAAAACAATTTCTTGCTAATTTTCATGATTATTCGTATGTTTTTTATAAAGTTTTAAAGTTTACTTGCGAGGCCAGAGAATTTGCCTACAGTGCCTAATCGGTAATGCAGGTTTGGGCATGTAGACGGGATAGGTATATGAAAGGAGATTAACGAAACAAGCGCATCAGACGAGCGTGTAGGGACTGTTGGGAAGTGAAGATATTATTATCTGGACCTGATGACAGCCATTTTAGAGAAAGGCCAGGTCAAGAGTACCCTAACCAACGAGCATGAATGAAGAATGTTATAGATAGATAGATAGATAACTCTTTATTGTTCACCACACAGAAACATAGTACAGAGTAAAAGCATACATTTAAGGTAAAACAATGGGCGACCTTATCGCTGAGAGCGATCTCTTCCAGGCAACCTTGGAAGGATAAGAACTAATCAGAAATTGACGGTTTGACGGTTATACGAGGGAATGAAGCGAAAGAGGATGTCAGGAGCGGAGCAAGTGGAAATCCGTGCTCTGCTTACCCCTATAGAAAATAAGCGTGATTTTTTGTATGATGTACTTTTATAGGTAGGTAATTATACATAAATATAATGGAGCCCTGCTTATAAGTTTCTACCACACCGAGACAGAAGCACAGAACTGCAGAGAATACAATCCCGATATTTTTGGGATCAGAAAACAGCCTGGATTCCGGGATCCCGCACTCAGGAACCTGGGGTTTTATATCCGTACTTCTGTGAGACTGCTGAACACACTATTGGTCACGTTGAACTGGCACCAGGATTTACCTAATTTTAAGACTCAAAGTGATCATTGTGTTTCAACTGCATAAATACCTTTTGCTGACTTCCTATACACTCGTAAATCTTTCGAGAATGCATCATTAGCAGAGTAATAAATCGGTTTTCGATAGCTATCGGCATCGATAACGAAACCCCAAATAGAAATAAATTAATTGTATCAACTTCCGGCCTGGTTAACAATCAGGTAAAATAAAAGAATCTGTAGAACTGTATCTAATACAGTTTAGTGAGTTATGTAATTTGAAGCACCTCGCGCTAATTTCTTTTATAATATGAAAGAGGTTAGGTTTTCCCAATAAGTAAACATGGTATTACAAACAAGCATGCGAATCGTATTAGTTTTCTAGCAGCTGCGATGGACTTTCAAACTGTCATGTTTGGAACACTGGAAAGTGTGGATATGAGCCAAATGTATCTAATGCACCTAATATTTACCTAGGTAGGTACCTCGGAATAGGCACTCCCTTAATTTTTTAAGGTGCCAGCTTCATCAGGTGATATGATTTATTGTTCTAAGCTTTTCGAAGTTAGATTGTTTTTTAAAGAAATCATCTGCATGTTTCATTAATAGCTGAAAATCTCAATTCATCTATTAACTCCCTTTAACCTAGCAGATTAAAAATCTGACTGACTTTACATTTTTGAGACTTTGACAAAAAAGGACACGGGGACTCTAAATTCCTTGCAAGGGTATCCTCTGGTTTGTGTTCTTTGCTTTGGAAATAAAGAAGTGTTTTTCAATGAAAAGTATCCTCAGACGAGATAGAACAAAATTATTTTGGAGCAAATTATATTGGCTAGATTCTCTGCAAGTAGTTAACGGTTTGATAGCAACACAATAAAATTAATCGTACGAATTCCGAACTGAGACCGTTTACACAATAAATAACCATTCACACCGCGACTGAACAATGGCTTCATTATTAAATGGCTCAGCGAAAGCCATTGCGCAATGTCATGTAAACGACCATTAAAATAATTAATAGCTAAGTAATGAATTACATCACAAGACTCCTTTGATTCGGGTTCGGCTGCTGTTTGATGATCTTTGGTAATCTAACAATTAAATTGACTATTCGTGACAATACGTAACCGTTTAACGTGGGTGGGTAGGGTAATGAGGCTTATAATATATTAAACTGGTGATTGGCTTACATGATTCTACCCACATAGAAAAAAAAGTGGCATTACTGTCGATTCTTAGCCCAGGCCAGAGACGGGAGATCTAAGAAGGCCACATTGAACATTTCATCTGTTTTCAATTTATTTCTCGGAATCCTATCAGATACCTAACAATTCCTCTAAAAATTCAGAAAATGGTAATGAAGAGTGAATCGTATGCAATTCAGCTTCATCCCGTGTTAGCAGGATTCTATTTCTGCAAGATGTTCAAGTGCCTAACAAAAAAAGGGTTTGAGCACGAATTGGTATTTGCAAGTCAATGCTAAGACCAATTCGTGCCAGGTCAATGCAGCAGCATGAATTCATATTTGGCATTCTCAGTGGATCTCTGTAAACATATACCGTCTTATTATAAAAATGTGAGTTAGACTAGGCTTAAGCCAGGACTAACTGGTCCGTGGTCTAACTTTGATACCGAAGTTGGTCCCTGCTCTATAGAAAAATCAAAGACTTAGACCAGACGTTATTATAAAACGGAGTTTATCCCCTAAACCACGGTTTAAAGATAAACCCGAACGACCCCTAGTTTAAGTATGGTCTAACTAATAAAAATCTCATTTTGCCAAATTTTATTTGGTTTCCCACATAAGTTTACTCAATAAAACAACTTGTAGCACTGCATTATCCATCACTGCATTATACATTTCAAACTCTAGACTCCGATCTAAATTTGAAATGTCAAAACGCATGGGTTGCCACGAATTTGTCAATATCAAGTTGATAACGAGATTTAAAACAAAAAGGCGGAGATCTGAATCAAGAAGAGAAACTAAAAATTGATTCGTTAAAACGAAAGACGAGGTAGTATGCGCATATGACTTTAGCCTGCGGCAAGAGAGTACAGTTATACCAACTTATCTAAGCCGGTCTGAAGTTAGCTGTTTAGAGAATTCTCGATTAACTATTGGCCATTTATGCACAAGCGGCTAACTTCAGACCGGCTCAGATAAGTTGGTGATTCCAAAATGAATGAACGATTGATTGCCATAATTTGTTATAGTCTGTGGATATTTGTTGAATGATTATGTTCTGTGATGATGAATCATGGACTATCTCAGGTACTATGTAGTCTTCGACTAAAGTGTCTTTTGTAATACGAAAATGATAAACCTGAGATGATCCTAAATTTATGAGATAAACCAGGTTTAAGTTGTTTATAATAAGAAAACGTGACTTGAGCTAGGCTAGGTGACCCAGGTTTGATTTGTTTATAATAAGGCTGATATTATTTAACAATCGCACACACAACACATTTCCTTTTTCTTTACAAAATTCACTGGTAACTAACGAAATTAAACCTATCACATCTACTCCAATCAAATGTTTTAAATCTAACTGAAACTTAAATCTAACGCTTTATAATAATCTTGAAAATACGCAAAATGAGCACCGGTGGTCTAGTGGGAGTGACCCCGCCTTCCGATCGTAAGGTCGCAGGTTCGAATCCGGTCGTGCACCAATGGATTTTTCTATCGAAAAATTTATGTGCGCAATGCCAGTGCTCTTAAACGGTGAAGGAAAACATCGTGAGGAAACCAGTTAGTATTCTAACAGCGGCGATGGGCAAAATGTGGGTATGTGCCAAATGTAATGTTTGGACGTACCTCTGACTACCCCCCTTAGACATCCTCAAAGAATCTTGAATTAGTACCTACTTGGTACTGGGAGATCTGAAGGGATATCTACCGTACCTGGGGATCAAAGTCGTGAAGCTGTTTCAGTTTCAGTTTTTGAAAATACGTATAAAAATCAAGAGCGAAATCTCCTACAAGTATTTTTATCCTTACATTATGCCTCCAAAAAGATAAATTGTATCTTACAAACACAGTACATACATACAGTACAGTAAAAAACATTTTGTAATAAATACAATTTTTTTATTACCTTGATACCTATTTGGTGTTTGCTGAATGCTAATCAAATATACCTACCTAGCACTACAGAATTTTGTATACATATTTTTCATTTCTTGTTGCCCTTTTTCGTGTACGACTAAATTAAAAACATAAGATTTTTTAACACAATCTATGTAGGTAAATATACCTACATGACCTGACACATTAATCATCAACTTCCTAATCCCCTTACAATTTTTATTAATTTGATGGCTCAATGTTTCCTACCAAAAAAGTTTGGATTATGTTCTGATTGCGAGACTGATGTGTGTGGGTACCTAGCCAGTGTTTTTTCTACAGTATGCCTATACATATAGCAGTCATTAAAAAGTAATAACGTTGGTGCTTCCACAATCACCATCATATTCACACGATAGCTTCAATACCAACGTGGTTTGTATCGTCAACAACGGCAAGTTTTGTATTTTTTTGAGTTTATTTTATAACCGCTATTGTTTTTGTCATGGATATGTGGATATGACTTATTTTCAACCGCCAAGCGATCATATCGACCTCAATATCGCTCTGAATAATAACAAATATTACATTTAATCAGTGATGTAAACATAAGATGGCACTTTAGAATTCATACGCACGTGCTAAATAACTGAAATGCATAATTATTGTTGAAACATCTGATATTATTATTTTCTGATTCATTGATTCACAGCAATTTTTATTAGGTATATGAAAAACTAGGTTCCGGTAAAGTGGGGCTATGTATATGGGGTAAATTTGGAATCAAGGGGTTATTTGGAAAGCTCTGGATTATTAATTTTTCCTACGAAGATTTTTCTTAATTCTAGATATTGAGTATAAAACTTACTTAGCGAATAAAACTTATAATTCAGTGTTCCAAACAACCTCTTGAATCCCAAATAGCCCCACCTTACGATACCTACTATATAAAAAAACAAAAACTTTTTTTTTGTAGACTGTCTGAAGTAGATGTAGGTAGTTAGCTGTTTGTATCATCGTTCTCACATCTGAATAATGAGCTAAGAAGCCGCGGCAGTTAATGAAGTAGATATCGATAGTTAGTACACGCGATTTAAAAACAATGCCTTCGTTCGTTTAATGGTTGCCTACTTGGCTGGACTAACTCAGCTGGGAAACTATCCTATCCTACTAATATTATAAACGTGAAAGTTTGTATGGATGGATGGAAGATAAAAAAAAAGAATTTATGTGTAACATACTTACATACATACCTACAAAAGAAAAAGAAGAAGAAGAGCTGAAGTATGAGGTAATATAGTGAGATAAAATACCATAGAAATAACTAAAACTATAAAGATTTATTGACATGAGAGTAAGTATGGTTTTTATGCTTTCTGGGATCGCCGTGAAGTTATTTTACCCTTTCTAATGTTACGTCATACAGTATGCAACTCAAAACAATTAAAATTATGGGTTATTTATTTTCTACCTAACGAACCTAGTTCATCCGGCATCATTAAGTCGATAATCGATAACTTTACATAAAATTGATTGAAATACATCAATGTTATGATCGAGTAATAGTCAATATCGAATGCAATCATCTTCTTCTTGTTCTCTCATGACTCCTGTCCGTCAGTCGATAGACAATCTTGATGAAATTGGTGGCGGTTTCCTTCAAAACTTACGACACATTTCGTTCAAATCAGGATACCACATAACCCCTATATGACACAGTCTTCTCTCAGTCCAAATATGTAGTAAAGTTTGTGCTAAGACTTCAGGTATAATGTTGGTTAAACACCACCGAAATTACACAACGCAACTCAAAACAGCACCGAAAAACGATTAAAATAAAAAAGCTATGTTGCTTCCCAAAATTACGGAAAACAAAGCCAAATAATCGTCAATATCGAATGCAATAATCGATCGTAATCGATCAAAGTGTGTCACTGAGTCACCTCGCATCACCAAACGTCACCTGTCGGCTGTCACAAAAATGTGCAAGTGACATAACGGAACGGACGCACGTATACAAACCAAAAGCCGGACGACACTGTGCCCGCCGCACTCAAAAACAGGAAACGCAATCATTATGTAGTACGAAGAATAAACTTGAGCTAAGTAGGTAATGCACGATGGGTGCGATGACCACATTTAGCTACATTAGGATAACCTACCAGTGGTTACAGTGCCAAACTAGCTGTTCAACTACAGTAAGCTATAAGACGCAAAAAAACTTCTAACATTTCGCTTGCTTATTTCGCTACTTGCTCTATAAAGCGTAAACTTGTATTACTAAGACCCCAGGTGTCCAAAAGTATAATCTCTAAAAGCTTTTTAAAATGTACTGTCAAAAAAGGTCAAAAATCAGCAGGTATAGGTAGTATATATCTGAAGAGGTCGATGGTCAATGCAGGATTTTTGTAACCACTCAAGTTATGCAAGTAATTGGCCTCAATTACCCTGGTTTCATTTACCATATTAAAAACCAATGTAGCTCGCAGGAAATCACGTACAATGTCCGTTTAAGCCACCTACTGAAACACTAAACTTACTTACTGATGACTTTTTAAGTAATCAGATAATGTACTTGGTAGCACTTTGGTTAGTGTTGAAACTTGGGTCAGTCGAATACAGACTGTACACAATTATAATATTGCTACCAAGAATTTTATTTCCATTTTCTCCGCAGTAATACACATAAAATAATAATTAGAAATTTTCGTGGGTTCAACCAATCTTCAAATCCAAAAATATTGTAAGAACTTTTAAGAAATAGTGAGGGGGTATTGGGCAAATAGATATAGATGCTAGAATCGATGCTTCTGGTGCTGCATACAAAATCATCATGTAAAAATTAGTGATGATATATTGAGCAATCATTTGGCTGAATTTCAGAATACCTACAGAATCAAATGGTCTATTGATAGCAGCCGCCCCGCCTTCCAATTATATTCCGATTCTATATTATAGACCTATTACATGACATAATATGACATGATTTTGGCTGGTAGCTTTCTTTTCACACCTAATAAATTCCCAAAAACGGCTTTCCCCTAAGCCTTCCTACCAATGCATGGTTGTTCTTAGAGCCTGCTGATTGAGTGGATTGGCTGTGTAGTTTTATTATCTTTTACACTAGCTCATCCCGCGGCTCCACACCAAAGGGGTGACCCTTTGGGGTAGAATTTTGAAAAATCCTTCCCTGGTGGGTGCCTACGTCATAAGAGGAATACGTGTGCGAAATTTCATGTTTCTAGCCCTAAGGGTTTGGGGGTTGTCATCAGTCAATTACTTTTACCTTTTATAGATGGACTAGCTGATCCCGCGGCTTTGCTCGCGCTCGTTTACTTTGAAAATCTCATACAAACTTTCATCCCCTATTTTATCCCCTTGGGGTAGAATTGATCGAAATCCTTTCTTAGCGGATGCCCACGTCATAACATCTACCTGCATGCCAAATTTCAGCCCGTTCCGTCCAGTGGTTTGGGCTGTGCGTTGATAGATCACTATGTCAGTCAGTCAGTCAGTCACCTTTGAGTTATATATATTTAGATTTTAAGGCCGTGGATTCAAAACTGAAAGTGCACTGATGGCTTTTTCTGTTCAAAAATGTACCAGTACTCAAACGGTGAAGGAAAACATCATGAGGAATCTGACATGTCGTAGAACCTAAAATTTCTAAAACATGTGACAAGTGCTTGAAAGGAGCCTCTTCGCGAAGGCGCACTTGACACCTTTCCATCACACCGTTTCGAAAGTAGGTCTAAGAAAGGTCTAAGATAAGATAAGATGAATTGGAGGGAAGCTTCTCTAATGTATAATAGGTTGGATTCATAGAAAACGTTGAAAAGTTGCGCTGGATTTCTTATGTAATCTAGTATCTAGTATCTATCATATAAATCTAGTATCTTGGATATAATGAACAATGCGTAAGAAATGAACCCTCTTTTCCATTGTCATTTACTTTTAATTGGTGAGTATTTACTCTCTTATTTATATGTCATAAAACGCGAACACAATAGCATCTCAATTAATAATTAAGAGGCTATTACGAAAGCTAAATTGAGATGCTGTTATAAAATGCACATAAATTCATAATGTTTTTATTAAAAGTCAAAACAATATTACGCAATGATGACAACTTGCGATGGATCAGACAGACTGACACAAAGATCCTACTTAGACTAGCACTTATGATAGTATCTCTGATACCTACCTCAAAGGTTTTTTATGTCCCAGAAGTTATTACATAAACGAGTAGGATTTGAACCCACAACTTTCCCCTTAACTTGCTACGGGGCTTCGCTAACCACCTTGGGATTCGCACTGGTCGAGTACCGAGTCGAGTATCACCTCCCACCACGGTATTTTGGTGTTATCGGCCAACCAGTGAGCACGGACGCGTGGTGGGAGGTGCTACTTATGTCCGTGATAAAAAAAATATGGTGTAGTAAACACTAAACCATATTATACCATATATACCTGTATTGTATTGCTGTATGTTATACTTAATTTCTAGCAGTTATATTGAAACAATGCTCCAACCATATAAATAGGAAGAATTTGAACTATTACCTGCTGTTCCATATGTAAATACGGCCTGAAAGTGTATTTAGAACGAAGAAAGTCATCGAAATGTAGCAGGAAGTAGAATTCGCAGACGAAATGAACCAAACTTTGCCTAGTTAGCTAAGATTTGTATACAAATATATCGTAAAATGTTATTTGTATTATAATTTTTAAACTAGATTTGGCATTATTTCAATCAACCTTGCAAAAACTATATTTTTATACCTTTATAGATTTGGATAAAAAAACAAGAGCATATTAATTGTGTAGGCATTTGTCGTTTTTTAAAAATTCTTGAAACAAACTATATTAAACTTTAATAATTGTTTATTTATTTTAAATTATATTTTTGAACAGAAAAACTTATCAGTGCACGATCGGTTTTGAACCAACGACCTTAGGATCAGTTGTCGGTGTCGCTACCACTAGACCACCAGTGCTCTGTTAATTAAAGTTTAGTGTAAATAATTAACAAGTTAGTTATAAAACTAACTTTACTACACACTTATCCATAAATTCTAAGGGTAGGTACCTACCTACCTAGTAGCCAGCTAAGTTGTATGAAGTTGCGCGGACGCAGCTTTCGTCGACCATTCAGTTCCATTAGCACGGTTCTTAACGTTTTCGAATCGGAATAGCGCTTTTGTTAGAATGAGTCAAATAATAACTATCTGACTCATTCTGAAGTTTTAAGTTATGTCCCGCACGATAAGGACTGACGCGACGTGCCCTACTGCCTTGCGTCCATCAACTTGAGGCATACCCCCATGTGCTCAATTTCACGGCATTCACACCTCAAACTAGAACAAGAAAATGGCCTGGAAAGGGACTAAATAAACGATTTACTGGAAGCTTCTAAGCAGAATTATAAAGAAGAAATAATAGTAGTAGATACCTATACCTGATAAAAATTGGGGAGACCTTTGCCCAGCAGTGGGACAGTACAGGTTAACCAAAAAAAACTTATTGGAACATTACTCGTATCATTGATGTTCACTGTATTTTGTGAATTTGCTATGCAGACTCGATAACGTGAGAAACTATTGCTCTGATGTCTTGCGTCCCGGAAAGCAAGATAAATCACTTTACATTTGAAAGGTAACCAATTTGTATAATACAGCATGAAAGCGGAGTCATTTTGTATGATAAGTTGTTACAAAATAGTAAGATTATAGATAAAGGTAAGTACTTTACTTTTTAAAATAATGGAACTCATGGTGTTTGCGTAATACCTAATACAGCTATAACATTTGATTTTTTGTTTAAACTGCCATTTCGTGTGAATACTATCCTAATATTATAAATGCGAAAGTTTGTCAAGTAAGTATGGATGGATGTTTGTTACTATATTACTCCAAAACGGCTGAACGGATATCGGTGAAAATTTGCACAGAGATATATTATCGTCTGGAATAACACATAGGCTACTTGTTATCCCGTGGGAATACTGGAATTAAAAACTACGCGGGTGAAACCGTGGGGCGCAACTAGTAAGATATAAAATTGTATAACTGCTTAAAAATTCATACTTTGTGTTTTTTTTATGATCGTAACGGGAATATTTAGTCTAAAAATAAATCCCTATCCAACGTTTTAGTTTCTTTTATATTTTTTTATTAACGAATAGTGACAAGACTTTTAGGACTTTTAGACTTTTATTTTAAGCAAGGTTCAGTCAATTTTAAAACAGTACAAACGCTTCTAGGAAGGCTTATGAGCTGTTTGTAAGTACCTAGATGTGAAAAGAAAGCTAGAAGCGGGAGCGGAGCCTGTTATATGTATTATTGTTAGGTATGAGACATAGAGCGAGTCTGAGCTCATAGCAATGTTGATAAACCCTAACTCAGATTCACTACCCACTCTACCTAGCCTATCAACCAATCAGATTGGTACACCGGGCGCCTACAATCATGATTTAACCTCTCGTACGTTTTGACACGGATCCGTGTTTACACCGTCAACTGTTTTGGCACGGATCTGTGCTAGAGTGACTTTCGCTAGTTTTTACACGATTTTAATATTTAACCTAATGAAAACAGTGCTCAGAATAGCTTGAATCGAAGCAGGATAAACTAATCTACCACAGACAACAGTCACTTGGTATATTTGAAGCACCAGTACTTCATACGAGTGCATTCAAATTGACTCACTTCACGCGGCTGTACTGTGCGAAGCGGTGCGAAGAGTGCTACAGTGATTTATCCAATTTTAACCACAAAATCAAGAAAAAGGTAAGTAAATGTTTTGATAATTGTTCTTTAGTATATCTAGATGCTACTTGTTCAAATCAAACATGTAAAATAGGTACAACTTTCGAGTATTCCTTCGAAAAAACCTCCTCATCTAAGTAACCGTTATTGCAAACTTTATTTTCTTTATGTTTACAATGATTTTGCGTAAGATTGTTCATAGTATTTTATATCATCTAAAAGGAAATTTCAATAGGATTACAAATTCGTTGTCATTATTTCGCATTATTCATATTTTTATGATAAAATTACGCATTTTACGTACCAACTGTTCAAATACACGCACACATATGCAGTTAAAATGGCGGATGTTTTGTGTGCGCACATACTCTTCGTCATCTGTTATAGAGGATGTTCAAAAATTCTTTGATTTTTTTATAATGCCATGATATTTGATACCTATTATTATGATTGATAAAAAAATAAATAATTTCTCTAGAAATAATCAAAATTGAAGTGTCTGTAATGTCGAAATATCGAATCTCGATAGAGATAGGTGGATAGGTATCCTACCTAGGTGCGGTAAATATATAGGTACGGTGCTAAAACATTTATATAACTATCTGATGGAACAAGCAGATTTTCCACCTGATGTTGAGTGGTAACCATCACCTATAACAAAGCATTGCTTCGTAAGTCACGCACGATAGGAACGTGCCCTACGATGCGTGCCATACTGCATCAAATACTTTTTTACTGCTAGGTACTACTGACTAAATTGTAATTTGTCATACCTACCAACATAAGGTCCGATTTTATATTTTTTGCGTAAGTAGGTAGGTAGGTACCTATCTACTTTTTGTCCTCGCCAGTCGCTACCTATGTACCCATATGGTGACCAAAATAAATCCCGCTTTGAGTTTGCCGACAAAAATAAAACAGCCAAGCAAAATTTTACCCAATGTTCACGAAACTAGGAATCACCGATGACATACCTACCTACTGCCTTGTCATCCATTCCTTTGAATTTGCCGAAAAAGATTAGACAAAATTAGACCTAATCAGAATACGGATAACAATTGAATTTGGTTGTTAGTTCCGTAAAAAATCGGCACCACTTGCGGCAGGTGCTTTACACAATAATGAGCTTCAATGTGCCAATGTTAAGGTACATAATAGAATGTAGAGATTACATGTCGGCGTTTTAGTAAAGGGTTTATGCGCATGCGATGAAAGACATTCTATATTACACCTTGGGTTACATATGGATGTTTTAGTAGGGATCCAATTTTTTCTAGTGATAAATATAATAGTACATATTGTTACTCAGGGATAATGTATTTAGCTTTGTTATGGTTTAAGAATTTTTGAAATTGGACCAGTAGTTTCTGAGCCTATTTGTTCCATATACAAAAATACAAAGGATTCCTCTTTATTATTGTGGTGTAAAATTAGTAAGTATAGGCAGTGTAATTTTAAGTACTAAAATAAACTTTTTTGATGATTTTATTGTTTTATTTCTATAGAAACCTTACAATACAACCTAGGAAAATTTTGCTTTCTTTTCCATCACAATGTATACCAAAACGTGTTGGTACCTATATTGTATCAAATTACAGAACAACAACATATTATTCATACTTTTTTATCAAACACAATATTTTTGTACTCAGTGAAGCGTCTGTCGCGGCGATTGCATTGTCAAGAGACCACGTCACCAGACGCCCGTTTATGTATAAGAATATTAACTATATTTTTTTATGTTATAGCAAAAAAAAACCTACAGAAAAGTTGTTTGGTAAAAAAAAAATTGTTTTTATTTTTATGATATAAGTAATATGTTAAATTATAATTTTTTACTACCTACAACAATAAAACAATACAAAAGATAATATTACAGTAAGTAGTGGGTAGGTAGTAGATACAACTACAAAAGCTATATGTTTTCACGATTAGGTAGGTACACTTCGTAAAATATTCATAACTCATGTGCGCTTGAACGAACCCAAAAATAAACATACTGTATAGTCTGCCAGATACGTGACAAGACAGACTAAGGAACTAATGCACTAGCACAGATCTGTGTCAAAACAGACGCGGTAATTTGGGATCGCACAGATCTGTGACACGCCAGACGCGGGGATTTGCGATCCACGCACACATGCAAGAAATTATGAATTATTGCTAGTTTGGAACCCCACTTTATTTTACCCTTTTTCTTTAGTATTTTCTATAAAAACAGTGGTGCTAAATACCCCAAAATAAAAGTAAATTTATTCTACTTTATGGCAATACCACTTTTGTGCGGCACAGATACCAAATATATTCAGAATAATCGGATGAAGTGTAGGCTATGTAAACTGGGTATAGGTCTAGTTTATTTACTCTAAAATTAATTTCTGACGTCTATTCTGCAGTGTAATCAATTTTATGTGGAAAAAGATATACTAGTTACGTAAATAAATGCTTTTCACTAGCTCAAACCAAGTAATTACGTGATTGGGAGGACCAAAAGTTCAGTTTCAAGACACTGTCAGCGGCGTTCATTGTGTATCTCATTTGTACTTTTCAAATTGGAATTGATCTTTCAATTTATTCTAGACGTTCTATTGTTTTCATATCATTGGATTCGTATATCAATTACCTTTGTTTCTAAATAAAACAAACCACTTTGAAATAAAGTTTTATTGCAAATAACAGCAAATTCATACAGCGGAACCATTTTCAACCATTGAGTCGGCGTCAAGAGCCTCTGGAATATTATTTTAACATTATTTACCAATGAAGTATAGTTAAAAACGTACATTAGGTATCTGACTTTCGATACCATTTGCCAGATTCATAGTGATTCATACATTTTTATGCAAAAAAAAAATATAAACGGGCGCCTGGTGACGTGGTCTCTTTACGTGCAATCGGCGCCACAGACGTGCGTTTTTTCTCGCGGGCGATCTCAACGTACGAGAGGTTAATTCCATGATGTTCCCACAACTTTCCCCGAGGGCCAAGGATCGGTCACGAATGTATCGCTCATCGAGACGGGAATCGAGTAATCGATTCGATACACTGGGACATGCAATCATATCGGTGAGTGTACAAAAACTGGTTTTACTGGCTGACATGTAAATATTTTGATCTGTTCGCTGGTATAGAAAAACAGTTGAGTTGAGAAAATACTAAATTAAGAAAGGTAGGAGGAAAAAGCTTTTATTTATACTAGGTATACCAGTTTTTAAGACGACATCGTCTAAGTTTATCCTAAAATGTTGAAAAAATGTATGTCCACCCATGCGAAGCTGCGGCAGGCAGGTCGCTAGATGCCTACCGCCATGGCAAGATGGTGCATGCAAACGCAACCCCATCTCGTTATATCTACATCTACCTTTTGCAGAGGATGGCTCAGGGCGGTGTTTAAGTGGGTTCGAAACCCCACATTACAAAGATAATACAGTATTGTATCATAACACGATATGCTTACATAATAAATCAACAATAGGCAATAAACCGATTCAGTTTTTATACATCCACAATAAAGATACTTGAACATAAATAAATAGTTGTATATTGATATATCTAGGGCCGTAGACCGTGGGAAACTTTCACGTGATATTTAGCATCGAAAGTCGAGTAGTAAAGTCAGGGGTCTTTCTGTAAACTAGCGATCCACCCCGGCTTCGCATGGGTGTTTCTATATCCTACTAATCCTATCCTACTAATATTATGAACGCGAAAGTTTGTAAGTATGGATGGATGTTTGTTACTCTTTCACGCCGGAACGGTTGAACGGATCTGGATGAAACTCGGCAGAGACATAGATTATAGTCTGGAATAACACATAGGCTACTTTTTATCCCGTGGGAATATCGGGATTTAAATCTGCGCGGGTGAAATCGCGGCGTGCAACTAGTTATACATGATTTAACCATTATAAACGTAGTTTTAAAGATCACAGGGATAGGATGTCTATATATTTTTCCCTCGGAGTTACGACATGGGGTCCTTCAAAAGGCGGGTTTATCTCCTCTTAAAAGGCCGGCAGCGCATCGGCAACGCCTCTGGTGTTTCAGGTGTTTATGGGCGACGGTGACCTTTTTCCATCAGGTGTTTTTTTTACAAAGATGAATTTTCTGTATCTGTATAAAAATACAATAAAGAATAAAGTCATTTCTAAAAATTGCCCAAATTGACCAAATTATTGTCCAGTTTTTCAATTTGGGCAATTTTTCGAATTTGCTTTTTTAGCCCATCAATAATGTTGGCGGAGCGTTAAGGTTGCGTAGTTCGTGTATGTTTTCCGAAAATCAAAGAAAGATCATAATATAAACTAAAACAACTTCATACCATAATAGAGCGAATTATGAAATTAACAGCTAGCATTATGAACAGTTATGATTTGTATGAATAGTTCTTGACCTGTAGTGGGATAAGGGCAGGAAAATAGAATGAAAGTTCTTGAACTGCGGATAAAGCATAAAATCATCGGAGGTCCATTTTAAAGCCATGCAGGACACCATAATTGTTTATAATTGTTTTAATCACTAACTAAACAACTAATTATTCCATAAGTGCTCGCTAGGAGTCTCTTTGAGACGCACTTAAAATCCTTTCACCTCACTGTCTCGAAAAAATGAGGTAGTGAGTGATATGAAAAGAGGACTTTGTTGTAAAATTTTATGCAGAAAACTAGATTAATTGAGCTGATAAGCCTTTTATTTAAAATAAGTACGTGAAGTAATTAATTATAATAATATATATAATTATACTGAATATAAAATAATTACTTACTCAACTTTTCATTTATATGCTTAATGGTGTAGTTAGTGAAACTGAGGATTTTTGACTGAAACTTTTCATTTTATGCTTAATTTAATATTATGAAATAAAATAAACAGCAGTGAGAACCGGAGGTCATAAAATAAATTATCTAGATTTCAGTTTTAGTGCATATTCATTTTGTTACACTACTAAGCTTCCTAGTTCATAAAATGTATTAATTTAAATGTTATAAAATGACTTAATCCGGTATATCGTAACAGTTCTGTACCGTGTTGACTGGTTTGTTGACGTACAGCAACGAAGTCAAATATTCGCAATTCAAATATTCGCAGTGTTCGAATCTAAGAAAATTTAAGTGAGTCCTGACTGACTCGAACATTAAAGAAGCAGTAGGTTGGTAGTGCTATTCCGTAAACAACAAAATCACGGGGAGTTTCACCTTGTGGATTCGCACTAAAGCTTCCCTTCACTAAAGTTTGCATTTCTACTGCCAAAACACTCACGGGTGGCGTTATTGATGGGTGAATTTACCCGTATTACCAACAGAATTAAAGATTTTTTTTTAATTCTGTTGGTAATACGCAATTGAAAACTCACCGCGATTCCGCTATCACTTGGGTGGGAGAGTGTTGTTGAAAGAATAGCACCGCAGTATTGGAAAGGCTGACTTGGCTTACAAGTGGAAAACAATACACCAGCGGAATGCTAAGTTTGTCTCCGTGTTTCGGATGTGCTCGATCTACTTACAATGTGCTTTGTTTTGAATACACAGTCCACTATAACGTAGCTATGCCTACAGAATGTTCTAAAAGAAGTGTTAAAAATCGCTTTTTAACCAGTCACTTGAAAAACGTCTCATGAACCCTATATTATTATGTGATTTCTGAGCTTTTTTAAAGAAATCAATGAGATAAAATGTAATGCGATAGTATATTACTGTACGTCAGAATTTGCCCTGCTTCCTTTGTCTTGCCATGCCATTGTTTTCTTTGCTTATAAAAAAAATCACAAGAGAGAAATCGGAAACAAGAGGGAAAATGGATTTCCGAAGTTTTCAAAATAACCCCGCTAACCGGCAATTACAATTTCTAGCCGACTCAAAATTATCACAGTACTATCAATGGTACCACGGCAAAAAAAAATCGTGACTGTGTCAATTTTCATTTGCTGTACTACGTACCAACAATGGTACTGTCGGTAACACGTTAAACGAACGGATGTATTGAGTACCTACCAACAACATATTTTTTTAAATCCTACAATAAGGATATTTCAGGAGTTTTTCTGCAATAAACTGTATGGCAGATAAATTTTAAGTGCACTCTCAAACGTTGAGGGAAAACATTGTGAAGAAACGGCCTAACCAAAAAAACTCTACACGTGTCAAGTGCTCGAAAGGAGACTCTAAGGTGCACCGAAAGAATAAGTGACACGACAAGAAGAAGAACACCCCGTATAACTACGTTACGGAATGCGGAAACTGTCACCATTACTGTCACCATTAAACTAACGGATTGGATGGTCATCTTACAAGCAGTTCTGTGATACTTTTTAAGCAAAAGTAGCACACAATTTGTTTAAAATCTTTTTAGGCTGTATTTATATTCCACTTTTATTTTGTGGTCCTATGATCATATTATGAGACGGTCTCGACATAGTAGGTATTGAGGTGTAAAAATGGAAAGTAATTGAATAATAACCTTTATAGGTATTGAGGTGTAAAAATCGAAACTAGGTAATTGAATAAAGTCCTGAAAATATCGCATTTAGAAAACCGACGTAAGCAATTTTTTATTATACTTATCAATATAATCTGAAAATTATTCACAAATTTTCAAAATTCTGTCATCATTGGCCATCACAGTTTTGTAATGGATATTTTTCTTCATAATTTGTGTGTGACTTTTAACCCGTGCATGGCCGAGGCAGGTTCACTGGAATAAATAAATCAAATGATAGGGCATAAAGTAGTATAGGAGAACTAAGTGAGCGATTCCTCAGCGGTGACGTTGCGTGTAACATAGGCATGCCACACGAGACGTCACGACGTGTTGCAACCTCGAAGTTCCAACACAATCGGAGATGGAACGGGGAGCGAAAATGAACGAAGCGTTGATTGCAGCGTTGAACGCAGCGTTTAAGTAGTGTAGCAACGTTTATCGAAGGGGAGAGTTGCCATGCCCTATTAGTATAGGTATATGTATAGTATAGTCATAGCTTTTTAGTATGGGGCCTATAATAAAATGCTACGCCACGTGACGTTGGTACCTGAGGCATTAACACATAGGTACATTAGGTACACCGCATTTGTCGTATGGCTCGCATTGCTCGTATTTCCAATCAGACGACGCGATATTGCGACCCTCGGGCAGGATGTAAGTGGTGTAACAGATGCTCAGACGTATGGTTTGTTGTACAGTGTAGGATGACACTTGTGTCAAGCCACCTGCCATTCATTTCTTACGCTACGCTGGATACGTTACCTATATTATTATCGAGGAATAAAATATGACACCGTATATTGTGAACACCAAAAGAAAAATGTTCTGAGCGTAGTATTATGATGTATACCTAGTAAAAGAAATTATAGGGTGTGTTCTGGGGCTGTTCTAATTGAAATTTAAAAATAGAATGAAAAAAGTCTTCTGATTCGGCTATATTGCCTACTTTTATTTTGACTTCTCTTTTCTCTTTTTCTTGCCATTTTATCAAATAAACCTATGATTTGTCTATGGTATGGATATTTTTAAGAAGCATAACGCATTATGAAGAAGTAAAACTTAGACCCAAAATCTATTTACCTATTTATTAAGCATGTTTATATTTTCAAATGTGCATCCGATTACCTATCCCTGTCAGTATCTTTCGCACTGAGAAAATAATGACTATAGAAAATATTATATAACGAAGGTGTCTAAAATATAATAACGATGACGAACGTAAACCTCACCTCTATTATTTTTGGAAAGTAATTAATGTGTGGAGAAAGTATTGGAAACCTTGATCCAGAAATTTCGTTTGAGATGTTGCAATTATTTCTATTACATTGTAGGTACCTACCACCTATTAGCTGTTCTTTATGAAATTTTATTTTATATAATGTTTATTGTTGGTTTTGTAATGAGATAAAAATACAATTGCTATTATTGCACTTTAAGCTTCTTAGGGTTAAAAAACAAAATGGGCGTAATAATTTTTTAGGAACCTTAAAAATTATTACAACGTTTTTGATTTTTTTAAGATCTTGCAATGTACAAAGGGACACCTATGTAATTTATGTATACCTATTTTTGCATCATGCAAAAATAGGTATACATAATATTTATACTGTAAGTAAATAATTTAAATTAAGGGTAGTTAGTTATACCTCTGCAATCAGACCACAATATCGTTCATAACTGTATTTACCTGAAACAAAATTACAAAATTAATTTTAATGTGTTATGCAGGTAGGTGCCTCATTACTGTTAAACATTCATTATATTTATTTGGTTAATATAATTAATATCATAACAATAATCACTAACATAACAATAATCAGAGAAAATTGATGTTAACAACCAAATCTATTATTATAATATATACAACAGGAATTTACAGAGATTGTAGGTTAGGTACCTAAGTACCTATATACATAATTTATTTTGACATTCAGTAAATGTACTGCGGACATACAAACATACATAAAATCACGCCTTACATACTTTACTGTACTGGACATTAAAAACACTAACCAGTATAGGAGGTACATAAACGCCCCTATCTAACAAGTCAATCCCCAGTTAGGGCAATGACCAAATCCCAATATGGCGAAGAAAGTTAGGTAACTTCACTCCGCGATAGTTCCATAACTCAAAATGAGATCTAAACGGACACTTTAGATTTACCGCCTCACGATTGAACTTAGGGTAAAAGCAATTTTACAAGTAAATACTAGACTTCGATGTTTACTTTCTATGATTTCAACTTACGATTTGTTACATCATTCGATTTCCGAGATCAGAATATCGATTTATTGTAAAAAGAACCCCGGCGGAAATTGCTTAGGACACAACTGGACCTACCAAAGAAATCAAAGAAGAATGATCATGATCCATAAAAAAATACCCAGGCCCGGCGCAAACAAAACATACTCAGTTTTTTGTTATTTTATGTAGGTAGGTACATTGAAAATCAGTCATTTTTTATGAATTAGTTTTTAAACTTAAATAAGCCTCAAAACATAGGTATTCTGATTTTTAATGTAGAATGTACCTACATAAAATAACAAACAACTGAGTATGTTTGGTTTGCGCCGGGCCTGGGTATTTTTTAATGGATCATGATCATTCTTCTTTGATTTCTTTGGTAGGTCCAGTTGTGTCCTAAGCAATTTCCGCATTTTACAAATGAGTTTTTATTTTTATGAAATTCTTCTTACCTAAAATTAGAAAAAAATTTTTTTACGTTTATCGCTCAATCACGACCTAACCAATAAAAATATTGTAACTAACTTAATGTAATTTTCAGTCCAAGTAATTCAACTACTTACGTACTTTTTTAAGTAAGTACAGTTATACAGAGTTTTTTAAACATTCATTCTCTTTATAAAAATTCAGACACATTAAAAACATTTTACAATTTCAAAAAACACCATTAACTGTCGAAATTGATTTCTCACATTTAGCTAACAAACGGTATACCTCACTTAATGTGAGAAGAAAGTTCCATGTAGGTAGGTAAGTATAGTCAGCATCAAAAGTGGTGATTCAACAAAGTTGCAAGAGTTTTATCCTACTAATATTATAAGCGAGAAAGTTTGTTAGTATGGATGGATGGATGGATGTTTGTTACTCTTTCACGCCGGAACGGCTGAGCGGATCTAGATGAAACTTGGCAGAGAGTTATATTATAGTCTGGAATAACACATAGGCTACTTTTTATCCCGTGGGAATACCGAAATTTAAATCTGAGCGGTGAAACAGCGGGGCGCAACTAGTGATTGTATATACGCGTAAATTTACACTAAAGATACACATGCTTAGTTTTCACTTGCAAAAAGCCTCACTCAGAGAACTGGCACCAAAAAACTTATTAAACTAATGTATTATGCGTACCTAGTATGCGAGGTAACTCATATATTTTATTAAAAATATATCTAACGTAGTATGCGTAGTATGAGAAGTAACTCATATATTTTATTAAAAATATATCTAACTAAATCGCAACTTTAAGCATTTTTAAGCTCCTAGCGCTTGAAACCTAGTTTATAACACTAACGTGATTTATGAGATTTTAACGACTTTGTTGCTTAAGTAAATTTTTTTTATGTAGGTACTACTTGCTGGTGAAACACGCAGATGTTTTATCCATTACCTACCAAAGCGTGGCCTCGCAATTCATGCACGTGCCCTACGATGCACTCCATAAACCACGCCTTTCAGACAGTAACACATTAACTTGCCATAGTTCTAAAAAGTCATAAACTTTTTTAGGTTACTGTTCCTTTCTGTACTGATGGGTAAAATATTTAAATAATTGCGTGTGCCTTGTTAAAAACTAGACCGGCAGTCACCACTTTGGTTTAATTTAAAACTCAACATTATAAACACAATGGTGATTGAGAAAGTTCAACTTTTCCACCCCGTAGCTATCACACACACACCCGCGGCTCGATTACGCTAATGTCTGGCTATCGAGATGGCTTTCAGTTTGACATTTGATTCCCATAGTGTAATAGCAATTATTTATAGGATGGATGAGAATAAAATGTCAAACTGAAAGCCATCTCGATAGCCAGACACTAGCGTAATCGAGCCGCCTCGTACCTCACACGCACTGTGCCAGTTATCCATGTGTTAACCAGAGTCCCTTGAGTGGGAGGAACAAGATAGCCTCACACAAGCACATACCCCCCATGTATACAGCTCACCCTGACTTACAAACTCAGCCCTGCATGTTTGTTCTCGGCGAGCATCGAACCCACGACCTGTAACGCAGAGAGCCGCTATCCTACCAACTGATCTGCGAGGCCTATTGACACATATCCACTTTTACCGACAGGAAACAGATTAAATCCAATTTATCTTCGAAAACATTGCGCAATAACGATAAAGGTTGTCGAAGCCATAATACCTGTCTCCCACCTGTTCCTGAACAATGGCTGCGGTATACTTTCGTTTGCGCCTGCGCACCTCGTTAACATTTCCGAATCTCGGACGAGAATCGTGACCGAACGAGATCTGCCGTGGCACCAGTCACAACGCTTTCGGAAATGTTAAACTGTCTTGTCTTGATGCTCGTCTCGATCAGAGGCACCTATATAAAAAAATGAGCTTTGATGTCTACATAAAAGCTTTTTTTTCTCATAAAAAAAAACATAAATAATGCAAAAAATTTTGCGAAGTTACGATTTATAAAACAGCATGTCCCATAAATAATAATTTTTTCAAAAACTTTTTTTAGAGGCATTAATTTGTTGTTGAGTTTTAGGATTTGCTAAAATTGTTCTGTTTCAAATGATTTTAGAATATATAATGATAAAAAGAACTTTAAAAATACATAACAGAAAAAAGTAGCCATCGTTACTCTTTGCGGTTTATAACTACGAGTACAAACCGCAAAGCTAATTCATGTAAGATTTTTAGATGCATGCATGTTTGTGGTTCAATCACGCACGCACGCCCTAACCACTGACCATTTTCAAAAAGTTTTCAATTAAAGAAAATCATAATAATATAAGAAAATTATACAATAAAACCATTTGTTTTTGTTCATATTCTGTTTTTTTGAAAAAAAAATAACGAAAGAAAAGTGATTCTGCATTATTTGTTTGATGATGTGCCCTAGATGGTTCGAAAAAGTGTTTTTTTGAAAAAAATAACGAAAGAAAAGTGATTTTTGAAAAGCATTATTTGTTTGATGAAGTTGTGGTTCGAATTGAAAAAATATGAGTTGAAAATTTATAAATATGTACTATAAATATGTAAACTATGAATTCAGCAAAGGTTGTACGCTTGTCTAACTAAACGATGCACAAGCGAAGTTAAATAAATAAAATAAATAAATAATGCTGGACAATCCACACAGCACTATCTAGCCCCAAAGTAAGCTATTCAAAGCTTGTGTTATGGGTACTAGACAACTGATATATTTAATACATTATATACTTACATAGATAGATATTTTTTATTATACATAGAAAACACCCAGACCATCGGAACAAATTTCTGCAGATCGTACACAAATTTGTTCCAAGGCGGGAATCGAACCAGCAACCTCTTGCGTCGCAGGCAGGCTCTCGCCCGCTGCGCCACAGAGGTCGTCTAGTTAAATCTTCTTTTCCTGTATTTTCTGTCCGTAATGATCGTTGAAATCGAAACTTGTGATTTGTTTAAATGAACAACTATTTATTCAATTTTTTGTTCTCACTGACGCTGTTTCCGTTACCACATGTCAATCAAGCGTATATCAACATTTTCTAGAAAATTGCCGGCAGAATCGATTCGACGAATCAATTACCAGCGCATCATAACGATAAACATAGTCATATTGTTCTCGCCTGCTCACTGATTGTCCTTAATATGCTAACACAATAAAATCTAAAAACAAAACAGTATAATTATAAAAAAAATGCATAGTTAGTACCTACTTGTCATTAGATTATTACAAAAAAACTCAAAAAATGCCATCTATTATTGATTCATCATTACCAACATCAGCATGTAGAAGTCCACAGCTGGACATATGCCTCTACATATTTCGAGGAAAAACGATTCTCCATCTAGCGCCTTCGAGCGATCTTCACAATGTCGTTGGGTCCATCATCAGGTAGGAAGTCGTCGCTTTGTCTTCCATATTACGAGTAAGTAGGTATATTGATTGATTACGATTCACAAGGGTACAATTCTTAAAGGGTGTCCACCGTGAAGCCAAACACAGTAAAAAAAAAATCAGTTAATATATTCTTAAAGTTTCTCTAAAACTTAAAAAAAACCTATTTAAAGTACTTTAAATAATTAATTAATATCCAGAAAAAAATACCTATATTAGTTAACCTAATACTCTTGTTGTTGCCGATAGATAAAAAACAATATCCTTTGAAATAGCTAACATTGTTTATTTACCGTGAAAAACATATCAAATGATGTATGGTAGAAACTATTCTGACGTATTGGTATATAAGGTTTCTCGTCTGAGGTTTCCGACACCAAATTAGTGGTAAAAAGCAAGGAATTTTAATACTACGTACTTCTTAGGTGAAAAGTTACCCTACTTTTTGCCACAAAAGTGCCAAAAACTTTGTGAGCCAAAAAAGCTTCTTATCCTGTTACTATTACAAAAACACTATGAGGTATTAATATAGGATATATATATAAAAACAAGGTTGCCTGGAAGAGATCGCTCTCAGCGATAAGGTCGCCCATTGTTTTACCTTAAATGTATGCTTTTACTCTGTACTATGTTTCTGTGTGGTGAACAATAAAGAGTTATCTATCTATATATATATAGATTATTATAGGTATATACGTAGGTAATAGAAAAACTGCTGGTATGTATTTTTTTTTGTTTGTGGGTTTGTAAGTTCTATCAATACTATACTAGTGGCTCTGGGAGCTGTAGACCTCGCGAGCACAATTCAATCAGCATCATCAATGTCGTGTAAGGTGTTTTCTGAAAGTCTTTAAGTGCACTTTTATTAATTTCTAATTTAAAGCTTATTATTATGCTGATGCTCTCATTCAGTGAAGGAAAACATCATGTAGATAATTATCAGTTAGTATATTCTAACAGCGACTAAACGCTTGCAGCCTGTCACGTATTGAAAACTAACTATAATGCAAAATGTTGTGTGTGTGTGATGTGATGTTTTTTCTATTTAATTTTGTAAATTTTTGAGGAATGTAATGTGCAAGTGCATTTTCCGTTTTGTGATTTTTTTGATCTTTTTGATTTTTTTTGCATCATCTTGTGTAGAATGAGGTCCTTTGTGTTTCTCTCAAATTTTATTGAAAACCATCGATTGTTTGATGATCTGTCCTGTTCATCATGCTGAAGATCCTTCTCAGATCTTCGCCAAACTTTTATGAGACCAACTTATAGTTACTACCTTTCAAATAAAAAAAGAATAATCGAAATCGGATCTCATTTGGTGGAGATATCCAGTATATCAAATAGCCCCCTTTTTGCCCTTTTTTTGGGGGAAGTACCCCTCCAATCAAAAACCCCCGACGACAAAAAATTCTAATAAGTCATATAACCTGTGTACCAAGTTTCGTCCAGATCGGTTGAAAAATGCGACCTGTAGAGGAGAACAGACAGACAGACAGACATCCGGACAAACGCATTTTTGGCCAATGTGGAAACTGACACGCTTCGCTCGCTTCGCTCGCTCGGTCAATTATAGGTATTTATACTTACATATTTTTTTATGTAAAAAGATGTTGATTTTTTTTTAGTCAATTTTGATAATGTTATGTAAAGCAGAATCATTTTATTTTATTCATCGTTTAATGTTATCGAATTTAGTGAATATTACCTAGTCACCGACCGAATTGTAGGCTTTTTGTATTAAACCAGGTTATGAAATCTAGATTTCCCGTATACTGCGCCCAGTGTCGCCACACTGACTGGGTCGCGATACTGGGCACTCCACGATGGTCGTTGGCGGCGTGTCAATATGCTAATCTGGGGCATGTCCTGAACTGAAAACCAGCGCTGCTTAACAAGGTAGGCTACCTGCTTTGTTAAGCAGCAAAAGCTGAGTCAGGGCCTTTTTGGCGTACAATTATGTTTTCTTTTGTTTTTTGATACTATGTTTCTTCTTTCGTTTTGTCTGTTTGTTTATGACTGTAATTATGTATACATACATAAGTACCTGTCCGTTCTATATGTATTTCTTTTCTTGTTGTTGTATGTCAAATAAATGTATTTTCTTTCTTTTATTATCCTTTATGACATAGGAGATACTTTGTCCTAACCGTGTGACGTCCAACTCCAAACGCAAACGCGATTGTATTGGTCATAGTGAATAACGCCCCAGGGGGTCTAAAAAATATCTACATACTTTCAATCCACAATACAACACCCTCGTGTAACACAGCGGAAAGAAAAAATAGGCATACGAAATTGTCTCTTCCCTACCCTTCCTTATTATAGAGTAGAGTACTAGAGTAATTATGAATATCTGAATATGGATGCTGTGCCAAATGTGCGCGCAAGCTCAACCTTGCCGGTCGATTGCAATGACAACACCCAAACAGGTTTTGATATTTATCTACTGCTTGCTGATTTGGAAATGTTGTTGTCAATACGAACTACCTCCCTGTGCAAAGCCATTTTTTGCAACATCTAGTGGTCAAAATAAATTAAGATGTATCCTACAGCTACACCTAGCTACTACAGCTACATTATGTATATATGCTACATTATTATGATTTATGCCTTTACCCGCTGTATTTTGTTTCTGTGTGGTGAACAATAAATAGTTATCTATCTATGTATCTATCCACATTGAGATCTTAGGCCCGTATGCAGAAACAGTGCTTGAGTTTGAGTCGAGCCTCAAGCATAGTCATAAGCAGAGATTTCATTCTAGAACGCTGCTTGAGGCTCGATTCTTTGATTGGAGTTCACGTGAGTTTTGCATATTCTGAAACGTCACTCAGGCCGAATCGTTGCTTGAGCACCTGTCACTTTTCAAAGAAAAACGTGACCAATGCTCAAGTAGGGTCGCGACCACGCTTGAGTATGACATTTGCCTTGGTTTTTGCTTGGATACGAGTAAACAATGGATATGTTTGAAGAATTGAACATTTTTTATAGAAGAAATCGGCTTTCCGTTAGGTAGGTCTGTACGATATTTTCGAGATATCCCAGTGACCTTTTTGGCAGGTATAAATGTACAGTTGATAAAAGATAAGTGGTATGTACGTACATGGTATGTACCTATCGGTTTTCGCAAAATGTAGTAAAAAATGTAATTTTGCCTATAGGCAGTGAAAATTACGAGCATCCAGAAAGCGAGGCTGTCTAATTCCTCTGGAGTAGCAAATTTTAGCATTATATTTGCGTTGAAAACGCAAATATAATGCTAAAATTTAACGCTACCGCATCATACCTACACACCAAATTTTTATTCCCTTTTCATGAGGCGAGGCAGGCTAAAGTCAATAGCGGTTATTCTACTTCTCTACCTTGACATGAAAGTAAACACGTTCCGTTGAACGTAATTTATTGTAAAATCATCCATTACACTACTGCATTAAAAAAAATACAATTAGCGTGTCAAAGCTAAGAAATTTTTGTAATAATACAAGGTGGTTAGGGACTAGGAACAATAACTACAGGTTAAATTCATTATTTTGATAGTTCATAAGGCCCTACGACAAATTAGCAATATCTCATTTATTAAAAGTTATGCGTAAAACGGACCGATTTTCGAAGCAAACGAAAAAATAAATCAAATTGTAAACGAGAACCGTCTCGATCCATTGACAACTAGCAAATCCCAACTGAGCAGAGATTTGAGTCTAGATTCAGCTGAATGACGTTTGAGGGCTGTTTTGGAATAAACGCAATACCTAAGCAGCGATTCGATGCTTGAGTAGAGGTCACCTGCAGGCTGATCGCGTAACTTTTGTTACATTCAAAATCCGGTTGCATATGTCAATTTTGGCAGATTTGCGATGGCAAAACTGCCAAAATTGACATATGCAACCGGATTTTGAATGCAACAAAAGTTACGTGATCAAGGGGCTGAACTCTACTCAGGCGCTGCTTGAGCGTTGTTTCGGGTTGGCTATAGCAATCCTTGTACCTGAGTTGAGGGTTGGGGATAGGGGGGATACACGTGGGGGTAGATGGCAAGTCTTCCCCTTGAGTCCTTTTTTCTAGGAAATGAAAAAAAATACTTTAATTTTTCAGGTAAGTTACTAGTTAGGTTAGGGTTTTTTTTTATATGAAGAAAAAAAGTAATATTTCATCTCTATGACAAAAAGACTCAAGGGAAGGATCATTAGGTTAGGGTTATTTTTTTTATTTTTTTTATTTCTAAACTTCTTTATGATGCACAGGCATGGCTTCCTTATGTCAATAAATTGTGGTCAGAACATAACACTCTTTGTTTGGATTAAGGCTTTGTGTCATATTTTTCATAAATACAATGCTAAGAAAGTGCATCTCAATACCTATAAATAATTGAGATTTTATCGTTAAGGCCACCATATTATTATGTACAATTAGCGATCCACCCCGGCTTCGTACGCGTGTTTCTTTACCAATTTTATAAAAATCATCATCTTCATCAAAATAAATGTCATACAATTATGCACGTGTGTCTATAGGTTACACGAAAGTTAATAGAAAAGATAGTTTATTGAATCTCATTAAGAATGACATGTATGAAATCCATAAACAAGGCATTTAATTAAAGCCTACGGCATTCAGTAGGCACGCGCACCTTCGTAAGTGAACAGTTTTTTAAATATTTTATGCATTTCAAATATGGATTTAAAACGTGAGTACCTACCTACTATAAGGGAAACAAAACGTATTAGTGAGAATATGGGTGTGCTACATTTAGCCTTATTATTGGTGTGTGTGTCTCCAGCTTCCTCATATTGAAAATGTAATTTCTATAAATGCCAATATTTAAAGCATAATTAGTGCACTCATAGATTTGAATCATAATTTAGCTGCCAAATAAACAACGATGCTATAAGCTTATAATAGTGTGTAAGCTGGAGTAACATGTCTCCAGCTGCCTCAGTCAGTGTGGGCAAACGGCTAATGATAGAGATATATAGTAAACGCAAGGATTTAGTACCTATTTAGTGCACCTGGTACCAAAAATTTCAGGTCTGTAGCTAAGAAACTCTTCGAGTTATAAGACTTCATTAACGTGTAAGCTGGAGTAACGGTACGTGAAAAAGCATATGCTCGTTCTCTGGAATGGCTGGAGCTAGCAGGTTGCTTTAAGTCTCCAGATTTAGTACCAAACGAATTAGCGAGGTACCAAATATTTGAAGTGTTTCTGTTCAAAACTCTATGAGTTACAAGCTTTTCCAGCTTTTTTTGTTTGTCCAACTTGCACATGTTGGATCTCAGCAACCACAATAGGTACAGACTCGGTTGATGTCTCTGAACCGAGCTATGAATTAGTGCACTCGGTACCAAAAATTTGGAATCTCTAGGACAAGCAGTTCTGTTGTAATCAGCAAAATAACTAATATTATGATGAGTTACAGAATACCAGATAGTTCCATTTCGACCAGCCTTCAGTTGATAGTAGCTCTATCTCTGTCACTACAGCGAATGCGTCACACTCGTACCTACTGATGCAATCAAGGAATTTGAATATATCTGTCTGTATTCAAATTCCTTGGATGTTATTTTGCTGATTACAACAGAACTGCTTGTCCTAGAGATTCCAAATTTTTGGTACCGAGTGCACTAATTCATAGCTCGGTTCAGAGACATCAACCGAGTCTGTACCTATTGTAGTTGCTGAGATCCAACATGTGCAAGTTGGACAAACAAAAAAAGCTGGAAAAGCTTGTAACTCATAGAGTTTTGAACAGAAACACTTCAAATATTTGGTACCTCGCTAATTCGTTTGGTACTAAATCTGGAGACTTAAAGCAACCTGCTAGCTCCAGCCATTCCAGAGAACGAGCATATGCTTTTTCACGTATCGTTACTCCAGCTTACACGTTGATCAAGTCTTATAACTCGAAGAGTTTCCTAGCTACAGACCTGAAATTTTTGGTACCAGGTGCACTAAATAGGTACTAAATCCTTGCGTTTACTATATATCTCTATCATTAGCCGTTTGCCCACACTGACTGAGGCAGCTGGAGACATGTTACTCCAGCTTACACACTATTATAAGCTTATAGCATCGTTGTTTATTTGGCAGCTAAATTATGATTCAAATCTATGAGTGCACTAATTATGCTTTAAATATTGGCATTTATAGAAATTACATTTTCAATATGAGGAAGCTGGAGACACACACACTTATTATTGCTATGTTTGGACTTACTTAGACATCCTCAAAGAATCCTGTAAATAAATACATAAATAAATAATGCTGGACAATCCACACAGCACTATCTAGCCCCAAAGTAAGCTATTCAAAGCTTGTGTTATGGGTACTAGATAACTGATATATTTAATACATTATATACTTACATAGATAGATATTTTTATCATACATAGAAAACACCCAGACCATCGGAACAAATTTCTGCAGATCGTACACAAATTTGTTCCAAGGCGGGAATCGAACCCGCAACCTCTTGCGTCGCAGGCAGGCTCTCGCCCGCTGCGCCACAGAGGTCATCTCAGAATCAAAATAGTATTTATTCAGTACAAACACAAGCATAATTTTGAAACGTCTTTTAAACTAGGCGAAACTGCCGGCAGTTCTAAAGCCTAGAAGAACTAAGTCTAATATGGTAGGTATTATACTTATGTATTCAGGGATCTAAAGAGACATGACTGAATAAAAATCGACTGGAGTCGTGGATGTTTAATTCTAAGCACTCCTTTTCGTATTATTTTTTTCAGAATTGATTCTCCTGGCGTTGTGTTGCTTAGAAACAGTTTATGCTCATTTCCCGCTAATAAGCTGTCGATACAATCCGGTTTGCGGTAACGACGGAATCACCTACGAAAACGATTGCACATTCCAAGAGGCGAAACTTTATGACAAAGACTTGGAAATACTATTCGAAGACCAATGCGAGAAGTACAAAATAATAACTTCGTTTGGTGTAAGGAAAATAAAGAAGACGCCAAAGACGAGTGAGCTACTACTATTCATTTATTAAAAAAAAAAAAAGTAATCAGTTGTATGGTTTCCTTAGCTTGCTTTGCAAGGCACGGAAAAAGTGTCGTAGATTGGATTTACGAAGAACGACAGAAGACGTCTGTGTAGAAAATAACCAATAAGTTTATCGCACACCCATATTATCGTCGTTATCCTAGTAATATTATAAACACGAAAGTTTGTAAGCATGGATGGATGTTTGTTACTCTTTCACGCCGGAACGGCCGAACGGATCTGGATGAAACTTGGAAGAGAGATAGATTATAGTCTGGAATAGCACATAGGCTACTTTTATCCCGTGGGAATACCGAGATTTAAATCTGCGCGGGTGAAACAGCGGGGCGCAACTAGTATGTTATATTGTAGCGAGTGCTAAGATACTCGCCAAAGGGTGGAATCGTGCTGAAATTATGAAGGCCGTTATTTTTCAAAAGCATGTCGCTTTATTCAATAGAAACCAAAGGACCTCTTCTCTCCACTTTGGAACTCATTCTAATTCGTTTTGAGGGAATAAGATTGAGACTGACGTCCCGCAATAAATGAGCACAATACACCCTATTGTGCTCATTTATTTACAGTGTTTTTTTTACTGGTACAGTATAGGGTAATCTAAAGCCATTCAAGATACAGGGAATCTATCAATGTACCACTACCTACGTTTTTTATGACAAAGTATTTTTTAATCACGCGCAAGCTGTACATAACAATTTACAGTTTGATAAAAATATAACGAGTGCATATCGACTCAGTTTCATGTCAGGATAGAGTGGTATGTACCTATATGTTAGTATTTATATGAACTGATCCTACAAAAATTCACAGCCAGAGGAGAAGAGAGGCCGTATGTAGTACTTTTCCATGAGGGACCTCTCCATGGCATCGTCAACCAGGAGGCAGAGCCAGTTCCAAACATGAAGTTAAAAGGAGAATTCCCGCAGATTTCTAATAGTCTACTTCCTAATTTGGATGGGCACGAACTTGGCTGGTCTTCCATTTCCAGGAAGTAAGCTAGTATCTATCTACAAAAAATTGTTACTACTGCACGTACAATATTTATGTATTTATATAAACATTAGCAACTATTTATATATAGTTGAATGGTTGTTTTATTTAAATATGCCTATCAACACCAAAATATTTAAATCCCGTTAAATCATAACTGATTTGACAGCACCTATTGCGGTTTCGATTCCCGGCTCGGAACAAATTTATGTACGATCTGCAGAAATTTGTTTCGTTGGCCTGAGTATTTTCTATGTATAATAAAAAATATCAAACTATGTAAGTATATAATTTATTTAAATATATCAGTTGTATCAGTCATAACACAAGCTTGAGCAGCTTACTTTGGGTATAGATGGTGCTGTGGGGATTGTCCAGCATTATTTATTTATTTATTTTATTTCAGCTTTTACTTTAAATTAGATAGAGGTAGCAATGACTTGACAGCTGATTAGTGTTGATCGCACTTTCAGAAACCGGGGGTCAGAATACAATAGAAATTAAAAAAAAAAACAACATTATTCATTTTCTATGTAACGTGAAGGTACTCACCTTATTACGTACTTACCTTATCCTCTCTACAGTATTTAGTAAAATTGGGAACTCTAGTACGGCGTTTCTCATTCAAGTAGGCGGGTGCAATGCAATTAAAATCGTTTGTAAAGCCAATGTGATTTTCCGCTTAGGTATAGGTAGGTACCTACGGATCTAAGCAGGCTTTAATTAAAATGCTATGCTTGAAAGTCTTATAATAACAAGACGGCTAAACGTGAATTTACCAAAACATAATATTTATTTTCTTTCTTATGATCGAAATCTATCAATAAAAAAAATATCCTTCAATATGTTTGTAAGCATTTTGTTCGGAGGTCTACTATGTAAGTTAAAGCTATAATATGATACCGTATAGGTACTAACAATTGACCTTGTACGTCAGTACCATAAGAGTTGTTTTTTTTAGTCAGTTTTGTTATCATCACTAATTCAGGATCAATACCTTTGATCTGCCAACTCAACCCGGTTTGCGGAACCGATGGCAACGTTTATGAGTGGACGTGTGATATTCTGCGAGCGACTAATCCCAACCTGAATCTAAAAACAAGCTCGAATCTAAGAATTACCTATGTGCGAAGCAGAAACATGTGTTCCACAATTCGTTCACTAGACATAAAGTTTTTAGACAAGGATACCAGAACAGAAATGATGAAGCATCGGCGTTTTTTATTCCTTTTCCTATTTTGGCTGCTGCGCACGTAGCAATGCTGATTGGCACTGTTCATGCAATGACACCAGAGAAATACCCCCCGATAAATAACACACATAAACACGTACACGAACATAATCACATCACAATACAGCTAACATAATAATAATAATTTTTATTCCAAAAACTTAAGATGTACACACACATGATGCCTGAGCTCATGAAATATCAATGACTGCTAGGTCGAAGATTAGATTGATTTTTCACTAGCTTCAGCTATCATCAGCTATCGACATATTTCTGAAAAAAGCGACCTTTCTTTCTTTCAAAGTGTAATTTTTCATAATTAATCCTGGAACTTGGACTATTTAGGCAAGATTTTATTTTATCTTCTAACTACTGCGTAAGTTAAACCTAATAAATATAAATACTTTCTTTCTAATAAATCTTCTATACATCAATATTATAAATAGGTGTTATCTATTATGACTGGGTATTAAAGTTGTGGGCCTATTTCTATTATTTTAGTATTTTGGTTGATTTTTCACTAGCTTCACCTATCAGCTATCGACATAATATTCTGAAAAAAGCGACCTTTCTAACTTTCAAAGAGTGATTTTTCATAAACACAAACTACTGAGCTTGCTAAAAACAGACGTAAAGTTGAGTACTAAAAGACATTTGAGCTCTGTTGTAAGGCCCTTAATCCTGAAGCTTGCTATTTAGGCAAGATTTTATTTTATCTTCAACATGTCCGCATACTTTTGATTTAGATTACTACTGCGTAAGTTAAACCTAATAAATATAAATACTTATTTTTAAAGTCGGGCAGTTAAAACTACCCCTCACACTAATGTTTGTCTTGGGCAGAGATTGAACCCACAACCTCTGCAAGGCAGTTATGTATATTTTTTCTATCGGTGTCTATGTATTTTTCAGTAAACTTAATCGCCGTCTTAAATTCAGCCCCGATATCAGAGAAATGCCAGCAGAGTCCAGTTTGTGCGTCCGATGGCAACATTTACGATACGACGTGTGACTATCAGCGTGCCAAAGAACTGAACCCGGTTCTAAGAATAAACCATCGCGACAGTTGTTATAACATCCCTCAAGCCATACAATCACGTACACTCCAGAAATTACTAAATAAAAAATCAACGCAGCAGCAAAGCAGCTCTAAAATGTTGAGACATCGAAGATCCTTGTTTTTAATACCCGCTATTTTAGGAGCGCAAGCGGCTATTTCATATGGAATTGTAAAACTTTTCAAACCGGCAAGTAAACAGCATCATAATCACGACCACGAACACATACATGACCATAAATATTTAACACTTTATATACCCGAAAGTTCCTTTCAACCACCAAGTGATTACGATTATGATGACGCCGATAGTGATTATAGTGAAGAAAGATGATTACCTAATCGTACATGGCACTTAATTATTATGTAGATAATCATCTTTCATAACTATCACGATATTACTTTTACTTCATTTCCACGTTTTTGTTTTAGGTATCTCAGAAATTATACATTAAACAGAAATTATGTATAAACTAAACAGAAAAATATTTATCGCAACATAAACTACAACATAAACTGTTATATAAACCAAGCTTAAAATATTAAATAAAAAAATTGGATGTGAGAACAAAGCCTTTTTATTTGCAACCAACCCTACATGAAATCTTTTTGGTTTGATTAAAAAAACATGGCAACAAAATGTACACAAATCACAATCGACTATGAGGTCAGAGAGTACGAATTATATTCCTTGAAGTACTCGTATATACTCGTACCTACATTCCTTGCAATCGATGGGTTTGCACAACATACTTATTCATTTATTCCAAAAAAACAAATACATTTGTGAGCGGAATTTAATATATCCGCAACGTGTAGGTACTAACGTACATACTGGTGTCAATTCTTTTGTTTAGTTTTCCTAATTATCCTAATTTGACAGCATTAAAAATATCACCTATAGACCGAAACGACAAGGGATGGCTATAATTTTAGAGCTGTCAGATTAAATTAGTTTAGGATAATGCAACAACAGAATCGATACCATTGTGCGATTCCATGCATCAAACGGTAAGACATTTTATGAACCACCACCTGCTTCAGCAAACATACAACACCAGTTCAATGTACCTACCTAGATGTTTTCTTAATTAAATAGTTCCTGCGATCATAAATCTGTATTTAAGTACCTCAGACTGTATTAAAAAAGAATTAAATAAATATTTATACCCTCCCCTCTAAACGGGGTAGTGCTCGTATCAAAAAAAATCCATAGTGCCGTTTAGTGATGTGTGACGTCACTGTTTATGTATTTTTCTTCTATATTATTCTTTTTTTTATATTTGAGTCTAATCTAACCTATGCCTAATTGCCCGTTGTCCGCGAGTAGCAAAATTAATCAGTAACTTCAGTGAATTAAACTCCTTAGGTACAATCAAAATTAAAAAAGTTGCTTGCCATGTTGAACGAATCAGTGTTTTTACCCGAGTGCCGAGGGTTATGTGTTTGGCGTGTATCTATCCATGTATGTATGTATGTATCCTTCCTTCGATATTTCCTTTATTACCACGTAGCAGCCAAACGGCTGGATGGATTTTGATGATTCTGGTATTAAAAGATTTGTCGCAACTTCCCAAGTGTCCTTAGAATAAAAAAAAACAAAAAGTCACGTGGGAAGGAAAGCAGGAGCGATATTCTCTCACATTAAAAAAAATCTTTTCGCTATCATAGCAATATGGGTATCAAAATCAAGAGAGTGATGAAGTGTTTTTAAATAATGTATTAGTTTTTGATTTAAAGTAAACCCTCAAAGACAAAACCAGAACGCAAAATTCGTTAAGTCACTTTAGTGAACTAAGCCATGAGTGATACTAAAATATATCATAAAACCTTTTCTATGGTTATACAAATCGTTTAGAAAAAACCGCATCAAAATCGATAAAGCCGTTTCGAAGATATTAAGAGTTTTGTAATAAAAAAATGTGATTGCTGGTAACCCCTTCTTTTAATTTAAGAGCAATGCTCTTGTCGGCGTAATTGATGCATTTCTCTCCAGGTGTTTCTTTTTAGGGCAACCTCCTTGACCTCCTTATAAGACATGACGGCAACCTTCGCTTTTATTTGGCTTATGTAGCTTATCCTAGGTCTTCCTGGTCTTTTAGTAACCCCAAAGTGATCAAAATGAGTTATACAACCACAGGCGTCAGTACACTGCTAGAACATAGGTACACGAGCCTCCGACTGTCTGCGATCATTACATTTTTATCATTCGTCAAGACTGAAGAAAGGATTTCAATAAAGTACCAAATTTAAAACATTATCTTATTTACCTACCTACATACTTTTAGTTCGGGCACTCGGGATTTTTATTTTTTAATAAATCTTCTTGTTAATTTTAGGGTTCTGAAGATATCCATAAAGTTTTACCTACTTTTAGAAATTATAGTTACTGATTTACAAAAGTTTTCTCGTTAGAGCTTTGTAGATTCCAACAGAAGCATTTACTGTTGAATTAAAAACACAATTGTTAGACTTTTTATTTAAATTCTCGTTATGTAAACAGCATTCTAATAGGTGCTATAAATTTTTTTTGAATTATTATTTTTGGTCTTACGTTTACCTAATACCAAAATGATTTCTGACTCAAGCACATTTCCCTTATATTATTGTATTATTTGTGTTCGAACAGTATTTATGCGTGTCACTGGATAGTTATTCTTTCAAACAACCTCCCCGAAATGAAATAAAATGAAATAATAGCCAATCGCACCTCGAAACTGCGAGCCGCTGTCGGCGGGCCCTTAATGGGAACAAAGGAACTGTTGGTATGTGCGATTGAAAATCCATTTTGAATTAGTACTAGTACATAATAAAACTTTTTTTACAGTACTTCCAATGATTTCAACGTCGACATCAAAGCTAAGAATTTGTATAATGAGCCCGGTTTGTGGATCCGACGGACACCTTTACGAAAAGTCATGTGACTTCGAGCGAGCGACAGAACTGAACCAAAATCTAACAGCAAATCTTCGTGAGAAATGTACTCCGATGTAAAGAAGATCAATCATGCTAGCTGCGATCACTGGAGCCATCATAGACGGAGTACTCAGACCTGGAATGTCGGAATCTGCTCACAAACACATACACACGCATGACCACAATCACAACCATGCTCATGAACACACACATTATCATATGAAGGTACTTCCAAAGAAAGATAAAGTTAAAAAGAAAAAAAAGGATTAGAGAAAAGATAAGAAAAGGATAAAAGTAAACAAGAGAGCTTAAGAACGCTTCGAAATCATAAGGTTTATGAAATAAACGTATTTATCACTTAAGCTTTCTTTTATTTACTACAGTATTATATATTTGTACTGTAGTTAGTAATCTAGTAGATATTATGGTTCCAATCCAAAATGGTGAAACAGAAGTAAATTCGTCCTCCATATTCCATACTTCAGATCTCTGTGTGGGTGTTATCAATTTAATACACGAGAAGACCACACACAGAACTACAAGCATAACATTTGGCACACGAAGTCTTTGGGGTAAGGATGTACGCGATGATACAGGAAATATTTTAAAAATTCCTAAATATCGCTGTGGGAAAACTCTGGATGAACGATTTGATCAGTGTTTTCTAGTAAATTTTGTTCAACCAAAATTAGAGTTCATTGCTTGTTTTTTCCTATACTTTTACAAAGAGAGCAGAAACATATAGCTAATTATTTTAACGAAAATTGTAATTGTGAATTTGCTTAGACGTAGTTTTTTTGTCAAAAATTTATGCAATTAAATAATAATTTTATGCGACTTCTTGGGTAAGAGTCTTAAAACCTAGGCAAGCCGAATCGTGGTATAGGTTTCCCTAATTATTAATTACAGTCGCGTAAAAACCAATCATGTTCCAATGGATTGACTCGTAAATAGGTACATAGGTTGCCACGAACCAAAACCAAAATTCGATTAAACTGCAATAGACCAAACCAATGAGGCTACTGCTCACTGCTAAAAAAATGTTAATAGTAAATACAAAAGTTTTGTTTATGGGTAAGTAGTTATGTCGGTAGCTACTTGTTAGTCGTCACGTAATTCGTAAATTTTTATTACTTTTATTTTTTTTAAGACAAACAATTGTACTCACATATTATTACTTTCATATCACAAGACTTTGATTAGGTAATCTTGGTACTTTTTGTGGGTTTTATTTTATTTATTAGGATCCCCAAGAGATAACCCAAAACTACCTACTAGACACAAACAAAAATAACCATCCCGTCCCTTGCTTATCCACCAAAGGCAACCACACATAATATAAATTCAAAAATAAATTCCAGATTAAAAAAAATTAATAATTGCAAAATTTAAAATCATTACATAACATTTACAATAATTTAATTAAACAATACAAAACAGATCACAATTCACAAAATAATATAGAGAATCGAAATTAGGTAAGCACAAAGGGTGTTGCTTTTCTCTCAGAAATTATTATAGGTAAAAAAAGCATTACTGAGAACTAGTTATTTATTTACTAAATTGTTTGTAGATATATAATTATATTATCAATGTTTTTGTAAGAAATTGATAATTTGTAAAACAATTTTTGAAAATGTTAACGGCTTAGCATTTTGTCAATAGTACCTACCTAAATCTGTTTTTTTATGTATTTGATAACTAACTTATTTTTTTACATTAACGAACATGATTTTTTTAGTGACCATCGCACTATTAGTGCCACCATCACAAGCCGAACCTAAGAAGTGCCCAGTAAACGATGGAGACCCCGTGAAGGATACGGCCATTCTTAAGAATGTTTTCTTAAGAACCACCAAAGAGGAATGCTTCGACACTAACGACGATCCGAAATCCGAAATTCTTAGGAGTACAAACAAGGGACAACGTGGGGCGTCTTTGGCAACGAGTGTTGATTCTTCGGAAACGAGTCGTAATACACCCACGAGTATCCTCATTCATTCGTGGCCGTTACCTTCTAAAGGTGACACTCTAATGGTGAGGCCAGTGTTTGTGCCTCAAGACGTAGTTGGCCCTTTACTCCACCGTCTATCGCTAGCATTAATGAAAATAAGGTCTTCGTCTGATTACGAATAAATCAATCGAATAAAAACCTATTTCAATTTACCTTGCATATTTTTTGTATTCTAAAACCACCCTTACAGCCGTAGTACCTTAGTTCTTGTAGACTTCCCAATAAGCCTAGAAGATATTTACATGCTTAGGTACCTGCCCTAGATCTAGACATATCACTGGCTGGGCCTATTTTATACATTAACATTCCATCAATGGTCATCTACATAAAGATAATGACTATAATAGACATACCTACCTAGGTACAGCTTGGTTGAAAAACCACCAGAAGGAAAGTTTTTTTTTTTAAAACAGGAATAGCTTTACTACGTTACTACTACTTACTTTTACTACTACTACTTTTAATACGTTGATCCTCAAGCACGGTAGATGTCCCAAAGAGAGGAGTCGAAACGAAAGTAAAACTAAATAATATATAAAAAAATAAGATAATTCATACAGAAAAATATTTACAAGATTCATTTTTTCGGTGGTAATCGATCTAAAATAAAGCATAGGCGGCCTAAGTACTTAATAATTATAGTTCTATTATACCCTTCAAAAGCTTTGTGAAGGTTTCGTTAAGAACTTTTGTTTTTAGGTATTTTAAAATCGAATGTCAAGTTATAAACTTTAAACTTTGCAATCCGGTGTTGGTTAATTCATAATTATGGCGAACAAGCCGCCATCACGCAGTTAATTACGATTTGAAATTGACATATTTTTAATTAGTTAAAATAAATTGAACGAAATGAACACGTTAGGTATATTGTGTGTGTACCTGAAATAAGTAATTGCTACTGAAAGTCCGTAAGTCTGCATGTAAATTGGAAATATTCGAAATATTTCTGAATTCATAAAACATGCGTCATTTTCTGTGCTGCTGCGTGTTTGTTATCCGTAAGTAACCTACGTCAAGATTTCAGAACTTTTTAACAAAAATTAGTTAGTTGTCATCTAACGCCTAAAGTTCTTGTAAAATGAATGAGATGTGTACCTAAGTCATAGGTACGTTCAAGTATTACATTTGGCACATAGATAGAAAGATAACCTATACCTAATGTTCACTACACAGAAACAGTAGGTACAGGGTCAAAGCTTACATAAAAAAGGTAAAACAATGGGCGACCTAACATAACGGAACAGATGGGATCATCAGCTGCAAAAAAATGGTTTCACGGAGAAAATTGCACTAAGGACCTCTCAACCCCAACCCCTGCAGATTAATAGATTATTTTGTGTTTTTATGAAAAAAAAAACTTTTTTTTACGAACTCTTATGAAAAATTCGAAAAAATCTACTATAATCTACCTACAAATCAAAATAAATTATAACTCTACAGGGGTCGACCTTAAAGACCTCCCTTAGAACAATGTTTTGCAGCTGTTCCATGACTTTTGGCGACCCTGTATTTAAAATAAAACTTCAAATGTTTTTTGTAGTGTTACTCCAGTTGCTCCCGTCCACCTTATCCGGGGTTCATCAGGAACGGGATCCAATAGACGATATCACACATGATATGGAATCATATGCATTAAGGGAGTACCCGAGAAGAGGCTTCAGAGCTTATCAGCGGCAGAAACTTTCACGGGCAAGAGGAACGCCAGGAGGCAAAGGAAAGTTATACCATCCAGATAGTACTCAACATAGTGTTGTGTCATACATACCAATGTTTCCGCCGATAATGGGGTATGGTCTTGAATAAGTGTCGTCAGAGTTTGAGCAGATGTTTTATTTCATTTACATAATCTGAAATAGGTAGGATATTTGAGTTACGCGGCAAATTCCGAATAGCCGCGTAGAAGAACTAAGTAATATAATGTAATAGGTATGTATGGGCACGTGCTATACATTTTTTGAACAAAAGAGAAAAACAAACATAACTTTTGTTAAATGAGTTGAAATGGGAAAAAATATATGGGACCATTCCTGAAATATGATCCTACCAAAGAGTAAAGTTATCATCTAAAAAAACATAAAAAGTAAAGTAAGGTGCAGACTGCAGTCGAATAGAATCTCCACTTTTGAAGTCGATTAAAAATACTACTGCGCAGGTGTAGATCAAAATATCAATAATGAACCTACACTCATCGTATAACAAAGTAGACAGGTCTACTGTACTTGGTTACTTCAGGTATCTACGGAAGACGGTAAGAGGTATAAAAGACTTCTAAGGTTGCATAATAAGGTATATCCATTGCAATCTTTGCAAGATATCAACATTTCTTGCTATCCGATTGCCCTCGGTATAATTTAGCTCTTGAGACAGGAACGAAACACAAACCTGTACTGTCGGCGTCAGTCCCACCACGCCTTAATGGAGACCACATTCCACCGACAGCATTTACCTAGTTCGCTACACTTCAGCACTGGCAAATCTAGCATTATCCGTCATCTCTGCGGCCTTACAGCTCTTTGGGAGCCTCAGCCTTCTAAGGTCGTGGGTTCCACTGAATATACACATTAAAATTTGTATGATGACAAATTAATATTTTTAAGTAATAATGTTATCGTTTATTAGGTATCTTGTATGATAGCCGTGTGTAGCCTTGATGAATTAATAAAGGTTTTTATTATAAAAATTAATTCATTGAAAATTTGATGAATTTGATTCCGTTCAGCTACAGTAAAAATCAACTTCATAGGTACAAAAAAATATTTTCAGCCAAAAGACTCAACGCGTCTTTCTCTGTTTTGAATAGACCATTTTTGATCAAATTTGAATCATAAGTTCGTCAATGTGGTAAAGGGGAATATAGGATGGGCTTCTGCTTTTATTTTAATACTGAGTACGATCGGCGCTTATAAGATACATTCATGTTGATATCAACATTAGGTTCTGTCATTGTTTTTGAATGTACCAGCCGTAAACATTTTTTGATGAAATTAAGATGTGTGTCCTTTATCATATTGCGGTTGATTGTACACATGGATACAGTATAGTGCGCGTCATGCAAAAAGAGCACCGGAAGGAGGGGGAGGGGTGTGATGGCGTGAGTATTTTGTATGCGCAAACATATCCCCTCCACTGTTTTCCAGTGTTCTTTTTGGTTGACGTGACAAAAGGTCTACCTACCTGAAGTCCGCATATGTTTTTTTTTGTCGCATTTTTTATGTACTCAATAAACGCATCTATCGAACGTGCTGAAAACTCTGGTGGCTCTATCCAAAACCCAGGATTGCCCAGGAAAGCAATACAAAAACAAAAAAAGAAAAAAAATGGGCTCGAGCCGGAAGCCAAAGAAAAATGATACTTAAATCGAGGACATAAAGCGAGCCTGATGCGTACCACGCGAGTGCAGCTGCGGGGGAACGTAGTTAAATACCTAATGCAACATGATCTTGCTTTAACTAAGCCATCGAGCACATAAAATAGACTACCTACTGCGTAAATAACAACTGGTTTAGGATACAAAGAGAGACGGCGGCCAATGACCAATCCGCAGTGGATTCGCTTGAGGGAACCCTCGGGCTCCCACGAGTATGGGACTCGGGTTACTCAAGAAGGGGACCATTCGGATTACTGAAACAATGGAGCGGTACACAAAAGAATCTCATTTTTTCATGTAGACTCTTTTTGAAGCGTTTTTGAGACAATATAATGTGTGGGTGAGTTCAGTTGTACAGCGAAGTAAATGTATCAACCACATAAATATTTGGCAGTAAGAATTGTGCCATAATATATTCAATAAATACAAGTAAGTAGATATAGCTATACATCAATTATTCACAAAAACATTACTTACCCCCGGTTTCTGAGAGCTTGATCAACACTAATCGGCGATAGAGATACCAAGTGACTTGACAGCCGATTAGTGTTGATCGAGTTTTCAGAAACGGGGGATTACGGGGACGTATCTGTCTTATCTATATTATATAAGTAAACCCAAAAATAGAAAAAGATCCCTGAAATATAGGTTATCATCATGCAAGTTAAGTAACTTGAATTATTCATTTAGTATGGAAACCTTAGACGTGTAAACTTCTCGTATTTGTCCAGTTTTTTTCCTATGGTACAAACAATGTACCAATTTGTTCATGTTGGTCCCAGATATGATCTCAAAGCCTCAAGGATTACCGGTACGGTCTTATTGATAGAAACTGTGCGTGGGTGTGTTTGAGAAACAAGGTTCTTACGTTACACAACGCATTGTAGAACACATTACACACTCACATTAAGTCACAATCTTGTTCTCTCGATCGATATACATCTCCATTGGGATGAAACGACTAAAACAACCCACGACATGACGATAAAAATATTTATTATTCGACATTTTGAAACTAGACACACCGCCCTAGGTTATTTGCGTAATAATAGGTATCAAGCTGAAAAGGCTATGGTGGATTCACGCTACACCGTACTGAAGCCGGGCCTTGCCCGTGCAGAAAGCCTTGTGATATAACCGTCACGCGTCATGTCGTAAAACCTAAGGACCTTATTCACAATGGTCTTTGAGCGCGCCAATAGCTTATCAAACCGATAAGTCTGTTGCTGTTTCTTTTTGTTGGCATGAAAGTGACAGTGACAAGAATACTCAATAAGCGGCTTTAAAATGGCAGGAGTAATGAATGAGGGTTAAAGTTCTAGTAGTAGTAGTAGTAGTGTCAACTGCTTGAAAGGAACCTCTTTGAGGCGCCCATAAATATGGTTCACCACTTTTTCTAGAGAAAGTAGTGACTCGACAAGAAGAAGGTTAATCAATTTTTCAACAGAAAACCGGCTGGTCCTCCGAATGACGACTTTCAACCGTTTGGCCCTTCATCGAATATTTGCATGTCTTCATTCTTGGTCACATTAATTATGGCCGCCCCTCCTGCCCAACCGACTTAGATGCGACATCGTCTTAATCGATGAGCAAAGACACATTTTACTGCCATTGCTACTGTTTGTTCTTAGAAAATAAATAAATAAATAATGCCGGACAATCCACACAGCACTATCTAGCCCCAAAGTAAGCTATTCAAAGCTTGTGTTATGGGTACTAGATAACTGATATATTTAATACATTATATACTTACATAGATAGATATTTTTTATTATACATAGAAAACACCCAGACCATCGGAACAAATTTCTGCAGATCGTACACAAATTTGTTCCAAGGCGGGAATCGAACCCGTAACCTCTTGCGTCGCAGGCAGGCTCTCGCCCGCTGCGCCACAGAGGTCGTCCGAAATAGTTTCGCTGTCGCGCCGGACGCACCGCGCTCCGGCCTGATGTGTAGCGTGAATATCCCCCATAAACCGTATTTAAATGCGATGGCTGATAGATAGCTTTTATCATAATGTTAGTGTACTCTTTTAGGTGATGTTATGTCACATAATCACACGAATATCATACTAATCTTACTAATAAATAAAAGCGAAAATTGGTAAGCGAATGCGAGTGTTTTTAACATCGCAACGGCTCAACAGTTTTGAATGAAACTTAGAATACACACTTTGTTATTAAACCTAAGCTAATTGCACCTATCCGAATTTCTTTAATTTTCTCATCTTAATTTGGTTTTTTATTTTAAAACATTCACATAACATAAGCTCGTTGTATAACGTCCACTTCTAATGAAGACGAGATAAAACGGTGGTCCACGAAGCGTGAAACACATCAGTCAAATAGTTTATTAGTAAATATTTCTCTGCCATTCTTCTGAAATAACAGTTACCTTAGTTCGCCCCACATTGAGATTTTGCTTTCAAATTCTAAAATGAATCTGAAACAGTCTTTATTCTTTATTCAGTTAAATCACAAGGATCACTCTGAAACGTCTTCTCTTTGAACGTGAATCTAGCGCCAGATCCTCATAAGCCAAGAAGAACAGGCAGAGCATCATGGGATTTATGAATATAGGGAGGTGGTTGACGGAAGAAATAACCCCAAAGGTATAGGTCGCGTCAGCCAAAAAAAACACTGGAAAAAAGTAAAGGGGGTGTGTTTGCGCTTACAAAATACACGCGCCGCACCCCCTCCCCCGCTTTCAGGCATTCTTTTTGCGTGACGCACACAAGACTATTGTCTAACTGCACTCGCGGAACGGTAAACGGGTACCTCCCGTTTAAAAAGGCACCGTAGTCCATCTTCACATTCCTGCCCTTATCCCACGCTAATAGCTGGTTCGAGTAGCGAGTATTTTGGTGTTATCGGCCAACTAGTGTGCACGGACGGAAGGGGGTGCTACTCGACCAGTGAGAACCAGTTATTTAGAGGTTGACTAATAGTCACTGTAGTCCATCAGACCTACTAATCGGAAACATCTGAATTTGTCTTTCTTGCTCTTATTTTGTTTTCTTATAAACAAAACAGGCATAGACTGACGCTTCGAATCGGAAATGACTATAATTTTCTTAAAATAGCCATGCCAACTGTTCGATTCCGTAAACAGCATTCACCATTCACCCAAGTGACCGTGGACTCCGCAGTGAGTTTTCAATTGTTTCACCTATCTTACTTTTGTACACTACCGCGGCCACCCGCGTGCGTTTTTTGGAAAGAGCGTACCTAAGCGTGATGCGAGGTGAAACTTTTATTAGAACCGCGACCCTGAAAATAGTTATTTGTTATACAAGAGTGCAAAGTTGCTTTTTAACCGCGTGTTCAATTTTGATGACCGAGCAAGCGAAGGATTCTAAAATTTAATCACGAGCGCAGCGAGTGATTCAAAATTAGAATCCTGAGCGTTAGCGAGGGAATCAAAAGAGCACGAGGTGAAAAATCTTTGCACTCGAGTGCAACACGTAACTTTTCATTCCACCTCAGCGAGGAAATGACTAAATGCAAAAAAAAAGTTTACAATCACAAGATAGGTACTTTTATTTCAGTTTAGGTATTAACTACTACATTTTTCACTTGTTTTCAAGTTTCTTGTTTTTAATATAAGGTTTAACAATGACGTGAAAAAATGCCGCGTAAAGAACCGCGTACAAAGCAAATTGAAAAAAGAACACCAAGAAGGTTCCGAGTCTGAGTTTTTAACAAATTAAAAAAAAGTTGTATGATATATTCGGCACCATAGAGGTAGCAGTAAATAGGTTTAATGTTTTTTTTTTAATTCACAAACTTAGTGCACACGATGTTCTAAATTCAATTTACTTTATCCTCTAGAGAATAAAAACGGCTTTTGCACTCAGATATTGAAGAGCAAAATTACTCTTTCCGAGATGGTGGGATGAAAAAGAAATTTTTTAACACTTGGTAAGTTTTTTTTTTAATTATAATAGTAATCAGTTATTAGTCACGCAGACTCCTTGGTCACGGACTCTTTGAACAGCAGCTCCACAAATGAAATGAAAAAAAAGTTAGGTACTTTGTTTTTCAACACAATAAAGTAAAATACGTGATGACTTGAGTAGAAATCGCTAAGTAAAAATAGGACAGGAAAACTTTACTACGTGTACACTCATCCTCAGACCCTTTCTCTCTCGGTAGGTTTGTCTAGCTAGTGCCTAGTTTGGGGTTAAGTTGGCGGTGTTGGCTTATTTGTTTGTTTATTTTTATTTTAATGTCGTATGTTATAAAAACAACTCCCATCATACATGTTAATGTACTGCACTTTCGGTTTTTTTACAATCTTCAAATTCAAACCGAAACTCGGCAACCCTGCTCGATGACAGAAAAGCATGGTATCGCGCAATCTAAATCTATCCTAGATGATCTCTATAGAACCATACCAGGATTTATTACCTACGATTATTGATAGCTGCTTATTAAGTAGGTATTACAAGATTATAGAGATACCTAGGTATATTCTAATTTTATAAAATTGATGCATTATATAAAATTATTAAAAAAATTCTAAACTTAAATAACGTGGATGGTGTACCTTTATTTACCTCACTAGATTGAAATATTTTGTGAGCACAGATGCTTTATTGAGGTTAATATGCCTTAGAGCTACAATCAAGACAAAATTATCATGTAAATTATGTGATACATAAGCACGATTGTATTGTAGGTAAATCGATTCTAAATTATCCGACACAACATCGCCGAAAACATAAAAAAGTTGCATATTATGTTGCAGATAGCAGGAAATGCCAACGTTTTCGGCATCTTGTTACCTTTGAGTGTCTAGTTTATACTCAAAGCAAATCACATCCAAAACTCAAACGACGATCGATCCTTTCAATCGACTAAAATCTCCTTAGTACTTACTAGGTAGGTACTACGTACATAATAATTAAGAATCTAATTTGAATTTTTTTTTAGTTTTGTTAACTTCGTCCAATGTTTATCTGGAAGAAATTGCTTTCTGCGATAATTCCGCCCACACCCATACACATGTTTAATTTTATTTAGATTTTTTAGAGTATTGTTGTTTTGTTTGGTGCAATTTTTTTTTGTCTGGTACGAAAATGAAAAAATAAGATGTAACTTCTCGTAAATGCAGGTGAATGATTTGAATAGACCGAACCTAACGCACCTTCAGCCGTTATTAGCTAAGCCTTTATTCAAATGCAAATACTCTCAATTCAAACCTCAAGGCACATAGTCTGAGCAATTTTATGGCCAAAGTGAAATCAATGACCCAAGAACTCAAAAACCCTACCAACTTAACTGACCGTTATCTAGTAACCATGTCAAATTCAAATTCCTATTTATTATTCCGGTGACACAGTCACCACTATCGTTTAAACTTTAGTGTATAGGCTTACAAATTGTATGACGTTCCGATCTATTGTATTTTGGTATAGGATACTATTTTATCATATACTTTTAGGCACGTATATTATTTGTAAAGCACACATAATTTATGATATGATTAAATTATTGCACGAAACAGATACCTATATGATATAACAGTCAAATGAACACAAAAGTAATAGGTAGGTAACACACGCTATCATTATTAAGTAAGGTACCTATATTATTATTTATCTGAGCAAGTAAATTAAACTAACGAACCCGATAAAAAACCTATGTTTAATAAATAACCCAAGGGTCAATGACAGATCTACCATTAGGACGTTAACAATCGTGAGAATTGTTTGTCTAATAAGACGCAGGCAACCGTCAAACACTCGCTTGAATAAAAATTATAAATTATATTTTTTTATTGTTATTTTTAAAGAAACACTTGAAAGGTTTAGTTAGCAAATTTAATCCAAACAAGTTCTCCTAAAATCATAAATAGTTTGATTATTTGGCCACTTTTCAAATGTTCATTTTTCAGACCGTGCCGATCGTGCCAGGAATATTGGAATGGGCAAGGGAGACGTTGTTTTACGGATTCGAGCCTCTTAAAACTTATTGAAATATAAAACAACGGGCATAGATTAACTGGCGTAGGATTTTCATTCATTTGTTACAACATTTTAACTATAGTCTTTCTGAGAAATGAAAGCGAAATTTGCCTGTAGCACAATGAATTAAATCATTCAATTAGAGCCAAGATCAAAGTGTAACAAGTCTATTATTAAAACGATTAGAAGTTACTCGTACCTACTATTGTTTATGAAATTTAGTTATAAAATAACGTTGTAACCGTTGGAAAATGTAGTAGGTAGGTAGATACACGAACTAGTCTACCAGTAGTCTACCAGTTTGAAGGTTTGAAATAAGAACTGTTAGAAAATTACCTTCTTTTAACCTCATCTTTTATTTTTGATTTTAAATTTAGAACATGAATATTTATTTCACACTCCGCGTACTTTCATACATTCAAACTCCATGGTTATTTTAAAAATGTTCTTACTGTAGGTAATACTTTTTTATATTCTATCTCTTGACTTTACGGATGTGTGTATTTTCATACATTTAATTAATTCCCAGTGATTTAATTTACGATATAGTGATTTTAGATACGTGGAGGTTATGATTAATTTTTAGATTTTTTTCAACGTTTTATACGTATGTAACGTTTTGTATTTTATTCAACATAAATTTTATTTCAAATGACCTCAGTTTGTTCACTTTCCAAATTATAAAATTGTAGTATACTTTAACATAAAATATGAAAAGGTAAGATCCTCAAGGACACTTTGAGCTCTTACCAAGAAATCCAAGGGAATGTCTCCACTTTAGTTGCCTGACTCTATGCTGACTATGTGATCCTGAATGAGTAACTGACTATGTGATCCTGAATGAAATTCCTCTGAGAATAAGAATCAATCATTGTTACTTTATGTAAGTACCTAGGTACTTTTAATTATTTTTTATGAAATTATGAAAAATAAATATATTATTTATATTTTATGTAAATGTTTAAATACCTACTTTAATTTTGCAAGATAATAATTACAAATTTCGATTTTAAAAATGCATGACGTAATATTATTTTTAGGTAAGTTACCTATGTTGAATTCTAGATGAAGTTACGGGAATTTTAAATTCATTAGAATTAATAATGTCCATAATCATGAGGCGTTTCATAAAATAACTGTAAGTGAGCTCATTGGACTGCCTCGTTACCCAAAGATTTTAAGAATATTGTTAGTTCAGGTTTTATTTTACTGGGGAATGGGATGAAAAGTTTTCTCAATAAAATATTTTTGAAAAGCGTTTGTGAAATCTTCGATCTTTTATTATGACAGTAGCTGTCATAGCAAACGAATAGTCCATAAAACACAAACATCTATCATCACCATGAAGTTGTTGAGATCGGTGGCAGACTCGTTTGCGCAATATGTACACGAATAATAATGATGTTATTGCTAATGAGTTACATTCTATGATGGTTCAATAGTTATGTAAGCAAGTGCAGAAACCACACTTAGTTACTTCGAAAGCTTTTGTTTTACCAAACATTACGATTTAAAAATGAAAAAAAGCCACGTGAATTGAAATCCCGGCAGAAAGAAATTGCAAATGTATGCACGTACCGAATGAAAATGACTACTACAGATTTTAAGTTCTAAGCCATTTATTTTTGAAAGTGTTAGAAAATGAGTTTGATCAACTGACGAAAAAACATACTTCTATAATATTTGGTTAAATAAACAGTTAGAAAATGGTTAAATGCCTTTGATTGAAGTGTTTCTTTATTGCTTTTTAACCCAGTTTTAGTGCTTAACTATTTTGCGTTATGCGATGGTTATCCATTGAATGGTCAGTTAGTTTCATGACCTTTGTGTAATAGATAAATTGTCAATTATTTGTGATACCTAGGTAATTGTTTTACACTTCAAGACGTTAGGCTGCCTACATACACATCATTAACCTTTAGCTTAACATAATTACTTATCATTGTTATTACGATTTAGAACTAAGTGGGTTCCTAAGTAAACCAGTTAGTTTTGTTTATTAGTTATTTCAAAAACTAGCGACCCGCCCGCGCGCCCCTGCTTCGCACGGGTGCACATATCATGCATGTATTATACATAAAAACCTTCCTCTTGAATCTATCTATCACTCTATCTATTAAAAAAAATCGCATCAAAATCCGTTGCGTAGTTTTAAAGATTTAAGCATACATAGGGATATAGGGACAGAGCAAGTGACTTTGTTTTGTACTATGTAGTGAAGAACATGGCTCAAGATTAACGGATTCTTGAGCTACACTGGATTTTATATTTACGTTATGTAGAATAAATATTAAAAAAGAGGGTAGCTTGATCTTTCCGCGCAAACGATTCAAACAAATAACTGCCAAATTCGAATACCTAGAAGAAATGCTATTAGATAAATAGCTATGGTAATTCTTATGGTAATTCTAATGCTAATGCTAATAATAGAAGGTCGCTCACCTGACGGAGTCCAGCATTCGGGACAGTCCTGGCAGAGAGTCGCCCAGTCGAAGGCGAGGTCCTCAAAACTCGCCATGGCTATGGCTGTCAAACCAAACACACACACATACACTCCACCATGTCATTCAAGGGATTATAGAAGCGCGATCACTGTAGTCATACGAGGGTGATATGATAAGAGTTCGCGGTTATTGGATCGGCATGCGCGTACGCCTGAGCGGTCGACGGAACACTGCGCATTCTGCGCAAGCAACCTCGCGGACAGCCAGCGGGATGTCTGTCGCACCTTCAGAACCTGTTCTAAAACTGTTGGCGCATCTATGTCCTGCGCTCACTTGCTTTCAATGAACCGTTAACGTTCTTTTCTTTGGGCGTGTCGCCCTTATCTCAATCGGTATCACGTAATCCTTACAATTACAATGCTCTTTTGTCCGTAGGATTTGTAAGGATTAGATTGGCTGATTATCGAGTTGTGTCGTTGGCGAGTCTGTATTTACGACGCTGACGACGCGACAGTCTGACACGCTCGCAATAAATTTAAAAAAAAAAAAAAATAGAAAGGAGTAAAATTTTTTAGAGCTAATCTTTAAAATCCATAGGTGGTTTAAAAATATCATTAATATTATCATAAAAGCTTTAATAGATTTCGTACTGCGATTTTAGTTCCTAAGTTTTGAATCATGCAAGCGAAACAATTCCATATCTACCTTAGTACCTACTATGACAAAAAGTGCTCAGTTAATCAGTTGTGATGGTTGTCAGGTCTCAAATCATTCTAAAGTCGAGGAATCAATAACATTACGAGTACGTTCTAAATATTCGTGATCGTGACACGTCCGGATGGCCGTTCTTATGCCGGCCCACGTTCTTCAATTGCAAGCTTTTGTACAAACGACTACAGCTCTAGGATTTTATTGCACCTACATAGAGGTGGATTAAGTACTCGAAGTTATATACCTACCCAGTGTCTTTGTGTCATACTCGTACATACGCGTACCGGACCGAACATAAGATTTTATTCACGGTAACTTTCTAAGAATAATTATTTTTGTTTTTCCTGATCAGACTCAGTGGCGTTTTCCTATTTAAAATAAAATTAATATAAAATAAATTTTGAGAATCGACACGCTTGAAGTAGGCTTCAATACATGGCGACAAATCTGTATTTGTACACGAAAATCTCAAGACAACCACACATCTTTGATTATTTGGGACTAAATAATCAAAGCCACACAATTTGTTCCGGCGTTACACTTTCAGTTGTAGAATCTGGTGTGCGACGATGAAAAAAATTTAAGCGATAGCCGTACTAATTTGTATTTTAGGCAATGCACAGGACCATTTGGTTCCTTTGATTGTGATGCCATAGAAATGGTATATATAATATAATTGGAACAGAAAATACACCGTTTTACAGATTTTTTTTTATTTGTTTATAGAAACCTTTAACATAAATAAATATGGGTGATTTAAACATTATTTTACATAAATTATTTTAATTTTTAATAAATCAATCGTCCATCGCAAAACACTTTAAACGAATGAAGAACTACCTATACCATTTTTTTTTCGATAAGTGGCGATAATTTTTTATGTAAGGTCTTACGAAAACTTTTTGAAAAATAACGGTGCATACCACTAGAATGCCGCCCCGCGCCGTGCGCGCTAGTTCATCTCAAATTATTATGCATCTATGATTTTTGAATGACTTCATATTTGAATAATAAATTGGCGGTCTGAGCTCGTGGTGCTATTATAATTTTAAAACAGAAAGTGGTAAGTGAGAGTACTTTGTGATGTTTAATTTTTGTAGACATTATATATTCTTACGTTCAGGCTTAACGACTAGAATTATGTAATTAAATAAGGTTTATAGCGGCTCTTTTTTTAAGACATGGATAGGCACTCTTTTTTATAGATTAGTTGAGTGTGAGCCTGTAAGTGAACTCGGTAAGTTTTATAATCAATACGAAATTTAGGATACTATGCCTTTGGCGTAGTCAAAAAAAATATCTATTTTTGTTTTTATGAAAATAGTTCTTCCTGAAAACGGATAGGGGAGGCCTATGTCCAGCAGTGGACTTCTGTAGGCTGATGATGATGATTAAAAGATTTAAAACCCAGACCCCTTCAACGTCTAAAGAGTTGATAATTTTCAAATTTACGATTCTTTTTTCTTTAAAAAACTCGGCTGAGACAATAAAAACCGTATTGAAACCGATTCATCCGTTTGGGAGATCACATTGGGGTATTACTTGACACAGATAGGTAATACCCACCATTACAATCCTACTACTATTATAAACGCAAAGTTTGTAAGTATGGATGGATGGATGGATGTTTGTTACTCTTTCACGCAGGAACGGCTGAACGGATCTGGATGAAACTTGGCAGAGAGATTTATTAAAGTCTGGAATAACACATATGCTAATTTTTATCCCATGGGAATACCGGGATTTAAATCTCCGCGGGAAAAACCGCGGGGCGCAACTAGTAATATAATATAACACCCCATTTTCCTTCGGGAATTGAAAACAGCGTTGTGTACAACATCCCGTCTGTATGTACCTATTTATGTATCTAATTCGCCATATAGTTAGTGCGCAACATGTCCTTGAACTCAAGTAACTTACACCACACCATCCTGCCGATCCTGTTTTGAATAGTCACAGGACCAGAAGACTTGAATGAGACTCACTGCTTGGAATTAGAATCTTATTTCGAAAGCCACAAAGTTGAGAACCTTTTGTTTTAGTGTAATTACACAATCGCACGTCCGAGAGCTCAGTTCAAAACTAGACTCATTTTGCAGCAGGGGTCACTCTAAACATCATCGCTGTCTTACCCCTGGTTTCTGAAAGGTCGATCAACACTAATCGGCTGTCAAGTCACTTGCTATATCAGCTTTTGCTTCAAATAGATAGAGATAGCAAATGACTTGACAGCCGATTAGTGTTGATCGGGCTTTCAAAAAACCAGGGGTTAGATTCGCATCTGCTGAATATCCATTCAGAAGCAGCTTGCTTTGCATCTGTGGTGGAGCCCAACTTTGAAGATGACTGAATCAAGTTCATCAATACATTTTTTCATATCAATTTCGACCCTATCGTCATACTAGGTATTAGAGAGTGATAAGAGAACACTATTTGACCAAATTATGAAATAGGTAGGTACCTAATTGATAGGTAAATACTTAGAGATTATTTGTTTACGAGAATGGCCGCCACTTTCTGAAAGCTCGATCGAAGCTAATCAGCTGTCAGCTATCTTTATCTAATTTGAAGTAAAAGCTGAAATAGCAGGTGACTTTACAGCCGATTATCTTTGATCGGGCTTTTAGAAACCGGCAGTTGGTCTTCTAGAAGTAAGTAAGATCGTACAAAACACGTTTGAAATGTATACTGCTGAAGCATGCGATGATATGATGTTAACCCGATCTGGAAATGTCGATCGACACGTTCTAAAATTTAAGCGAAATCGCATTATAAGAAAATATGTAAGGTTATCGCAAATTCCTTGTTTTACTTATTTTAATTTTTTGTTTAATTTTTAATCGTCTTCGTAATTGATTGAGTGAGCGAAGCGAACGAAAATCTTCCTCAAACTTGAGCGATTTGGCATTTTATGTATTTAGGTATACGTATGTATGTTTGTCCGACGATAACTTGAGAACCGTTTATCCGATCTGCATGAAATTTGGTAAGACGATACTCGTAGCTTGTGCTTGAGAAATTTACTGGTAAGTGTATGAGTAAAATCGGATAAGGGGATATTAAAATATGGGGTTTTTCAAGGGGGCAAAGATTTAAAAAGTTACACAAAAAAATTCATATACATATCATATGATAGAGGGCTTACTTTGCTCAAATTCCTTGCTTTGGACATTCCAAAAACATTTTTAATTTTTTCTATGATGCCCACTTTTTCAGATACAACAAAAAAGTTAAATTAAGGTAACCAACGACCCAAGGCGCTCCCATTTCTAAGAGTTTCGTTGGCATCAATCCTTTGGTTTTGCAATTATTTTTTTATGTATCTTTTTCTTTATTAAGATAAGATAAGATAAGATAAGATAATGTTTATTTTAGACAAAAAAGAGATACATATGAGTTGAGCCATACAGAGGTCTTATTCTAGGGATTTTAGCTTATCAGGCAATCTGGCACACTCTGGTTACGGAACATTACCTTCCGTGCTAGTTAAAAACTGTGTTACGGCAAGGTAAGTGCTTCTCTCCCCAGGTGCTACTATTTCTTATACCTATCTAGTGTTACAAACTCCTCCCGATGATTATACTTTAGCGCTCTGTCGAAGGTCTCCAGTAAGTCCGTGTTGTTGTTGTTGAGAATAATTTTCTTGGCCTTTCCGAATATATCCTTCAAGGATCTAAGGACATCCTGCTCTTCCTGGTGTAGGCTCTCGAAATGGACCATGAGTTGCGATGCAGATTTCAGGTCGGCCTTGCATATTAGACACAGGAACCCTTCCAAAATCTCTTCATCGTTAGCTGCAGCCATGGTTTCCGTGATGGATTATGAGGTATACATGGATAAAATTGAACGTTTTATTAGCAAAATTAATATTTTTATCGCAAAAAAAATTTAATTATGCAAGGAATTTGAATGACAGGAGCTGTCGATTATTGTTATTAATTATTGTTTGATAACTAGACGTTTGACTGCCAACTAACCTACTGGTAGGTATGTTTGGTACGTCAAGAAGTATACAACACCTCGTGTACCAATCTGTTTAGTAACAGCGACCACCGGTGCATCTCCTTGCGTAAGATAAATGCCGCATGCCGGAGTAAAAGTAAGCAACTAGGACGCTATGCGCATTCATGGTGAGAGGTGGGAGCAGCAGCGGGGCTTCCCAACTATGGTCGCGTCCTTCAATCAATCCTTGATCAAAGGTCGCGTCAACCAAAAAGAACGCTGGAATGTTTTCCAGCGTCCTTTTTGGCTGACGTGTAATACAAAATACTCGCGCCATCACACCCCCTCCCCTCCATCCGGCGTTCTTTTTGCGTGACGCGCACTATACAGACAATTCAATCTACATAATGAGCATACATTACCCATTTTATTTCAATTTCTACAACTACGTACACATTTTTTATTTATTTCATGTATCGGGGTAGGGATTTTTTGAGACTGTCGCCACTATCAAAGTTTGTGAAAGAAAAATGAATCAAGTTGTCATAAAACCCGAAATCATGACTGATCATCATACTTCCCATGCTCACTGTACGCGATCATAAAACAGTTCCTTAATTAACAACCTGCCACCTTATAAGTCTAACATTTACTTTATTATCACCCACTACTTTATTATCATTTGAAGTGGTATTACTGCATATGGTTACCTGCATTGAGCACGCATACCTCAAGTTCCATTGGGTTATTACGTGACAAGACATGTGGTCGTTTCGAAAGGCACGCTTATAAGGTAACTGATTTTAGGCCGATTCTACAATGTCTTACTGCATTACTTTATGCTTTACCTACTTTAGGTCTTTAGCGAAATACCAGCGCCTATTATAAAGATTCTTGAACCAAGTAGGTATACCTTCTTTTTAAGGCTCCGGTGACAGTGGCTCGCAATTTCGAAGTGCGATTGGCTATTATTTCATTTTATTTCATTTCGGGGAGGTTGTTTGAAAAAATAACTCTAGAGAAACACGCATAAATACTGTTCAAACACAAATAATACAATAATATAAGGGAAACATGCCCGAATCAGAAATCATTTTGGTATTAGTATGTTTGGTCTTACGTTTACCTAATACCAAAATGATTTCTGACTCAAGCACATTTCCCTTATATTATTGTATTATTTGTGTTCGAACAGTATTTATGCGTGTTTCTTTAGAGTTATTATTTCAAACAACCTCCCCAAAATGAAATAAAATGAAATAATAGCCAATCGCACCTCGAAATTGCGAGCCGCTGTCACCGGACTCTTAAGAGTATCTAGGTAGAATAGAATAGTTTATTTTGACACACAATACACAGATAATAAAATACACAAGAGAACACAATATAAAGAGACATAGAAATGAAGAGAGCCTAACAGAAGAAACTAAACAGAAAACAACATGCACTTATAAATTACTTTTGAGAAAATTAGTCCCCTCTGTGTAGTGTGGGCCAGCTAGGTAGTTTCACTCTTTGTGAAGGGCTCGTCCAAGAAAGCACCAACAGGCCTATTTCTCCCGTCAAACAGTGTTGCTGTGTTTCGGTTTGAAGGGTCTGGTTGTCGGTGAAAATACAGGCACAATAATAACACAAACTAACCATGGACGCTAGGCATACGCCAGGGTAGTACATCGTAGGGCACGTTTCTATCGTGTGTGATTTTCAAAGCGTGCTATGTTATATTATAGGTGATGGTTACCACTTCATCGGGAGATCTGCCATCAGCAAGAAATAGACAACCTGTCACGTACGGATTACCAACTAACGCACATTTTGTAGTGCGTAATATTTGGACGCATCTCTGACTATCCCTCTTAGACATCCTGAGTAGGTACCTACTTGGTACTAAATGGTGTGAGGGGACATCTACCGTGCCTGGGGATCAAATTCGTGTAGTGGTTACTGTTTTCCATTTTGTATAGGTAGATACTTATTATACATATATGACCTCATTCCACCATCTCCATTCCACCACAGGACAAATAGACGTACGGCTCAATACCATCCATTCCTAGTTAGCATACCACCAATTCGCACGAAGCGCTTCGCTTCTACCTTCATTATGCGAACCGCTAAGGAGTGGAACTCATTACTGTCGTCTGTTTTTCCTGACCATTAGCCCAGCAAACATTTTTGTCATATAATCAAACATTTAAATGACCTTAAGTCTTATTAAAGTTATTTTACAGTATTTTTTTTTACTCTTCGTCATGTACTAGTGCCATAAATGTCCGAATAGTCTTATACTTTTTTTGTCGTATAATATTGTCATATAGACGTTATTTCGATATTTTTTTACAACCGTCATATAATAGCGTCCATGAGGACATCTATAAAACTTTCTTATATAACTTGTCGTCGTGTAAACGTTTTCGTAGTATTAACGTCTTAATACTGTCCATTTTGTCATATAATTACCTTTTAAACATCTGCTAAACGAATAATAATTGTTTACACGTTGTATTTGTAACAATTATATATAAGTCGAATAAGTATTACGAGTGCAACCTGTATACATCCTAAAGTATCGCAAATATGACAATACGACCGCTATTTAATTAATACTCATATTAAAGGTTTATATATAACTTCGAATACAATTTCCACCAATTTAAAAATCAAATTTATCATACTTATTTATTTACTGTTCGGTACAACATGGATAAAAAAAAGTGGAAAAGTATTAAAAGAAGTGGTGCATTCAAAAGAAAAGTTAAAAACAACTATCATTCGCTTCAAGCACGTTCTTTAATACGAAGTAAAGAAGGGTTCCGTATCACATTTAAATGCAAATTTAACTAATCAATTTAACCAAAATGCTTCGAGTAGTATATATACCCTGCAATTCATTTGCCGAAGTTCAGGACTCTTGTTCATTTTCCGAAGTTGAAGACGAAGAAGTTACAAATGTGCGCGTATCATTTCGATGAAGTCAATCTTTGATAAAAACTTATCAACATCCGCATAATTATAGATCATTGTGAGGTTTACCTAAAACAAAAGTAGACTTAATTAAGTTATTTGTGTCATGTAATTCCTTGTGTTCTTCAAATAAATTTTTATTGAATTAAGTTAGCTAACAGGCGTTTATTATTTTATTATTGATCCCTAAAACAACTATCATGGCGTACACACTTACAATGAACACGCAGTTTATAGGTAGGGAAGTTATATAGTTGTCACATAACGCACTCACTTAATAAATGATTAATAAAAATATGTAAAAACATCAAAATTAAAAAAGCGCATTAAAAATTTGTTCCAAACTTACCTCACATTAATCAGTAAACTTGATTGCACAATGGTTTACAAGTGATGAAATGGCTTTATCACCTCAAATAACAAAGTAAGAAATGCAGGTATTAACTCAGTTGTCAAAAACACTGCCTTGATATAAATAATCTGTTACAATAATTATAATTCGGTCAAGATTTGCATCATCTTTAAATGACAATAACACAACAATTACTTTATATAAAAGTCATATTGTGTAGCCATTACTGGACTCGAAGTCGAATACACGCCGCGACAACTATCATTACATGACGTGTAGTCAAATCGCCGACGTGTATATGACTACTATGCGACTAAGTAGGCATTTATATGACTGTTACACGAAACTCTTAGCGCCTTAAGTTGAATAAAATGGGCTCTAATGCCATCGAGTAAACGTCCTTGTGACATTTATACGATTATGCTTAATAACTTTAAGTTGCCACCAAAACGTCAACTCAACGTTTTAAATGTTTGCTGGGAGGTATACGTATAAGTCTCTTCAAGGCAAGAGTGAATAGGTGTCTTCAGATCGTTCTGCTCCAACGTAGGCTACATCGTCGCTTACCATCAGGTGAGATTGTAGTCAAAAGACGGACTATTTTAGTTAAAAAAAACTTTACAATGAGAGCTGATCCAGATCATGACCTAACTTTAAACATGTTCTGGTATAGAACCAAGGTGTGTTTACATTTAATAGATAAACTGTGAGAATCGTTCTATTTCTGCTAAAAAGGTTGGGTAAGCGTTATTTACTGAACGGGCAGCCTTGACTGACCTGCCAGCGCATACCAAGGCACCTCTTACTATGGGTCGCAACATTTAATATTAGTTCAAAACTATAATTGAAATAACTTTGAAATGGTTGGAAAAGACGGAATATTTTGGGAGCGTTCGCGTCGCGTTACCACGAAATCTCAGTTCGGGGCGAATAGTTATAGGTTCTAACGAATATACTAAACGATCCGTAGGTAAACAGTTTTCCGAAAAATTGAAAATTCTACACAAAACATTTTCACACTTTTCAGAAACGTTTTGGAAATAATTAAAAACTACCTAATCGTAAATATTGGGGGCCTTTTTAGCAAAGAACTTCTGTTAACTAAAAATCACTTTCAGCTGGTTATAACTATGCGTAAAAACTAATTGGTACGGAACTGGGATTCGAACCTCGACCTTCACTACTCACACCTACACTCTAATGAAGCCATATACCTAGTTAGCGTCTGTATCTTTCTTCCATAGCAATGTTAGGTTAGATACACTCAACATCAAAACTGGATTCTTCTGCGAATTTTTCTCATTCCCAAATAATTATATAATAGATCGTTTGCAACGGTCTCAACTCAACTGTTTCTATGTATTTTGTACATAATTGTAACTATTAGGTAGTTGTAATTTTCTTTGTAAATAAATATATAATTATATTAGATCTATATCTTACTGAATGGTGCGTAAAATCGATCGTTAGTCCTGTCTGTCTCTGTTTGGCATTACCTTTTTTTTTGTTATTTTTTATGTTACATATACGGTCCGTATATGTTTTTATTTTAAGTGCAGGATATAATATTGTACACACATCAATGCAATTGTGCAATGCGGACAAGCAACGTAAAATTGGACTTTTCCGAGTGTAAAAAGTCCAGTTTCCGAAGATGACTGTACATCGCAAGTAGCTCGGAGAAATCGTCTCTGAACACGCTAACACTCATCTCGACCAACTTACCAATAGGAACGCAATAAAACAAACTATTGTTTCAGATATTATTTTATTGAAGTCTCATTCATTATGCGGTAAATTGCATTGTAGTAAAAATTTCACAAATACTCATCATTCTCTGAATATGGTCTAATTGTCTAATTTTTTTTAATACTAAATTGTATCATTACGTTTTTTTGTAGTTGTCTTATTTACGTAGGTAATTGATCTATCCGGAACTATCCATCTTTCCAAAGGATTATTTAAATTTCATAATGTGAGAGGGTTTGCAAACATTCTTTATCAGCTATTGATCAAAAATCACAATACTATTCAGCCAACAGGCCAACTGTCATTTGGACTAGGCCCATAACCTCATCTGAATTAGACGTGACGAATAACAAAGTTTACCTACTTCTTGCCTACAGATAGGAATCCCGAAGTATTCGAGAAGTACTTAGCGTTCGCTTCGTTGACTCGCGTCTCCGCTGCTTGAGGGTTCACGATCTCCAGACCCTGGAAAAAAGATGGCGTCAATTCTAATAACATTTTTTATTCGTGTATAGTGCTTACTTGCACTAAGGAAATCATAAATATTTTTATAATATCCTAAAAGTGCTGCGCTAACCAGATACACCATAGTTGATTGACTCAGGCGTGACTTTGCGGAAGTCCATTGTTAAATATAAATTAACTTGAACAAAGCAATATGTAGTACTAATCCGCTGATCTAATCTCCTTAAGCTGGAATAAACTTAATTAGATTTCGACACGTGTTTCGCCTCGCTACGAAGCATCTTCAGGAAATTGACTCGCTGTGCACTGAACGTGTTGCCTCGTCGAGCGTGTGTTACTTTCAGCTCCAGCTTAAGGAGATTAGATCAGCGGATTAGTACTACATATTGCTTTGTTCAAGTTAATTTATATTTTCAGATACACCATAAAAATCGGATCGGAGATGATTTTTTAAGAGTAGTAGAGATCTTTGTGAAGAAAGGTCTACCACCACACCTTTCCTGCCGCCAAGCAGCGTTGCTGTGTTTCGGCTTGAAGAGTGTTGTCACCGATGTACCTAATTACAGGCACATGAGGCTAAAAATCTGTATGCCTCAAGTTGATGGACGCAGGGCAGTGCATCGTAGGGCCATTCCTCCTATCGTGCGTAACTTATGAGGCAATGCTTTGTTATAGGTGATGGTTACCACATAACGCAATGGTTATAACTTAATAAAAAAAAACTGACACTAAAACAGAAACCCAAAATTTTTTTTCATTAGAGCATTCAGTAGATGTTAGCGTTCGAGCCATGGATACGACAAAGGAATACCATTCGATTCTATTGGCATTCTCTTCGTCGTGCCAGAAAGTAATATCACATTTTTATCATGAAGAACAGCCGTCAGGCAACCTTTCGCAGGACATTTTAACATAGATATAAAACACAGATATAAAATTACTGTGTGTATAAAACCACAAAGATTCTACACAGCAAAAAAAATCGAAGAATGAAATCAACTTTAGAATTCGAGCGAGAAGAATGTGTTGAATTCGGTATTCATTGTCCATTGTGTACAAAAAGCAACCTACAATGACCTAAACTAATTTTAATTTTTTAAGGGTCTGTGATGAATCTTGCGTGCGATAACTCTGTTGCGTTGCATACTTCATATATGGCTATGCTTTAGTATATTTTACTAAATGCAACGGTAACTGCTTACCACATGCATTTAGTAAAAGTATTTATAGAAATGCAGTGTTTAACCTTCCGACGATCCGTTTCTAATGCAACTGGCCGTCTAATCGAAAGACGCTATCTCAGTGTCATTCCGAAACTGCTGACGCTTTAATCATTGTCAGGCAAACAAAACAGTACATAGATAACGACTTATCACGAAGCCATTACTGGAAGCTATGATCTTGTCATTCTGTGATTAGTATATAGATTGGCTGATGCAAGGCCATCGCTGGGTGTACCATGATCGCCCACCTGCGGCCCGATTACGCTAATGTCTGGCTATAGAGATGGCTTTCAGTTTGACATTTTTGATCAAGGAATGTAATACTCTCTGACGAGAGCATTTGATTCCCATAGTGTAATAGCAACATATAGATGGATCTAGTATCTAAATTCCTTGTGATGGATGCTAAAATTACTTGGATGGATGGGAATCAAATGACAAACTGAAAGCCATCTCGATAGCCAGACATTAGCGTATTTAGCGTAATCGGGCCGCGGAATCTTAGACCGTTTGTTAATAGTAATAAAGGATAGATTGGAATGTATTTATAAACAATTCCTACGCATTTTTGCATGACCCTACACGGCCTACTTAATTAAGTACATACTAATATGATAATTGGTACAGGGCTTTCTAAGATATTTTGTAACCATTAATAATTAAGCCGGCGAACGAAGCTATGGACGAAATTACCATTTTTCTCCATGAAGTTTTCAACTAGTACTTTAATATTTTTGATAAGTTATTTCAATTGGTTTCTACAAGGCATTTGTCAATTTGTAATGCACATTCAAATCGAAGGCCGTTCATGCGAAAAGCACATTCCTATTTCCGACCGCAGTTTGCAAACTGGCTTGGAATCGACTGCTATTTTCCCTTCAACGTAGTAACTGTGATATGTGCTAATTGAATTCCAAGATTTCCAAGTGTAGCGCCTATCTTAACGCCATCTACCGTCCCAGCTGCACGATCAAAGGCAATCACAGATAATGACAGTTCAATTCTTGCATAGCAAGTTAGCTTTTTACTATAAAATTTAATTTTAGCTCCGGGCACAATAAAGACAGCTAGTAATAGCGATCGAATGATCGAATACACAATGTTAACTACAGTGCTGTTTTAAATCTTACTGTTTCGTAACTTAATTGTAAAACAAAGTGATGCGATAACTTAGATAACGATGATAGATAGATAACGCATTTATTTCTTCAAGTTCTTCAACTTCAAGTTTTATTTTGAGTATCTGTTAGTAATTTCGCTATAAAGAAAAAATAGACTTCCGTTATTTATTTGTACCGAATATCTGGATTAGTATCAACATAGAAGCTTGGCTTAGTTGGGATATTGATATGTTTAAAAATTACTCTAGATGCCGCACTGGAAACTGTGGTAGCCGCAGCACCTAAGCGACGATGTGCGATGTTTTATTGTTTGACGCGTCACCGTGTGCTGCTTACTGTTTTTACTGCTTGTTATCTTTATTGTGATTATGTCGCTTCATTGGCTGTCCTCCTTCACGCATTGCAAATTGGCGCTAGAGATGCCATCTGGCTCTTTTTATAATGTCTATTGTCTTAGATTTATATCATGACAACAATAAGCTTGAGAATTCTAGGCATGATAATTTTTAAATGTCAACAATTGATTCTTATGATGTCACCTTTTTCTTGTGCAGATGAAATTACTAAAACAAATGTATTACTAGACAAAAAACCGCTAACTATGAATAATTGATGAGTGCACGACTAATAACTGTATGTGCATATATTATTACTAAACTTAGTCGTTTCCAGATGTTTATCGACAGATTAATAAAATGATTGGTGTTCGGATCACGAATAAAAAGTTGCAAGTGCAGTGCTTCTTTGGAGTCTAACTGACGTATCTAGGTATTTAGTGAACCCAGTCTAGTGTATGCCAATCCAAAAAATCGCATGCATCGATACGGCAATCCATACACAATATAAATTCCAAGAAGTATCCGTAAAACATGCCGGTTACATTTACCGGAATAATACCTTCTACAGGATGACCGTCTACCTCGTAACTTCTGCTCGAAGTTCGAGTTTATTGAATTTTCCAATAGCTTTGTTAGTTATTGTTTAGGTTGGCGGACGTTGCATGTTGTATATCACTCGCTGAGGGCATACTTGGTGATACCTATCTCGCGCCTAACGGTAGATGCTCGCTTATTATTCAGAGTGGTATCCAAGTCTTGGTCGAATGAGTGAAAGATCGGACTACTCTGTAGTCAGTTACGAGTGGTCTGTACGTAGTATCCAAATTCCTTGGGTCATCCATACGCGTCGACTTGAAAACTATCTTTTAAAATTATGATTTTAGACAATTCTGCAGCTCTGCTTTATGCTCTGTCAGTTGTTCCACTGAGCGAAAACTTTTGCAGATGTTTGGCTCTGTGCGTCCCAGATCACTCCCAGACGCACAGAGCAAACATCTACAACAAACTTGCTATATATGTATTCCGTGTATGTTGCTTTACAATGAACACATGATAAATTTTCGCTGTTTGTGATTAGAGTCCGATGGCGCAAATGGTTAGGGCAGCCCCGTATTAATGGGAAGATCGAGGGTTCGAATACCATTCGGATTGTAACTTTTGGGATGATATAAAAATCATTTAGCTAATACTTTTTTTACATGCAGGTAAAAAAAGTATTAGGTATCTGGTGGCCAATGCATTGCTTTGTTTGGGCTACACGGTGATGTGTGAACCACCTAACAATATTTAATACTAGTGCGCCCCGCGGTTTCACCCGCGCAGATTTAAATCCCGGTATTCCCACGGAATAAAAGTAGCCTATGTGTTATTCCAGACTATAATGCATCTCTCTGCCAAGTTTCATCCAGATCCGTTCAGCCGTTCCGGCGTGAAAGAGTAACAAACATCTATCCATCCATCCATTCATCCATCCATACTTACAAACTTTCACGTTTTCACGTAGTAGGATTCATCTAGCCACCTGTTTGCTTTACTTATCCAAAACTTGGCCGAAACAGGTTCGAATGTTGTATCATTACCATTATCTAATCTGTGGTTGAGTGCATTTATGTAAAACATGGTATTTAACGAAAACAAACTAGTTTCGGACTCATTAGCGATATTTCGTAGCAAAGCTATAAATTCTTTGCGATTGTATAACGTTTATAGTGATTCGAAATCACTTCCGTTCCGCACGTTTTCGTATACAAGATGCGAGAGAGAGCTCTAATGCATGAGTTACTTAGAATAAAAATACCACCCTACGAAAAACAAAACCATTATTAACTAGAGCCCCAACCATGTCGCCATTTCGTCTCGTCTTTATGACATTAGAGAGATAGTGATATACGGAGTAAAGGCAATTCGGAAACAAACATTATCGGTCGACCAGCACGGTATATTTTTTATGGTATTTGAATTCATAGAACAATAATAGAGTTTTAGCAATTTTTACGAAATTTGATAAACAGCCTGGAATCCGAAATAGTTCAATTTCCATCGTATTTTGACACCTTTGGGATCACTGTATATATACGTAGAATTTCGATTCATGTATTACGCAAGTTGATGGACGTTATAGGGCAATGCATCGTAGGTCACGACTCACGTTCTTATCGAACGTGGCAATCTGAGGCAATGCTGTGTTATAGGTGATGGTTACCACTTATCAGATAGGCCATCTGCTTGTTTCATCAACAAGCCATATAAAAACAATGCACTCGTACCAAGACGCTTTCGCAGTGTCAAATTTCAGAGTTTAGTTTGGACCGTTGGTTGTAGTGTTGTACGCCTGAGTACGTCCAGATAGGTGGATGTAGCAGGTTAACGCTGGTGGCCCGCCCGATCGGCAAGGGTAATAACTCCATATTTACTGCAGCCTCACTGGCCTGGGTGTGGCGGCTAGTCAACTGAGCAGAACTCGTTCGAAAATCGCAATAAATCGCGGATGGTGGATCCAATTTGCAGTTACCTTTTATAGCCTGAACAAGAAGTATTCATAGGTTTGATGAGAAATTACTCAATTACTTCTTGTTTATGTAGTTATTCAATGATGATGTTGATGTGATCGTTAAACTGAATGGCTTATTGAAGATTTTCGTTGTTTTTCTATGACTGAACAGAATCAGAGTATGTTCTTGATAACGGAACTTGATAAGATCTTTTTTCGCTTTTCGACGTATTTGCAAAAAGCTAGCTACAATGTTTACAATTTAACAATGTTTCAGTCAGTTCACAAACCAAATCCCTATTCTCATTAGAAGTGGAAAGTACTCGCATGTATTTGCTAGCGCCAAGTAAGGTCTAACGTTCGTTTGTCTAAAAGGCGGGCGACGCCATAGCACAAATACCAACAGGAGAATTAATATAAACGGTGAAAGTATCTCATCTACACCACGCACGGAGGGACCAAGCATTGGATTTTTTGAATTAGAATATTTTTTTAAATCACTTAATTGATATGATTTGGGTGAATATAAAAAAAATACTACATGTTATTTTCTGGAATTCTACGTTATACAGGAATAGTTTTTACACAGTGCGGAAACTTTGACAAATTAAACTTAATAATGAGCTTTATTAAACATCTATTTTTCATTTTGATAAGTCTTAGTACAAAAAAAAATATCGTAACGAAAGACATAGGCTTTAATTGATTTTTTGGCTACTCTACACCGCCGCCGCCGGGAGGGAGTTTCACCCCCGCTGCTACACCGACCCAACGTTGATATTATTACGAATAGTGTCCACAGTTTGTTGATTTGACGTCGAAAAAAAAATATATAATAAAAATATATATGGACAATCCACACAGCACCATCTAGCCCCAAAGTAAGCTACTCAAAGCTTGTGTTATGGGTACTAGATGACTGATATATTTAATACATTATATACTTACATAGATAGATATTTTTTATTATATATATAGAAAACACCCAAACCTACGGAACCAATTTCTGCAGATCGTACACAAATTTGTTCCGAGGCGGGAATCGAACCCGCAACCTCTTGCGTCGCAGGCGGACTCTCGCCCGCTGCGCCACAGAGGTCGTCAAGTCGTCAATATAAAAAATTTTTTAACAAATAGTGGGAATGTGTATTACTGATATTGAATCACCAACATTATTTTGCTCATTGCTTAAAAATTATTCGTGTATACTTTTGTCATCGAAAATACGCATTAAATAAGCTGCAGTCAATGAACAATAAAATCTTTTGCATAATATTGAACGTTAATATATAATTTTCAAAACGTACCTACTATTAGTTTTACAGCGTTTATCTATTTTAAGAAAATCACATATCATAAATTCTTCTAAATCGGTCCATAACAACACAACTTAAAACCACGATGTACCACAATGTATGTTTGTAGAATGGTAAGTATAAGTTAAAAACTGATGTCCAATAAATAGCTGGTCAGTGGCGCTACCTGAAATACCAATAGGCCTTTTCTCGTTTGCCTACATGTCTGACTTGTCGTGAATCTATTATGCATATGGTTATTATTTCTGAACTTTTCATGGAACGGTGCCACGATGTCATAGCGATAGTTTCTTTAACAATTGTGAAGGGAAATGTTTGATTATACAAATTACAATGTTTTGGTTTTACCCATTCACTATTGAAATTGAATGGTTAACTTACTGACAGAGGAATCAAATAGCTTGTTAGTAGTACAGTGTGGTTTTAATTTGAAGGGTACCGGTGCAATCACAGACACATGCGACCATAATTAAACTTTAGGTAAGACTGGATGGATTTTGATAAGGGGTTTTTGATTCGTCTTGAAGACGTGTAAAGAAATCTAATATGCCATAGTTTCGTTTTGTTTTTTATTCGCACTTGTAGACCTGAATGCCATAGATTTTACGAGACAGAGGCCAAGGCGCCAACCGGCATGGAATGCGGCTTGCGGTATTTGCGTAGGTGCAATCATATCAAACTATTTTCTAACGTAGCTTAACTTAAGAGGATCTTTAATTAGGGAGGCTTATGTCCAGGAGTGGACGTCCTCAGGCTGGATGATTATGATAGCGTCTTATGCGAAATCTCTCACTTGATCAAACTTCTCTGGAGTACTAAGGTGCAGGAGAATTGTTCAAGACCTCTTTCACGCAAAGCAGTACTACGCAGTGATGCAAGGTATACTATTACAATGTTCTTTAGTAAACGGCCCTATTCAGTAGATACTGAATAGCCGCGCAGGGGAACAGATGCGGCGGTATTAAGTTTCTACTTTCCCTCGCATCGCATGGGGCTGAGCTAGGGCTTATTAGCGATATTGATGACGGGTAGACGGGACACGCGGCCATTAGAAATAATAATAGTTTCGTTGAATAATTTTGCTGTACTGATTAAATTGGAAATATTAGAGCTTTTGCCAGCGGCTCCGCACGTCCTGGTCTTTTGATAAAACAAGGTATGTACTACCTATGATGTATAATACCAAGTTAAATCTAAATCAATCTAATTCGTGATTGACAACACTTAAGACCCAAAACTTGTGATGTTTTGTATTTGTTTCCTGGAAGAGATCTCTGTTAGATATAAGCCCGTATTGTACTTCTAGGTGATTTTAGTTTTATCTTTTAAAATAATTGTGGTTCAAAATAAAGTACTATGTATTTTATTCTACTTCCCGCAGTAGATCGTCAATATTTCCACTAATTCCGGCAATATTTCCACTTACGTATTTAAGAAGGTATGTTTGTAAATCTTGCATTACTGTTTCAAGAATGTCACTCGTGGAACAATATCTACTCTGTTTAAATAACTTCATTACAATTGCTATTACAAGCCGTGAACATTTTGCATCTAGACAATGCAACATTAACATAGCTACGGTAACAGACGTACCGAGTAGCGTTACTTGTTATGCGATAACTCGATGAACATTGAACCATGAGATTTAAATGCGATGATACGATTCTTACTCGATTGGCTTTCAATTGCCATACCATACAGGATATTCGAGATACCAAGCTAGTTTACTGCTGGAACTGAGACGTGGTCGCTTACTATTGGCCTCATCATCAAGCTCAAAGTCGAACAACGGGCTATGGAGAGAGCTATGCTGGGAGTTTCACTACGAGATAGAATCAGAAATGAGGAAATCCGTAGGGAACCAAGGTAGCCGACATAGCTCTCAGAATCAGCAAGTTGAAGTGCCAATGGGCAGGTCATATAGCTCGAAGAACTGACAACTGCTGGGGAATAAAGTTTCTCGAATGGCGACAACGAACAGGAAAGCGAAGTGTGGGACTACCTCCTACCCGATGGACTGAAGACATTGGTAGAATCACGAGTAGTCGGTGGATGGAAAGGGCTCCGAATCGTTCTTCCTAGAAGCGGATAGTGGAGGCCATATCCAGCAGTGGACTTCCGTAGGCTGATGATGATGATGAAGCTAGTTTTCTAGAGGGGTATTAAATCTGTTTTTTTAGAATCATCTTTTTGGAAATGGCGGTTCTTTCTTTTTGTTCTAGTAAGAAAATTTTAAATACTATTTGTGGAGTTCATCAACCTTAACCTTTGTATTGTTTAACGTTTCTTTATCATACACATCCAAAACATAAAACCAAATATGCTATAAACATTAAATACTTCCGAGGCACCTATGTCGATTGATTTATATCGATATTACTTCACAAATCAATTACTTAGTAACTAACATTCGTATAATACATCGATATAAAACCAAATATGCTATAAAAATTAAATACTTCGAGGTACCTATGTCGATTGATTTATATCGATATTGCTTCGCAAAACTATTACTTAGTAACATTCGTATAATAAATCGATTGAACTATTAAAAATGATCGATCAACTATAATAAATGACGACTAAAACCATCGTAGTGGTTACATGCTTGTTATGAACTTAGGAGTAAAGTAATGTTGTTTTACGATTTAGGAAATATTATCGGGAACTAGTTGTGGCAACATTTGAATGTAAACAAGCAACAAATGTGGTTTCGCACTGTCATTAAAACAAGCAAATGTAAACAATAATATAGATAAGCTATACCTACAGAGGCTAAGCCAAACGAGGTCAAAAACGATATTCATTCTAGATTTAATCCAATTATCCAAATCCGTTCATAATAAAGATACTCGAATGGCAACCACGAACTGAAAGAGAAGCGTGAGTCTTAGCTGATGGTCCGACGATATCGTGTGGATCGCGGGAGGTCGGTTGATGGAAGGGGTTCAGAATCGTTCTTTCTAGAAATATAAAGAGGAGGCCTATGTCCAGCAGTGGACTTCTATATACTTTCTTTAGTATATAGAAGTCCACTGCTGGACATAGGGATCCGATAGATCACAAAACGCTTTAGTACTTCATTTGGCGCATACCCACCCACATTTTGCAGCACATAATAAGTTAAAAGAATAAATTATTATTAAGGAGCTCTAATGAGGAAGAGAGAGTTCTGAGATGTACCTTGGTCTTCCTTTCTTTTTCTCATGTGCTTTTGTGGTCGCCATTCGAGAACCTTTATTCATTACCTAGATGTCAGTTACAGATAACCTATGTAGTGTCACAGAATAAGTGTAACTAAATGTGTAAACTTACATTACATTACAATATAGTGTAAGATCGCAGTGTTATGCGAGCCACCTGGTTTTTGCATGCGCGTGAGACAAGATGTCTCCATTACCTATTACGTCGTGACAATGATGTGGGCTGTCATATCACATCAGCAGTTTCATTATCCATTATGTAATTGCATGTCTGAGCGGATTAGCACCAGATTTTGTGTAATTGTAGGTTAGTTGACGAAGAGTACGAATTGAATTTTTAGTTTTAATATCCTATTGTTTCGAACGAGTGAGTAATGCATTCATAACTAACCGGGATTTAAGAATTAAATATTTTATTTTGTTAGTTATGTACATAATATATTTAAGAGTAGTAGAGCTCTTTGTGAAGGGCTCGTCCGGGGAAGTACCTACTACCACCACGCCTTTTTCTGCCGCCAAGCAGCAACGCTGGTGTTTCGGTTTGAAGAGTGTGGACGCCGGTGTAATTACAGGCACATGAGGCTTAACATCTGTACGCCTCAAGTTGATGGACGCTGGACGCAGGGCAGTGCATCGTAGGGCACGTTCCTATTGTGCGTGACCTACGGGGCAATGTTTTGTTTATAGGTGATGGTTACCACTTAACATCAGGTGGGCCATCTGCTTGTTCCATCAGCTAGTTGTATTAAAAAAAAAACCGATTTTGTTGATTTTTAAAACCGTTAGTTTTTGTGTTTAATTTATGTTGTTTTCTCTTGTTAGTGAATATTGTATTCTTTTTGAGAAATAAATAATATTGAACCTGAGTTTTTGTCAAAAGAACGCGCATGGGATTATGCCTGTTCAACCTGGTGGTACCTACTTTATGCAGGGTAACCAAGACAGAACCAGTAAATTGTTATGGCAAAAAGCTCTGTATCAGTGTATTGTCTTGTACATGAAATATTCCACAGTAAATTGCATGATTGGATGTAAATTTCTTGCTTTAGTGAGATGGCTTAGCGTCGCGTGTATGATTGTGTGATCATCTGAAGATCTCACGTCGTTGAACGATCTTTAGGTCAATGAGCGAGCGGTTTCTACGATATGATGAGTTGTTTGTTTTTGTTATTCAAGAAGCTATTATATATAAGATAATGTATATTATATGACTTGCATGACTTCGAAACTTCAAAGAGAGATGAGGCGCGTCATTGATGATTGATGAAAACAACTTGAGAAAATTTCGCTAATGAGGTGAAGGTTGAACTTTTTTCAAAGCGTATCAAGTAAATTTACCAGTAAAGTCATCTAGTTCTAACAGAATAAAAAAATCACAGGCCACCTAAGATTATTATTTATTTATTTATTTATTTATTAAAAAACAGAGTTTCATTATATTGGTTAGTAGTGGCTTAAAACCTACATTAGGTTTGTCTTACCACTAGGTTCTCGATTTAGATCTGTTTGACAAAGAATAGAGTAAACACAACAGTAAATAACATTGGCTTACTAATACATGAAAAAAACTTATTTCAAAAGGTTGGTAATCAAGCGCACACACACAACTTTGTTATGCTAAAGGTACGCAATAGGCACTATAATTAAAGCTGTGGCAAACGAGTAGTAATCGTAGGTAGTCAGGATAGATATTTAACATTACTCGGTAATACAATACAATAGCCGTCGCTAATACAATACAAAAGATCGTGCCCTACGATACACTATCCTGCATCCAACAACCTGAGACAGTTTTAATCGATGTTATTATGATAAGTAAAGTATGTAATTACAACGACACTTGGACCCTTTAAAAAAAATACAGCTGTTGGCGGCTGAAAGAGGTAGTACTTCCCAGAACGAGCCCTTCACAAAGAGCTCTACTACTCTTAATTTTATTATACACTAGTTACGCCCCGCGGTTTCACCCGCGCAGATTTAAATCCCGGTTTACCCACGGGATAAAAAGTAGCCTATGTGTTATTCCAGACAATAATGTATCTCTCTGCCAAGTTTCATCCAGATCCGTTCAGCCGTTTCGGCGTGAAAGAGTAACAAACATCCATCCATACATCCATACTTACAAACTTTCGCGTTTATAATATTAGTAGGATTGTCGAGTCTTTTTTTTATGACAGAGCTGGCAGACGAGCATACGGGCCACCTGATGGAAAGTGGTCACCGTCGCTCATAAACACCTGCAACACCAGAGGCGTTGCTGATAAGCTGCCGGCCTTTAAGAGGTGATAAATCCGCCCTTTGAATGCCCCATGTCGTATTTCTCAGCTAATTTATACTTACTTGCAAAGGAGTGAAGGCCACAGACGAAGCTGTACCGGAAACCTGCCTCCTGATGCTGGTCGCGCCGCCGTACTGTTGCTGCTTCTGCATATTCTTCTGCAATGTCTTGCTGATGCGCACTTTGGTCTTCTCGTCTATCTGGGGTAGACGGACGCGGCCGGTGCTGGATTTGCCGATGGTGCCGCGCGTGTAGCCTAGGTCTTCTTGGTAAGCGTCGTCTTCGATCTGTTGGATGGAATAGTTAAATCTTTTGACTTTATTACTTTAAGAACGCTCCTATGCGCGATTTTAACAAAAAGGCTGTTTTTCGAGCTCGATTTAACCCTTGGTGTAATTACAGTTTACGTGTCACGATCACAAAAATAAAAGCAAATAAATGTCTGATGCCGCATAAAAAGGATTTAGATGATTTATAAACGATTTTTTGAAAACTTCACCTATATTAAGCCACGCAACGCGCCCAGCTCTCAGTCCGCGCCAAACGCTCGACTTCGTTCGATTTGGCGACGGCCTCTTAAAAAAAATACTTCACGACTATGATCTGTCATGTCAGTCAGCAAAAGTTTAATATTAAGTTAGAGCTTGAAAAAAAAACAACCTGGGGGACCGAGCTTTGCTCGGTTACTCAACACTGCCATCTACCGCAGTCTGATAATAAATATTTTTTTAAAAAAAATCCTAGCTAGATCGATTTATCGCGCCTAAAACTCACTGTATACTAAATTTCATGAAAATCGTTGGAGCCGTTTCCGATATTCAGATTATATTATACAAGAATTGCTCATTTAAAGAGATAATACTTTTTTTTTTTTATGGCTCCTGTCTATCGACAATCTTGCCAGTGTCAAGTGATAGAGATTATATTATGCTCTTTGCTATTTTTCTAGTCACGTCAGTCGAAAGTCGAGTCAGTCAATTGTTTTGAAGAAAATGGTGGCGGTTTCTTCAAAACATTTGAAACATTTTCGGTCTAATCACGATATCACATAATACACTTTCATTTCAAATGCTTACACTTTGTGCTAAGACCACAAGTAATGTTGGTTAAAAATCCACCAAAATTACACAACACAACTAAAAAAAAAACACTAGAAAAACAATTAAAATGAAAATGCTATGTTGCTTCCATAGATGACAACTTTTTTTTTTAAATACATAATCCATAATTGACAGTTGACAGTTTGACAGCCTACGTAGCTACAGTAGCGTAGCCTGGTAGTAGCTATGCCTTCTGCGCCGTAGGTCGTGGGATCGATTCCCACCGTGAACAAACATTTGTGTGGTGAACATAAATGTTTGTTCTCTGTCTGGGTGTTATATAATATTATAAGTATTTACAAAAAAAAAAGTATTACAAGTAGTAAGTATATCAGCTATCTGGTTCTCCCACATTACAAGCATAAGCTTAGTTTGGGGCTAGATAGTGCTGTGTGGAAAGTCCACCAATATTTATTTATTTATAATAACAACCGGACAAAACACACCAGTCTTTGGATAACAGTCGTCGGTAGTGACCGCAGGCTAAAGAACTGAATTCTCAGTTTCTTTATAATAATGTAGGAAGCAATTTGTCGATTAGCACACCTTAAAATGCGGAAGGCTTTGGTGCTAACCGTCATCTCATTTTATGGCTAGTAACGATGCGGTTTTTATCGTGAGCCTGTTACGTTCCCATGGCTAGACTGTGAGGCCCACTTTTGATCAGCGAAAGTGCAACTCGGCTTAAACTCAGATTGATTTTCATAACTTCGAAAACAATATTAAATATTTATTAATAACTTTTTACCTTAAATAAAAACTAAAATGTAAATGTTCCTTTTCCAGAGGAGATTTGAGTTTAATATTTAACCGATACAAAACTGGCTTTGTATTTAAAACTGAAAACTGAAACTGAAACAGCTTCACGACTTTGATCCCCAGGCACGGTAGATATCCCTTCAGATCTCCCAGTACCAAGTAGGTACTAATTCAAGATTCTTTGAGGATGTCTAAGGGGGGTAGTCAGAGGTACGTCCAAACATTACATTTGGCACATACCCACATTTTGCAGTAGTTAGTATTCCATACGTGACAGGTTGCAAGCCCATCGCCGCTGTTAGATTACTACTAACTGGTTTCCTCACGATGTTTTCCTTCACCGTTTAAGAGCACTGGCATTGCGCACATAAATTTTTCGATAGAAAAATCCATTGGTGCACGACCGGATTCGAACCTGCGACCTTACGATCGGAAGGCGGGGTCACTCCCACTAGACCACCGGTGCTCTATGTATTTATAATTATATTTATAATTATATAAACAAGAAATGCCGTAGCGAAAGAGTATTTCATTAAATTACACGGATTTATCTCGTCGCGTCCAATCGAATGATTAGATTAATCAACTTGAATAGTGATTCGCTACTGGATGTTGCGTCACACACGAGGAAGCTGTTTAAATATAACTATACTAGTTGTGCCCCGTGGTTTCACCCGCGCAGATTTTAATCCCGGTATTTCCACGGGATAAAAACTAGCCAATTTTTTGCTATTCTAGACTAAAATCTGTCTCTCTGCCAAGTTTCATCCAAATGCGTTCAGCCGTTCCGGCGTGAAAGAGTAACAAACATCCATCCATCCCTCCATACTTAAAAATTTTTGCGTTTATAATAGTAGGGTAGACTGGGTACGGTTGTGCCAGGGTAGGATGCTAGGTCGGGTAACCTCCTCGTGGTGCACCCTGGTAACACCATGAAACACGCCAGCAGAGTACTGCGGACGTATTTCATGGTGGCTAATAATCCGACACGGTGGGCCTCTCCGCGTGTCCCTCTGATTAGCAGAGGGCACAGTGTGATGAGGCAGAGTAGACCTTTTGGTCTGCCCAGGTGGGTCTGGGCTGTTTAGGCAGCCCGGACGGATGAGGCGGTAGAGCGAGCGCGAGAGACGCCTTAACTTCTCGCGCCGCTACGTGGTGAATAGCGGGAGAAGACCTGGGGGCACCTTCTCCCGCATTGCACATATTCACCACTCCCGTCGGGCGGGAACGGCCGAGCACTCGCGGTCGTTCCCGGGCCCCTCCCTGCAAAGGGGGGGGGGGGCGTGCGGGCCCCGCCGTAAAGGTGGGGACATTTTGCGGGCCCCGCTGTAAAGGCGGGCGGTCGTCGGCGGGGGACTGGATGAAAAGGCTTTGCCAGTTTCCCAGTTCCGCTCCAACAAAGACGACGCGAGAGTGCCGCATAAGTTGTAAAAAAAAAGGGTACGGTAGTGACAGTCGTCATATTGGCGAAACTATAAGGAATAGGGAACTTGCAAACTTTCGCGTTTATAATAGCAGTAGTAATTCTCTTTAGCTTTATAACTAGCAACAGTATAAACTGAAGGAAACGCGAGACTGCATCAATTAATTGAGTGATATATTTTGATAGGCAGACGACGCAATGAATTTATGGTTTGCGCTAAATGCCAACGGCCGGATAATTTAAGAGGCTGATACTCGCTCGCTAATTTCAAAATGTTCGAAGCTATAAAATTTCTAAGGTGATCTAAGGTAGTTATAAAAACCGGCCAAGTACGAGTCGGACTCGTGCACTAGGGGTTCCCTACTATTGTCTATAAAAACGGCAAAAAATCACGTTTGTTGTATGGGAGGATAATATTTAATGGGGGGCCATTAAATTATTGTTAATAAAGCGACAACTGAACTTAGAGGACGCTTTCTGTCGAAAATTTTAGAGCTCTAGCTGCAATGACTCGAAAAACACAACAAATCAGAACAGAAATAACGTGTACACTTTCAAGTGAATTCATTTGTATTGACATCTACCACAAACAAACATGTATAGAGAAAACTTGTGGTTTGGACTCAATTGGTTCATTGACCACCAACGTGATAGACAGGTCATCTACTGAAAACTCAAGTGTTACCCACTAACCAGTGGTTTAATAAAAATAAGAGCGTATTGCATTAGCACAGTTTGATAATCGTTTACAATGAACGTGGAGCAATGGAGCGCGACGAATACGTTTGGGCGTGACACACGGACGGAGAGTTTAGAGAATACTAGCGACCCGCCCGCGCGCCCCTGCTGCGCACGGGTGCACATATCATGCATGTATTATACATATAAACTTTCCTCTTGAATCACTCTATCTATTAAAAAAAACCGCATCAAAATCCGTTGCGTAGTTTTAAAGATTTAAGCATACATAGGGACATAGGGATATAGGGACAGAGAAAGCGACTTTGTTCTATACTATGTAGTGATAGTGGTAGTGAAGACGGCCGAACATTCGAGCGAAAAATCTGTTGATTGACAGACACGAAACATTGGAATAACAATCCCGAACTAACGTCTCAAATCATGGAAGATTTTTTGCTCCTAGTAGATTCACCTAGTCCTACTAATATTATAAACGTGAAAGTTTGCAGTTTGTAAGTATGGATGGATGGATGTATGGATGTTTGTTACTCTTTCACGCCGGAACGGCTTAAAGGATCTGGGTGAAACTTGGCAGAGAGATACACCATAGTCTGGAATAACACATAGGCTACTTTTTATCCCGTGGGAATACCGGGATTTAAATTTGCGCGGGTGAAACCGCGGGGTGCAACTAGTATAATATATAAGACGTTTCAAAGTGATCCCTGTGATTTTCTATATATATTAAAATTAATTGCTGTTCGTTAGTCTCACTAAAACTCGAGAACGGCTGATCCGATTTGGCTAATTTTGGCCTAATTTTGGCAAATAGTACTGAATAAAGACCGTTTTGATTTGGAACTAGGTATGTGATGATGCGGTCTACGGTGTTGCACGCTTACCTAGAAGATACCTCCCTTTTCTGAATGAATTTAACAGAATTCTAAATTATTCATTCGGGCAAGCTGGTAAGGAATTTAATTCTTAATATAATAATAGCTGAAGCACAACGCATGAGAGTCGCTTACAGTGGGTAATTACGGGAGTCACAGGTGGGGAATAAACTTGTTCCATCAATATCATGCATCAGTATCATCAATACCATCAATATCATCTACTATGATGATAAAAGAATCACCAAATCGCACTACCGTGTGTCCCAATAATCGTAAACCATGCGCACGCGCATACAACGGGTAGCACGGACGTCCGCGCACCAGCAGGTCTTGATCCGGTCTATTTGTTCTGCAAAAACTGTAAAGCCACTTATTCTGACGAATAGTGGGCTCATCTGCCGCGGCTCACCGAGCGTGACGTCATATTTTAGCAAACTTATTAAGGATGCATTGCTTTTTCTTATAAGGGGTCTTAGCGGTCTGTATATCAATCAAAACAGGGTTATATATTTTTTTTTATGACAAAGCTGCATACATCCTACTAATATTATAAACACGAAATGTATATGTAAGTATGGATGGATGGATTGATGTTTGTTTAGAGTAACAACTCTTTCACGCCGTAACGAACGGTTGAACGGATCTGGATGAAACTTGGCAGAGATATATTATAGTCTGGATTAGCACATAGGCAACTTTTTATCCCGTGGGAATACCGGGATTTAAATCTGCGCGGATGAAACCGCGGGGCGCTACTAGTAAATAATAATGCAATAAATAAATAAATAATGCTGGACAATCCACACAGCACTATCTAGCCCCAAAGTAAGCTATTCAAAGCTTGTGTTATGGGTACTAGATAACTGATATATTTAATACAATATACTTACATAGATGGATATTTTTTATTATACATAGAAAACACCCAGACCATCGGAACAAATTTCTGCAGATCTAGATACACAAATTTGTTCCACGGCGGGAATCGAACCCGCAACCTCTTGCGTCGCAGGCAGGCTCTCGCCCGCTGCGCCACAGAGGTCGTCAAATATACTGCTGACTGACATTAAACAGTGAACATAACTATCTATAGGTACTATTAGGATAATTTAACATCGGTGCCTATGCCTCAAGTTGATGGACACAAGGCAGTGCATCGTAGGGCACGTTCCTATCGTGCGTGACTTCCGAGGCAATGCCTTATTATAGGTGATGGTTACCACTTAACAGCAGGTGGACCATCTGCTTGTTCCATAAGGTAGTCGTTTAAAAAAAACTTAAATAAATTATTTTTGCTTGACATCCTTTAAGAATCTTGAGTTGGTACTTAACAGGTACTGAGAGATTTAGGGCATCAGAATCGTGAAACTGATTCTGTTTTGTTTCTTTCGTTTCAACCTACTTTCAAACGAGTACTCAGTCAATATGAAAGCCAATGGATGCGCTATGGATTCCAGGAACCATTACAGCGCAGCAGACAAACAATACCGGTAATAATTTACGGCTTTACCGCAGTAGTCGCCGCAATTAAACCTACTCTATTTCACAACCACAGCTAGTTCAATACAGCTGGGTCAATACGTAAACACCTATTATGTGGATTTGCTTTGCTTTCGGATTCGGTTTCGATTTTGGTTTTGCTGTCGCTTTGGATTTTTAAATCTCATAAAAATACACTCTTGACCTACTATTGACTTCATTTTAGGTTCGTTTTTTTGTCCATCAAGATTTTCTTGGTCAAGGAGAGCAACACCATGCACAATCCCTGCCATTTTATAGCGGCTCAATCGAGTATTGTTGTCACTGTCACATTCAAGAGTGAGACGGCCATATACTTATCAGTCTGATAAGCTATTGGCGCGCTGCAAGACCATTATGAATAAGGGCCTTAGTGAACAAATTTATTTGTTTATAAATTATAGAAATCGCCCAGAAATCGCCCTTATATGGTGACCTCGCTTTTACAATTTTTCTATGTTTGGTACACAGACCAGACCAACAACAAAATGTGTTCTTTCTAGCAATAGTGACTCAGCTGCTTCATTATAGGCTGTGCTAAACATTCTACTCATTTTCTTTGTCGGATGATGCGCTTTTTACAAGCATCATGTTCTTTAAATGTGCACGTAATTGCCACAAAACATGTGGAAGAGTTGGATTTCAAAGATGGATTGCGGAATTATGTACTTTTTATGGACAATTTAATTTCTCAAATTCCAAATATTTAATAAGAGATAGCTATCCAGCTATCTCTGCAAAGGTAATTTAGTGGTTCATTTGATTTATGGCGAGCTAGGAAAATAAAATCAAATTGGTTTACGATTGTAATTTACATGTAGGTACAGTAGTTCTCTCAACCCTGGTATTGTCTGTATTCCATAGCGCATTGATGTAAACTGTAATACTGTGTGATTGTTGTATAAATAAATAAACCCTTGCATACTTTATCTTATAAAATAAATCCTGGAACTCCAAATTGTTCTATCTCATATTGTTTCTGCACAATTTTCAAATTTTTATGAAAAAACCTTCTACGAAAACATTGAAAAAAAGGTGAAAGATATCAGAAGAAGTTCTCAAGTTATAGCAGCGTGACTAGAGAATTTTTATTTTATTTTTATATAAATAAATACCTAATAAATTTGGATTGACCCATGTAAATTTCTACAAAAAAATAGTGCTCGAACAAAAGAAGCAAGGCGCAGTTGAAATCCTTTCAGCGCATTGTTTCGAAAGAAACTTGTGAACCCAGATCAGACTATCTCATAAAATTGTGCATGGTCTTTTATGGAACTTTCCTGTAAATGTAACAGTTAAAATAACCCTTACTGTCACTTCTCAAAATCCGTCCTGTAGCATAGTTATTTCTATTCTCGACCGTAGACTAAACGAAATAAGAACGAAAACCCTTCGAAAGTTACACTCACGTCAGCGAAGTTCATTCGATTCGCGTTCTTCCTGAACTCTGTCATTGCGTATCGTTCCTTCATCTTGCGCACTCGCTTGCCGCCGCGTTTCTTCCTGCTCTGCTCTATCGGCTTTGGGAGAGGCTTCACGAATTTCACTGGTGGCGGTTCCTGGGTTAAAATAAATAAATATTATTGGATAAGCTTCGGTTTAGTTTGTATTTTTTTTCATCCATGGGGAAAAAGTTTTTTTTATCTCACTTCTATTATAAACGCGTAAGTTTGTAAGTATGGATGGATGGATGTCTGTTACTCTTTCACGCCGGAACGGCTGAATGGATCTGCATGAAACTTGGCAGAGAGATAGATTATAATATGTATTAGCACATAGGCTACTTTTTATCCTGTGGGAATACCGGGATTTAAATCTGCACGGGTAAAACCTACTAGTATTCTAATAAGACTGTTATTTGGCTACAATCTCACCTGATGGTAAGCGACGATGTATTCGACGATGGAGCAGAACGGTATAGAAGACACCTATTCCCTCTTGCCTTGAAGAATTGTAGTGATCAGGAAAGAGGCAGTTCGCATAATAAATGTAGACGCAAAGCGCTTAGTGCGAATGTATTTAAGCTTTCTGCGCTGGAGGAGAGGGTCCGACCCCCGTTGAAAATAAACATTTGTGTGATGGATTTATTCGAAGTATGTATTTTGCAGCTATACATAGAAAAACATGTCAACATATTATAAATAAACCTTGTAAGCTATTCCAGCGTTCTTTAGGTTTACATTGTACTAAATCTTATTAGTAAAATAAATAATAAATTTCAAAAAAAAACCACATTACTAATTCTATCAGCTACCTGGTTTCCATAATTCCCATAGTGCTTAGTTTGGCACTAAATAACGATATGTACAAAAATATCTTTCTGATTCCTTAAGTGTAGTAAACACTATAAAACGAATTAATATTGAATGTGAAAATGTCTTTAAAATATTTATTTATGTCGTTCAAAATTATTGCCAGCGGTATCTATTTAGATTACCTGTAATTTATCCAGTTTCTTCTCGATCCCTTCTCGCAACTGCCTGCCGATTTGTCCATCCGTGCTGTCATGACAAGCGTCCACACGAGCGGCGAGCGTTAGTTTTGTTGACACTAGCTTAGCTGCTTTGAATCTTAACTCCTGAAATAAAACGAGTGTGTTAATAAAAGGTTTTAGGGGCACGTTTTAAAGGGCAAATTGACACCACTGAGCGTGGTATAAGGGCAGGAAGATTATGTTTTAAGGGTCCGGTGACTGCGGCTCGCAATGTCGAGGTGCGATTGGCTATTATTTCATTTTATTTCATTTTGGGGAGGTTGTTTGAAATAATAACTCTAAAGAAACACGCATAAATACTGTTCGAACACAAATAATACAATAATATAAGGGAAATGTGCTTGAGTCAGAAATCATTTTGGTATTAGGTAAACGTAAGACCAAACATACTAATACCAAAATGATTTCTGATTCGGGCATGTTTCCTTTATATTATTGTATTATTTGTGTTCGAACAGTATTTATGCGTGTTTCTTTAGAGTTATTTTTTCAAACAATCTCCCCGAAATGAAATAAAATGAAATAATAGCCAATCGCACTTCGAAATTGCGAGCCGCTGTCACCGGAGCCTTAAGGGACTTAGCTAGGTAGCAGAGCATGCTATTTCCGGTGGTAGTTGTTTTTGTAAGATATAATTTAGATAATGCAACAACAGAATCGACACCTATATCTAATTAAAAAGTGAATTAATGTCAAAAACGAACAAAGATTATGATTTGAATGTGAGAAAATCTATCAACTTACAGGCGAAGTATCCTGTACAATCTGTGAGAAATACACAAATCCAGTGTGGGGTAATGCAGCCGCCTGAGAGAAACCAGATAGCAGTTTCTTCTGTTGGCCGAGGGTGAGCACATTGCAGGCTGGCATTCTGGACAGCTTAGTGAGACCACCGGCTATTCCCAGGATTTTGGCCGCTGTTGACGCACCTACAACCAAATTGGAAAACTTACTACACTAGGAATTTCCTACTACTACGGAAATATTCATCAGCCAGACAATAAAAAAAAACTGACTTTTTGCTATCTTGATTCTTGAACGTGGTTAAAGTAGGGGAGATCTCACACTTCCTTTTGGCTTATTTCGGCATTTTTGTTAATAGTTTTACAGACACCTGCTAATATAACTATAGTCTTTAATACTACTAACTTGGTTCTATTTCTTACATATCATTTTGAGACTCAAAATGCAATTATCAAGGTCTAATCAGATCAAATCAAACCTACTATCAGCTGGTTTTGCTGGATAGTTGTCAACTCTATAGAGGGGGCAACCCTAATGGCGCCAAGGACGAATATGGCAAACAAGAGGTAGAAGTATTATCACTGTAAATAAACCTAATGACCTACTGAAGAGCTTTATGTATTGGATGTGTGTGTATGTGTAGTGTGGCTCTAACACTTACCAACAATAGCAGTAATATTTGGGGCAATGAAAGTCATTCTGCTCTCAACATACTCATAGATTTTTGATTTAAAATTGTTTATATCTGCTGCCATGTCACACGCTTCATTTATCTCAGCTAGTTCATCTTCTGTCAGGAGTTTTCTGTAAATATAAACTGTGAGGAACTTTGCATAATAATATCATACCTACATGGTATGGTGCAATATGCATAGGCTTACATTTAGGCATATTGTTTTCTTTGCTGTTTGATTCGGACTCTTACTGAGTTGGATTGCATTCTTGAGTTAAATACTGATCCAAAACTCCATTCAACTCAACTCTTGCTTTGTATTCAACTCCAACCTACAATAGTAGGTACCACAGTACTGTAAGATCAGCAGCAAACTTATCAAAGCTTTGAATAGGGAAAACATTATAGCTGATAGAATACATACCTAGATACTTATTTTTCATTAAAACATAGGTACTAATCCTCTCTCTTATCACAGGTATATATTTACTTAAAAGATGGATGGAATGTCAGTACATAGATTATGTTACAGAATAAAAAAATAAGTTTGAATTGAAAATTTGAACTATCCTATTAATAATCAATAATCATTTATTTGGTAAGCATATTACACGTCATAGAAGATACAAGCAGGGTGTGCTAGGTGAAAAAAACTAAAACACATAAAAAACTTATACAAATTGAATTTAGTAAGTAGATATTCTAAATAAGTTACATCATAAAATATAAGACATTCAAATATATCGTCAATTGCATAATTATAATATAAATAAAAATAAAATCCTATCCTATCCTACTAATATTATAAACGCGAAAGTTTGTAAGTATGGATGGATGAATGGATAGATGTTTGTTACTCTTTCATGCCGGAATGGCTGAACGGATCTGGATGAAAATTGGCAGAGGTAGATCATAGTCAGGAATAATACATAGGCTACTTTTATCCCGTGGGAATACCGGGATTTAAATCTGCGCGGGTGAAACCGCGGGGCGCAACTAGTTTATTATAAACGCGAAACTTGTAAGTATGGATGGATAGATGTTTCTTACTCTTTCACACCGGAACGGATGAACGGATCTTGATGAAATTTGGCAGGGAGATAGATTATAGTCTGGTAGCCTATTACTTTTTATCTCATGGGAATACCGGGATTTAAATCTGCGTGGGTAAAACCGCGGGGCGCAAATAGGTACTTAGTTCAATATAAAAGTTAGCATACCCTTGAGTTGTAGATGCAGTAACAGATACAATCATGATGGTAGCTTGTGTGATGAAACTCTGCAGTTTCTCATTGTTCTTCGCTCTATCTAAATCATTGCCCAGTTCTTTCACACTCCAAATGTATTCCAGTGGTGTTACAATGAGCGAGTCTAACTCCGGGAAACGTTTCTGGTATTTATCCCGAACAAATCTGTGGATAATTGCTGAAAATGATAATTGCGATCTTAAAACAATAACCTATCATGATTGTGTTAGATACAAGCTTTATATAGGATTTGGTTAACTAAATAATCATGTATTAAGTAGGTACATAATTAAGTTGTTTATTTTTATAATTAAGACACAGGTTTAAAAAGTCACACTACCTATTTCTCCATCAATCTCCACAGCAATGTTATTTGCTTCAACAATAACTTGGTACTCGGGGTCTGACTCCATTAGACCAGTGACTTCAATCTTCTTTCTATTATTTCCAACATTCTGCTCTATCTCAGTGAGTACCTGTAAATTTTCATGGTGTTAATAAATAACACAGAAGATTTACAGAAACCTACTTACCTAAAACTACTGTATAACTTACTCGCTTCAGACGGTCAGAGTGTCTCAATTTAGCTAATTCTCTAATAGATATATTCTTCAAATCATCTTCTTTTGGTACAACAGGGTAGGGCACCGTAAACTCATTTGAAGTGTCCATTCCCATTGGGGCCTTGCTGTCGATAGCGGCCTCCAGTTGTCCATCGTCATTTTCTTCTAAATCAGCAAGTAATTCGTCTGCAAGAGACATTTTGTGTGTTGTTAAAAGAAAATGTAAAATGTACCCTGCCTCACAACTTTCATTCAACTCAAAAATGTTAAACAAACAAAATCTACTAGTATTATAATGAACTCTGTGAAAATCTACAAAATAAACAATGTATGTCGTTAGTCTGTGATGTATTATTATGTTTTATGGTCTGTGCTGTGACCAAGGAATTTGAATACTCTATATTCCTTGATATAGATAGCAAGGAATTTGAATACTTATAGACAGTATTCAAATTGCTTAGTCCTTGGTTGGTCCTTGGCAAGGAATTTGAATGTCTTATCTATAGCTAGCGAGTATAAAGGCGACTGTACACAAGCCTGTGGTTATCACACTTACATGCATTCAAGCTACATGCCAGCTACTTCCATGCACGGAATAGAGAAAACTCTGTGCTTCCATGTGTATACGTTATTTGGCATGCCTGTACCTGACATGTAAGTAGTTAGCACAACATCTGATTTTTGGTCAGGTACTGGCATGCCAGTAGGTGACGTGTCGCTCTGGCCAGCACGGCGCACGTTATGTATTACTAAGGTAATATACATCTAAGGCTTTATTTTTATAAAAGACTACAAAGTTTTAAAATCAGTGTCACATTCAATTCGAATGTTTTCTTTTGTAAATAGACACAATACTTAGTATACTCTCATGAACTGGCATGTGTAGGTATACCGTCTTGTAAATACAGGCATCTAAGGATGCGACTTGCAAGTTAACTTGCAAATGTATTCACCATGTGCCAGTAAATCCTAATAATAATCCTAATCCTGCATGCCTGTAACTTGCATGCCCTCTATGTTTCGTATTTTCATATTGGCATGTGTACCTATAGCCGCTTTTATGGTAATTAACATATGGGATCTGGTGAGTGGGGTGAAGATACCCAGCTACCACACATGATGAAAATGATCAATACTAATTATTTGAAATGAACATATTAAAAGTAAGTTTGAAGTAAAGGTAAGTTTGTAGGGTAGATATTCCTTGGGTAGTATCAAGGAATATAGATATGTACTTGTATTCAAATTCCTTGGGTAGTATAGTCACCCAGAGACAAAGCCTTTTTAAAAAAATTGCACAGGCTATATTAAAACCGGCAAATTCATAAAACTAAGCTCAAAAATAAAACGAGGTTTTCGATTTTCATTAGAAATTAAAATACTAGTTCCAAATAATTCGATAGATGGCAGGGAGTCAACTGGCTCAATCTAGGATGAATCTTGTGTTAAAAAGTTAGGCAGTGAAATAGTTTAACCCATCTTCTGTTACGCCGCCGTTTTAACCTCACTCTTATGTATAATTCGTGTTAGTGCGTCTCTTACTCTTGGTATTATTATTTGATGTCAAATCCATGTACCTAATACTTCATCCAAGGGGGATATTATGTTCTGTGTCCAAGGGTGAAGTGAATCAGATGAGCGAGCTGTGCATATTGTAATCACTCAGCACTTGCAAGTTGCACAAGTTGCACAAAGCGAATGTAAAACTAACTTGCACAGCACATCCCCACTTGTCTGTGTAATGCTTGGATGAAGTTTATTATTATGGTTTAATTTAATATGTATGAGTCTGTGGGTGTGGATCATAGAGTATACTTTTTCCTTCTTCCCACATCCTCCTAGTAGTCTGTGCGTGCTTCTTCTTTTCCTTGGTCGTGAATATTTTCAGAGGCCCCACAGATTTATAAGTATAGTCCTAAAAGAGGCCCGAAAAGGTCGAAAATTAGCGTAAAACGCGAAACCAGTGCAATTTAGTGGCGTATAGGTAAATAAAATAGCTCCAATGGCGCTTAATCCACAATACGATGCCATTGGAAAGGGATTTGTACAGCAATATTACGTTCTGTTCGATGATCCGGCACAGCGACCAAACCTCGTCAATATGTACAACGTAAGTGTAGCCTGCATAATTTATTACACATAAATTCGATTTCCTTGATATAATCGCCCGGAGTCGTTTCCGAGAGTCAACTAAATCCCAACCAATCGTTTTGTAGGTTATCAGTTTTCCTCCCGCCTAAAAAAATTATCTATAATGCATCATTCTTATTATTTTATAATAGTAGCGCGTTGTATATCAGTATTTACGTACAGCCTATAAATCGGCACACTTTTATACATAAACAATGATGTCATAATTTTTTTGTGATAGGTACACACCACCCTGATCAACCTGGACATTGTTCAGTCTTTTGTTACTAAGGAAACATACCAAGCGTTCTGTGATTGTTTTCCAATTTTACATCCTGTGGGAAACCCCTCCAGCTATCAATAAAACCTCAAACTTTCTGCATTTGCATGCTACATCATCATTTTCTGTGCACACTGTTACAGGTGGAGACATCATTCATGACCTTTGAAGGAGTGCAACTCCAGGGTGCTGTTAAAATCATGGAAAAATTAAATGTATGTAAAGTTTTAGTTTAGTCTTTAGTTCAGAAACTCAGTATGTACCACACTGTATTGAATTGGGCTATTTTATTCATGATTTGCATGCTAAAGTGTTAATTTTATATGTTCTAGAGTTTGACGTTTCAAAAAATTGGAAGAGTCATAACATCGGTAGACTCTCAACCTATGTTTGATGGTGGTGTATTGATCAATGTTCTGGGACAACTTCAGGCAAGTACCTCAACTTTATAGAAAAAGAATTCCAGTCTATTCAAAGATCAAGTGTGGGTATGGAATCTGTATTCTATGTACAGATTCCATACCCACACTTTATCTTTATTATATATTTGAAGAAACACAAATTTGTTGTGTTGCTAGAAATAGGTACCTAGCTCTAAAAATTAAATATAAAATACTCTACCCAACAAGAATTTGACCTTTTGTTAATAGGGTATTTAATTTATAAATACTGTCTGCTCATGATAACAAATTAAAATATGATAAGTATTATGTTATTGAAGTTTGATCATAAAAGCTACATTACAATAAAATTAAAACATGCAGCTATGAACACTAGTAGTAGTTGCTGTAAGTTTTTATTATATCAATGTTAAACTAAAATGGTTTTGATTGACCTACCTACCTGATGCCTCTGAACATTTGAACAAGTGATCTCAATCAATATCTGAAGAACACTGAAATATGCGACACGCGGCACAGTTAGGTGCATCATGGCATGGGTATATAGACTTTATGTAAGATCAAGCAGCAAAATAGTGCTTTGTCTTCAAACTGCCTTCGGCATGGTCATTAATACCGGAGAAATAGAAACTCTCCCAGGGGCCACTAGCTCCAACATGTTTGTCAGACACACAGCCAAAAGTCCAAAGTGTTACTAAAGATGTGTTATGTGTAACAGACAGATGATGATGCCCCACATGCATATCTCCAGACGTTTGTACTGAAGCCGATAGCAAACTCATTTTATGTAGAACACGACATATTCAGGCTGGCACTACATGATGTCTAAGATGTACAATGAACGTAAGCCAAAACCCTGCAGGCTTTTGCTTAGTCACATTCACTTCCTTCCTGCACTGGTGGATAATGGCGGATTCTGTTCCGCTGAGCTTCGGCGCTTAACTTATATTGAAATACAGATTCAAATGTCTACCTATCAGTATACATAGTTGAAATGCAGTTGATCCCTCAGCTCTGAAAGAATCGAGCCGAACAACAAACGCTTGTAAACTGCCCCGCCAGTAAGCGTTTTGTTTTACGATTGAAAAAAATAATTAAACGACTGCGCTGATGGATCAGATATGCGCCGACGATCAGCGTGACAAACCAGTAACTTCATTTGTTTGTTATGCTATGGATCCGACTTCCGAGGTATAATAAAACATGAAAGCATAGTAGACAGATGGAACATGTAAATAACCTTGCATACAGTCCTGCATGTTTTTAAGAGCAATGCAAGTAGAAGATTGCAATTCATTTTACATCAAGAAACTGAATCTTTTTACATATTAGACATTTCTAAACACAATACTTATAAATAGACCAACATTTTGTGAAACTAATGTATGTTTTTATAATAAGTACAACATAATTATATAACTTAATTCAAACTTACTAAATGAATAACGCAATCAAAGTTTCCTAAAATCTGTTTATAATACATTCTAAAACCAAAATAACATTTTACTTACCAACATCATAAATTTTACCTAGTGTGAATTTATGAAACTTAATAAACAAACTAAAATCTTTAGGAATATTATATAACTTTACTATTGGTCGATTCCCTTTGTGTCGAGTCTGAGAGTCTATTGTTCTTTCAAAATATCTGTGCGAAAAACTCGACATAGGGGTAATAAAAGCGAGAACTTTCTAGGCTAGACGTAAAGGGACTCGACTTATAGGGAACCAATCTTTCTATTTTATTTAACCTACCTGTCAACACCTTAAACTGTTTTTCAATATTTCAGTGTGACGACGATCCCCCTCATCCGTACATGCAAACATTTGTTCTGAAGCCACTCGGAGACTCCTTCTTTGTGCAACACGACATATTCCGCCTCGGCATCCACGACATAGCCACCGCTTAGATATGCCCTTTCGAAGTCAGCGCCAGGCTCCAGCTTAGACTCGGGTTAGGCAAAAACGAGAACACAGGCGAGACGTGCTTTTACTTCTTCCAGACGGAAACTGGAAGAAGTATTACGATTACTCGGTGTGCTGTTTTGCCTGAGCTCTTAAGGTACTGACACTTGTGCTTATTTTCGAGCTAAAAGCATGCTTTTTTCGAGCCTTGCTCAATGAAAGCATGTGTGAACAGCTCGTGCAAATAAGCATGCTTGTCGTTCGTCGGTTGATTTTGAGCATGCTTATTTTTGAGCACGTGTGTCAGATACCATTAGTAGTTGTAAGCTTAACAACATTTTAAGGAACTTTCAAGAAACATGCTTTTTAATTTTGCCTCGTTCTCAAACATGACATAAGATCTGGCACAGTGCAGTAGAATAATTTTGTTTTGAATTCCTAGAATATAACTTGAATAAGTTAGGGGGTGCTGTGACCACAGCAATGCAGAAGAAATATGCTAGTTTTAGTGAAGTTCTCGCCTTATTAACTAGGTATATTGACAAGAGCAAAGAGTACTCTCTGCAAGGGTCTGGCTGACTAGATTCTATCATCCATAACTAAGTAACGAACAAGATCATGCTAGTTATAGTTCGCGTCACATAAAAAGAACGCCGGAAGGAGAGAGAGGGGATGTGATGGCGCGAGTGTTTTGTATGCGCAAACACACACCCACTACTGTTTTCCAGCGTTATTTTTAAATGTCGCAACCTCTAGTGTAAATAACACTATTATAAATGTGCTACTCTTTCTAGGTTTTAAGAATTAAAGATCGTGCGTGAATCTTGACGAGTGACAGATTTTTAAATATAGAGATTCTTAAATATAAAGTAAAACTCGAGAATGTGACAATGTAGGGTATGTTACAAGAGAAACACTGCTTGACTGGCTTGTTTCTTTCTTTGGTCTTGGAGTTTTTGAATTTATCACAAAATGTGAGTCTGACGGCACGAATGGGTAGATCAAAAAAGTAGAATCTGTCATTCGTCAAGATATAATGAACGTTGCTAGCTAAGTTTTTTAAATTCAATGTTTTTTCTTCAACCTTAAAATAAATATGAATTCAGTGCCGATTCGGCTAACGCATTTGAGATGGCTTTGTTAAAGTAACGGACTTTTTCAGTTACATGTATACATTTTATATTACATAATAAATACATTATAATTTTTTATTTATAATATTTCTTATTTTTGTCCAGTCTTCACTAAAATAATGTGCAGCTAATAGTATTCAATACTTTTTCCTGAATATAGTAATAAGCTAAAAGCTTTGTCAAGGTCAAAATGAAAATGTTATCCAGCTTATTTCAAAGCCCCCTGATTTCAATACCTTGATTTTAATAAAATTTAAGTTGAAACAATTAAAACGCTAATTATTATTATTTTTATCTTACTTAATAGTTCTTATTACAGTCTTATGTAAATTAATGGGGTTAAAAAATTAAACGAAATATTGATGCTAAGACAATCATGTATTATAAATAGTCAAAAATAACAAAAGAACCACTGAAAACAGGTACACTTTTTACCAATCTCAGAATTTAAGACTCCTTTAACCTTAGACGCTACGAACACTTATCAAGTATCTGCATGCACTAATAACGAAATACACACAATGGCCGTGGCCACTTGTCTAAGCGAATGACTAGGTTGCAAGTGATTCGTTTATTGCATGTTGGCACGCCAACTTCGATGGTCACACTTCTCATTTCAGCAGTATATTGTTCGATCAGGTTAGATCATATTTGGTTCACATCTCTTCCCTATTGTATCCGCTTATAAGAATTCAAGTCAAACGTTTTATAAACTAGCTACAAAGTTCAACTATTATTGCTTATCGAAAGCCTTTAAAAAATAAGAACAATCTTACCTACAAATATATGAATGGAGCGGATTTATTGTAGATTCTCATATAAAATGTAAATATTAAGCCATTTAAAATTTTATCTCAAAACTGCTACAAGAAAACACCAATGGTCCAGGTGACTACAAGCAGAGATCAAATTAGTAATGGCGAGACCGTTTCGGTCTTTAGGTACGTAATAATATTTTGTACATTTTAGCCTCTGACTGTTAGTACTGTTCTGTTAAATAAGGTAAAACTTACACAACCTGTCATTTTGTTATTACGTCATCATTTTGTAGATAATACGTCAAAGCATCTCAAGTAGGTAAAACATACAACACAATAATAGCGCGCGTCAACCAAACGGAACGCTGGAAAACAGTGGAGGGAATGTATTCGCGCATACAAAATACTCGCGCATTCTCACTTTCCTCCCCCTCCTCCCGGCGTTCTTTTTGCGTGACGCGCTCTAAACACAACCTGATAAAACTAAAAGGCATTTAAAAAATAATCAACAATTGTTCAGTTGCATACAAAATAACTGTACTATTTTCACAATAATTTTGCGTTTACGTCTGCTTCTTCCATCCTCACTTTTATGCTCTACCGTGAGACATGGGTGAATCAACTTTTAAGGCACTCCTTTTGTGTCCCTGTCATGCAAAGAGCATAAAAATCCTAATTTCCTTATAAAATATGTTTGTTTTGATGTTAACGTAAACTTAGATCCTTTCCTAACATGCTAGTTTCATAGTATTTTATAGTTAATAGGAAAATTTTTGACTTTATTATGGTAACTCAGCAGAACATAAGCACTATCCATACAAAAAACATGTGTCCCCAGGCCTAGATGACGATACAATTTAGGACGTATCTTAAAAAAAAGGTATGAATGCACAGCATTTTTACCCAATATTATGATTCAGAAAAAGATAAACTTACGTTTAAAGTTAACAATTATAAAAGTTTGACAAATATTTTATATTTTTCGTGCATCCAAACTTTTGTCCCAAACTTTGATCAAAACATCAGTTCTACAGAGTTACCGATAAAAATTCATGACCGTTATCAAGAGATGACGCCTACCTTGGTGTCATCTAAGGCGATTATTGTCTAATATTTAGTTGGTATGATCAAAAAATCTCTACCTAGCTTTACCGCCCCCCCAGCTTAAATTAAGTTCTCAGCTGGTGCGCGTAGGTTTATTGTCGCTCTACAGCGTTGCAATGGATATTTATGAGGCACCCTCGTCACTTTTTCTAAAAAAACTCGTTAATATTAGCTTAGATGTCGTGCCCCACTGCAAAACCTAAAAATAGATATATTTTACAGTATATTTTCATAATATTTCGATGATTTATTTTTTATTGTTAGTTGTTCATAATGTTGTCAAAGGAGTGTCTTAAAAGTTGATTCACCCACATACACAAGTATAAAAGTAAAGCATAAACTTGAATACCATTTTACTGAAAGCGACTACACCGTTGTCGTTATTTTATAAAGAATAATTTGAACACATAGGCAAGAAAATACAAAAAAAACTAAAACAGAAAGTTGAAATAATTTACCAGAACAGTACTACAATATACCGCTTCCCATCTACGATGCAATAGCGATACAATGAATTGTATTTTGAAATCACTCGTTAATTTTGTTTTTCAAGCAATCGTTGTCGGTTTGCGATCTCTGTTTCAAATTCAATTTCACAACCTAAATTACAAGTACCTAGGTAGTTGATCTAATGTAATGTCGGCTTATTGCAAGTCACTAAGCAACAAAACTAAAAGTGTGGGAAAACGCAATTGATGTTTTGATTTATGCCAATTATGTTGAGTAATGACTTTATGCAGGTGCCATATCAAAGAAAATAGAATAGCTAGGAATAAATGGATTTTTTATTATTGTGGAGCTCATTCAGTCGGCAAAACTAGAATAGCTAGAAATAAATGGGTTTTTGATTGTAGAACTCATTCAGGCGAGTGCGCCGGTTCAATAAAGGTAGTTAGTGACTTTTTGTGGTTAGTGACATAACAATAAGCCGACGATATAGGACTAGTGGCTCTGGGAGCTGTAGACCTCGCGAGCATACTAAAAGTGAGCTATTTGAGGAATGTAATGTGCAACTGCATTTTCCGTTTTGTGATTTTTTTGATCTTTTTGATTTTTTTTTGCATCATCTTGTGTAAAATGAGGTCCTTTGTGTTTCTCTCAAATTTGATTGAAAACCATCGATTGTTTGATGAGCTATCCTGTTCATCATGCTGAAGATCCTTATCAAATCTTCGCCAAACTTTTATGAGACCAACTTATAGTTACTACCTTTCAAATGAAAAAAGAATAATCGAAATCGGATCTCATTTGGTGGAGATATCCAGTATATCAAATAGCCCCCTTTTGCCCTTTTTTTGGGGGAAGTACCCCTCCAATCAAAAATCCCCGACGACAAAAAAATTCTAATAAGTCATATAACCTGTGTACCAAGTTTCGTCCAGATTGGTTGAAAAATGCGACCTGTAGAGGAGAACAGACAGACAGACAGACATCCGTACAAACGCATTTTTGGCCAATGTGGAAACTGAGACGCTTCGCTCTCTCGGTCAATTAATATTTAGAAAATGTCGTTTTATCCGTGTTTTCAGACAACCGAGCAAAGCTCGGTCACCTAGATGTCACTTGTTCCGTAGCTTGCATAGCTTATGCAAAATTATATTTTCATCTGACCATTTTTGTGCTTAGTAGGTACTGTGGCACATTAGGATATCGGTTTTTGTTAAGCTGACTATCACCAGATCCAATATATCTGTATTAATTTTTTAAAACTAAAAGTCATAATGTATTCAGGTGTTCAGGATGGCCCACTTGATGTTAAGTGGTAACCGTCATCTATAACAAAATAATTGCCTTGTAAGTCCACTGCCCTACGTAATCAGCTTGAGGCATACAATGTAATACTGATTTTAAGTCTCATTATTAGAATTCGATTACGGAATACGGATTGGAGCTTCAATTTTGGTCTACTTTGCAATTTAACTTGTAACAAGGATCATACAAAAGAACAGTAACTAGGAACCAATCCGTAAGTTTCTTGCCTGCAGTGCAAGATCGCTTAATTGACATTTATAATCGTCAAAAAATCGTTAAAAATGGTTTCAACAATGGATAAAACCATTTGTAGCGAATTTTGAAGATTCTAAATGTCAAGTTAAGCGATCGATAAGAAGGGTACTGCTGTTCTTCTAGGCTTTGGTCGTGTGAACCTAACCTAACCTAACTTTAAGACGTTTCAAGTTGATCCTTGCGATCGACTGACTTAGATTAGAATACCCTGAAGCAGAGATCGCAAACCTTTCACATGGTAAGTATTAAGTTTATGAGCCGCCTTTCTTCCGTCCTCTGTTACCGAGCGCAACGCCGCGCAAGGATCGCATTGCCATCGCTCGGTTGAAGTGCCGCTGGTTTGGAGTTTTCGAGGCCTCTTCAACTTCGCCGCCGCTTTCGACTGACGATAATATCACTAGGAGCACTCCCATCACCTGCAAAAGGTAGGCTTCTGTCAGAATAAGAGTGATTCAGTGACAACACACCTATCAATAATAGGAAATATTTATTTGAAAAAGGTATGTATGCAGATGGCTATCTCTCATTTAGGGTGTTTTTTTTAATGTAAAAAATAGATAAACGGGCCCACCTAATATTTTTTGGATAATTCAGATTTTTTTCTAACCCACATTCGGTAATTTTTCGGTACCAAATAATACTTTTTACTTAAAAAAATACTGACTTCAAATATACTGTAAATCATAAAACAGAACTTTTTCTGAAAATGCAGTCAGCATAAAGTTAATTTTACTTGAAATAAAATTCCAACGATTCAATTTTAATTTTTAATAATTTCATCAATTAAAATTCAATTATCAATAATTTCAACACTGTGACGTAGACATATCAGCGAAAGCTGCTCGTCTTTAAATAAAATAATAAATAAATAAAAACAGTCGAATTGAAAACTTCCTTTTTCGAGATTGGTAAAATATTTTTCTTATTACAGGTTAAAACCCAAGTTATTAGAAGTTTCACCGCAATCGGGCCATAAACGTCCAAACATTTGTAATTTCGTATTCCTAATGAGTAGGAAGTAGAATAGTTTATTACTATATTAGCCTCGAATTGGCCGACACCTACTATGATTTATTTTTAAAACCGATATTATTTTACACTAGCTTTATATGTTTATAAACATCGTGAGGAAACCAGTTAGTAGGTATTCTGGGTTGGCTATAGCAATCCTTGTACCTGAGTTGAGGGTTGGGGATAGGGGGGATGCAAGTGGGGGTAGATGGCAAGTCTTCCCCTTGAGTCCTTTTTTCTAGGAAATGAAAAAAAATAATTTAATTTTTCAGGTAAGTTACTAGTTAGGTTAGGGTTTTTTTTATATGAAAAAAATTGGTAGTAATATTTCATCTCTATGACAAAAAGACTCAAGGGAAGGAATTCTCATTAGGTTAGAGTTATTTTTTTTTTAAAGTGAAGAAATTTGAATGAAATTTTTTGGAATTTTTTTTTCATTTCCTAGAAAAAAGAACTATAGGGAAAGACTTGCCATCTACCCCCACATGCTTTCCCCCTATCCCCAACCCTCAACTCAGGTACCAGGGTAGCTATAGTTTAACCGGTATTCTAGTAGCGAGGCGCAGCGATGGGCTTGCCAACTGTCACGTATAAAATACAAACTACTGCATACTTAATGTTACATACTCTCATTGTGCAGGAGTTAATACAATACTTTGAAGTACCTACCTCTGACTTCCCCCCTTAGCTCAAAGAATCTAAAATTGGTATTTAGTACCAATAGATCTGGGATTTAATCTGGGGATAACTACCATGCCGGGGATCAAAGTGAAGCTGTTTCAGGAAATAAGAATTATCACTTGCATTATATTAGCATAGTTTTCGCTTACACTACTACTAAATCTTAAGGCCAATATTATTCTACTTAAAACATATAACGTATAAATAAACATCGCCAGATTTATTCGAAACATATCCGCATTGCTACCATGTTGCTATCTACACTACCAAGTTATTCATACTTTGTCACGTATTTATTGTTTAGCAGAAAATGTTGAACGTTGCAACTGAAATATCGTAAATGATACGTGATCTTGCGGTCGAAGTATCATTTGCATTAGGATTGATTCTTTGTTAGAACGCGATATCAAAGAATATTTACATTTAAGTTATCTGAACTCTCATATAAAGAAATTTTCAAAAAACAGCGCTGTAATACAATGTACTGAGGTAGTTATCTGATATCCGCGAAGCAATAAATCTCATGCCTATGTTACCAACCCTTATCAAGTGGCAAACCAAGTTGTTTATTTCGTCCCTTATCTATTATTGATCGAGTGAGCGAAGCTAACAACGATCTTGGGGACAACTTGGAGTGGACACCACGAGATCTTAGTTCGGGGCGAACCAAGAGTATTTGAAAAAGCAGATGGCCCACCTTATGTTGTAGTAACCATCACCTAATTCACTTATAACAAAGCATTACCTCGTAAGTCACGCACCAAAGGATTGTGCCCTAAAATGCACTGCCCTGTGTCAGTTGGCGGCAAAAATAAGCATGGTGGTAGTACTTCCCCGGACAAGCCCTTCACAAAGTGCTCTACTATTTCTCCGAATTTCATAGCAAGCAGATAAGAAACAACGCTATAGTGTGTGTGTACACTACGATACTAAGTACAAATGAAACCAAGCTGCCGAGGTGGTTTCACTATCTTAATGGCCTATTCAATGTTGACGACATGGCGTGGTTCCGTCTTGTTTCTACGATCTATAAAAAATATATACCTTATAGGCATACAAAGCTTCAATGTTCTCCTATTAAAACTTAGTGAGAATTGTGCATATGTATCTAAGCGGCGACGGTAATACTTTTTGTGCCACAACATTAGCCCTATATTACATTTAAAGGTGATCATAGTTCCAATTGATTACCACCCTACGAATAAATAATCCTACACCTAGGTATACTTTTAATATGCAAAAGCTCTCAGGCACCTGATGGAAAGTGGTCACCGTAGCCCACTGAGGCGTTACTGATGCAATGTCCTTTCAAAACATTTCTCTTTTGCACTTAAAAATCATCGTAATCGGTTGAAGATATCTGCTTCAAAATAAGATAATATCTGAATAGAATGCAAGATTCCACCAGAGTCCATAGGCTACGGTAAGCGCTTCCCATTAGGCAGGCCGTAAGCTTTGTCTACTTCACTACATAACATAGTTTAAAACAAAGTCGCCTTCTCTGTCCCTATATCCCTATGTCCCTATGTGTGCTTAAATCTTTAAAACTACGCAACGGATTTTGATGCGGTTTTTTTAAATATATAGAGTGATTCAAGAGGAAGGTTTATATGTATAATACATGCATGATATGTGCACCCGTGCGAAGCACGGGCGCGCGGGCGGGTCGCTAGTTGTTGTATAAAAAAAAGGTTTGGTACATTGCAAGTTAAACAAAAGCTTGTAATATCAGTGAAGACACTCACCAAACAGATGATGATAAGCAGTGTATAAACGTGTACAGACGCCTCCGGTATATTCTCAATGTCTTTGAGCGCGAGAAGTGCAGGCTCGAAGTCGGGTCGAAGATCCAACGCGTGTCTTAGGTGCACCGCCGCTTCCTAAAAAAAAGTGAACACGTAGAACTCGAAGCCTGTGATTTGGACTCCTGTGTCCGCATTTAGACTCTAAGGTGGTCCATTATGCGTGACCGACTCGAAGCCTGTATTCAGATATACAGATTTTGATAGATAGATAGATAACTCTTTATTGATTATTACAACAAAATAAAGATAACATTTCAACTTAAAAACTAAAAAATGGGCGGTCTTATAGCTAACAGCGATCTCTTCCAGGCAACCTTTAGGAAGCATTTTTCCCTAATTCTAACTTAATTTAACACTGTATCTCATCTGTTTGCCTTAGTTTGGCACAGACCTCTTGTAACTTTTTGCACTAATTTCTATCCCATTTTTTCCTTTCCAAACAAGAAAGCAACATTTTATATAATAGACGACACAAAAACCAACTGATCCTACCTTCTACAAAACTGAAAACATTTGACAAAAGTCCCGATTCTAGACTAATAAAAGTTTACAACAAAATTCCTGACATAATTAAAAATGAAACCAAAGACTCCCTATTTAATAATAATCTAAAAAACCTACTCTTATCTAAATGCTATTACTCCGTAGAAGAATTCTTAACCGATAAAAAACTTGTGACTTTTCCGTAAAATAGACAATTTAAATTTAATTTATCTAATCGAATACCTAGTTGACATTAGTGCCTACCTTATTTGACTTTATTATATCGAGACATTTTGCTTATTACTTTTATTGTAGCTGCATGCCATTATGCTATTGTATACTATGGGCCTACCTACCTATTATAGTACCTATAGTCAAGTAGTACCTATTAATTAATTATTGTACCTACCTTATTTCTACATAAATTGCAGCGCCCTACAGGGTACATGTACTCGCTTATTAGCTACCTTAGACCTAAGCTATAATATAACTGATGTATGTACATGTTGGCAATAAATAAATAAATAAATCTAAATCCCTGGCAGTTCTCAGCCACAACTTTCCAGCACAACGGCTGTACCAACTCCAATTGTGTTCAATTATGAATGAGTTTTTCTGGTCATGTGCACTGTAGGTAGGTACATACTCTCAAATGATGAAAAACAACATCGTGAGGCTCTGTTTTATTCACACTAAATAAAGTAACATGTCTTTTTCTTTTAATATCTGGCTGATGGAACAAGTAGATAACCTGATGTTGAGTGGTAACCATCACCTATAAAAATGCAGTGCCCTCCATCCATGCAATTCGGGCATTCAGATGTTAAGCCACATATGCCTGTAATTTTACTGTTAACGCAACTATAACACTTCAAACCGAAACACAGCAACGCAGTTTGGCACTATTATAACGAGCATGTATAGTGTACAACTGCAGGGCAAAGCAAACTCATGCTTTATCACAGTTGCTTCTACTATGGACCCCTAAAGATCTCTAAAATAGATTACTACTCCTCTAGCTAGGCATCTATTTCATCTACATCTTCGCCGCGAATTCGGTCAGAATTATATTCCTCTTCTCTTTGAATAGAACCAACATTTGTAATCAAAGCACTCGAGGCATTCGGTATGCGGCATACCTACCATTTAGATGCGACGACTTCACTTCCTGACTCAAAAATAGTCGTGTAGTTTTTGTAGTCACGACCTACTTTCAAGTGTCACCGGTTGGTATCGCCGATAAAAGGTTAATGCGTTATTTTAAACTCCGAAATGTTGGTTTAGGTACGATTTTTGTTACAGTTTTGGGGTAGCAGTGTCACATTTCCTGACATGACACAGGGGTTGAATTGATCAGTGTCTTTTATTAAATTTGTAGTAGTTCTCATTAGCATTAACATCACCATGAAGAGGTCTTATACTGGTTGTCGCGATATACCTTTCCAGGAAGAATTTAAAAAATACTGACCTTGAGACTACAATCTCACCTGATGGTCTAGAACGGTCTAGAAGTCACCTATTCACTCTTTGACTTGAAGAGACTCATACTGTAATGGTCAGGATAAGAGACGACGGTAATGAGTTCCACTCCTTAGAGGTCCGCATAACGTACCGTCCTACCCTTATTATAAAGTTCTGAATACTGGTGTTATCTTCTCTGCGGCTTACCTGGTAGTGTCCATACGCTTTGAATATCTCTCCCAATGTGAAGTACTGTTGCCACGCGCTGCGATCCGGAGGTTGGACTTCTAGCGAGCGCCGTGTGAGGTAGATAGCGTCATCCAGGTACTGCAGGGTGAATAGCACTCGTGCTAAGTTTAGGAGAACCTGTATGGAGTGAGTAAAGTTAGCCATGTATTCTAAAAAAACATTACATAGGTAAAACTTTCCCATTGTTCATGCATAAAATACGAAAATCTGATTAATTTAATCAACATAGGTACACTAGCTGAACCCGCGGCTTTTTTTAACCTTTCTTTATAGGTACCTGCTTTATTATACTCGGTTTTAGCGGAAAGTAAACGATAAAAATATACTAATCAAACTTGGTTTGCAAGTACCTAATTCTACATATCTATATGTGGGATTAAACCACAAAGCTATCGGTATTTTATTGCAGTCAATTATTTGATGATAATTTTTATCATTTTTTATAAGACAGACAATACAATTACAGAGGCCGTCGTACCATGAAGTCTTATTACCATCCAGCTTTTTGGATTGTAATAAGACTAGGTATATCACGCCACGCCCGCGCCGCGCCGGCCTGCATAACTTAAACGGCAAAACGACTTCTATGGCCAATATTACCTACCTGAATCGTTAAACTTCCCCTCTTGCAGGGGTTATTTATTACATGACCCATGACACAGGCATAAATACCCGTCATGAGTTGTCGCCTTTATATGTTGTGACGCCGGTACACACGGATACACATCATGCTATACACTACTCGCTTTTATGTCCTTGTGTTAAACATCATTTTCCTCTGGCTTTCTGTATCTTTGTGTACAATTTACAATCACAACAATCATTTGTAGTACAGTGTACCATACAGTTTTTTGTTGTTACAGCCCCATACATAGGAAGTTTAATAAAAAAAATACACTCCAGTTTTTTTTATTTTATTTTATTACATATAGGCAAAACGTTTGACCGCAATCTCACCTGATGGTAAGTGATGATGCAGTCTATGATGTGGCACGTTTACCTAGAAAATACCTGTTCACTCTTCTCTTTAAAGCACCCAAATTATAGGTATTCGGAAAAACGGAAACCAGCAAGGAGTTCCATTCTTTGGCTGTACGCATTAATAAAGTTGAAGCAAAGCGCTTGTTGGATAAAATAAAGAAAAACTTACCTCTGAATTATATGGTGACACTGCCAATGCTCTTCTAAAGCATTCTATAGACTGTCTTGTGTCACCTTTGATTCGCCAGAAGTTTCCTATCTGATTGTAAAGCTGCACTGATTTGGGTTTCTCCCTTTTGGCTTTTTTCAGTCGCTTTTCCAGAATATTTATATCAGACTCTGTCACACCATTCTTGTATGATTTCTTCTTTGTAAATATAAGGGCAACCTATAAAATATGTATAAGTTAGTGTGATGTGATAATACTATTGGGTATGTTTGGAGTGGGTTTCACCAAACTATACAATGATTCCATCTCTTCTTTAGCCTTGTCAAAAACCTACACAAATTTTTTTTAAAAATTACTCTTAGATGGTAAAACATCACATACAGCCTTCACAGTTCAGTTAGTAGTAGCTCTGCCTTCTGTGCCGTAGGCTGTGAGTTCGATCCCCACAGAAAACAAACATATTTTTGATGATAGTAGATGTTTGTTCTCTGTAGTATATCTGCTATCTGGTTCCCATACCGCAGGCCTTGGCTTAGCTCAGGGTGAGATAGGGCAGTGTGGAATGTCCTAATTAATTATTATTTATTGAAATATGTTTAGAATAATGCAACAACAAAATCTATGGGATTGTCAGTTACAAGAAACCTTTAAATGTCATATAACTGTCTTAAGAGCTTACTTGTGGCTCAGGTACATTGGGGTGCCTGTGTCTTCTCGCCACACCAACCAGGTTATCATAGTAAGTAAAATTAACCACTTTGCCGCAGTCTAAGTACTCATCCTCCACATCACCATTGGCTTCTGCTGGTGAAACTTCATCATTTTCTGCTGCAGCTCTACAAAATAGTATGTAGTGAAATTTAGAGGTACAATTACCTAAATACCTTTTTATTGTTTGTATCCCTGTCTGCTTCTAAGAACTTTTAACTTAATGTTGACTTCCTAATAAAAGGCTTTATGTATGAAACTTGCCTAGCTAGGTAAATAAAAAATAGTTCCCATGGTTCCAACTACTTAAGTATTAAAATTATTTTTGATTTAGGCTTGGGGACTTTATTCAGAAGAGTCAATAATAACTCATTTACCTATTTCATATAGGTACTCATCTCCATCTCCTGTCGGTTCTGGGGTTGGCTATAGCAATCCTTGTACCTGAGTTGAGGGTGGGGGATAGGGGGGATGCAAGTGGGGGTAGATGGCAAGTCTTCCCCTTGAGTCCTTTTTTCTAGGAAATGAAAAAAATAATTTAATTTTTCAGGTAAGTTACTAGTTAGGGTTTTTTTTATATGAAAAAAATTGGCAGTAATATTTCATCTCTATGACAAAAAGACTCAAGGGAAGGAATTCTCATTAGGTTAGGGTTATTTTTTTAAAGTGAAGAAAATTTTTTTTCATTTCCTAGAAAAAAGAACTATAGGGAAAGACTTGCCATCTACCCCCACATGCTTTCCCCCTATCCCCAACCCTCAACTCAGGTACCAGGGTAGCTATAGTTTAACCCGGTTCTGGCTTTAGCAGTTGTTAAGTCAGCTAGGAGGCCTAAAACTGTCACCTGAGTTGCAAAAGCTAATATTTTTATACTTAATGAATAATAAGTTTTATACAAACCTCTGCTGTTCATAAGCTTGGCAGTCTGTACAGAACATGTCAAATCCATGTTTAGTCCAAGTATTACCATATGCATACACTGTAGATGTGATTATATTGAAGACCACCTCTTCTTTTATTCTACCCTTTTCAGCATCATCCTAAAAGTAACAGAGGAGTCAAGTAAGTGTAATACTTGTTAATTTATGTTGGCCACTAAAAAATAATTCAAGGCAAACAAGGTAGCTAAGGAATAACATCGCGACGAAAGGCCAGTGTAAATCTCTAAATCTAGTGCACTGATTATATAAATGTAACGCCAATAATTATAGAATCCTGACTGACCTGCGGCAATGTGTTACCGTCCACGATAGTGTCTTCATCCACGCTGAGTTTCCAAACATTAGAAGTACGGGAATTAGTAACAATAATTTGAAATGAAAATATATACAGAACCAAACAAGTCAAATAATGCGAGTCCCACATTTTCGTAAATAACAACGAGATTATTCATGAAAACTGATTTTAGTAGGAAATTTAAGATCAACTTTCACACAAAACTATTTATTTGAAAACTAGCAAAGCTGGCTACAATTTATTTAGAAATCCACAAATAAATCGCAATCACACACAACCAACGAAACGATGGATTTCGTTGATTTCGTCTCTCCTCTCCGTCTGTCCGTGTTTCTTTCCTTTTCCTTTTTCCTATACTTTCCATCATTTTTGACACTCAGATTCACAGGCAACAAAAACCGGTAAAGTGCGAAACACTAAGCTCAATTTTATATCTGTGTAGTATTTATTGATTGTTAATTATTTTTTCATTGAAATGTCACTGTCAGTCAACTGGCAATTAAACATCTAGACAAACAGTGATGCCAGTTAGACGGGATTCGCTGCCAATTCGGGGGTATTTCTGGTCTGAGGCTGATTTTATTTTAAGGCATTTTGAGCAGGGAAATAGAGGTATTCTACAGGTTTATATTGGTGATTCGTATGTAAACATTTACTACAGAACTAGAAACTAAATTCCAAAATCACATATGCATACCTTTTGTGATATTAACATAACTCGGCTGGATTTGAGTAGGTATGTGAGTGAATTTTTATAGTTCGAATTTATGCCTAGCTTACTTATGGGCTTGATATAGAAAAGAGTTGACTGAAAATATAACATATCCGATATTAATAGTAATAATATTTTTTTGAAATTCAGTTTTTTCGGGAATATTTCATACGAAGTTTGGTTGGGAGGGAATTCTCACTTCACCTGGCAACACTAGCTAGACAATTCGTGGCTGTTGTTATGTTAGCTGTTGTTTTGTTATAAATTTTCTAATGGCATTCGTTTTCAAACCTTTGAAATTTGATTGCCGTAATGTTTGATTATTCAATATGAAACCAGACATAAAACCGAAGAGGGAAAAGACGGGCGATACCTGCCGGCCTTTCAAATTATAAGTATCCTTGTACTTAGCCAAAGCCTTGTAGTAGGTTAATGTTTACGATATTTATTTCGAAAAATATATTTTACAGCTCATCAAATACTGAGTTTGACTGGAATTAGTTTCGAGAGAAGAAGCATTATCGTAAGAAATCTCTAAATATGTTGGTTATTATATATCCCAGGTTTCATTTATATTACTAGAAATGAAACCTAGGCTTAGGCTTATTTGTTTTATGAAAACCAACTACCTAAATATTTTGTTTTTAGGGGTTTGTGGAGCTCACTATAGTGCCGCTGAGGGATAACTTGCGTATTATTCGCTTAAACGCAAAGCAGTGCCGCATCTACCGAGTGTGCCTGAATGATCAATATGAAGCGAATTTTCAGTACTGTGATCCTTTCTTGGATATCTGTCAAGCTGACCCCAATACGTGAGAAATCAAGTTTAATTTAAAAAAATGAAGGAAGACCACAGATATATTTTATATTGTTTACTTATACATAATACATATATCTGTGAGGGTGACCTATCTAATTTGATATAAAAACACATAATATGCTTGTAGCACATAATAGACGAGCAGCTCACACTAATGTTTCCCCAACCAATATACCAATCGTTTTTGTCACAGATTGTTGGCATGAGCTTTTAAGAGTAGTAGAGCTCTTTGTGAAGGTCTCGTCCGGGGAAGTACTAGCACCACACCTTTTTCTGCAACCTTTTTCTTTTTCTTCAAGCAGCAACACTGTGTTTCGGTTTGAAAAGTCTGGTCGCCCGTATAATTACAGGCACATGAGGCTTAACATCTGCATGCCTTAAGTTGATGGACACAGGGCAGTGCATCATAGGGCATGTTCCTATTGTGTGTGACTTATGAGGCAATGCTTTGTATATAGGTGATGGTAACCACTTAACATCAGGTGGGCCATCTGCTTGTTCCACCAACTAGTATAAATAAAATTTGCTAAATTGAGTAGATAGTAAAAAAATATATGAAATATTGTGTCATTCATTAAATTCAACTCGGACAATAATACAATAAATTTGAATTCCAGGAGATCTCTTGAAGTATTCTCCAGCTACCACCTAGCTGCAGCACAAAAAATAGCCCCCGATCACAACTCCGGTGAACTGCATATCCAAGTTCCGGATGAAGCTGCTCATTTGGTCGGGGAGGGTAGGGGGCTGCGAATTGGTATTGAGTTCTCGTTGGAGTCCCCTCAGGGAGGGATGCACTTTGTTGTTCCTGAAGGGGAGGGATCTTTAGTTGAGGTAAGTAGAACTTCATCACTGGATGGATTTTGATGATTCTAGTATCAAAAGAATCGTCGCAACTTTCCAAGTGTCCTTAGAAATAAAAAAAAAACAAAAAGTCACGTGAGAGTGATGAAGTGTTTTCAAATAATGTATTAGTTTTTGATTTCAAGTAAACCCTCAAAGACAAAACAAGAACGCAAAATTCGTTAAGTCACTTTAGCGAACTAGGCCATGAGTGATACTAAAATATATCATAAAACCTTCTCTAAGGTCATACAAATCGTTTAGAAAAAACCGCATCAAAATCTATGAAGCCGTTTCGAAGATATGAAGAGTTTTGTTATAAAAAAAATGTAATTGCTTGTAACCCCAAAGTCATCAAAATGAGTTATACAACCACAGGCGTCAGTAAACTGCTAGGACATAGGTTCACGAGCCTCCGACTGTCTGTGATCATTACATTTTTATCATTCGTCAAGACTGAAGAATGGATTTCAATATTAAAAAGTACCAAATTGAAAACATTATCTTATTTACCTACCTACATACTTTTAGTTCGGGCACTTAAGTTTTTTAATTTTTTAATAAATCTTCTTGTTCAGAAAGGGTACACTTTACATTTTGCACTATTAAAACACATTTTTTGTGATTCATTTTTGATTTTCTGTGTGCCCTTTGGCATAGGCCCTTTGTATATATAAAGTAACATAATGATGATTTTGCATAGTATGTTTGTATTTGTGTCAATGGATAAAGAAAACTACATATTGACAGAGCTACTATTACAGTATTCTATATCTGCAGTGACACTACTGTTGCTAATTTTTGCCGAACCTCGCAAAAGTGTCTGAATGTGATCTAGTACTACCATGCATCCATTTAATTCTTAATGTAACAAGCTTATGGTCCAACTTATGGTAAGTGGCAACCATCACCTATAACTCGAAAATCATTGCCTCGAAAGTCATGCAGGATTGGAACATACCCTGCGATGCAAGGCCCTGCTTCCAAATACGCTAAGCCTCAAATGCCTGTAATTTCACCGACAAGCACACCCTTCAAACTTTATTATTTATTTATTTTATTCTTAAGTAGTAGAGCACTTTGTGAAGGGCTCGTCCGGGGAAATACTACCGCCACGCCTTTTTCTGCCGCCAAGCAGCGTTGCTGTGTTTCGGTTTGAAGAGTGTGGTCGCCAGTGTAATTACAGGTACATGAGGCTTAACATCTGTATACCTCAAGTTTATGGACGCAGGGCAGTGCATCGGGCACGTTCCTGTCGTATGTGACTTGCTTTGTTATACCCAATGCTTTGTTATAGGTAGGTGATGGTTACCTTTTAACATCAGCCCCTTGATCAATTAACTTTTGTTGTATTCAAAATCCGGTTGCATATGTCAATTTTGGCAGTTTTGCCATCGCAAATCTGCCAAAATTGACTTATGCAACCGGATTTTGAATGTAACTAAAGTTACGCGATCAGCCTGCAGGTGGGCAAACTGCTTGTTCCATCAGTTAGTTGTATAAAAAAAATTATAGATGGTTTGTATTCCAGAAATCAGCCCACATGTACACATACGGTCACTCAGCCCGTCTCTGGTTTCCCTGCGTAGACAGCTTCGCTGAGCCTTGCACGTGGAAGCTAGAGTTCACAGTGGATGAAAGCCTCACAGCGGTGTCGTGCGGCGAGTTGGTAGATGTCATCTCAACCCCGGATCATAGGAGGAAAACGTTTCACTACCTGGTGAATACGCCTGCTTGCGCTCCTAATATTGCTCTAGCTATTGGGTAAAAGGTTTTTTTATAACATAACAATAAAAACCGTTTTTTGATGAGAATTTTATACCCAGCAATGATGCTAGAGCTTAGAATACTATTTGACGACCTCCACAGCTCAGTTGGGAATCGAACCCACGACCACGATTCCCACCGTGAACAAATATGTATATCAGCTACCTGGTTCCCATACCACAAGCTTTGGCTCAGTTTGGGGCTAGATAGTGCTGTGTGGAATGTCCAATATTTATTATCATTTATTAATATTAAGTTTTCTATACTATACAGTTTTTTGTAGGCCTCTTTTTGCTAAGCCTCATGTGCCTGTATTTCACTGGCAATCACACTCTTCAAACCGAAACTCTTTGCTCGGCGGCAAAAGTAGGAAGGACTTCCCCAGACGAGCCCTTCACAAAGAGCTCTACCACTCTTACAAAAATATGTAATAATTGTTTTTTACATTGGAATTTACATTATTTCAGTCCATTTGAAACATACGTGGATCCATTCATGAACGAAGTCACTCACTACTGCCTGCCACAATTGATGCAAATCCTGAAGAACTCTGTGCGGTTTCTGCATGAGGCGTTTGAATTCTATGAGGAGACTTTGTCTACGCGATATCCGTATCCTTGTTATAAACAAGTCTTTGTTGATGAGGTACTTACATTGATTTACCTACGAAAATGTCAACAATCCATCTTACATTATAAACTAGCGATCCGCCCGCGCGCACCTGCTTCGCACGGGTGCACATATCATGCATGTATTATACATAATATAAACCTTCTTCTTGAATCACTCTATCTATAAAAAAACCGCATCAAAATCCGTTGCGTAGTTTTAAAGATTTAAGCATACATAGGGACATGGGGAATTGGGGATTATAGGGACAGAGAAAATGACTTTGTTTTATACTATGTAGTGATTATTAATTTATAAGTTTCTTCAAATTACGCTTCGATATGTGGCTAACAAGCTATTTAGTAATCAGGGTTAGAAACACAAAAGACTTCAAATGCACTGAAAAATACACTCATACTCAATACACTCATACTACTAATAACTCAAAACCTACTTGTCAGATCTTACTCTAATTTAAATTGGACCAGGAGATAAGCACCAGCTTTCGATTAAAAAGGAATCATCAAAGTGGGTTCACTCAGTAAAAAGTTATGAGGTAACAAACATAAAAAACAGTCGAATTGTACCTCCTTTTTTTGAAGTCGTTTTTTATACAACTAGTTGATGGATCAAGCAGATGGCCCACTTGATGTTATGTGGTAACCATCACCTATAACAAAACATTGCCTCGTAAGTCACGCACGATAGGAAAGTGCGCTACAATGCACTGCTCTGCATCCATCAACTTGAGGCGTACAGATGTTAAGCCTCTCGTGCCTGTAATTACACCGACTACCACACTCTTCAAACCGAAACACAGCGTTGCTGCTTGGCGGCAGAAAAAGGCATGGTGGTAGTACTTCCCCGGACGAGCCCTTCACAAAGAGCTCTACTACTCTTAAAATTCATTCTTCCCTTCGCATAACATGCCCATACCACGCTAACCTATTACTCCTCATCTTTTCAGTCACTGGTGCCACTTTCAAACTGCCTCTAATAAACTCATTCCTTATCTTATCCATCCTCGTCACACCACACATCCATCTCAACATTCTCATCTCCGCTACATGCACTCTTCTTTCATCCGTCCCTTTGGTGGCCCAGCACTCAGATCCATACAAAACGACAGGCCGTATGATGGTTTGTCGTTTTGTATGGATCTGATGAAGTGTAGGTTAAAAATACATTTTCATTACAGACTGAGCATGACGCAACAGCGTACACAACTATGTCAATCCTGAGCACGCACCTCTTACACTCAATAGCTATCATCGACCAGACGTACATAACCCGCAAAGCCATGGCCAAAGCGGTGGCAGAACAGTTCTTCGGCTGCTTCATCACTATGCAGAACTGGTCAGATCTGTGGCTGGCGAAGGGGATACCTGATTACTTGTGCGGATTGTACTCGAAGAAGTGTTTCGGGAACAACGAGTATAAGTATTGGATACATCAGGAGTTGCAGGAGGTATGTTGGTTTTGTATGATGCTAAGATCACTTGCAAAAATAATTATGATAATTTATGATTATTACTACTGGCCCATGGTTACAATGCTCATGATCGTAGTGACTGAAGGAAATGGGGGAGGCCTTTGCGGCAACTTTGCTTTTTTTGTTAATAAAAAAAACAGATATAAATTATAATAAAAGAACAAATTATGCACATTTACTTATTTACATAGGTGCGTACTTTTTTTACTATATTGCTAATGAACCCATCTGATTTTAAGTGATGTCCTTCACCTATGACAAAGCTTTGCGTCGCAATTCATGCATGATAGAAACATGCCCTACGATGCACTACGTCCATCTTGAAGCATGCAGATGTCTAGTCTTATGTGCTAGTAATTACGCCGACATTGGCCTTAAAAACTAGTGAATTTGAATTGAATTGTGTATTACTTTTAGATGGTGGGCTATGAGGAAAAATACGGAGGCATAGTGCTGGACCCATGGCAGCCTCCAGCGAACGGCGCTCGGATAGAGTCCAAAGATTACTTCTATTTTCCTGTAAGAAATGTACAGACTATGTCGCCGCGTTATATCGAGGTAACTACTTCAATGTAAGGTATTTTAGGAGGTTCTAAGAGCTTGTTAAACCATATCTGAGTAACGCTTATAGATACAAATATTTTGTTTTGGAAAAGTCTAAAGTAAAGGTAGTGTGACGGAATACCAGGCCTCTGTTCAATAAAACTTACAAATTGTGAATCATGGACTAAAATTATAAACGCGAAAGTTTGTAAGTATGGATGGATGGACGTTTGTGACTCTTTCACGCCGGAACGGCTAAACGGATCTGGATGAAAATTGGCAGAGAGATAGATCATAGTCTGGAATAGCACATAGGCTACTTTTTATTCCGTGGGAATACCGGGATTTAAATCTGCGCGGGCGAAACCGCGGGGCGCAACTAGTTACGATTAAATGTTAACTTAACTGTTTATTAAAAAAATATCTGAAATGAAAAGAATGAAAATTTACTGAAACTGAAATTTTATGTCACCTTACTTTAAGTCCATTCTTGTTATTTTTTTGTTTTTATCTCTAGTAATGATTCAGTAATGTAGTTTATGTAAAGTATTTTTAACTGCCGTGTACGTTTTAATTTGTTTTCCGACGTTACTCAGAAATAGCGAAACAGTCACAAAAAACAAATTGTTTTTAAACGACTTCTACAAAAACGAAAGTATTCTCAGTTCGGCTGCTTTTTATCTTTGTTTATGTATTTTCTACCCACAGATAATGAGAAAAAAGTCCCACCTAGTACTCCGGATGCTGGAACAAAGAATCGGCCAAGAGTTGCTCCTCCAAGTCTTCAACAAGCAATTGTCGCTCGCTACAAACGCGGCCAACACTAAGATAGGCAGCGGGATGTGGGGGCATTTGCTATTGTCCACCAATCTGTTCGTAAAGGCGATATTTACTGTGACGGGGAAAGATATGGCGGTTTTTGTCGACCAATGGGTGCGGACGAGCGGTCACGCTAAGTTTCAGCTGACGTCCGTTTTCAATCGGAAAAGGTGAGTGAAACTTGGCTGAAGTGTCCAAAATTAAGCTTAAAATGAAGGACATTAACGTTTTACTGTAGTGGGAAAGATTATTGCGATGTGGGACGACCATTACGGTATAAAGAATATAATTGACACTTAAACTCAACTATAATTGCACCAAAGGAACATATATTGCAAGTTAAATAAAAGTTTGTAAAACAAAAGTATCTCTTAGGATATTGTATACAAACATGCCAGTGCTCCTAAACGCCAAAATAGAACATCGTGAGGCAACCAGTAAGTATTCTAACGGCGGTGATGGGTTTGCAACCTGTAACGTATAGAATACCAACTACTGAAACATGCTGGTATGTATCAAATACAATGTCTGGACGTTCCTCTGGCTACCCCCCTTAGACATCCCCAAAGAATATGCAGTCAATTAGTACTTCGTACTAAGAGATCCGAAGGGATATAATAATAATAATTAATAAATAATGCTGGACAATCCACACAGCACTATCTAGCCCCAAAGTAAGCTACTAAAGCTTGTGTTATGGGTACTAGATAACTGATATATTTAATACATTATATAATTACATAGATAGATATTTTTTATTATACATAGAAAACACCCAGACCAATGAACAAATTTCTGCAGATCGTACACAAATTTGTTCCGAGGCGGGAATCGAACCCGAAACCTCTGCGTCGCAGGCGGACTCGCCCGCTGCGCCACTGAGGTCGTCTACAGATATCTCAGAGATATCTACCGTGCCTGGGGATCAAAGTTGTGAAGCTGTTTCAGCTGTTCATATTATACAAACATACAAGTTGTCCTCATCGAAATAAGATCTCGTTAGGACCTTATTGGCGAATCTTATAATACAACCCGTTCACCTACCAGATTACATCGGATAAACTTCAACTATTCTTCGCTCGCTTCGCTCAATCAACTATGAAACAGTACCTATGTAATTCTTTCAGGAACACAGTGGAACTTGAAATCCGTCAAGACTGCGTCCACGAGCGGGGAATCCGCAAGTACGTTGGTCCATTGCTCGTTCAACTACAAGAGTTGGACGGAACGTTCAAACACACCCTGCAGATAGAAAACACAGTTGTAAAGTCCGATATAACCTGCCACAGTAAAAGTCGAAGGAACAAGAAGAAGAAGATTCCGCTGTGTACGGGTGAGGAGGTTGATATGGATCTGTCTGCTATGGAGTAAGTTGAGTTTTTACTGTTTTTGCAGCCTTACACGTATTGTCAACGCCATATTGGAAATTAAATAAAAGCTTTGCTTAGATTGGAGCTAGATGGCGCTGCACAAAATGCTCTATTTTTAAAAGTTACGAAAACTAGTAAAAAAACTTAGGCAGGAAAACTGGTATCGATCAAAAAAAAATTTCTACTAAACTGTGCGTAATGTGCACACAACTTGGCGGTTTGCAATTTTTTTTTAAAGTTTTTAGTGGTTTCTTGTCTTCCAACATGTCAAAACGTGCGAGAGAGAGCGAGCATTAGCCTTACCATACACCTTAACTTTGAATGCTTGAATTACAGCGATTCTCCAGTTCTATGGATACGGCTCGATCCAGAGATGTCGCTTCTACGCAGCACTATAATCTCTCAGCCTGACTACCAATGGCAGTACCAGCTACGTCACGAGCGTGACGTCACAGCCCAGAGCGAAGCTATAGACGCACTGCATAACTACCCCGAGCCGGCGACAAGGAAAGCGCTAACGGATACCATTGAGAACGAACAGACGTTTTATAAAATTAGATGCAGGGCCGCGCATTGTTTGACTAAGGTATTAATATATCCTACTATAATATTATAAACGCGAAAGTTTGTAAGTATGGATGGATGGATGTTTGTTACTCTTTCACGCCGGAACGGCTGAACGGATCTGGATGAAACTTGGCAGAGTAAAATTATAGTCTGGAATAGCACATAGGCTACTTTTTATCCGGTGGGAATACCGGGATTTAAATCGCGGGTGAAACCGCGGGGTGCAACTAGTATGTTAATATATTAAAGGAGCAATTCTTGTATACTTATTTGTAATCTGAATCACGGAAACGACTCCAACGATTTATGAAATTTAGTATGCAGGGGGGTAATTTAGTATGATCCTAGCTAGCTCTCCTAATAATAGCTGATCCTAGCTAATCCTAGCTAGATCGATTTCGAGCGATCGAAATCTAGCTAGGATTCAACAACCGAGCAAAAGTCGGTCACCCAGATATTAATATTAAAACAAGAAAGATAGAATACAGGCAAAACTTACGAACATTATTTATTCGTAGGGCAGTACACAGTATTTTTTGACCTCTAGTCTTCGACCTCTTTACATCCAGGTGGCCAATGCAATGATAAGTTCGTGGGCGGGTCCGCCGGCGATGCTAACGATATTCCGCAAGATGTTCGGCTCATTCGCAGCGCCGCATATCATCAAACAGAACAGCTTCGACAACTTGCAGCATTACTACTTGCAGAAAACCATCCCGGTGGCTATGGCTGGTATGTACCAGTATTTACTTTAGTGATTTTATGTGACAAATACTAGAAACCTCTAATTTCTATCACACTCTATGAAGATAAAAATTGGCGCAGCTGGTAGGATACTTCACTATGAATGTTATCGGTACGGGCTTTCCTTTTTTTAAAGTTTTAAATGTACGCAGAAAACAGGAAAATATGAACATCGGCCTTGTGCTCTTGTAATGATAGCCCGATAATATGTACTATTAAGATCACGAGAAGTCGGAGAATGGAGAATGCACAAAATAGTTCTTATTGAAAACTTATAGGCGATCTAATGATGCGACTTATGACGACCTCTGTGGCGCAGCGGGCGAGAGCCTGCCTGCAACGCAAGAGGTTGCGGGTTCGATTCCCGTCGTGGAACAAATTTGTGTACGATCTGCAGAAATTTGTTCCAATGGTCTGGGTGTTTTTCTATGTATAATAAAAAATATCTATCTATGTAAGTATATAATGTATTAAATATATCAGTTATCTAGTACCCATAACACAAGCTTTGAATAGCTTACTTTGGGGCTAGATAGTGCTGTGTGGATTGTCCAGCATTATTTATTTATTTATTTATAGGAGAAGCCTTGAAGTACTTAAGCACTTTAGCACTTATTTTTATGTAGTAAACAAACTTTTATAAAATGATTTCAAAAATCGAGATGTAAAAAAGTCTAATAAGTCAGTGAACTTCTTCAGAATGATAATGATGATATACACATAAACATTTACCCAGTTACGATAACATACAAGACTAAAGAATTCTAGTTATCTTTAGTTTTTTCATGTTTGTTTTTTTTCAAGACAATATTTTGGCGCAGCCGGATGGATAATTCGTTAACTCATCATTTATTTCCAAAGGCCTACGCAACATCCACGGCATCTGTCCGCCGGAAGTGGTGCGCTTTCTACTAGATCTGTTCAAGTACAACGACAACTCGAAGAATCACTTCTCCGATAACTATTACAAGGCGGCGTTGGTTGACGCGCTGGCTGCTACCATCACGCCGGTTATATCGGTCCTGCAACCTGTGAGTTTGTTATTTTTACGACACTATTCCCGGAGACAGAGCCTCATTTCATTGTTAGACACATTTACAAGGTTTTTTTATTACATTCCAATAAAGATTTTTATAATGTCATATCAATTACAACCTCTGTGGCGCAGCGGGCGAGAGCCTGCCTGCGACGCAAGAGGTTGCGGGTTCGATTCCTGCCTTGGAACAAATTTGTGTACGATCTGCAGAAATTTGTTCCGATGGTCTGGGTGTTTTCTATGTATAATAAAAAATATCTATCTATGTAAGTATATAATGTATTAAATATATCAGTTATCTAGTACCCATAACACAAGCTTTAAGTAGCTTACTTTGGGGCTAGATAGTGCTGTGTGGATTGTCCAGCATTATTTATTTATTTATCTATTTATTTTTAATTTTTATCATAGAAATTTGTTCCGATGGTCTGGGTGTTTTCTATGTATAATAAAAAATATCTATCTGTGTAAGTATATAATGTATTAAATATATCAGTTATCTAGTACCCATAACACAAGCTTTGAATAGCTTACTTTGGGGCTAGATAGTGCTGTGTGGATTGTCCAGCATTATTTATTTATTTATTTTAATTGTAAGTAACTCGGATAATAACTTTTGGGACATTATAAAAATCTTTGTAATTTATTTTTGTCTCCTTGTTGTGTGGGCCAAACAAGTGCAGTCTCAGCATAATTGCTGCTCCACACTTTCGTGGGAAGCAGCACTGGTTTTCAGAGAGAATTAATTGTTCATGTAAATATAATCCTTACACAGGGTGCGCCTATAACAGCCGACTCCCTATCAGCGGACACGAAACTGGTTCTAGAAGAAATAACAAGAGTCCTCAACCTGGAGAAAGTGTTGCCTTGCTACAAGAATACAATAACTGTCAGCTGTCTGCGCTCGATCAGACGGTTGCAGCAATGCGGTCACTTACCAAGCACACCAACTACCTTCAGAGCTTATGCACAGTACGGGCAGTATATTGGTGAGAAAATTGTGTTTATTTTTATTTTAAGCGCTTTGTCGCTGAGCGACAACGCTGCCCTAAATCCTACTAATATTATGAACGCGAAAAATTAAAAAAAAAAGTTTGTAAGTATGGATGGATGGATGGATGTTTGTTACTCTTTCACGCCGAAACGGCTGAACGGATCTGGATGAAACTTGGCAGAGAGATAGATTCTAGTCTGGAATAGCACATAGGCTACTTTTTATTCCGTGGGAATACCGGGATTCAAATCTGCGTGGGTGAAACCGCGGGGCGCAACTGTTACTAGTAAAACAAAAAACATCTAACAATTTCTTTACCAAAAAATAACCTATTCTGTTTCAGATGTCCGCATCGCCGCGTTCGAATGCCTGGTAGACTTCGTGCGAGTAGACGGGAAGGCGGAAGACCTGTCTTCTCTGCTGACCGCGGTCGAAAGCGACCCCGACCCGGGCGTGAGGCACGGCTTAGCGCGGCTTATGATCAACATGCCTCCATTCGAGCGAGCTCAGAGGCACAGGCTGGACACTGAGTCTGTGGTGCATAGGTATGTGTAAATACATGTTTGTGGATATCTTTTATATTTTTTCACAGTCATCCTACTACCTACCTACTTTGTAAGTATGGATGGATGGATGGATGGATGAATGTTTGTTACTATTTCATGCCGGATCGACTGAACGGATCTTGATGAAACTTGGCAGAGAGATAGATTATAGTCTGGAATAAATAGCACATACTTTTTATCCCGTGGGAATACCGGGGTTTAAATCTGCGCGGGTGAAACCGCGGGGCGCAACTAGTACTACCTACTATAACTCAAAAACTACACATCAGATCTTATCCTATCAAATTTAATTGGGACCAGATGACAAGCACCTGCGGCCCGATTACGCTAATGTCTGGCTATCGAGATGGCTTTCAGTTTGACATTTGATTCCCATAGTGTAATAGCAATTGCATAGGATGGATGGGAATCAAATGTCTAACTGAAAGCCGTCTCGATAGCCAGACATTAGCGTAATCGGGCGGCAGCTTTCTATTAAAAAAGAGTCATCAAAATCGGTCCGTTCGGTAAAAAGTTATGAGGTAACAAATATAAAAAAACTTCAAAAAAACGAGGAAAGTTATGAGGTAACAAACATAAAAAAACTTCAAAAAAGCGAATCGAGAACCTCCTCGTTTTTTTGAAGTTGGTTAAAAATAAACATCAGCATGTTTTGTTATAATTTTAGACTCTGGGGCAACATTAACAGCCATTTATCAAATGACGCACGACTCCGTTGCGACCTAGTAGACCTATACTACACTCTATACGGCCTGAAGCGCCCGATCTGCGTGCCCATAGTCGAAATACAAGCGATGATGAAGCAGATGCACCATAAAGAGAGGGAGAGGCTCGAGAGAGAGAGGGAGAGAGAACGGGAGAGGGAGAAGGAGAGAGATAAGCCGAAGGACGAGCTGACTGTACCGCTGCCGGTTATAAAGCAGGAGATTGATGATAATGTAAGTATTATCACTAAAGAAATGATAGTAGGCATTATTATTCATATCTTTATAAAATTCTTCGTATAATGGAATTCTAAGAGTCTGTGACACTAATAAATCGAGATATATAGAAAAACAGGTCTTACAATAATGAACTGAATGCCTATTTCACCATCTCTGAGTAACGCTTTTCGTAACTTATAGATATTGCCCTCTTTGTTTTTGACGAGTCGAAAGTAGTGACGGCAATATTTTTATGCCACGAATAGCGTAACATAAATTGGTGAAGAAGACACTATTCTTTATTCCAAAAATAATTGTAGAAAAATCATCTTTATCTCAAAAATAGAGTATGTACAATAATAATTTATTTGTGACTAACACAAGCCATAAACGGTGACAAATATGAGACCATGTGTCCTAAAAGAAAGAAAAAGTTGCTAAATTTCGATTAGCTTTTGCCTAACGACGATACTAGTCTTGTTCATTCAATCATTCTTTTTGACAGGTCAAAATCGAAGCCGAAATACCGGGCACGGAAATCCAGCTGCCGCCTATAATAGACCGGCCAATAGAACCATCGCTGGACTTGCCCGTGCCTTTAACCAGCATCAAAGAAGAAGACGTCAAGGCGGAAGGTGGGGGCGGTTCCAACATGGTGGTCGATTTGCCTATTAGAGAGTTTAAAGTAAGTTGACGTTTTAGAATAAGGTCATTGTCTAGCCCAGGGGTTCCCAATTTTATTTGGCCATGGAACCCTAATTGATCATACTTTTCTGGCGGAACCCTAAGTAAGATAAGTTTACCTTGTAGTTTGAATATATGCAGGTAAGAATAAAAAAAAAAACAAATTATAAATGAGAAATAAATATTATAAGTATTGCAAAACATTTTTTGTAACAAAGAAGTACTATTTAGGTAATGTTTAATGCGGAGAATGAAATTTTTTAACACATTTTATTAGAATTTTCTAGCACTAAATTAAGGCTATATGTGTTATTTAAGGCTTTAAGTTTTATTTAACGGAACCCCTGGGTTCCGCGGACCACCATTTAGGAAACCCTGGTCTTGCCAATATCAACTTACTTTTGAGGAGCAGGCTTGCGGAAAGTTAAAATGTAAAATGAATATATTTCTTTCTATACTATTTGCTGTTGGAACAGGCAAGCAGATGGCCCACCTGATGTTAAGTGGTAACCACCCTACTAATATTATAAACGCGAAAGTTGGTAAGTATGGATGGATGGATATTTGTTACTCTTTCACGCCGGAACGGCTAAACGGATCTGGATGAAACTTGGCAGAGAGATAGATTATAGTCTGGAATAGCACATAGGCTACTTTGTGTCCCGTGGGAATACCGGGATTTAAATCTGCGCGGGTGAAACCGCGGGGCGCAACTAGTCACATATAACAAAGCATTGCCTCGCAAGGCACGCACTATAAGAACGTAGCCAACGATGCACTGCCTTACGTCCATCAACTTGAGGCATACTGATGTTAAGCCTCATGTGCCTGTAATCACACCGGCGACCGTACTCTACAAACCAAATCACAGCGTTGCTGCTTGGCGGCACAAAAAGGCGTGGTGGCAGTACATCCCCGGACGAGCCCTTCACAAAGAGCTCTACTATTAGTTTGACAGCAGATAGTCACAACAAGCAATCGCCAAGTGGCGCATTTTTCAAGCATTGGTTTTAGTTTACGATCGACTTCGCAAGGAATCTACAATACAGTTGTATTTAATGTATGTTATCTTATTTTATGCAATCAGAGACGGGCCTATCTCTCAAACATTCGTAAGGTATGTTGAATGAAATAGGCAAAACATATTGATACTAAGTTATCAATAGAACCCACAGTATCATTTAAGTCTCTTGTACGTAGACGTATATGAGAAATAGCCTAATATCCCTCACAGCTCAGTTGGTAGTAGCTATGCCTTCTGCACTGTATAGGGCATAGGCCATTGGTTCGATCCCTAACGAGATCAAATATTTGTGATGAATATAGATGTTTTTTTTCTGTCTGGGTGTTATACTTAAAATATACTAATATTTAAAGTTATGTAGTACTACACAAAAAAAGTTATTTATTTATTCTTAGATACACAGTTTTTCTTATTGACTATTTTAAACTATCTAATATTCATTGAGCATTAACCAAATCGAATCTACATTGAGTTATTGAGTTATATTATCAGTTATGAAAAGTTTTGCTTATATTGAGACTAGACATTGCGGAATGTCTACTGATACATATTAAATAATAGAGCTACTGAGATTTGGTTAATTAACTAAAACTAAAATGTACATTCAATGCACATTGTACATTTCCTTCACAGCAAGACGATACAAAACGCGAGTTCATATCAGACAACGCGGCGCCATTGCCAGGCATTCCGGGCACCTCGGGCCCCATTGGATTTGAGCCTGGAATGTTCCGGCATGGTGACCAGGAGGATATGGGAGCGCCTAAGGTAAGCACTTGCTCTTTTATTTATTAAAAGACAGTGTAGCTGCCGCCGCGGTATTACCGTGGTTAAAAAGTATGTCCTTTTCCTCTTTGTCCCTTCCCGACCCCCCTGAACTCCCTACCACGACCCCCTCGACCCCCCGAACGCCCTACCGCGACTCCCTCGACCCCCACCCAACCCCCTTAAACACACGCACAACCGTTATACGTCAAAAAAACGAAAAATCATTTTCAGGCGAAGAAAAAGAAGAAGGACAAGAAGAAGCACAAACACAAGCATAAACACAAACACAGCAAGGACAAGTCGTTTAAGGAGCATCGCGACAAGTCACGCCCTCCGTCTTCCACCGACCATTTGAGGATCAAGGATGAGACCAGAGAGACCCTCAGTTCGTTCAGCTCGAGTCAAAGCCCGTCTGAGGTCATGGACCTTTCTTCTATGCCTAGCAATATGAGTTTCTAACCCTCTTCGTTTACATTAGTTTATAGTGGACAATGGTGTCGATTCTTTTGTTGCATTTTTCTCATCATCATCATTATCATCAGCCTACGGAAGTCCACTGCTGGTCATAGGCCTCCCCTATCCGTTTCCAGGAAGAACGATTCTGAGCCCTTTCCATCCACCGACTACCCGCGATCCTAACAATGTCTTCAGTCCATCGGGTAGGAGGGCGTCCCACACTTCGCTTTCCTGTTCGTGGTCGCCATTCGAGAACCTTTGTTCCCCAGCGGTTGTCAGTTCTTCGAGCTATATGACCATTGGATATTATGCATTTTTCTAGACTAACCTATTCTGACAGCTCTAAAATTATAGCTGTCCTTGTTGTTTCGTTCTTTTAGAAAGGGATGGCAATATTTTAGTGCTGTCAAATTAGAATAGAATAGAATAGAAAATTGTTTATTTTATCTCATAATTTTTTAAAACACTTTTACAATTTGTTTGATGACAAAAAAGGCCATCACTCAGCATTTGCATTTGCAAATTAGGGTAAGTTAGGAAAATTAAACAACAGAATTGGCACCACATCATTTACGGTTTACGAATCAAGGATGAGAGGCAATTCTTTTATGTAAGTAATTACCGCTCGACATCAGGTGGGCCGCCTGCTTGTTCCATCAGCAATTACTTATAAAAATGTATTTGAAACTCTTGTAGGTATCTCATGTAAAAAGTTTTGTGTTTATTCAAGATTAGAGCTACCTATCGCTATAAGCCAGTCAATATAGTATGAATGAACAATAACATAATATAAGTCAAGAACAAAATGTAAAGTAAGAAAACATTGTTACGTAAGTAAAACTATGATCATAACAACAGTCTTGTCATTTCTTTATCACTGAATACACAAAACTTATGTCACATTACAGATCACAAAACGTTATGAGCATAAGATAGGGGCTGATAATAAACTAAGCTAATGATATTATGTACCTAGTATTGTTCGTAACTTTCAAAATGATGCCACAGCGTTACAATAAACATGTAAAGTAAACTTCTGCCGACGTACAGTCAGCTGCACTAAAATGTATACAGTTTGTAACTTTCACAATGATGCAGCAGCGTTACAATAAAAATTTACAGAGCATAACCAAAAAGTGAGAAAATTTACCAACTGATTTCATGACTTTTGAGTTTATGAGTGAGTTTATAAGATATTAATAAATAAATAATGCTGGACAATCCACACAGCACTATCTAGCCCCAAAGTAAGCTATTCAAAGCTTGTGTTATGGGTACTAGATAAGTGATATATTTAATACATTATATACATACATAGATAGATATATTTTTTATTATACATAGAAAACACCCAGACCATCGGAACAAATTTCTGCAGATCGTACACAAATTTGTTCCAAGGCGGGAATCGAACCCGCAACCTCTTGCGTCGCAGGCAGGCTTTCGCCCGCTGCGCCACAGAGGTCGTCGAATATTGGATCACATACAATAATAATAATCAATGGAGGTAGGTAGAGACCACGGATTTCCACTTGCTACGATCCTGACATATTGCTTCATTCACTGTCAAAATTTTCTTAAAAATGCTCATTGGTTTGCTGTGATACGATTTTGAAAGATAAGAAATATACCCATAGGGTAAGCAGGGGTAATGGGGAACGTGTTGGGTAATACCGCTCACTCCAATTACTTATTAAATAAGGTGCCTTGAAACACAGCGAGCACGCTGCAGCGCAGGGGTTGAGACGCTTGATCAGGCATAGTCTCTAAACCTCAAAACTAACATAAGACAAATGAAATAACAAATAGAGCATTTTTCTCTCAGGTGATCGGCATTCCCCCGTCTTCCTCTATATCTTAATGCAGCCGACTGTACGGGGTTAGGTTACAGTAACTTTAGATTAATCCTTGTGGCTTAATGAGTTAACTTTCCCTGTGTCAAATTACTTATTGTTCTCAATAATCGATTCTAATAAACGGATAAGGTTTCTACTGAACTAAATTATTAATGAAGTTCGATAAACTCTGTTGGTAGATAAAATCCAGTTACTGAATAAGAAAAAATCTTATAAGGTAGGTAAGCTTGTAAGGTAGGTAATATTTAGATTCTGTAAATCCAGAAAAACTAATTAAAAAATTTATGTGCACAATGCCAGTGCTCTTAAACGGTGAAGGAAAACATCGTGAGGAAACCAGTTAGTATTCTAACAGCGGCGGTGGGCTTGCAACCTGTCACGTATGGAATACTAACTACTGCAAAAATGTGGGTATGTGCCAAATGTAATATTTGGACGTACCTCTGACTACCCTCCATAGACATCCTCAAAGAATCTTGAATTAGTACCTACTTGGTACTGGAAGATCTGAAGGGATATCTACCGTACCTGGGGATCAAAGTCTTGAAGCTGTTTCAGTTTCAGTTTCAGAAAAACTAAGGCTTTTGTAAGTAGACAAGAAACAAGATTTTGTTTTGTAAAATAAACGGCATCTAGCACTAAAACATAAAACATAACTTGCTAAACCAAAACGTCCTTTATGTTTTAGAGTGCAAAAAGCCGTTTTTTACAAAAAAAAATTGTGTCTTATCACTTTAATAACTAATAATGCAATAAGGAAGACCTCGGAGGACGTATCTGGATCAGATAGCAGACGTTCTCGAGAAAGGCCAGGTCAAGAGTACCCTAAACCGACGAGAATGTATGAGGAATGTTATGAGAGTGAATGAAGCGAAAGAGGTATGTAAGGATCGTAGCAAGTGGAAATCCGTGGTCTCTGCCTACCCCTATGGGATACAGGCGTGATTTTATGTATGTATGTATGTATGTAATGCATAGAATTTCTTCAAAACTTTTTTCTTTTTCTTTCAATGATGGTATTACACGGGAAAGTCCTTCTTCTGCTTAGTACCAGTTAGTAGTACCCAACGAATTTGTATTACCCCACCACTCTCTCTAGCTTCACGGCGTTATCTTGAAGCCATTGTATTCGAGTTTGAGTAGCTACCGACAGACGCCAGGCCGTCGCGTCCGTGTTAAAGTTTAAAGTGAGTACGAATAGACGTGGACATCGGTGTATTTTTAGTTTACCTAGTGATTATAAAAATACTAGAGATTTTTATAAGAAAGTGATGGCAAATCAAGATTTTCACTCGAAGAAATTGGATGTGGTCGTTGTTGGCGGTGGTTTGGTAAGTTTTTATTTAATTAATTGCTATTTGCTTTTCAAAACTGAGACAGAAGTCTTGCAACACTTTAGTATCAGTATTAGCTTCGAAAAAGCTAGGTTATACGTTATAAATTCTAATTGATGCTTAGTATTACAATGTAGGTATAAGATTAGTTAATAATTAGTGTACCTACTTTGAGACCACAGAAAAGAGGGGACTCTTCTTACACAGGTTCAAAACTTAAAAGAAGAGTCCCAACCCTATCATTACCTACCTCCTTAATTTACAATAAAGTTTTTTTTTGATGCCTGAAATTATAGTGAAAACATAGGAAGATTACGTACAGTAAAGATTCTAACTCCATTTCTGTTTACTGTAACAGTTTTTATTACTCATAATTTTATTACCCATAACCCCATAGTTATGGTTTATAACCGACTTTAAAAAAGGAGGAGGTTCTCAATTCGTCTGTTTTTTATGTTTATTACCTTATTACCTTATAACTTTTTACTGAGTAGACCGATTTTGATGATTCTTTTGTCACTAAAAGTTGAGTCAGATCTGAAGAGTTTTTGAGTTATAGTAGTAGGTATGAGTGTATTTTCCAGTTTCCAGAAGTCGGTTTTTTTTCTTGGAAAGAGTTATTATAACTAAATAGATACATGTAAGTTGTTTTTCACACCTACAAAAAAGCTAAAACCTACTTCCTTCCCAGGTTGGTTCGCTGGAAGCTCTATACCTAGCAAAAAGGGGCCATAAAGTACGGTTATTTGAATATCGAGAAGGTAAGTTCACATTATTAGCACATTTAACGACTGACATTATGACGAGTTCAGATAATGTACCTACTTATAATAAAACTGGTTTACAAAAATGTTGTGGGCTTATAATTTATATGGTGAAAGAATTTTTGAAATCGGACCAGTAGTTTTTGAGCCTATTCGAAACACATACAAAGTTTTCCTCTTTATAATATTAGTGTAGACTAGCGACCCGCCCGCGCGCCCCTGTATCGCACGGGTGCACATTGTTTTTCTACTATATCATGCATGTATTATACATATAAACCATCACTCTATCTATTAAAAAAAACCGCATCAAAATCCGTTACGTAGTTCTAAAGATTTGAGCATATATAGGGACATAGGGATATAGGGACAGAGAAAGCGACTTTGTTTTATACTATGTAGTGATGGTGATGAGACTAACCCCGGTTTCTGAAAGCTTGATCAACGCTAATCGGCTGTCAAGTCATTTGCTATTTCAGCTTATACTTCAAATTAGATAGAGATGGCAAGTGACTTGACAGCCGATTAGTGTTGATCGCGCTTCCAGAACCGGGGGTAAGCGTAACGTCGTATAAATCCTACTACTATTATAAACGCGAAAGTTTGTAAGTATGGATGGATGGATGGATGTTTGTTACTCTTTCACGCCTGAACGGCTGAATGGATCTGGATGAAACTTGGCAGAGAGATAGATTATAGTCTAGAATAACACATAGGCTACTTTTATCCCGTGGGAATACCGGGATTTAAAACTGCGCGGGTGAAACCGCAGGGCGCTACTAGTTCATCATAATTATCAGTCAGAAAAAGTCAACGGCTGGACAATGGCCCCCTCCATAAATACCTACAATTCTATAATAAATAAATAAATAAATAAATAAATAAATAAAAGAAGATTCAAGAGTCCTCTCCATCCGCTGACTTCCTGCGATCCTCACAATGTCGTCGTTCCATTCGGCTCTTTCCATAGCCCGTTTTGATACTGTTCTCTTAAACATTTCCGGAATACCGATTCTGAGCCCTCTCCATATCCATCCACTTCTTCCTGCGATCTTCATAATGTCAAAGCATGTGAATGCCTTTTGAATCAAACCGACAATAATTGTTTCCAAAATCATTATAAATACCTACAATACACCGTCCCGTTGCACAAATCGATAAACATTTTAGCGTTTTAATAAAATAAGTAGATGTATATTAATGCAATAATATATTTTTGATCGTGCGACATTGAGATACTAATTTACATCTGATTCAGGATGTGCTTATTTTTCGAATCATGATAAATCTTTACTTTGTAACAAAAAGTCGGTGGATTGAGAGGGCTAGATCATTCTTCCTGGATTTGTAAGGGGAGGCCTATGTCCATCTGTGGACTTAGGCCGATGATGATCTTCATAAATACCTGCGTATGCGAGTAATTGCAATCAGGTATAATTATCTATCAATATTCGTAATTGTCATTGCCTACTTTACTATAATGTTTTTGGTATAAGGTAAATTGATAGATGGGTCGTAAGTTCAGTGCCTACAAATACATTTTTCATCCCATCTATTGGAAAAGAACGACTTGGTTCGCCTTTATGTGCACCCAAAGGTGGTGTTTTCTATAAGAAACAATAAGTGCGCGGCAAAGTTAATTGCGGCGCACTTATTTAAATAAGTGGGATAGAACTAAGTGGATAGTGGAAGTGAATAGATGGGATGAAAAATATATTTTTGGCTCGGGCGACGTACTTTGATCCCTCGCTACGTTCAGGATTCAAAAAATCGCCCTCGCCGTAAAAATATTATTTCGCTCTCTTATGATACAATCTACTATTGTGGCTTTCAATCTGTCATCTTTCTGTAGTGTATTATCTTAGTTTAGATTGTCAAATTCTATAAATGGAATCTGTATAGACGTTTTGTTTCTTCTAATTATCTATTTACTGATAAGGTTTAGGAATTTTGTTTTGCCATAAAAAGTGCCCCTGTTATTTTTGTAGGCATTAATATACAGGGTGTCCGGAAGGTCGATGCAAAGCCGTGAGGGGGGGGGGGGTAGGTCACCTCGTTACGGTTTTTTTTTGTTTTTCTAGCCTGAATAGATGCGTAACGAGGTGACCTACCCCCCCCTCACGGCTTTGCATCGGCCTTCCGGACACCCTGTATACAAGACCTTTAAGGTTGTAAAAAGTTTTGAATTATAGACATCAGAAAAACGCCACAAGTAAGAGGTAGATCTATTAACCTCGCCCTATCAATACGCGGCCGCAGAGCGTTGAAGGACGTAGGACTGGAACACCATATGATAGAGGAGCATGGTATCCCTATGCTGGCTCGCATGATCCATCGCCCCGATGGAAGCACTTATGCTTTGCCGTACGATGCCAGGACTAACCAGGTAATCCCAGTGTCTCTTGTATGCATTGTACCTACTTAGTAGTTTTACTTAAATATAATTTAACTTGAGACGGGATATTTTTTTTGTGTGTTTTTTGGCAAATAAATGTCTGTCTATGTCTATGTCTATTTAAGAGTTTGATTGTTTCCCGATATTGCGGCACAGTTGCATGCGTCATGATCACGGGTCGAATTGACTGTCGTGAACTACCTATCTACCTTAGAAGTTTAAGAGTCCGGTGACCCCAGCTCGCAATTTCAATTTGAGACGAGTCCAAAAATCGATCTGTGTATAGCTATCTCTGTTTAGCTGGTGCAGGCGCGTGTGGGGCAGGAACGAGGTACTACGTATACACGCACACACTCAAGCACCGCTACGGTTGTACTATTTTTCCTACGAAAGGTAGGTAGGTACCATAAACCTCTGCCATTGATAACAATTCGAAAGCGGTAGGTTAGGTACCTACTCACTCACCATGGTAACTATTTCTTTGGGCATGTCATGTGTGTAGTATGTTTATACTGCTTACCTTTTGCGTTTCATAGGTAGGTAGGTGCTTACATTTAGAAAAGTGCACTGTGCAAGTTTGGTACCTACTCCTACCTACCTACCTATTTTTAAAAAATATAAAAGTGAATACCTAGATACCTACCTATAGTTTGCTTTTTTTCTTCAAGTTAGGTATTTGACAAGGCCTACGCACTTATACCTATCTCAAGAAACCTATCAATCTATCAGGAAATAGGTACTTACCCATGTAGGTAGGTACCTAACCTACCTCTAGTCCAGCCAAATTCGGTGGGACATTTTTGTAAACTAGCCGAATTTGGCTGAACTGTACCTACCTAGGTAGGTTCATCATAATTCGTCAAATTATGATCTGCTTCTAAAATAGGATTATATAAAATACGAGTAGGTAGGTACCTAGTGTACATACCTACCTATTATTATGAAATTATGATATGACTAGCTGCGCCCCGCGCTTTCACCCGCGCGTATTGTGTTACCAAAATAGCGCAAAAAATATGAAATTTCGATAAAAATATGCGTCGCACTCATCGCTAATGGCGCATCCACACATGCCGGCGGCTTTCAGACCGCCCTGCCGCCGGCTTTACCGGCGGCCAGCAGATACGGTTGCAATTTTCGCAGTAGTGTTGTGACTTATAAAATAAAAGTAAAAAATAAAAGTACTGCACTATCATCCCAGTTAAATTCTGTCATTTCGTTATTTAAAATGATGTTATATATGAATACGACAACAATACCACTCCGTATCGAAGCAGCAAGCAAGCAAACTGCCGCCGGCAACGAAAGAAAGCCGCGCGTGCCGCCGGGCATGTGTGGATGCGCCATAAGGTAACCTTAGATCGACTGAGTGGTGGGGATCAAAGTTATGGATCGCGACAGTGTACTCGGGTTTTTCCGATTTAGAGCCGGTGCGTGACGGACGTGTGCGACCACGGAAATATGTTTTCTCTGTTCCGTGTGTGCCACGCTCCGTAAAATTAAATGCGTAGTTATAATACTTTTAATTACTTACTGCTGAACTGATTATTTAGTTCAGTAAGTTATTTTAATAATAGAAAACTACATTATCCCTGAGTAGGTATTCAGTTACCTACAAATTTGAAGTTGTATCGTACCTACCCACCTTGGCGGAGGCGGCGGCGCGCGGCCCGCTAAGGCCCCCCCCCCCCCGGCGCCCCACGCTTTGCCAGCCACCGCGCCTTTGACGCCGCTCGCGCATTCCACCCGAGATAAAACCCTAAATTAGTATATTTTTATATATTTGTGATATAAGATAAGGAAACAAAAGATCGATTTAAAATTAGGTAGTGGTAAGTATAAACAACCGAATCAATTTACTATTGAGGTAAGCCTTGTGGGGTAACCATATCGGTAAAACACTACGACATGTACTTACCTATAATGGTAGATAAAAAAAAATATAGTGTGAGATATTACGGCTTGTTCGTCATCTCGCGGGTTATTACCTATTTTTTTTGTCATCAACTCGCGGGCCCATAAAAGTACAGTCATTATAAAAAATTGATTGAAACTAAAGTAAGTACCAACTATACTTCGTTGGTCTGGCTGTTTATGTATAATAAAAAATATCTATCTATGTAAGTATATAATGTATTAAATAGTCATCTAGTACCCAAAACACAAGCTTTGAGTAGATTACTTTGGGGCTAGATGATGCTGTGTGGATTGTCCAGCATTATTTATTTATTTATATAGACCTTTAAAAAAAATAAACATTGATATGTAGCTAGACTGCATCTACCTATTATTATATAATTTCGATTGAAAAGTACGGAATGAGGCAAGGTTACTAACCCCCGGTTTCTGAAAGCCCGATCAACACTAATCGGCTATCAAGTCACTTGCTATCTCTATCTAATTTGAAGAGTTCTTCTCCGTCACCTGTGGAGTGAAGCAAGGTTGCGTGCTTGCGCCAACTTTATTTGCTTTGTATTTCTCTGTCGTGTTCAGAAAGTTACCAACCTACAATTTATTTATAATAATTCGTACCGTCAATCACACTAATAGTTATTATAAATACAACAGTTGGGATGGACTTCATTGAAAGAAAAAAAATATTTATTTATCAAAAAAAGGAAAATGATATTTGCAGGAAAATGATATAGGTAATTTGCATTTCAATCAATCTCTACCTTTCCGAGACACCCTTTAGGTAATGGTAAGCATCAGAACCACTGGACCATGTTTTTTTTTTTTTTTTTTTTTTTTTTAATACAACTAGCTGATGGAACAAGCAGATGGCCCACCTGATGTTAAGTGGTAACCATCACCTATAAACAAAACATTGCCCCGTAGGTCACGCACAATAGGAACGTGCCCTACTATGCACTGCCCTGCATCCATCAACTGTTCGATTTTTTATAAAATAAATATAAATATAAATATTGCTGGAAAATCTACACAGCACCATCTAGCCCCAAAGTAAGCTACTCAAAGCTTGTGTTATGGGTACTAGATGACTGATATATTTAATACATTTTATACTTACATAGATAGATATTTTTTATTATATACATAAACACCCAGACCAACGGAACAAATTTCTGCAGATCGTACACAAATTTGTTCCGAAGCGGGAATCGAACCCGCAACCTCTTGCGTCGCAGGCGGACTCTCGCCCGCTGCGCCACTGAGGTCGTCAAAGGTTATGTTTGGAAACTATCAATATTTATTACCTTTTTTGAACTATTTAGTACCTCAATTAGACACCCTATAGGTAATAGGGAATTTGACAAATAAAGGTGGAGGGAAATCCAGATCGTGCCCAAGAAGAACTCAAGAATCCAGACATTTCCGCACGAGTCTGATCGCCTGGTGACACTATGGCTCAATTCAGCAACGAAGCGGCGGTGTTTCGGTGTAAATAATTTTAAACATTTTGCTCATTGCTTTATTGCATAGAATCGCTTGAACAGAGCTCAGATTCTCTGACAACTTTACTTTTACTTACTTTATGGCTATGACGATAAAGTTTAAAACTGCCAACAGCTTCGGTGCCAAACTAAATAAAATAGGTACCTACAAGCCCCAGTCTGCGGCTTCGTACACGTTATTCTGTGTCTCCCTAATCGTAATCTATGCAAAGTTTGGAAAACAATGAAGGGGATGTCTTTGCGCATAGGTATAAAATACTTGCGAAATCACACCCCCTCCCCCTCTATCCAGCGTTCTTTTTGCGTGACGCGCACTATACATAATAATTACCTACGGAGGTATCTAGGTAGGTACCTACCTACTTCTCTACTTCACTTACCTAGGAACATAAGTAGATATAGTGCGCGTCAGCCAAAAAGAACGCTGAAAACAGTGGAGGAGATAAGTTTGCACATAGGTACGAGATACTCGATTATTTATTATTTATTATTATTATACTCTGCAATAGAATAGGTAAGTACCTATAAAAGAATAAAATACGAGTATGTACCTACATACCTACCCTACTTGCCTATTATTGTGAAGTTAGACATAGACATAGACATAGACAGTATTTTATTGGCCACAAAAACACACAGCATACAATTAGGGTATTGTAGGTAGGTATATTATAGTAGGTAGGAGATATTCCTTTCCGGGTATTGCTTTTTTACATCCTGTGCATGTAATCTTCATAAACTCCATGGTAGATAAAGTTCCAAAAAAAAAGATTAATAAAAAAAAAAAAAAAAATTTAGTGCAAAAAGTGAGTTTTGCGGTGGGACTTGACCTCGGACTGCTGCGCCGCTTGGTAGTCACTCGACGAACCAAGCCACCAAACTTGATGACGAGCTAGACGAAATAGTCAGATGCAAACAACGCGTTAGAGAAACAACAAGTTATGAAATTGACGACCTCTGTGGCGCAGCGGGCGAGAGTCCGCCTGCGACGCGAGAGGTTGCGGGTTCGATTTCCGCCTCAGAACAAATTTGTGTACGATCTGCAGAAATTTGTTCTGTTAGTAATAAAAAGTATTTATCTATGTAAGTATAATTATGATGTATTAAATTGAATACCTATAATTGTATCAGTTATATAGGTAGTACCCTTATCACCAGCTTTGAGTAACTTACTTTGGGGCTAGATGGTGCTGTGTGGATTGTCCAGCATTATCCTATTATCCTTCAAATATTATAAACGCGAAGTACCTAGGTATGGACCTTCCCCTCCTTCTGGCGTTTTTTTTGCGTGTACGCACTATACATAATCTAGGCACCTACCTACTTATCCTACTAATATCCTACTATGCTAATCCCGTGGGAATACCGGTATATAAAACTACGTGGGTGAAACCGCGGGGCGCTACTAGTCCTACTAATATTATAAGCGTGAAAGTTTGTAAGTATGGATGGATGGATGTTTGTTACTCTTTCACGCCGGAACGGCTGAACGGATCATGGTGAAAATGAGCACAGAGATATAATATATCTAGTCTGGAATAACACATAGGCTACATTTTATCCCGTGGGAATATCGGGATTCAAACCTACGCGAGTGAAACCGCGGGGTGCTACTGGTTTAGTACAATAATGGATGTTTTTTTGTTATACGTAGAAAACACCCAGACCAACGGAACAAATTTCTGCAGATCGTACACAAATTTGATCCGGAGCGGGAATCGAACCCTAGGTAATAGGTAGGTACTTCCCTAATTCACATACCTATATAAACAACATGTTAGATAGATAGGTACCTACGTAAATACATATTTACTCTAAATATGAAAACAACTAGGTAAGTAAATTATGTAATAAAGTAGGTACCTAAGTAAGGTAGGTATAATGAGATCCCCCATACGTTCCGAGTTCATAACAAGAACCAAACGAACTGAAAAATATCGAAGTCCGTAAACAAAGCTACAAATAAACAGGTCGTAGTACCTATGTTTCCAACAACCAAAGCAGGAAATCTCAATCCAAGCCAACAGCACAGTCAATATATTACTGAACAAACAAATACGCACGCACGCACAACACAGTAGGTAGGTAGCTTGTCAGGACACTGATTTAGAAAATAACACATAACAATAGCCTCTCATACCACAGTACCTAGGTGTAGGTACCCCAACGATGACCTCCGAATGAGCCCCGCCGCGCTCCAGACCCTGAGCAACGCGGCGGCGACGTGGAGGCGGCGCGGCGGTGGCGCGGCAGGGCGGGCGGCGCATAAATAGACACGTTTCATTCAGACGCTTCAGTCTGTGTGTGCGTGCGAACTTGTCATGTCCGAGCGATCACACACACAACCATAGTTTCCCGTCAGCGTACGCCTCCTCGTGCACGGTGCGATAGCACTAATAGAAGTTTGAAATTGGCGTGATTTTGGTTGTATTCCTTAATACCAAAAATGATGACTGAAAACTTTTCGTATTCTTCACATAGTATTTTTTTTCTGTAACTAGACAATGTAAGCTATGTTCCTTTAGAATCAATATGTGAGATATTGTTGTTTTTGATTCGAAATAAGTAGGAAGAAAACTTGTAAATTTTAGCATAAAACAGTGCAAAATGCGATTGGCTTTTATTTAATTTCAGGGAAATTATTTGAAAAAATAACTATGTAGTGACACGCATAAATACTATTCGAATACAAATAATACAATAATATAAGGGAAATATGCTTGAATCAGAAATCATTTTGGTATTAGGTTTGTATGGGAAATGGCCCTCCGCTGGGGCCTTAAGGTATTTGAGTTACTTACTTAGTAGGGGAGCGGCGGGGGTGTACGTACACCTAAGGAAAACCTCGTATTGTGGAAAAACTATAACCATTACGTACCACTACTACATACCATTAAAATGCACATATATTTAGCTAAATAGTTTTCGCAAATGAAACAAATCAGATAATCAGAAGTGTTTAATTTTTAATAAAAAGAAAAAACAATGAAGTACGGTATTACCCGACGGTTGCGGGTTATTCCGTACAGTGTGTACGGAATCATCCTAAGGACATTTAACACTATTTTACATTACATAAACCACAAATGTAGCCATCTGGCTTATCTTGATCGCTGCATAATGCATGTGCCCAATTGCCACACACTATGCAACGATACCCAATTGCCACACACTATGCTCTTGGTCTTTACCAAACTCTCCGCAAATGACACAAAGCTCGTTCGTAACTCCCATTTCTCCTGGTTCATAAAACATATTATCACTATCATTACTTTCTTGAGTCAGAAGCATATTTTCATCTTCTGAACTAGAGCTGTTTAAGATTCTTCTTTTATGCGATGGTTTTACTTCTCCTTTCTTTTTGTCTGGTTTCGAATTCTTCTTCTTGACATTTTCTTTACCATTTAAAACTTTTTTTTATGTTTTTGTTGAGCTTTTTCTTGTTTCATGGTTTTCAATGTTTTTTTAATTTCCAGGGCCACTTTAATAGGAGTTGAAGTAAGAATTTGTGAGTGTGTTGTTTTCTTCCTTTGCCTTTTCCTTTTCCAAATTCTTTACCTTCATCAGATGCTTTCTTTCGTGGCGGAGGAGCAGGCGAACAATCAGCAAAAGGTACATATCTCCACTTTGTCGTCATCGAGGGTATTTGACTGTGCTATATCTTGCGTCGGCCTTGACGGTGGTAAAATACCACTTGTTGATGGTACTGGAAACTCTAGAGCATGACGTGTTGGGTTAGACGATTGTATAATAGCGAGGAGACCACGCGAGTTTTTTTCCACGTGGCATCTGAAAAAAGCAAAGCAGCTCTAAACCCAACCAAATCATGCTTGCGGGCAATACCGTACCAGGCGGTTGATAGCGTACAAAAGTGAACGCAATGACCCGAAGACACCATTTTGAATTTGTTGATGCAAAACACAAAACTTATCAATGATTTAGACAAAACATAGCAGTTGATGCGAGCCTCAGTCCCCATTCTACAAGTTAGTTAAAGAAGTACGACAATAAAGTTAAAAAAAATGTACTTACAGTGCAAAACACTCTCAACACTTTTTATAAAAAATGGCGCGAAAACGTAACGCATGTCTTGCCACTGAAACCGAGCGGCAGACTGGCGCGCGCTTTTTTTTTTTTTTTTTTTTTTTTTTGTGAATGGACTATAATGCTGGTATAATCGTATGACGATTGCCGACAGCGTTACCGGACTACTGGCGAGCGCGGAGGGCGCTCTGCCATACAAAAGGTTTATTGGCAACAAACGCAAGGGCACCACTTAGGTACGGACCTCGGCTTGGGCTGTTGCCGGGGAGGAGATAAGTCGGAGAGAATCTTCGCCCAGAGGGGGCGTTAACGGGGAATGCGTCTTCGACCCCTCCGGAGGGGTCGGTGTAGGTGTGCAGTGTTGATAGTTACCGGGGGCGATGAGTCGTCGATCACCACTGCGTTTGCGGCGGTGATCTCGTCATCTGGGTCACCTAAAACGTGTCTAGGTCTACGGAGGGGGCTACTGGCGCGCGCCGGTCGGGGGACGTAAAGATATACTAGTCTGCATGTTAAACAAGGGCAGACATATTCTCTGATCGTTTCATTCCCGAGATATCGCGTTTACGGTATCAGCCGCTGCACGGGATGACCCTCCGCTCCCCTATTTCGTTCTGAAACCTAACGGGATGTCTACCTATGTCTACCGATCTTTTGGTGTGTAAAGAAGAAAGAAAGAAAGAAAATACATTTATTTGACATACACAACAAGAAAAGAAATACATAGGTACAGAACAGACAGGTACGTAGGTATACATACATAGGTAATTACAGTTATAAACAGAGACAAAACGAAAGAAGAAACAGTACCAAAAACAAAAGAAAACATAACTGTATGCCAAAAAGGTGTAGTCATTCAACCTCCTGTCTTACTACCCAATACTTTGAATTTGTCATACAAAGTTTTCTATTTATGTAACTCTCTAGCAGATAAGTACTACCTAATATAGAAAATTCTCTACTTCATTTTTATTTTTCACTTTTTACTAGAAAATAACCTGAGATACCTACTTGCATGAAATTATGTTATATTTTTGTTGCAGTGTATTTACTCTGTTGGACGAAATTATTTGAATAGCCTTCTACTTCAAGGTAGGTATTTTTAAATATTTTAATTAATCAATCTTTAATTATGTACTGCCTAATCAAATTTTAAGCACCATATGAGCGACCGTGTGATGTCACAACGTTCTCTTGGGCATTATTCTAAGACATACGAGATACTTTGCCCAAACGCTAAACCGCGTGGCGTCACAATGTGATCGAAATGCAAACGCAATTGGATTTGTAGTGCATATATATACATAGCATAGTGAATAACGCCCCTAATGTGATTACTTACAAAATCATTTGCAATGCAGACTACATATAAACATTACCTACCTATAATGATATGGGAATGGACTTGGGACTAGTCTCAATGCTTTTTTTTGTTACCGAATAAGTTATTACGTATTAACTTCTGGAACCTACAAACTTATGTACAGCCCTCTTCACAAACATTTATGGGATCATGGAGCTATATGCAAACTTTCTAATTGAATTTACAGAATCGGAAGGCTACGAGAATGTCGAAAGATTCTTTCATCACAAACTTAGTGAAGCCAACTTGAAAAATGGGTCGCTGAAGTTTATCAAGTGAGTCTTTTCAACATCAAAGCTTTTACTTATAACTACTCCAGTTGAAACACTGCTCAATGTTAGCCCCTGTCTCTGTTTGTCATCACCTATTGGTAAGAGATGGAGGTTTGTCTTGAACAAATACTACAATCTATTCGTGCAATTTTTTATTGCAGCACCGTATCAAATGAAACTGTAGATATAAAAGCTGAATTGATCATTGGCGCTGATGGAGCATTTTCATCGGTCCGCAAGTCGATGATGAAGCAGCCTCTCTTTGACTTCAGCCAGAAGTACATCGAACATGGCTATATGGAGCTGTGCATACCGGCGGATGAAAATGGTGGAGTAAGTTTTGCATCACAGATTGTTACTAACTTTGTAACTTTGCTTACTCTGGGCACAAGTTTGGGGCCATATAGTGATGTGTGAAACTAGGTACACCAATATTTATCTATTTATAAAAAAAACCAAGTCACTACATACAATGCAACTGAGAGCTTTGACCGCTGGTGCTTAGCATACATTCGTACAAATATTCGCGGGCGGGATGGGTGCTCTTTTTTTCTTCTTTACGAAAATTGCATCATCATACAACAAACTGGCTAACTACCACATAGGTCGACTGAACTCGGATTGAAGAGAACAGACACTCGGTTGCTTGCTAAAAACAGCTAAAATTAACAGCAAAATACATGATCAGTGATGCCTATTGGCTTTGAAAACATAGTAAACTTTGTTATATACTTTTCGCCATTTAGCTTTTGTTGTTCTCGAGTACCGATTCCATAAAATTTCCAAAACAAAACACAATATAGAAAGCACGAACCCTAGCAAAATGATACAGAAGTGTATCCTCGTATCAGATAATCTCATTTTCTCAAAATGTATCTTGTGCATCGGTTGAGGGTGATTCTTCAATCGATAGATTTTTTCCAAATTGTTCTTCAATAAACCGCTCTCGTACATTCTCCATGCGTAGTGTTGGAACTTATCTCTTAAAGGAAAGCCTCTGGCGAGATATATAGCGATAGCGTTATTTATCGAAAACGTCCAGGTATCCAACATGGATGTCCCTTCCTCCTCCATGTATTTGTACTTATGTAGTTCATAGATGTAATCCAATTCAATCGCGTATGCGTTCCTTTGCGTCGCGACATAATTTAAAGATGTATCCGTAGATTCGCATTCTGGGGTATCTCCGCTTTCAGGCAGTTCCTGGTGAAATGCGAAGAGGTAGTAAGTTCTGGTGGTTGCACTTATGCATGGCTCGTATGGTAATTCATACAGGCGGTCCGCACTTATCTGTCTTTGCATTTGCCTTCGACCTGTCAACAGACTGTACAATTCCGTGTTGTAAAAATTACATATAAAAAATGTGAACCAAAGCCAAAACACCATTATCATTCGAAATCGCTTGTCCTTACATAGTTTGGAACTCGTGTTTAGAAACAGATAGCCCCATAGTTTCAGTGTCAAACAAGACTGGTGTTGCGACTTCCTCAGAAGCAGCTTTACCCGCATCGTGCTTATAAATGATACGAGACAGAAGGCGACCATTATAAGCAACCACGTTTCACTGTTAAACTCTTTATAAACGTCCTTCCAAATCTCCTCGCCGATTGCCGGAGTAAATACATTAAATGCCGCGTAATTGTATCCCCAAATGTAATCAAACAATAGTATTCGGTTTCTTATTAAAATAAAACCCCCCGCCGCCATATCCACGTCATACTTTTGCAGGATAGATAGTAAACCAGTCGCTGTGTGGTTTGGCAACACAACACCATACCTTTGCGTTTGGTCCAGTAGCATGTAGCTGAGTTGAAACCCTTCTTTCTCTGCAATGGTTTCCAATAGCAACTGTTCCGATCCAAGTAATAATTTCCCGTCTTGGGTGTAGTCGCTACTCTCGAATATGAATATTGGTACATCTTGAGCTGCTGCTACCTTTACAGTGCAATTCCTCAAACTGATATCATCATTCAACAACCACTTTAAGTTCGCTACGTTATTACAATGTCCTATTGTAGCCATTTCTAATTTCTTTCCACAGTTGTTATCTTCAAAAGGATAGTACGTGTCAACCACATAGCCATTATTGCCTTTTCTGATAAGAACTGCATCATAAGCTCTGTGCTGCATTAAAATGTAGAATACTTTATCCTTTTCTTTTTCTAGTAACGTTTCCAATTCTATAATAAGTCTGCCTCTGGGGTTCCAAAATAAATCGTTTGTAATCGTCAAAAAACCATCAGAAAATTCTGTCACATCCTTAGCTCTGACGATGTACACTGGAGCAGGTATGAACCAATCATTATCATCGAATGACCGAATGATGAAACTGTAACAGTCATCTTCGCAGTTGAGCAACTGTATGAGTTCGCCGTCTTTCTTTGAATCAACTAAAGTCATAAGAGTTCCACAAGAGAAGTACTTTCGTACAATTAATTTTATACATTCCGTTGAACCTGAGTAAATACTTTCTGCAGTGAATTTATCACTGATATTATCTTCACAGTAAATAGTTTTTATGAGCAGTAAATTCAACGTTATCTTCGCCAATATCATGGTACAAGTTTACTTTTAAAACATTGTAGATGGACTTTATACGCTGAATATTCATAAATCATCCGAAATAAATTTGACAGTTTAACAGTACGAGTGAATATACCTGTGGTTCACTTAAAATGATCCTTTAATTTCCAGTTTGCGTTATGATTAATTGAGGTTTGATTTTGAAAACGAAAGTAGGTAGTAAGAAATAATTAAGCATAATCAATCAAGTTTAAATAATCGTAGTTTCTTAGAAGCACACTGACAGGGCAATGGGTGTGATCGGTACCTCGTTAAATGTAAAAGTACCTACATTAAGGTAATACGTTCCTATTATCCATGGATAAATTCAGTTCCCAACATCTTCTGAATTGCTGGTGTATGTAACGATTTTTATAATGGTATTTTACGATTACAAAAACAGTAAGCTATATTATGACCACACAGTACCTATATCGAATTCTCACCATTTAATTCTGCAGTTTCAGATGCCTCCCAACTACCTCCATATCTGGCCTAGAGGTGAATTCATGATGATAGCACTCCCAAACCAAGACTGCTCGTGGACCGTGACTCTCTTCATGCCATTCGCTCATTTCAAGAACATCGACACCTCGGATAAGCTATTAGACTTCTTCCAGAAATACTTTGTGGATTCCATACCTCTGATTGGTGAAAAGAAGCTGATACAAGACTTCCTTGGTGGATCCCCGTCGCCGCTTGTTGCTATCAAGGTGAGAGATCAGCAGGCTGATCGCGTAACTTTTGTTGCATTCAAAATCCGGTTGCCTATGTCAATTTTAGCAGTTTTTCGATCGCAAAACTGCCAAAATTGATATAGGCAACCGAACTTTGAATGCAACAAAAGTTACGCGATCAGTAAGAGATTGTCAAATAATTGAAGTTCAGGTTTTAGGTTAGGTTTATGTTACTTTAGTTTACTTAAATTTCAATACGAATAATGTTCCATTGTTTGTAAAAAAATATTTTCGGTATATGGCAGTAGATGGGTATAGGACGCATACCTACTCTGGTTAGAAAATAGTAATATGGGTCGAAAATAGCGTTTGTTTTTAATTGAATTCATATCAAACCCACATAATTGAGTGATAGCGCGGTTCAAGGCAATTCCCACATCGAAATACCTAATAGCTTATTATTTTACAAATTAAACCAAATGTCAAAACTAGCTCATATAAATTGTATGATAAAGTCGTTTGGCTTTAATGAGATGTTTTGTAAGTAGGTATAGGTATGAGAATGTTAGCACATAATTATTGTGCAATAACTTGAAATGTTGTACCTATCAGGAACATGCTTTTGTATCCATGTATAGTGTTGCCCATTGTTTTTCATACTAAGACCTGTTTTTTTATATATCTTGCTGTTGATACAAGCAGATGGCCTTCCTATGTTAAGTGGTAACCATCACCTCAAACGAAACATTGCCTCACACACGACAGGAACGTGCCCTACGATGCACTGCGCTTTTTCATACTAAGAGCTGTTTTTTTATATATCTTGCTGTTGGTACAAGCAGATGGCCTTCCTATGTTAAGTGGTAACCATCACCTCTAACAAAACATTGCCTCCCTACGATGCACTGCCCTGCGTAGCGTACTTGAGGCATTGTGCCTGTAATTTCACTGGCAACCACACACCATTCGATGAACAAAACAAAGAAACAAATGTTGCTTAGCATGAGCCATCGTCTGATGGCTGACTTTTTACTGTTTATCACCTGTCAATGGTAAGAGATGGCAATAGTTTAAGCATTGTTTGTCTTTTCAGAGATTTTTGTCTCGGTACCTATACCTATTTGCAGTACTGTGCATAAACTAAATTACTAAAATTGCCATTGCAGTGTCGACCTTACAACGTAGAAGATAAAGCTCTCATAATTGGTGATGCGGCTCACGCCGTGGTACCCTTCTTCGGTCAAGGAATGAATGCCGGTTTCGAAGATTGTACATTACTAGATCAGCTGTTCCTAAAGTATGATAGCGACCTTTCAAAGATTCTGCCAGAGTTTTCCGATACTAGATGGGAAGATACTTTTGCGATATCTGATCTAGCCATGTATAATTATATTGAGGTATGTACAATTTTTTTTATTGAGGTATGATAGGTATATCTATAATTAAAATTTACTAGTGGACCCCGCGTTTTTTATGTACCTTCTGACAATAGCAAACACAACAAAAAAAGAACTAGCAAAATCGGAAAATCGTTCTCAACTTATAGCGTAGGAAATAGGGGTTCATTTGTTTAATATGGATTATCATGAAAATCCTTTCATATTATACTATCGAGGCGGTCTCTTTTTGAAGTGAGTTATTTAAGTTTTTACTAAACCTAATTACAAATTATTTTTATATATTTGTTTCAGATGAGAGACCTAGTCAACCGTCCGTCGTACAGACTCCGCAAAGCAGTTGACGATTTCATATTCTGGCTGTTTCCTAACTTCTGGGTACCGTTGTACAACTCCGTGACATTTTCCACGATGCCTTACAGCCAATGCGTCAAGAACCGAGAATGGCAAGATAAGGTAACCATTATTTACATATATCTTTCTGTCTACGCCTTATTAAGGAGGATCTATTCCTTTCTAAATACCAAAAACGAATACCAAGGGTATTTGTTTATGCCAAATTTCAAAATTTTAATGAAATATGTACTAACCATTGATATTACTTTTACGGTATTAGAAGGCCTTTTAGTAAGGCTCTTTGTGAAACGCTCGACCGGGGAAGCACTACCACCATACCTATTTCAGAAGAGTATGGTTGCCTGGAATTAAGTTGATGGACGCAGGGCAGCGCTTTGTTGGTTACGTTCATTTTCGCGAAGTTTACCACTTAACATCAGCTGTATTACCTGGAGTGTGAGCGGTATTACCTGGCGAGCGACATTACCCCTGCTTCCCCTATATATTAGTTAGATCATTTTGAAGGTAATCTAACCTAGAATACTAAACGACAAAAAGTTACGCAACTATTAATTTATTCAAAGGAAAGGTTATTTATTCAAAGGAAAGGCTATTTATTCAAAGGAAAGGCTATTTATTCAAAGGAATTGCGCAAGGATCACTTAAAACATACCAAGTTCTTTTGTTTCAGATGCTGAAATACGCGTTTGGATTTGGATTGCTATTATTAACATTCACTTTCTTCTATGCCTATTGATCACGTGATTTTACCACCACACTAGTTCGCCGTGGGATGTGGTTAATTATTAAATCTTTTAATGGACTAGAAACCTAAGTAATGAAGAGTGATAGTAATATTTTGGTATCATAACTCAGGCCTCCTGAGATTTTGATCAAATCATCTGCAAATCAAAAATCATAATTTTTTTCGGGAAAATGTTAATATACAACGTGTAACGGAAAGGGTATATACATACCAAGAGCCAGGCTTCTTTGGATGCTAACAAACGATATGGCATGGGTTTTTTAATCCTATCTCTACATGTTCGGAAGTTATGAGAAGTTTTAATACATAGATACCAAAAACCGAATTTTTCAAATTGAAATAAATACATCACTAGCACTAAGTCAGCTGATCGGTGTCAATGAACTATTTGCAAGTAGAAATAAACCTCTTACTCCTGGTATTTCTGAATAAAGGGTTCCGTATGTTTATTTTTTGTAAACAAAGTAATACTAACTTTTTCTAAATTTATTTTCTAAGATTATGTTTGTGAACAAGTTACAATAGATACCTACGATTAATTTGTCTAGGTATCAAAATTTAACGAAATAATATTTAGGTACCTACTTGAACAACACTTTTTTTGTTTTTTTCGTAGTTTTTCCATTGTAGAAGATTACTGTGTAGATGATATTATTGATATTGTAATATTCCACCCACCACCCACCTTACCATCTCTTACCAACAACACAGTAAATACCTACCTAATTTAATAACAATATTTCTGTAAATTTCCGAACGTTATCTTTTTTTGGTGGCCATAAGGATAAACGATGTTTTGTTTTAAATCGATTTTTTATCCCGTGAATCAAAAAAATCAAAACTCAAAGTACTAGGACCGCATGAGCAACAGGAATTATTATTGCCGAGTTGAAAGTCATTTGCTCACAGAACCCTGATTTACACACACAATGTAAATCATCATTGTGTGTGTAACCCTAAAGTAGGTTTAGGGTAAGCGTACTAGTTGCTGTCCCTGCCCAGTTTAAATTACTCCTGGTAAATACAACTTCAAATCCTAGATTTCAAAATAACAATGTATTTTGATTAAAGATTATCATTGATCTATGTTATTTTGAAATAAAAGCTCACGGCTCACGATTCTGACGTACCTATTACAAACGTACAACATAATAATATGATCAAATGTACTACATGTACGATCTTTAATGATTTTTGAATTAAGTACGTAATTAACTCTTGTTTTATTTATGCTCTGGTGTGTGATTTACTTAAAAGATCATCGGAGTTTAGTTGAATAATATTAGGATTTAAAATAATATTGAACAATATTTTTTTATGTTAGTGGACACAAATTGGAACGCCTACCCTATTACCAGGGTAGTAGGGAATAACTTTATTTTGTATTATTGTTACCTACCTATTGCTCGTCAGTCAGTCGTCAACTGTTTCGCGTGTAGGTACCTAGTGTGAATCGCTTGCCGCCTGCCGCCGCGCCGCCGCCGCGCCGCCCGCCCTTTGGCGGCGCGCGGCGGCATGCTTTGTCGTTTGCCGACAAAGAACACCGCCTGTGCGGTAGACAGTACGCTACTAAGAGGTACTAGGCGCACAGAATTACGGAAGAGGTTTATCGTGATATTATGCGAGTAACATGGAAAGTTATTGACCCACGTAGTGCGGTGACACGTTTGTTATGATTTGAATTTAAGAAACATATGAAACCGAAAATTAGGTATCAATTCTTAGAGTATTTCATTTTGAGCTGAAACCCTTGCCATATCGTTTGTTATCATCCAAAGAAGCCATGCTTTTGGTATGTATATACCCTTTCCGTTACACGTTGTACTTACAAGTTTTACTATAACTACATAATATACTTTTATATTGTAAATACATAAACTAAAATACCCAGACAAAGAAAAAACGTTTAAGTATGTTCATTACACAAATGTTTGTTCTCGGTTGAATTATGGTAATGTTAAAATAAACGAATGTTATCGTACTGTTTACATGTACCTACTTCATTGTTAATTTATACCTAATTATATATAAGATGACATTAAATAATTTCCATTAAATAATTTCATTCTCTGTGGAGGATGCTATACAGGTCTGGACATAGTGGCTTTAAATTTAAAATTTTGATTTATAACACCGTTGCGAAGGTTTACTTTAACTTAAAAATTAAATTAATATAATCTTGTCTATCCAATGCAAGATAAATTATGTATCCTCTCAAATGTCTTGATCCCACACATTATTACCCACTGATCGACAGCAGATTTATAGAAATTTAATGGCCATTCGATTTTCACAAAAATCTATAAAGAGGGTCGATATAGGCACTTTTGAGACCAACATAGAGAAGTTTTGATATCCATACACTCCTTTTTAAATTAATATTTTGTATTTGTAAGAATATATGTTAAAAAAAATTACACCACGCAATCCTTCCAGCACGCTTAACTGAGATTAAAACTAAAAGCATTTACCCCACTTAGAACTGAAACGTGAGTTCGCGGCGCTTCAGTAAATACTAGAACGTGGAATTTCTCTCCTAGACTAGGCAGAGATGTGCCTCGATAAGGGGCTCGAATTGACCCATAGAACCCATGATGATTTTAAAATTGTATCTTGGAAAGGAGTGACTACTGAGATGACGGATGATAGAGAAAAGTGGCGAGAAAAAACCTGATGTGCCGCCCCCACATATAGTGGGATAAGGGCAGGAAGAAGAGATCTTGGCTGATACAAGTTATCATGTTCAAAAGTTTCCTGCAAAAACGAAAACAATATTTTAGGTACCAAAGCCATGCTCTCGTATGATTGAGTCGTCGCCGCGCGAGTACTTAGTCGCCTCCCGTCGATACTTTTGGGAGATGCGGCGAAACATTCGGCAACTTTTCCGGCCGGAAACGTGCTGTGCTGCTTTTTTTGTTTGTAGGTAAGCAAACAACAAGAGCAAGACTTTTACGAATGTTTTAAAATAGTCCTGCTGCAGTTCTGAGTACATGCCTGCCTCTAGATAGTCGGGATTTAGCTCATTCAATATGCACCAAAACTAGGCTTGCTCGAATAATGGTCACGGTCTCCTAGTGGGTAGGTATCTAAGTATTACTGTGAAACGAGACGAGAAATTAGAGCTAGGCTTATCTGTTAAAACGTTGAAAGCTTTCGTTAAAACCTGGCTTATTTTCGGATAAAAGCAGTTTCGTTTCTGCTACATGTGGTAGAGAAGTTTTTAACACAAAGGATGATGCAAAACCACAGCGCGTAGCAAGCATAGCTGTTTACATTAACTTTACTGACAAAAGTGAAGTAATTAGATATGAGATGAATATAATATTCCTAAGTAGAATGAAAAGATTTCAGTCTCTACCAATAAATTACTCTGATCTATTAGGAAGAAAACAGTAGTTTTATAAAAAAAGGCTTTCATAACTTCCAAATCTGTCCATCTATCCTGAAATGAAAATTATCATTTCTCACTAGAACCAACTCAAAGTCAAGAGCTTCTAATCAATTAAATTGCAAGGATCACAGAAACGTCTAGGTGAATCTAAGTCCCAGTTAACGCATTTCGATTCAAGAGCTGATGAACGGAGTAGGTAACATCATTTTGAATAAATCTAGCTATTTGTCTCGATAACACGTTCTCGCAGATATCTACAGATCGAGCTACACAAAACCAAACAAACATGACGCTTATTAGGGAGGAAGGGGGAATGCCGATCACCTGAGAGAAAAATTCTCTATTTGTTTTTTCATTTCTCTTATGTTACTTTTGAGGTTTAGATACTCTGCTGGCTCAAGTGCTACAACCCCTGCGCTGCAACGTGCTCGCTGTGTTTAAGGGCACCTCATATTGTAAGTTAGTGGAGTGAGCGATATTACCCGACATGATCGCCATTACCCCTGCTTCCCCTACAATGACAAAAGCGAACAATGTAAGCCTGTAACGACCTCCCAAAGCCTCCCTTTTCGGCCCTCATGATAACTACCAAGATACCAATAAATTTTAATTAATGTCATTATGTCGGTATCGGCACACTTCTTTTTTTCTTGTCAGCGTTTAATTCGCCCACAACACTCGATTCGTCCAAGATTGGAATGTGGTAGGTATTTAATATAGTGTATCATTTATGGTGAGGAGTTTTGAGAACGCCCTGAGATAGGCAGGTACCTACCTAGCTACAAAGTCTTGCTCTTGTTTTCATAACAAGGGATAAATGAGTCTAAACGGGTCCATCTGTTTGATTTGACGTAACAATTACTTACCGCTAGTTAACTTAATTGCCTGAGAATATGTACCTATTATATGATCGCAGATATATTACTGCTATATTATCATATAGCTTGAAGAACTGACAACCGCTGGGGAATAAAGGTTCTCGAATGGCGACCACGAACAGGAAAGCGAAGTGTAGGACGCCCTCCTACCCGGTGGACTGACGACATTGTTAGGATCGCGGGTAGTCGGTGGATGGAAAGGGCTCAAAATCGTTCTTCCTGGAAACGGATAGGGGAGGCCTATGTCCAGCAGTGGACTTCTGTAGGCTGCTGATGATGATGATGATGATGTACCTATTGTAGTGCTTTATTTTGTGGCAATTCTTTAAATTTATATTTTTTTACCATCATGCATGAGGTTGTAAGGTGCTTAAATGGAGAAGGAAAACATTGTGAGGAAACTGGCATGTCGAAAAACCTAAAAAGTTTTAAAAAATGTGCTAACTTAAAATCCTTTCACCACACTATTTCGAAAGAACTAGAGTCATGACAAGAGGGAGAAGGTAGGTACTGCCTACGAGGACTTTATAGGATATGCATAACAAGTCGGTAAATCCTACTAATATTATAAACGCGAAAGTTTGTAAGTATGGATGGATGGATGTTTGTTATACTTTCACGGCAGAACGGCTGACTGGATATGGATGAATCTTGGCAGAGAGATTGGTTATAGTCTGGAATAACACATAGGCTACTTTTTATCCCGCGGGAATACCGGGATTTAAATCTGCGCGGGTGAAACAGCGGGGCGCAACTAGTGGGTATATAAAGTACCTAAGTTCCAACATAATAAACATGGAAAAATTATGCATACAGTCCTGCAAGTAAATCCCAACTCTTTGGGGATCAGGTGGGTTGGTCGGGCCAAAGCCCGAACTCCTGACCAACCTGTGTCTAATTAGGAAGTTTGAACAGCGCCAGCCCGCAGACAACTTCAACTGCATTTACTGGTGGTTGGTGGTGGGGAATGGATCTTTACTCTTTTTAATTGGTCTTATACTTACCGCCGGTTGCTGAAAGCTCGATCAAAGCTAATCGGCTGTCAAGTCACTTGCTATCTCCATCTAATCTGATGTAAAAGCTGAAACAGCAAGTGACTTGACAGCCGGTTAGTGTTGATCGAGCTTTCAGAAACCGGGGGTTAATGGACTACAGCAAGGTGGATTACCTAACTATATCTATACTCTATAGTAGATAGGTAGGTACGTAGCTTATCATATTTTTTTCTCTTGTTGTTTTGTGGGAGGGTCGTTTGTCTGAGGCCAGGCATTTTAATTGGCGGTCTAGTCAAAGCGACACTTATGGCCTCAATGGCCTGACGACTACGTAGGTATTCTACGAATTTGTAGGGCGTAGCATGCGCGTAGCACAGCAGAGTAAATAATGCTACTAATATTATAAATGCGAAAGTTTGTGAGTATGGATGGATGGATGGATGTTTGTTACTCTATAACTCCAGAACGGCTGAACGGATCTTGGTGAATCCTACTATCCTACTAATATTATAAATGCGAATGTTTGTGAGTATGGATGGATGGATGGATGTTTGTTACTCTATAACTCCAGAACGGCTGAACGGATCTTGGTGAAAATTGGCACAGATATATATAATAGTCTGGAATAACACATAGGCTACTTTTTATCCCGTAGGAATACCGGGATTTAAAACTAAGCGGGTGAAACCACAGGGCGCTACTAGTACTAAATAATAATTTGTAGGAGCGAGCGTGCGCTCAGCTCCAGTAACATTTTCAACTGCCGATGCAATGGCTCGGTGAGGGCGGGGCGGAACGGAACCACTATACCATTCGCTTCCGTTCACAGAGTATATATAATTACAGACTAACACTTACAAACTAGCTTACAGACTATTTGCTGGGGTACTTCCTACATACTCCCCCGATTGATCTGCTGTTGGACCCCATGCAAGATCAATCTACGTATTCTTACGCGGTCGACCGCGTTTGCGTTTAGGAGCGACAGGCTGACACACCTCTGACCGTTCATCATCCCGGGCATGATACCGCTTGAGCTGGGAGACATGGTACTTCCCGACCACTTCATCCTGCTTCCTAGAATGGGCTAAGACGTATGTCGTGGGGCTGGCCTGATTCACCACCACATATGGTCCGTCATGCTTCGGCATGAACTTGGCGCTGACCCCCTTGCTGGCGTTACTCAGGGGGTGCGTCTTGAGCAATACAAGGTCGCCTGCAACAAAGGTCTCGCCTTCTTGGCGTTTCACGTCCTTGGTGGCCTTTCTGGCATCCTGTTGCCGCTCGATTGTCTCCTTACTGTCGGCGAGGGCGTTGGCAAGCTTGCTTAAGTACGGCGTGATCTGTGGCACGTAGTTGACGGCGTCGGTCACGTGACGAACGTCGGCGCGCGCGTCCAGCGGGGAGCGCAGCTCGCGCGCAAACGTGAGGTAGGCCGGCGTCCTCTCCGTGGACTTGCATACCGCCGTATTCATGGCGAAGCGGATCGCGGGCAGTGCTTCGGGCCACTCCTTGTGGTAACCTTCGACAAGGATTGCGAGCTGGGTCTTGATGTCACGGTTTTTCCTCTCTACCGGATTCGCCTCCGGGTGGTACAGCGGGATCAGGTTCTGCGTGACGCCGAGTGCCGCCATGGCGTGCTTCATTACGTCAGCGACGAATTGTACGCCGTTGTCGGAAACGAGCCGGCGCGGCACGCCGTAGCGCAGAAACACCTCGTCGATGAGAGCGCGCGCGCACGCCTCGGCGGTGGCCTCCACTAACGGGAACAGCTCCACCCACTTGCTAGCGGGGTCCTCCGCCACCAGGATCCAGCGCTCGCCCAACGAGCCTCGCGGCAGCGGCCCGAACAGGTCCACGGCAAGCACCTCGAAGCGCTGCGCGGGAACCGGCGTCTGTAACAAGCCGGCGGGCTTGACGTTGGAAGGCTTATACCGCTGGCACTCTATGCAAGTCTTTAAGTACTCCGTCACGTATCGCCGCATCCCGGGGAAGTAGTAGCGTTGCGCTATACGTTTCAACGTTCTCTCAATGCCACCGTGTCCAGCCGTGGCCTTATCGTGGCATTCCACCATAATCTCCTTTCGTAACGTCTCTGGGATTACAAGCTGGGGCTCCTCGTTGTCTTCGTCGTGCGAGTAACGGTAGAGTACTCCCTGCGTCATGCAATAGCCTCTTTCAGCCCATCTGGTGTTGGCTACTTCCTCATCTCCTTCCAAATCTTTTATAATCTTGCCGACGTCAAGGTCGACCAGCTGCGTCTCTCTGAGGGCCCTTGCTTCCCAGCGCGGGGTCTCTATAACGACCGTGCATATCCCACACGCCGGACGCGACTCGGCCTCGCAGGGCGGGCGGCTCAGGGTGTCGGCGAGTACGTTCGCTTTGCCTGGGGTATACTCCAAGTGTAGGTCGTACGCCTGCAGCTTCATGGCCCAGCGCACGAGCCGGCCGGCGGGCGACTTCAGCGTGAGCAGCCACTTGAGCGGCTGGTGGTCGCTGGCGACGCGCACGCGGTGTCCGTCGATGTAGCCGCGGAACTTGTCGACCGCCCACACGACGGCTAGCGCCTCGCGCTCCGTCGTGGAGTAGTTGCGCTCGGCGGGCGTGAGCAGCCGCGACGCGTACTCGATGGGGTGCTCGTCGCTCGGGGACTCCCCCTGCAGTAGAGCCGCTCCCAGAGCGTAGTTGCTGGCGTCGGTCCTGAGTATGAATTCAACATTATAATTGGGTTGACTCAAAATTGGTGCTGTGGTTAGTAATTCCTTGAGCTTGTTAAAAGCTGTATCCTGGGCCTCTCCCCAAACCCACGCTACGTCTTTTCTAGTCAGTTGTGTTAGGGGCTGAGCTATTTTGGAGAAGCCGGGCACAAACTTCCTAAACCACGAGCAGGTTTGTAGGAAACTTTTGAGATGTTTCATTGAATTGGGGGTCCTCATGTTGCTAATTGCTGTGACCTTGTCTGGATCCGGCGATACCCCATCTCGAGTAATGATGTGACCTAAATACTTAACACTCGTACGAACAAACATGCACTTAGCCCTGTTTGCACGCAGTTTAAATACTCTCAACCGATCAAACACCTTCTGCAGTTCTGTGAGATGCTTGGAATAGCTGCCTTCTGTGATGAGAATCAGGTCATCGAGGTAGCACAGCAAGGTGATATCCTTCAGTGATGCACTGGACTTGAACCTATCTATCAGTCTTTGGAAGGTAGCAGGAGCGTTGCACATCCCAAAGGGCATTACCTTAAAGCGGTAGACCCCTAGTGGGCAAGTAAACGCACTCTTGTCTCTATCCTCCTCTGCAAGCATCACCTGCCAATACCCTGACTTCAAATCTATAGTTGACATGTAGCAATTCTTTTTTGTGTACTGAAGTAGATCATCAATCAGTGGAAGAGGGTATGAGTCTGTTTTAGTAATGGCATTTAACTTACGGTAGTCCACACAAAAGCGAAAGGTTCCATCTTTCTTAGGTACCAGTAATGCCGGTGAGGCCCATGCAGATTCACACTCTTCGATGATACCATCACTCAGCATCTTGTTGATCTCTGCTTCCATAACAGCTCTCTTCGCTGGGGTCAGACGGTAGGGTGGTACAGCGATGGGCAGATGGTCTCCAGTGTCTAGATGGTGTTCAGCATAGGGTGTGCATTCTCCTTTCTCACTGAAAACATCATCATAGCACATAAGCAGGTTTGCCAGGGAAAACCGTTCATCTGCAGCAAGCATTGTCCCTTCATCGTCTCTCAGGAATTCAGCTGAACAATATCCAACAGGCCGGGTAATAGCATCCTCACACTTGAGCTGATGAACAATTTGAGGTGTGTCAGGTAAAGACCAAGTCATAGCAGAGAAATTCAAGACCAACCCCGCTTGTGCTATAAAATCTATTCCTAGCAGTGTGTCATTGTTCATAGCATAAGGCAAAATAACAAAGGTTATAGGAATGGTAAGCCTAGTTTTATAGATTCCAACCTCCACATCAGCCAGTTTTACTACGGTATCTTGCATGCTACCATCTGCAAGTTTTATAAGCATGGTTGATGTGCGAAAGGGAAACCT